>CM077350.1:52684142-53884142 GCA_039655645.1 Ammopiptanthus mongolicus
AGAAACTTCACTAAAAATAGATTTTACAGAAACAGCCAAAACAGCCAGACATTACACTTGGGCATATTGTTCGAACAGGGAGGTGCAGTGAAGGCAGAGTGGTGAAAACAGCAAAATACTGAAATAGCATGTAGAGTGTAGCAGAACAGAGGTTATTTCAAGAATTTGAAAGAGAACCTCACTCGCTCGCCATTACCTGTGACTGGTCCGAATCCAAAGGAGGAAAAGTTAGAGTGTGAGAATTTTTGATAAAATATTTTCAGAGTCATAGATCGTCGTTCACATGCGTTGTCGGAGAGCGAAGAAGAGAAAGAAGATGGAGGAAGCACCAAAGGGCATAGCACACCAAATCAGAGGGGTCCAAAGCGATGCACTTCGGTTCAGACTCCAAAGGGGTCAAGAGCGGCGTTGTTGGCTCTCAACCTCTCCAATCTGCCGACGAAGTTGTTCCAGGAAAGGCAGTCCATGCAACTCGGAGTGAGCGTTTCCACTTGCTGTGTGGTTGGTTGGTTCAGTTCAGATTCAGATTCAGTGTTCGTGAAAAATGAAAATCAAGTGGTGTTTATTTTGGTGTTGGAGTGAGAGAGAAATAAGGAAATAATGTCGTGAAAAGAGGGCCAACAGAGAGGTGAAACCTGAGACTGGTTTGAAATTTGTAAACAGACAAAATTACCCTCAAAGAGGGACACGCGGCAACATTTGAGAATGGGGCATTTTTGATATTTCACCAGGCTATGAAATTAATATATAGATAGTAGATTTCCATTTACTTTTATTACTTTTCTCTAAATTTTCAAATTATAGTGAACGTTTTATAATGATGCCCTACTATTAGAATTGTTAAAATGGACTAAATCCGTCGTGCAAGTTCATCGGCTCTCTCAAAATGGAGTATTGGCCTAATTTATTACAGCCCATGTATCTTGTTAAAAAAGCACTTTTGACCTTCCCTACCATGATCAGGTCATGCATCAAGATGAGCTAGAATATCCAGTTTTATAATTGCTTCAATCAAAAGATTTTTTCATCGATTAAGACAAAATAAAACTACAATTAAGATTTTTTTTAATCAATTATAATTTTATTTTATTTATCTTTAATTAAAATACTACCATTCATTTTATTTAAGAATTAAATGTTATAAATTATTTTGACAATTATTTCAAACTTTCTAACTTCTTTTATTTATTTATTTACTTTTGTGGGCTAGTTGAACCTGTATTGTAGCTCGCGAATCCGTGATCATGGAGAGTGGGTTTGGCTCTATAGACTAGTAGCCAGCCTTATGCCACCAGTGTTCTTGAAGGGTTTCCCAATCCCTTAGAGCATCTGTATTGGTAATATTTCGGCTTGCTTATCCAGTTAAGATGCTTAACTGGAAAGCACCGTTGGAGCAGTATCTTATTAATCACCCCTTTTTTAGGGCTGCTTTCACAAGCACATGATGCTTGTGAGAATTTTGGAGAAAAATAATGTAATAAATCAAATAATTATGATATAATAAATAAATTATTGATAAAATGAAAAGATATGAGATCACTCGTGGGACTCATTTAAGAACTTTTTGGAAGTTGTTGGATTGAAAAGATGAGGTGTTTAAGTTATAAAAAATAAAAATGAATGATGTGTAAAATGAGACCCATTTAAGAATAAAAAAAAGAGATGGTGGGATAAAATTGCTCCAACAACAAAAATGTTCGGTGCAGGCAAGTACATGTCAGACATTCATGGATTATATGAATCTCTCTCTCTCTCTCTCCATATATATAGAGCTGTCAAATGGGTCGGCCCTAACCCACATAGCCCTAGCCATATGGGTTAGGGCCAAAAAGCCCATAGGGCCAAAAAGCCCACAATATAAAAAGCCCATAAGGCCAAAAAGCCCACAGGGCCAAGTGGGCTAGGGTTGTCCATGGGCCAGCCCACTATGAGATTTAAATTTCCTATACATTACAACAAACAAATGTTTAGCCAGGACATGGCTATTCCACCAGGGGAAGTGTGAGATTGCAGCATATCTGCTTTAGAAAAATAAAAAATGAACCCAATTTTCCAGTGACAAAAAAAAATAAGAAAAGAAAGCACCAAAGCACTAACAGTTGAAGCTTTTCTAAAAGAAATAAAAAAAGGGTCTGCTTTGATCATGCTCCTTAAGGAAAGAGGTTACTGATAGGAAGAGGAAATGTGTACAACGAAAAGAAAAGGAGAATAAGATGTTCTCCTTACAGAAAGCTATGAAGAAGACATGCTTAAATTCAAACAAATGCACCAAACCCAAGAGCCATCCAGTCCCTCTTAATGCATGTTAATGGAATCTTTGTACAGAAACAATTGTTGAATGCCATATATAAAAAGGTTATGAAATCAGCCCAGTCCCAACGCAAGTCCAAGGACAAGGATTTTCCTTACAGACCACGCTTTTTGCTGCAGCCAAAGGCACCAAAGAACAATATAGACAAAACACCACTGTAAATTTTAGACATTGCCCTTCTTTCTCTGAACAAGCCCCTGAACTTAATTTAAGAAAAATGCTTAACGCATGACTGAGATTCACTTATCAAACATAACCATAAAGCCTACTTTATATGAGATACTAAACAGAATCTATTCTAAGAACATAATTGTCCCAGATATCCCAAAAAATGTGAATTTCACTATAATAAGAATCCTCACTCAATACTTAATTAATCTGAAATAAGTAATAGAACCAAAATAACAAAAGACTTGAGAAGACAAGTGTATTACCAACAACAACCAAGACAATGCTAACTGATTCAATCCAATTCAATCACATTTTAGCAAACTACAACAGAGGAAAGGAACTTTTGAATCAACATTAATGTCCTCATTTCAGCATTTTCTTGAACCATGAAGGGCCTTTGTAATTAGCCAATTTACAAAAAGCAATGCAATTAAGGAGCATTCAGCACAACCCAGCACTGGAATCACAACAAAAACATGACATAGTTACCCTCTAAGACAAAAAGAATCAAATTTAGCACATTCTAAATGGTGGGTAATTTAAGGATTATGTTAAAACAGAGAACCCTATTAAGCACGTTCTCCTGTTACCATATCCATATAAACAAATGGATTTTGACATGAATAACGCAATTCGTGAACAACAATATGGAACCAATAAAAAAGTAATAAATACAATTGAAAGACCTTCTTCTGAACAATAAAATCACATTCCTGATTTCAAATTTATCCCAATTTATGTTACAATTTTTAAGTACAAATACAACATTCATTTTATTTTTTCATTTCAGATGTACTTCACAAGCAATGTGAAAGAATCTATCAAATCTTTATACATAAGAAGAAGAAATGGTAAGAGAACGAACCTAAAGGAAGTTGAGTAAAACCTAGCCCAACGCAAATGAGAGCGACGGTTCCGGTGGAGGCATCGGTTCGATGTAGGACAGAGGCTCCGCTGGTGACAGGCGCGGTGGTTCCTGGAGGCGGCGCTGAAGGTTTGGAGTGGAGGTTTTTGCGTTGCTTCAAAACTTGATGGCGTTAGCGTTTTTGGAGAGACATCACAAGTAAGCTTCTTTCACAATAATATGATAAAGTGCAAAAGTTGGTAGATTTGAGAGAAGGGTTGGACCCATGGTACATCCCTATTTAAAAACCTATGTGTGGGGATGTGTGGGTTTAGGGCCAGATAGCCCAATAAAAAAATGGGATGGAATAAAATGTGACCCCATAAAATGGTCAAGGGGGCAAGTACATGGACTTTGGCCTAATTGACAGCTCTTCATCTTATATATATATATATATATATATATATATATATATATATATATATATATTATATATGATGTAAAATAGTTATGTTCTGGACAATATCTTGATACCCGATCCTGGTCCAAGATGCTGTGGTCCAAAGAACATGAATCTTAGGCCCATTACGAGGCCCAATTATCACTAGGCTCGCATTCTAAAACGGGTTAGAATCCACTCATAACTACACAAGTGCCCTAATATAAGGAAACCACATCTCTAGCATTGCTCCCCAAGTAAGCACTTCTATGCTATAAATAAATGGTTTATTTAGGCCCTCAGATGTATCTAATCTGCCTCTAGTCCAAACCCCGTACTTGAAGGTCCCCTTGTAATGACCATTATGACCTGGTTCTGAAAAAAGTTCCATTGTGAAGCATAGGTATATCATATATGGTGAATACTAGAAACCCATGCCGATGGTTGCTTTAATGCATATATTGGTTAATTTGTTTCAGGTTGAATATAACTAGCAAGTCATTAATTAGAAACCTAGCCCTGAGAGACTAAGGAGGGAGGGGAGTCATCACTCGTCAGCATTCATTTGGATAAGCAATGTTGTGCTACACGTAAATTGGTTTTGGATAAAACTTACATCCAGTATCACATGTGCTTGTGGTACTGTTCTCCTATCACAATTGGACACCTGGAAAAATTTTCACATCGTCACATACCCCTCTAGGTGATAGTTAACACCGTCATCTACAAATCTCTTCCCACGTTCGGGACTACCCTCTCCACCTCTTCTCTTTCTTTTTCCTCCACCAACTCCTTTTCTCACCATCACAGCCTCCACCATCTCTTTGCCTCCTCCATATATGATTCCACCATCACTCTTCGGATACAATACCCGGTACTTGCACGCAGTAATAAGTAAATCCTCTTCTCTTCTCTTGTCTCTATTATCATCTTCTTTGTTGTTGGGTCATGTTTCTCCTTCTTCCCTTTTTTTTTCCTTTTGCTTCTTTAGTTAATTTTGTATATCTTCTTTTTGGTGTACCGATTTTCATCTCCTTCCTCCCACCAAAAGACGGATCCTCTGACAGTAGCTGCGGGACAAGGCAGAATCGACCTCATCAACAATGTTCCTCAAACGACCAGCGAAATTGACCTTAGCAATGTTCCTGCAACTACAGGCGGAATCGACCCCAACAATCAACATGCTCAACCCCGGCTGGCATTCAATGAAATAATTTAACTGTTTGGCTAAAAAAAAAGAAAAAAAAAAGGGTTTCACATTTTTGGAAGAGACACAAGGCATCTTGCTTCAGAAAAGTTACAAATTGCCAGAGTGCTAAATGACATGAGCGAGGCAGTGGTGGATGCATTACAAATCTTCAAACAATCATTAATAATATCAGTGCATGATCACAAGATGAAGGTGAGAAATTGAATAGAAGAAAGTAAGGATTGCATTGCTTGTCAAACAGTTATAACCCTGATGGATATAAACTATCAGGAATTTAAACACATTATCCCCTAAAACCATCATACCACCCTGCCTTCTCATTGCTCCTCTTCATTTCAACTTGACACAACCACCCATCTCAAATAACAATTGATACAAAAAAAAAAAAAAATTCATACTAAGTGCCTGTGCAAATGAAATGCCAAGAGCCCATATTTACTTACACGCTACATTCTGTTAGAGACTGTAAGTAGAGGGTTCTTTCTTGGAGTCTCCATGTCTTTTGTTACATGCTGTGAAAATATTAGCTTTTAGAACTATTGGGAATCGAAGTCTGGTTTTGATGGATATTCAAGACCTTGTAGGGCTGGCATCCTTCGTATATCTTCTTCTGAATAACCAGGGATGAACCAGTATCTCTTGTCCATCCCAAATACCTGATACCAAAGCAACATAAATCATAATGTAACTTCAAAATCCTAATAATAATGATAATAACGGAATGCGAGCACCCCAGCTACCATATACAAACACATATTTATTTATATAATATGACACAGTTAGGTATAACATATAAAATTGATATAAGATTAACATTGAAAACCCAAATCCTAATGATATATGTAAGACAGAACACAAATCCTAACACAAGCGTCTGCATTTAAAATGCATGCATTATTACATAGCTATTCCTACTTCCTAGCACAAATCAAAAAGGAAATTCAAATGGAGATATTAATTTTGGAAAGTTAGCATTAGTCATTGTAGACACGATGTATACCGCCTGCATTAGTACAAATGGTCAAAAAATAATAGGATGCAGAGTAGGCTCTGATGATGTCTAAGACCAGTACAACAACCATTTAGAAGTGTCCGTACTTCCTTGGCAACAAGATTAGAGGAAAAATATTTTCTATTTTTGCTCACAGAAACATAATTAAAAAAGTTATGCATTCATCATAATATCTACAATATTGCAATGATATCTAGTTCTTCGTGAATATAAGAACACAGTAGTGAATATTTGTATTAATGTTTGAAAAAACAAACTCAAATCACATGATGTTTTAAGTCAATGTTTAAAGCATTGTACTCTGAAAGAAGTTGGCCTGAGAACAAATTATGTTAAAACTAGTTCATACCAGGTGGAGATGCCATTGTAATAACCAAATGGCACCTAAGATCATGGATCAGATACTTTGGAGCCTAAATTAGCTGTCAAATTGTTAAACTTCGTTGTGCAATTAATATACTGGAGATGCTAAGCAAATATTTTCTTCTTGAATCATATTAGATTGATAGTCTGTAAACTGTAATATTTTCAACTGCAATAGGATAAGAATGTATACAAACAAACACACACACACACACACTTCAAAAATCTTAATTGAAGATCTCGTCCCCTTGATCATCACAATGTGTTTTGTTTAATTGCATTCATGGGATAGAATTAGTGAGATTGTTAAGATGAATGGATTTATTTGAGTACCATGTGCGAAAGAATTTTTATGCAGTAGGTGTAAAATCAACCATAAAGAACATCTCAAAATAAAATAATATAAACAATGTGAGTATAATGCAACATGCACAGACCTGTTCAAAATTTTTACGACGACCAAGATCATAACGCCATTTTGGAGTTGTTTTCTTCTCATATGCCTGCTCACAACAAGGAACAAAATTCCATTAGTATCCACTTCACATAAGCCATCCTTCATACAACAAGGATAAGCATAAGAAAGTATTATACAAAAGAATAAGTAATATCACATACACACAAAGCATTTACCTCGGCACCAGGGGGTCCAGTTCATGTATTACAACAGATCATCAATTTAAATGCAACTAAGTATTTTCATTCAACTAGGACCAGAACAGTTTCTTCACGTGAAAGACAGATAGAGTATAAGGGATCTACTTTCCTAAATCAAAGGATCAAAAGCATATAACACAAAAACAGAGTTCTCGAGTTTTTAATTTTTTTTTTTTTTATGCAAAAGTTTACCTCAATAGTGGTTGTATTCGCAGCCACCAAAGATATGTGCATGATGAGAAATCCCAAGACACTCAGTGCAAAAGCCAGATTCAAAACTGCAGGTAATCCCAAAAGTGTTATAGAAATTCACATATGACACCAGCAACTAGAACTGTGTTCTGAGACCCTACCAAAAGCAAGAAAAGTTGTAGCAAGAGAGCCAGGTGTCCCAGGAATTTCCCCATCACTAAAGAATGCTAAGAAATGTGGCAGTAAGGATGCAGTCACAAGAGTTGTCTCAAGAAAAGTGTAGAACTGCACTAAGATTTAAACAAATAAATATTAATCATGGTAAGTATTTTGTCTCGGGCCAATTGACAGCCACAAATAAAACAAACAAATTCACAACTATTCATGTTATAGTAACAGGAAAAATATAAAGACTATATGTCAATCATATTTCATACAGTTCATACTAATGACATATGTTAAAAAAATACAGCTTAACATCTTTTGAAGGAACAAATACCCTAAAAAATTAACATCGATTAGCTAGCCTGAACACAGGTCACGTGCAAAAAACCGAGCACATAATGCTAGGACCTACAACAACATTCATATCAATCTGTCCACTGGGATTAGATTTTAAAAAATCTGTGTTCTTTACTACTTTAGACAGAAGAAATTATTTTTCCTTGACCCCCTTGAATTGATGAAAAGTAATGCTATCCTCTATAGCACCCAAGGTGGACATATCAGAAGACACAAACCAAGATCACAGTTAGTATTAGATTAGCTCCCCAAAGAAAGTTGCTGATCCCAACTGCATAGAATATCAGCAACTTCTGGTTGCTCGGTTATTCTAACAGTATAGCTTAACCTAAGCCATGACACATTACAATCAACAACAACAGACTCCTTTTAAGGCGACCCACACTGCATTGCCATAAATAAGCTCCACTTTCAATCCATCACTATCAGTCTAACAACATTGCACATGAATATCACTATGCCAGGCCAGAATGAGAGCGCCCATCCAACTCTAAGAAAAAAACAGTTTGATCTGCATTTCATATTTCAATAGCATGGCTAATAGGCTATATATAAGTAGACAACCCAGTAAGTGTTTCTACTTTCTATCATTAGAAACAACCGAACACAGTGACCGATATAAAATAGTGGAAATAACAAGAATATTAGCACAGCTCTACGGAGAGTCAGAGATATGAAATGCAATCATTGCACGTGAGAAATAATAGCAATTCACATGAGTAATAACTCAATAATTAAATAATAACTCCAGCTAAGGTGTCCATACCAAGAAAAGAAGGAAATACTTGTAATTTAGCGCCCCAACACAGTTAACTACCCAGACGCAATGGTGGTCCATCTTCAGCACACAACGTCCACCTGGTATCAAACCAAAAAAAGGTCAAACTTATCACACATGTTCTCAATGTAGCCTAGCCATACACAAATTAAAACTTAGGTATGCCAAAACTCACAAACTGAACAATGATGGCATCGATGCGGCTTGAGCTGATTGCACTTCCGACAATAACGGATACGTTGACTAGAAGGATCAGGCGGCACGACATTATTGAATTCTGACCCTACTAATGGGTCAGCCTCTCCTCTCTCCTCATCTATGGCAGGCTTCCAGTTAGGAGGTACACTCCCCGGATCCGTAAAAACAACAGAAAAGTAACTCCACAATAGCATAACCAACTGCATAATCATGAGGAAAAAATCCAAATTGCCATATCAATTAGTCCACTCCACATGCTAAAGAAATAATACTTCATTAACCTATTGAACTAATCATATATGTTTTAACAGAAGCTGAATTCTGAAGCCACATTTCAGAATCTAACAGAAAGCTGAAAATAAATGAGTTCCCAGTTAAGGAAACATTATAAGGAAACAAAACATTTTGTTCCAACCTCTTCCTAGAAAATCCATACTCTTCACAAAACTAACATTATCAAGGACCACAACTCAAATTCAAAACACAAAAACATGACCCAAAACAAAAAATTAGAATAATAAAGAACTTTAAATTAAAAAAAACAGCTGTAGAAGCTTACCAAAGTATGAAACAAAATCAACACCGCCAAGGCAGTAAAAAAATCAACTCCTCCAGCGTACAAAGCAGGGCCATAAATAGTCAAAACGACAGCGTAGTAAGTAACACCAACGACCCCAAGAACCAATAGGATCATGATCGAGCCCAATCCTCGCAAAGCAGTGCAGAACTTGAACACGTTCCATGCCATCGTAGCTCCAGATCTATGCATACTCGAGAAAACCCCCCACTACGATTTAACCCCAAAGATCGTTACTTTAACTTTTCGATCCCAGAAAAATCGTCAATTTTTTCGAAGAAAACACATGGCAAAAACAGCGTTGCTCCGATAACGAACAATCTCGGAGCAAAATCTTTACTTGCGTCTTGGGTTTCTTGTTTGGTCGGTGGATTTGGTAAATCTAGGGTTTATAGCGAAAAAGAGGGATTTTGGGTGCAGAAGAAGAAAATCGAAGTGAACACAACACAGACAGAGAGGGACAAGAGGGATGAAAATGCTGATTTCATTTCATTATTAATATTTTTTGTGTTTTCTTTCTTCTTCTTTTTTCCTTTTTCTTCTGTTAGTTTTAATGGAAATTATTATTATTACAAGAAGATTTTGAGTTTTGAACAAGTGCTGAAGTGGTGATACCGCAATTAAGTACTTGTTGTTACTGAAGTTATTCTAACTACTACTACTATTATTGCCAAATAAGATAATTATTGGAGTATTTAATTAAGTAGTTGTTGATTGATATTTTTATTTCTAGTTATTATTTATTATTTATTAAGAATTAAGAATTAAGAATAAATGGATGGTGGATATCTAACTGCTGCTTCATTTTGGTCAAAAATCTAGAAGGTGACATAGGACTTGACGAATTCAAATTATTAGAGTGAATTCTTCAAAGCAGAATGGAAATGATGGACTAGATAATTTTGAGTATTTTTTTTGGCTTTTTCATTATATCATTCGCACGCATTTATAGAGATTAATCCTTAAAGATATTGGACGATATTTAAGGATTGATTTCTTTCAATCAGATTTTCTTCATACGTAAGAATCAAAGATCGAACCTCTGATCACTTATTTAAGGGGTCAAAGTTCGTTACCACTTGAATCAATCATATGTTGATAGTAATTTTAAGTATTTAAAATAAAAAAATAAAGATGTTTAATACAATATATTGTGATTATAGTTTTTTAAATAACTTATTACATATTTTGTTTCTTATTACTTCTACAAATTTACTTTATATATTTTTTTAGAATTATAGTGTGCATAATGTTTTCGCCACCTTGGCAAAAGAAAAATGAAAAAAAAAAAAAAAGACACAAGAAAAACTACCAATCGCAACTTCTACCATATTTTCCAACATGAAGGTATGAATGGAAGAGGAAGTGGAGCGGATGTGGATGGTGGCAAAAGTTAGGCCGGTTACAAAAGTTGTACCATTAAGAGCGTGTTTGGAAAAGTTGAAAAAAATAGATTATGTTAATAATTGATTATTCGGATAATCGATTATAATCAGAATCTGTTTTTGTTTGGATATATTTGCTGAAAAACGATTTTAAGATAATCTATTTCATTTGAATAGTGTAAAAAAAATCACTTTTACATAGTAAATTATGAAAAAAGATACGAAATTATTTGTATAATCTAATAATATTTGTTTGGAAGTTAGTTTTGTAGGGATAAATAGGGAAGAGAGTTTTGAGAATGAAAAATAATCAAATCACAACAATCTTAGGCTAAAACAAATTAGATAACATAAAACAGTCTTTTTCCCCTAAAAAAAATTTTTTTTTATAAATTTAAGCTAATTATCAAATATGATAGATTATTTATGAAATAACTTTTTAATCAAAAAATAATTGAAATGAGAAAAATCTATCTTTTTCAAATATAAAATAAAATAAAAGAGATAATATGATATGATATATAAAAAGGAAAATTGAAAAATTTTCAAAGAATTGCATTATTGAAGATGCTTTTATAGAAGTAATTAACCTTACGTGTGACTTTCATAATTCAGGTCGGCACTGCTGCATAACACCCTCCACTTGCAGCCGCCAGCTCGCAACCTCTGTCTTCTCATATCTGTTTTGCCAGTAGTTCTTTTCCCCATGGTTTGTTTTTTGAGTGCCATAATGGTGATTCTTTAGTATTTTTTTCCCATGAATATTGTCAACTTGAGTGTTACTTTTATTCTTTAATATATTATATATATATGATTCTGTTAAATCTTTCATTATTGCTTTGGTTTTGTTGTTGTGCATTTGGTAGCAAAGCATCTCTATGAATGAGACGGATTTGAGTTTTCGGGATTCAAAATTTATTATATTTAAATAGTTAGATGTATTTAAATATGTATTTAATAAATAAAATAATAATAATTTAATAATACATATTAGTGAAGTTAATGAATTTTAAATATAAGAAATTCAAATCCGAAAGAGACGGAATATTTGGTATTAGAATAATTAAGGATCTTGCTTAATAATAATGCTTTTAATCAATCAGAAAATAGAAGTTTTATATTGTAAAATTTAACATTTAAACTTTCTTTTTGGTGTTTATATAACATTTAAACTTAATATAACACTTTTTAATAAAAAATTATTATTTGTGAATCGTTAATTAATAGAGCATCGATTAACATTTATTTATTAATATAATAATTTAAGGTTTTAAGAATATTTTTATTTTTAGTTAAAAAGGTTAACTATGTTTAACTTTAAGTGTGGACCCCATAATTATTTGAAGCTTAGAATGTCAAATATAAGGACAGGTTTGTTTCAACCATTAAATTTACTTTTTCGAGAATCACATATTCGAAAATATTATTATCAGAAATATTATTTTTATTAATGTGTTTGGTAAGTAATTTAAATTCTTGAGAATGTTTTTATAATTTATTTAATTTAAAAATTTTAAAAAATTATTAATACAAATAAAATGAGGTGGGAGTGGGAAGTTAAAGATAGTTGAGTTTTATTGCCATGAGAATATTATAAGAAGTAGACAATTCATGTATAAATAACATTCCTGAGAATAAATTTTTAAAATATGAAACGAACCTAAGAATGTTACATTCTCTTTATTATTTTTCAAAAAATAATATTATAATACTTAAAACAAGAGGCTCTAAATGGAGTGGGTACAAATATAAATAGCAGTGTTGGGAATGCTTTGTATTTGAGCATGACTTCGAGAGCAGGTCCGGCCTAAGGGTAAAACAAGTGAAGTCCTTTCTTTAGGCCTCTCAAAATAAAATAATTTTTTTTTTAAAAAAAGGCCCACTTTGTAATTTTTTTTATATTAGCTTTTTGATATGTGTAATATATCAACAAACATAAATTAGCCCATTTGATATAAAAACTTACCATTAGGTTGAAGGTCCAGGGATCAACTCCTTATTGTGCACAAAATAATTAATTAATTTTGTATGAAAAAATTATTGGGTTAATTTTTTAAAAAGACTTCACCATAAAATTTGCTTTAGGCCTCAATAGGTGTTGGACCGGTCCTGTCCGCGAGGTCTTGGTTCTGGGCCTCTGGTCAAGAGTGAGACACATGAGCCATCATAATAGTTTTGGTTTTGGGCTTGTTTGATAATTTTTTGGTATTTGACTTTTAGGTCAGAATAGTAGTAAGTACTTTTCTTAAAGTAACGATTTTGATTAATATTTACAAATAAAATATTATTTTGTCTTTAAAAATAAAAAGACAAGATCATACCATTTTATCCATCCGAGTTGTAACGAGTTCGGATCCCTTAAATAAATAGTTAGGGGTTCGATTTCTGACTCTTGCGTTTGGAAAAAACCTGGTTGGGAGGGGACAACTCTTAAATGTTGTCCAGATCCCCCGACAAAGATTAGTCACTGTTTACGGAGGTGGATATTTCGTACCAATAATATTGATACCCAACAAAAATACCATTCCACCTCTATTTTAGTGGTCCAAGTCCCATCTATAAATTTGTTTTTAAAGTTCGTGTTTTTAAAAACAAGAAAAATTAAATTAAACAAATCAGTGGAAAAGGATTTAATTTGTGTCTGCTATTTATTTTCATTTAATAATTTATATTTTGAAGATAATTTTAAAACACATTGAATTATAGTGGGAATGATTTTTTCAAAAATAATTAAAACTTGAAAAATCGTTTTAACAAAGTATATGAAAATTTTAATATCCAAAAGAAAGGTTTATTTGACAAAATCAAAAACTGCCACTAGTATTATTATTATTATTATTATTATTATTATTATTACAAAATGCTTTACTAACTACTACTGTTTTTTAAAATTATTATTATTATTGTTGTCCTTATTGTTGTTGCAAATTTTGTTTGAAAACATGGTAGAGATTAAGTTATTAGAGAATTCACAAACTGAAACTTATTATTTAGTGAAAAGTTTGTATATTAAGTTAGTTATGTGATTTATATAGAGCAATAAAAGTAACTAACGTTATTATACTTAGCTCGCTAGTCTAACTAACTTATTGGGGTGTAAGATGGTTTTGGTTAACCCGATCCATCCGAAAAATCAAACCAAATTCATTACATTGGTTCGGTTTGGTGCAACAGGTCTAATTGGGTAAAACTTGAAGTTGCTCATACAATTCTCTATGATTTTGATGAAGACCTATCAAATGCAAGTGAAGAAACTTGAAGACACATGGTGTAGTTGACAGATGGTTTATTGTGTAAATGTAATTAAGAATGAAATTAAAGCTTAACAAGTGATTACATATGTGAAAAGGGTTTAGAAGTTTAACACTAATGATTCTAAAATCTTTATAACTTAATACGGTTGAGTAGTCTAAATACTGTAGATGAATAGTATATGATTAGGTGTCATTGTTTGGTTGAGTTTTGGCATTAAAAAATTATTACTTGCTGTTAATAAGGTTGAGTAGTCTAAATACTGTAGATGAATACTGTATGGTCTGTGTTGCAAACAGTGGTCTTATTTCTTGGCCCAATCCATTTATGTGGTTCTATTTTTCTTCTTTCTTACTTTTTTGCATTTTCCTCCTCTGCTGATGGCGTTTGTTTGGGTTGCTGCGCCTTTAGGGTTTCTTTGCGGAGGTGGATTCTCCTTCTGCTGATGGATATTCACCATGTCGCAGTGAATAATTTTTAAATTATTTCTCTAAATATTGATGCGTTTTTTTAGTTGTTATTATTTGTTATATTTGTTGTATTTGTTATTATTTGTTATCAGTTTTTTGTTATCTTAAATAAACTTGATTTTTACCCCACTTTTCCTTTTTTTTGCGTTCGGTGCGGTGAATGAAAACTTTCGGTGGTAATAGGCTTAGGTGTCAATTTTTTTATTTTATGGGTTACTAGGCTTGTGAGTGTGGCAGTTTATGATGATATTAGGGCGGGCTTTCGTCCAGGTTATGGTGCTTATAAGGTGGAGGGTGTGATTATTGTTGTTCTCGATATGGGATAGTCGCGTTTTTGGTGGGGATTAGGTACTTTGTGTACCTTCATCCCCCTTTTCTACCGAGCCACTGGGTATGGTTGGGTGGCGTGGGATTTTGGCCACCAAATAGTACGCTCCCAGGAATACTCAATTTTTCCTTGCATTACTGTCGTTCTTTGTAACTTTTACAAAGATAAGAGATATATACATAGTAGATAGTAGATATTAATATAAAGCTATATTGTATATTAGATAATTTGTCTAACAATTTTTTTTACTTTTACTTTTCTGATTTGATTTGATTACTCAATTGAATGTTCAGCTTTGCACGCAAGGATGGATCAACACTTTATCCTTAAGTGTATTTCAATCCCTTTTTTCCCTCCCATTTTCATAATTCAAATTTATGTTCTTTGCGTCTATATAAGTTGGAGGTGCTTCTTCCTCGGATTATTATTTTACCTTCAGGTCGTTTGTTTGGTGTTATTCTTCTTGCTCTTTTGACTGTCATCTCTAATGGTTGTATCATTTGATAGCATTAGCAATGTTAGCTTTAATAGGGAGTGCATTCGGCTGCTGGTGAGGGTGGTGCGTAAGTGGTCTATGCCAATGTTCTACTCAAGTTGGCTCATTAGAGATGATTCTCATGGATGAGCAGGTATGCCATTTTCGGATATTCATTCATACTGTTTATGATTATTATGTTGCTTTGCATTTGTATAATGATGTTTTTTGTGTACTATTTAATTTATGTTTTGTTGGTTATAAGGGATGCAAGATACAAGCAACAGTTAGAAAACCACAGCTTTAGAAGTTTGGTTCTGTTATAGAAGAATGGTCCGTTTATAAAATGACATATTTTAATGTAGTGGCAAACAGTGGTCACTACAGACCTACTTTCCATGAATTTAAACTGATATTCGTTTTTAAGACCTCTGTGTTGAAAAAGGATTGTGATCGAATCCCAATGTTAGGTTTGAGTTTGCTTCCTTTCTGTGAAGTTTTAAAACATGATGAAAGCATGATCATCTCATTGGTGAGTAATATTTGTATTCCCTTTCTGTTTTTCTTTTTTGTCATCTTATGTTTAATCTGTCAATGATTTTGTATTTTTATTTTGTGCAGATGTTATTGGTTTGCTAACAGTTTTCCATCTAGAGAGACAATACGAAAAGGATGGTAAAATGACAAGCATAGTAGTTATGGAATTAACAAATTTGCAGTTTGCAGTAAGTGACTGATTTTGTTTGTTATATTATATATATATATAATTGTTTGCTTGTCTTTTTCTTTATATTCCCCTTTTTTGTTACTTTACATTTCGCTTATTGAATCCTTACTTTATAGTGGGAAGTTAGAGTGTGCTTTGTTTGGTGACTACGTGGATCAACTTAGAAAATTTCTGCTTCATGAAGGTGGTGTTCGGAACATAGTGGTAGTGCAACTTGCACGGGTGAAGAAGTTCAAGCGTTTGTGTTTTTTCTTTTATTGATTGCAAATACTTTGGTAGGTTGTTCATTGTTTATGGTAATGATCTATTTGGCTCATTTTTGGTGCAATGCAGGGAACACAATAACACAAAATAGTATGAACGCTACCAGACTGCTCTTCAATCCAGACACTGAAGAAGCTTTAGTGTAGAGAAATTGGTTAGCCATATTTACTGATTTATGTTCATTCTTTTTTGTGTTAGTATATTTATTTTTTATTTGTATTCTCTGTCACTTATATGAGTTCCTACTTGGATTTATCAATGATGAGCACGATTTCATTAACGTAGACCCCTTTTCTATGGTTCTGGATAACTCTCTTGCTGGTTTGGAAAGTGAATTCATAAAGATGCACCCCAAGAAGGCAGTCTCTGAATTGAATGATGTAAAAAAAGTTTGTTTATATTAACTTTTGTGCCTTACAAAGTGGAGGTGTGTTTGTAATGGAGGTGTGTTTGTATTAACTTCAAGGATAAGTTTGATCATTATATTTCTTAGGATGGAATGTTTGTTGTGCTTGCTCAAATTGTTGACATGGTGAAGGATGAACCATGGTTTTATTTAGCCTGCAAATGCAACAAAGTTGTCACCTTACAATTAGGTGTTCACTACTGTGACACATGTCGTGTGCCTGTACTCCTAGTAATCCCTAGGTAATTTATTTTTTACAACCACAACTTTCCTCTATGTAACATCCTTATCTCTATGACAAAATGAATAAATTAGAAACAATGATAATGTTGCAGGTATAAGGTGAAGATCAAGGTTGTTGATGACTGTGGTTCTGTTGTGTTTGTGTTGTTTGACCGTGATGTGAGCCTGCTTTTGAAGAAAACTTGTCAGGAGCTGCTTGCTTTTATCATTTGAGGTTAAATGTTTTTAATATTTATTGTTTTAGCGGTTGTTTTATTTATATTTATTATATTTATTTATTTCTTTATGTTCTTTATATTATCAGTTGTTTTCCTTTTTTTCATGTATCTAATCATTTTGTTATTCTGTAATGCAGCATGTCACTGAGGATGGATATCCAGAATTACTTGATTGTCTGGTTGGGCAGAAGATGCTTTTTAAGGTGGAAAGCAAGGTTAAAAAAGTGATGCAATTTGATGATAGTTTTGCGGTGAGGAAGATTTGTGTGTATGAGCGCTCTGTTTGAGTTCAGAGTAGGAGATACTACTCCAGCCGAGGTCATGACTTATTTTCATATTTTAATGTTTACTTTCTTATTTGTGAATTTATCTTTATTTCCATAACTTGGGATACAAATACATCGTATGGTAAGTAATGTGATTTAATTATATATTGCCAAAATTTTACCATGTTTTTTACTAATTTTTTATTTTTGTAAATGAAGGCTATCTTTGCCTCACCTTTACCGAAGGTTGGAAATGAAGAAGTGGACATTGTCGGATCTTCTACTGTGAGCTTCTTTATCGTCCCATCCATTTAGATACAATGCTGCTGTTGGACCTTCCTAACAATGTTTACTTATTTGTTTACAATTTATTTGATGCAGCAGATTGAATCTTGCTCTTTTGTGACTCCTATATCATTGGGAGATGATGATGTGGGGACTAAATCGAAGTTTACCCCATTGAAAAGGAAATTGGAGGACGAGTTTCATTGCTCCCAAGAGGATGCCTCTATCGACTCTGTGAAATCCATTTATGTTGCTCAAGATGCGGATGATGTGGAGGCAGATTGCTGTTTGTTACCTGTTGAAATGAAGGAAAAAAAAATGAAGTTTGGGTCATGTGTTGTTGTCCTTATTTTGGGAGACCTCTTTAGTTTATTATTTTGAAGAAGTGGGGTGTTTTATGGGTCATGATTTTGTGAAGTGGTGTGTGTTTTGTTTTGGATGTTCATGTTGTTGAGGCTTCCAAAACCAAACATATTTGCCTTCATCAGTGGATTTGGATGAGTTCTAATTCTGTGCATTGTTTTTTGTTGTCACATTGGTGTCATGGTTTTAGTAATGGTTAGAACCATTATTTATTATTGTGGTTGTATCTTTCTAATGGTGTAATGTTACTTTGCAAAGATATCATTATGTTAATGAAATTTACAATTTCCCGTTTTCCTTTCTTCCAAATCTGTAAAGATATCACTTGGGATATCAGCCGAAACATACCTGCATGCAAAAGAGACCAAATGTTTAAGCAGCATATATGGTCTTTATTCGTTAATCTCATCATGTCCTTCTTAACCTGTTTCTTCAAGATTTTTAAAATGGATGAATAAACTAACATTTTAACAGTTGAAAGATTTGTAAACTAGCATACATGGTATTGTATGATTTGTAATATTGTGATATTGGCAAATCTTGTATAATGGTTTTTCAAGAAAGATTTGTTATCTTTATCTTAACACCATACAAAAAGGAGTGTTTTTGTAAGAATTTTTTAAATACTCAATTCACCCCCATCTTGAGTGTGTTCATTATTCCAACAAAACTAGATTAAACCTGACCTCCATCAGTCTGCGTTTTGGTTTTAGTGTTTCCAAACCCTGATGACCTGATAATCTAACCAATCAATCAATTATTATTATTATTTTATAATTTTTATATATAACAAGTTGTGTGTTTTAGAGACCTTGCAAATGATTTAGGGTAATATTCCCTATTTGTTTTCTTCTCTTTCCATCCTCCCTTGCACTAGACCACCCTTAACCATAGTCCACCATCGCTTTTTCTTGCATTGTTGGCAACTTTGATCTCTGTTTTGTGTTGACTTAATGAAACTTGACAACTTGTTAATTATTATGTTGATTTCGTATTTGTGTTTATCCTAGTTTAGAGTTGAGATTTGTTGGAACACACGCTCTCGGATTGTTAAAGATAAACTAACGGCAAACACACGGACACAAGCAAGAAAGAAAAGAAGACAAGATTTACGTGGTTCGGCGAATAGTGCCTACTTCCACGGGAGCTGTTACGGCTGTGTTTCACTATATCCGAATAGGGTTACATAAGCGCAGTATTTATATTAATCACCACTGCGATAGAAATTACATTAATAACCTTTTACTAACCCTGATCCGGCCCAATTGTCAGTATCTTTATGAGCCATACTCAACAAGATTAATATAAATTCTTATGGTTATTATTATTATTATTATTATTATTATTATTATTATTATTATTATTGTGTTATGTATCAATTTTAATATCAAAATTTATGCTACTTAGATGTCAACTCAATCATGATACTTGCTTAATTAACCTATAATTAAAATTTGTTATTTTTCTTTTTAGGGGTTAAGTTTTATCTATTATGTAATTGCTTATTTTTTTGTCAGCTGACTGGAACTTGCTTATGATAATTATAGAAGTTTTAGATTACATTTTGAAAAAAGAAAATGAAAAAATCTCCTGGCAACCCGATGATCCACCCAAACCAACTTGTTAGTGCTCGTGTTGGTTTATGTCATGACTCGAGTAGTCATGACAAGTGGAATGAGTTCTCCTTTTCCTTTTTGCAGCCTATCAAACATACTCAATCCGTTTCATCCTTAACAAAATCAGGTGCAAACACATAAAACAGAGGAGACGCTCCCAAATGCCATGAAAGACATCAAGCAACTCCTAAGCACGAGATGGTCTCGTTTGATTAGTAACTGTGCCTACAACATATAACATAGGAGTCTCGCACACAACATATATAACATATCGTCTCAAAATCATATCATCATAATCACACAAGTGACATATCATATAGGTCCATTTTGTCCTCTCAAGATGGTACTTGTGGAATGATTTGGAATCCCATAACATTTCTCAAATCCCACAACATAAGGGATAACATATATCATGATTATGGAAATATAACTTGGAATCTTTGGGTCTCCTAGGAGGTGGGTTCACTGAGGACCTCCTATGCCAATGGTTTTGATTTTTTACCCCGGAGTGTTGTACCCTCTATCCAACAACAACATATCCATCCTCAACTCCAAGGTTGTTCACTAGAGTCCCCAACTTCGACGGTATTATTTATATCTCGGAGCCTTCCATTCCTCCACTCAATTACTAAAAATTCAAATCAATATCATGTCAATCCATTCCACCAAGTACCATTTCATCAAACACATATAACAATCATCATACACATTCCTCATCACAACATCCATCATAAACATATCAACCTACATCATAATAGTGTCTCATCATCATTCTAATACATCATTTCCTCTAGAGTTAATACAATAGATATATCAAATTATACATAACAGACATTAATACATGTCAAAACACTCGAAAAGAGGTTGTTTCAACATTTTACAGACAACAAGTCGCGACTCACCCGATGAGCTTCCTGTGTCACGACGCATGTCAAATAAAATGCAAGCACAACATTTATGTTCTACTTTGCTCAAAACATGTTTTCCCCTTTTCTATTAAAATCCAACCATGAAAATGCATCAAACAGAACATTATCGCGTTATACCAATTGAATACCCCAACATAAATATGTTTACAACATTTTCATAGCGAAAATTCATGAAAATCACATCCACAATCCATTTCTTTACAAATTTCATGTTATTTCATACTCTTACCATTACCCATAACAAGACCCACGAAAAACTACTCAAAACACATACAATTCATCACCTTTGGTTGAAAGCTCTTAAGCTCAGAGAGCCCCAAACGAAAACGAAGATCGGAGGAAGAAGAAACACCCACAAATTTCCTCTCATGGCCTTCTCCGTCCTCTTAAGCTCTCCTCCTCTCTCTTTGCTCTAGGGTTATTGATGAACCTCAGTTCTGTGCATTTTATAGAGGGTATTTGGGTTGAATTTTGATGCATTTAAGGATTAATATTATTATATTTCACCTTTTTACTTAAGTTTTGATAGAATTGACGTTTGGAGGCGGTTGAATGGACTTTTGAAGAAAAGAGAAGGTTTAAGAGCTAAATTGGGCAAAATACTAAGGTTTTCACGGCCGTGCCATGCGAGAGCACGCTCGCGCCAACCTCCCAAAGCTATCTATCCAAACAAAGCCTTACGAAAAAGCTTAAAGCTGACCTTTGAAGACTTAGCACGGCCATGCCACACTAGAGCATGCCCGTGCTATATTGAAGAAAGGGCTGACTCAGAAAAGAAAGGCTTGACAGAAGCTAGCACGACCCCAATCGCAAAGAGCACGACCGTGCCAACTGAAGAGCATGCCCGTGCTATAGCCCGTGCACTAGAACGTTGATTTACGAAGTCAGTAAGCCCTGACATATTTGAGCACGGCCTGATATGCTGAAGAGCACGCCTGTGCTGAGTGAAGAGCACGCCCGTGCCAATGAAACAGAAGACCAGAATCAAGGCCCGGTCCGCATTTTGTGTTATAAATAGAGGCCCTCTGTGGCACTCTAAAAACATCTTTGAATCTCTTGCTATTTCTTTCATCTCTTTATTTTCTTTGAGTACTATACTCTTGTTTTAGTTTTAGTTTGCAATTTTGATTTCTAGATTAGGATTTGGCAACTGGAGGTTAAGTTGGAGACACTTCTCTCTCTTCAATTATTCAGGATATGTTCCCTTTGCTGATTTTGGTTTTCTCTATTACTATGAGTAGCTAAATTCACCACTATAGTTGTGGTGGATCTTAAGTTATTAGAAACCCTTTTCTCTATGTTTTAGCTTTAATTCAATTCTATTTCGTTTCAAGGTTGCAATTTGAATAGTGTTATTCTGTCATTCTTCATCCTATACTAAGATTGCACACCCTTTGTATGCTCTTAATCAATTGATTGATATTTTGGCTATTAAGCCCAATTAAATTGGTAGACCTATAGGATAACCGGGGTTTAATATCTAGATTTGCGAAAAAGTGATTTATTCCTTTCAATCATTCAACTTCTTTATGCTTTATGCTTTGTAATCATTTAAACTCTTTGCCTGACAACCATTGGGTTTATTTGGGGGAAATAATATTAATTGCTTGACAAACAATTAATAGTTTTTGTAGAGGGATTGATATTCGAAAAACAACAGCGAAATTGAATAGAATTAGGATTTGGGGGTATCGAAAGCACAAGTGAAACCACTGCTCTAGGCTCTTAACTCCTGATTTCTAAACTCTCTTTTTATTCTTCTTTTATTATCTTCTTCCATAAGCTTTACTATTATTTATTTCTTTAAGATCTTTATTAGTCTAAATAGCATAAGGATTTTCCAATTCCAATACTTGCTTTATCATGTAGATATCTAAATTAATCTCTTGGGTATGATATCTGGACTTCCGTCCCATATTACTTTTGCGATAGGGTACACTGCCCTTAAGTGTGTTTTGAACGCAACAATGAATTTGGAATCTAATAACCCTAATGCTTGGACTAAAAAGCCCCTCATTGCAAGAGCATTATGTCTTAAAATACTTTTTAATTTTATTAATGCAAATAAAGTTAAATTGTAACATAATTTATTAATTAAAGTCATATTCATAAATATTAAAATTTAGCGGGTTTAACAATTTGGTTCATGTTTGATGCCTTAAAATTAACCAACCTAAACATTACATTTTGAATGGTTCGGACATTTTTCTCCCTTCAACGTGTCTAACCCAACCTGATTACGCCTTTATAACTTTTAAGTAATTAGATTGTGAACTGCACATTACGCAATTGCAATTTTGTTTTAAAACTTTACAGTGTTAAATTTGGAATAAATTCACATTAAATAATATGGTAATAAAAGACAATATGTGTGTGAAACCGTGAAAGGTAGTAGAAGATTGTTCGAATTACTGCCAATTTAAATGATTGAATTACATATTTGGAAATGTCATTCAACTTATACATTTTGATTTCATCATTATTTTTATTTTTCATTTTTTCTCTTGACCTTGCTATTGTTGCTTCAAGCTTCTGTTTTATCCTTTTTTTTTTATTCTCCTTAAGCTTTCTATAAGAATTGGTTCTTCATCAGAGGATGTTATCTCAAACTATTCTTTTGTAGAATTTTTGCTTGTCTTGCATTGGATATGAGTCTCTTCATCTGATAATGTTATGCACTCTATTTGATTGGTTGGTCATCTCTTCTTCTACTTCTTCTTTTCCTGCTATTTTTTTTTCTCTGGTTGTCGTTGTTTGGGGTAAATATGGCTCCTTATTGTAGTAAGAAAAAAGATGTTAGTAGTTGAATTTGCTGTAAAAGAATATAGTTTTAATAATTTTTAGCCTGGAAATATATGTCTAAATTGTTTTATTTGTTTGATAGGTTTGTGGATGGCTTGATCTAGTAGAATGTTATTTGGGACCAAAGTCCTTATGACTTTGTAGTTTTGAGACCCTTCGTTCAAGTTGTGATATGTCAACCTTATTTCAAAAATCATGTGCGTTGACAAAGGTTTCGTAGCATTGATGGTATATTTGTGTTACTCTCTTGTTGCAAAAGTTGAGATGTTGTTGTGTTGAAGAGTTTTTGTGCATCTTTGTCAAACGATGTTAATGTTAATATTATCGTTTCATCTGACACTTTCAATTGAATCTTGAACCTAGAAATTTGTATTTATGTTATGTTATAATTGTAAGGTTATGATATGATAAAACTAAGAAAGGAAGCATTTGATATGTCTTACCTTGTGTTGGGTTTTTTGATTGCTTTTTTACATGTGAGACACATGTATTGATCTTCATCCTGCATTAGTTTCTTCATGCAACTCTCACATCCAATATCCAAATTTGTCATCAATGTCATTGATGGTTGCATATGTTGTGAATACCTTTTCCTTTTTTTAGGCAAAGAAATGTTAATTTTTTTGCTAATTTTGCATTTGCAGTTTGTTAATTGGAGATTATAAATTGGTAAATGTACCTATGCAATTGATACTCACTTCATGGCCATTATATTTTGCAAAGTTTTTATATTCCTGACCATTATTTTTTCAGGTGTAGTATTGCCTTATTGGCGAACTCTTGACATGGGAGCTCCCTTATTTATGCTTCTTCTTAAGTCGTCCTGTGCAATGAGCTATTAAGGAAGATGTATTCTTTTTAACAACATACTATAGAACAACGAATAGTATTAATTTAATAGTTAATATTTTTAAATTATTTTAATTTAATTTTAGTTGACAGACAAAATTAGAGCTTACTTTTTTAATATAAGATGAATAATTTAATTTTAATAGGACTGTAATAACCTGTTTTTTTTATTTAACTACAGTCAACAAGGCTTTATGGCTCTGTTAGGGTTTCCTCTCATGTAACTCCCCAAGGTTTGCATGCTATCTTCATGGCTAACGTCAAGCCAATCTACCCATGGGGCTTTTTTTCATGATGTTCATCTTCTTCTCCTTCATCTTCGTCTCCTCCATTTTCTTCCACTCCTTTGTTTCCTCAAAAGAAATTAATATTTTGCACAAGCTTTGAATAATGCCTACGATATACCCCTGAGTCAACTGCCAAAACCATGTTTGAAAGCTAATGCACTCTCGATCAAGATCCTCGAGGAAGAGTATAAGGCGGGTCTTGAAGGGTGCAAGAATAACCTCCATGGAAGGTTATTGCTGTCGGAAAGAGATACACCTTCCAAGTACAATGGCTTGCTCACTAAGCTTTCGAAACTATGGAAACCTCTTGATCAGTGGAAGATGGTGCCCCTTGGAAAAGGCTTTTACGAGTTTTCCTTCTCGTCGCTTGAAGACTTGTGTCGCGTGTGGTCTGTGGGATCTTGGACTATCAATCCTGGTTCTCTGCGTTTATTCTCATGGACATAATATTTTAATCCAAGCTCGTTGCGTCAGACTAATGCTCAGTGTTGGATACGAATTCATAGCCTTTCTCAAGAATACTGGAGACCGAAGATCCTTTTTTACTATTGCAAGTGGTATTGGTATTTCTATATCATTGGATGAGGCGACAATCAATAAAACTCTTGGCCACTTTGCTAGAGTTCTGGTGGATATTGATCTTGCAAGTCAACTGCATGATCATATTCTTGTTGAAAGATAGGTTTTTTTTTTTTTTTTTTGGAATTGAGTATGAAATGTTGCCTCTATTTTGTCTCAACTGCAAAACAATTGGCCATGCATTAGCCAATTGCAGGAAGATTACTAATAATGCCCCTCAATCAAATAAAGATCCTGTGATCATCAAGAACAAGACTGTCACGATGGATAAAAGAACGCAAACCACTAAGTATGTCCCCAAGAATAAAGAAGTGCAAAATTCTGATATGATCAACCTAAATAAGGATGCCACTAACGCAGCAGTTAAGGAAGCCATCATTGGTATTAATTCTCTTGTGGATGTTCATATTATTTCTGGTATGAACATGAATAATGATAAACAGCCTCAGAATCCACCTAATCCAACCCCTTTATTGGGTTTTGCCCATGGTCAATGATGTTGATATTACTAATTATAGGATTCAAGAGAATGTCAATCAAGATATGGTGCAACACGGACACAATACTTCATTTAATGTTCCTGTTGATAATGTGATTCTGGTTAATATTGATGCAACAGATCGGGTTAATAGTAATGCTTTCTCTCTTCCTCATTAAGATAATGACTCTTTTGAGGCAGTTCAAGAGGTTGAAAATACTCAAGTTTCATAGGATCATGTCTCCAATTCAATTCAAGACTAGTCTACTCCATTGATTGACACAAAAAAACAAAATTTTCTTAGAAAAGGTAAAGTAGTTGTAGACTTTAATGGTAATGTGCAAAATTTCAGGCTCAGTCAGTGGAAATAGTTTTGAAACACCAAAAACTTTCTCCAACCCCAATGTGGCTCATGGCATGAGAATAGTTGGAATGAGGAAGTTGATGACATTGAAAATGATTTTCCAATGAAGTCGCTTGCTCAAGAGAACACTGCAACAAATAAATATCTCTCTGAGGGTCAAAATAATGTTGAAAAGCAAGGCAATGGTTCAGGTTTTCCTATGGTTCTTTCTAAATCTCAGAAAAAGAGGCTGAGAAAGACAACTAATCAAGCTCAAAAGACTTATATGTATAGAACCCGTACAAGGGCTGACCCTCAAAATTATGTCTAATGACGATCCTCTATTGGAATGCTAGAGGTATTGATAACCTTCCTGCAAGGTTAGTTTTAAAAAAAATTGTGCGTTACATAGGCCAGATCTTTTTGTTCAATGCAGAACCTTGGATTTCCTTGGAGCAATTTCCTTCTTCTTTACGGAGACAGTTTAATTTGAAGCCATTCATTGTTGATAGTAGAGAGCATTCTCTTCCTAATTTATGGGGATTTTGTAATGTGAATCTTTCCACTTCTACTATATTATGCTCTACCCAGCAATTTAGTTTTTCAGTTACTTGGGAAGGCTAGATTTTATTCATCTTAGTTGTTTATGCTTCTACCTCTTACTTGGTTAGAAGAAGCCTTTGGTCTGAGCTTGCCAATATTCAAGACAATAACCCTGGCCCCTGGTGTTATACTGGGGGCTTTAATGCAATATTAGGTGCTCATGAGATGAGAAGGTCCAGCCTACCCTTGAAAACCTCCTGTAATGATTTCAAAGCTTGGTCTAACACTTGTAATTTGACTCAGATCTTAACAAGAGTTGCTAAATTCACATGGAGTAATGGTAGGCAGTCTAGGTCTCATACTGAAAGAAGGCTGGACAGAAGCTTGTGCAATGACGAGTGGCTTGATTACTAGTCTTCTACTACCTGTTGTACATTGATCCGAAGTAAATCTGACCACCATCCCATGTTGATGACTTTAAAGAAGAGAGTAAATACTTTTACCTCATCTTTCAAGTATATTAAAACGTGGTCCTCCCATCTGGACTGTCACAGGTTAATTTCTGAGGTATGAAGCAGGCCAATAGCAGGCTGTCCTATGTTTGTGCTTTAGCAAAAACTTAAGGCAATAAAAACTGAATTGAAGTCTAGGAATAAGCTAGTTCTTGGTGATGTCAACCTCAGAGTGGATAATGCAATCTCTACTGTGGACAACATCCAACAGCAAATTAGTTTAGATGGCCTCTCTGATGACTTTCAACATCAAGAGAATTTGGCTCAAATTGAGCTCGAGCAAGCTTTAAATTTTTAAGAGCAGTTCTGGAAGGAGAATTCTAGACTGAACTGGCATTCTTATGATGATAGGAATACTAGCTTCTTCCATAGAGTAACAAAGATTAGATATGCCTCTAAAACTATGTCTATGCTTAAGAGTGGAAACAGTGTAACATCCCGATTTTTTGTAATTCTAATCGAGCTGGTTAATCTCGATTAGGGCTTTGAATGTTTGTATGAATCGTTTTGTATTAGTTTAAGACCTAGTTGGAAGCATAGGAATAGGCTTGAACAAGGTTGGAGATACCTAAGGTGTTAAACGAGTAACTGTGGGAGTCAGGAGTTTGGGAGAGTTTTCCCAACAGAGCATCACGCTCAAGCGTGGGAAGGGAGCACGCCTTAGCGTGCCAACGCTCTAGCGTGGAGCAAGTTGGACGCTCAAGCGTGGTCACTCTGACCGGTTGATTGACACTAATGGGACATAAAGTGACACATGTCAGAACGTGTCACAGCTGGCGTTGGAGAGGCAGTGCGAAATCGTCACTGCTCAAGCATTGAGAGAGCTAACGCTCAAGCATTGAGATCCAGAACGCTTAAGCGTTGTCAGCTGAGAACAACTTCTATAAATAGATGTCATTTGTGAAATGCACAAATTTTCCTCCCCCAAAACAGTAAGAACAAGGCTGAGAGAGGGAAAGTGAGTGTTTGAGACGATCGAGCTGCCGGAACGCGATTCTGACTGCACGGTTATGATCGTTGCTAAGTTATCTTCAACTTTGGCGGATTACTTTCTCGATTCGCCCGAGGTAAACTCGAATCCCTAACACGCGTTCTTCGTGTTCTTGGCATTCTTCGAGTCTTTACCTCTTTCTTTGATCTTTTGAGCTTGCCCTAAGGCTAACACTATTGTATATGTGTTGTGCTCGTGATTAGGGCTAAGTTTGTGCTCGTGGCGGTACGAGTTTTAGGGCTGAGACCGCGGCTGAGGGAACTGTTCTTGGAGCTGCGTGGGGGCTGTTCTTGGAGGCTAGAGCTGCGAACTCAAGCTTGGAGGAGTGAGCCGGTGATCGCGTAGGGTTCGCGTGACGATTGTTCAGGTGGGGAGAAAGAGTACTGCTGCCGTCGGGACGGAAAGAGTAGTGTAGTGTGTTTTCTGCTGTGTGTAGGGAAGCCCTAACCCTACTAGTGGTTGAGCCCTGATAAAGTACCTAAACCCTGGGTTTAGTTTACTTTTGGCTATCGCCGTTAAGTTTGAAAACCCTAGATTAGTGAACTGTTGATTGAGGATGATCTGTCTCGTATGACTGTTGTGTTATGGAATTCTGTTGTTGCTATCTGTCTAAAGTTCCTATATGCTACATGGTATATGATATGCTGCTATATGCTGTTGTTGATATTATTGCTGTTGTTATTATACTATATCTGTGATGATGAGCGTTGTGGCGGAATGCCGTTAGAGTTAAGTTTGGCTGTGTGCCATGTGGTTATTGGATTGATACTGTGGATGGTGCCGTTGCTGTTATGCTGATTTTCGAGGCTGTGGCCGTGTTGATGCAGTGGCATCGTGTTGTTTCTGATTGAGTGTCTAGGCGTGAGATCCGGTATCAAACCCGTTAAGGATGTTTGTTGCATATCATCAGCTGTCAAGTGGCGAGTCGTATGACAGGTAGTATGGGCTGCCATCGTCATGGGAGGTTAGTTGTACCTGAGTGCGGGTACGGAAAGTAGATGGGGCGGTCAAGTGAGTGACCTTGGGGATGTTGCCGGTCTCGGGAATAGTTTACAGTGACGGATGAGGTAGTACCTATCCTGTTGTGACACCCGATCCAGTCCAGTTTGCCCGACTAATCCCAGAGCTTTCCATTTGTTCCAGGCTAACGTTCTGAGGCGACTGAGATACCCCAGTTCCGATATGGAAGGGTGATGCACTCTTATTGGTTATGGGGAGCGGTTCGGTTTCTTGAGCAAACTAACTCCGTTCCGACACATAACCTGTTCCGATATGGACTTGTTCGGGTGTGGAACTGTTCCAGTGGGAACCAGCTTTGTGAGTTTTCGGCTGACATGCTACATGAGATTAGTATCACGGTCTAGAGGATTGATCTGAGTGTGAGACTCATGGGGATGGATGCTTGTTGCATGTATTGTCTCGAGAGATGTTTGTTGGAATGCAGTAACTGCCATATCTGTTATATCTGCTACATGCTACATGTTGTTGTTTACTGCATTATTATTGTTTTCCGACATTGCTATGCACTGTATTTCTTACCTCCTTATCTTTTCTTCTGTATGTTTCTTTTATTTTATGGGAAGACCCTGTGGAGGAAACCGTTGTCGAGGAGTTGGATGACACACTGCACGAGCTTGATGCCGGTGGATGAGCCACGAACCCTAATCTCGAGGGATTTTGAGTTCTGTGCCAGAAGTGTGGCTATCGTCGGAGTTTCTTTATCTTTTGATGTTTTATTCTGATTATAGTTTTTACTGACGTATGCTGTGCGTATACAATACTACTGTAGTCCTACTGATGGGGTAAATGATACATGTACGTATTTATTTATATATATCTGAAAAGTTGTGTACTCTGCAACGTTGCGTGCCTTAATAGTTTCGTTTCCGCGCTTAATTTTTCCGCTTCGCTTCGTGCCAACAAGGCACGCTACGATTACTATACGATTAAGGTTAGTTAATATCTTAAGTTCTTCAATGGGATTATCCTACGTAAGTGGGGTCGTCTCAAACAGAATTATTGATGACCCTGCAGATATTGAGCAACATGTGGAGACAAGGATTTAATGAGTAATCAGAAAAGGAAATCAACTAATCATCAATTCAATTAACATACCTTAATCACAAATTGAAGGTTAGCACTTAACGCTGAAGGAGATGAGAATAGTTATGAAGCAAATTGGAATGAGCAGCTTCTACAAAAAATTGAAAATGGAAACTATGAATCAAATTTCAAAAAAATAACACTACTCGAAAATGAAAAGCTATTGAAAAATAGCTCTGCTCGAAAATGAAAAACTATTGAAAAAAAATTGTGACTGGAAATTAAAAATGCTATGGGGAAGAACAGAGAAAGAAGGAAGTAGGGAAAGAGGGAGGACCAGAGGAAATGGGGAAGAAGAGAGAAAGGAAAAAGAAGGAAGAGAAACAGAAGAAGAGATTCAGGATCTACGATTAGGGTTTCAAGTTTCCTTACCTAAACTATAGGGACCGTCGCCGCCGTTGGTTGACCAGAGTGAAAGGAGAGATGGTCGAGCTTTGTCGCCTCTGCTGGTTGGCTAAACGAGATGAGAGATGGACGAGCGCCGCTCAGCCGCTGAAATGAGATGAGAGTGAGACTGAGAAGAGAAAGAAGAAGTGTTGAAGAAGTGAACAACAAAACCTAAAAAATGTGTGTTACTAAGTATGGTTAGATCGAGTCGGGTTCACCGAGTTAGAAAAATCACAACTCGATACCTGAACCGAGACCTTTGAGTTTCTTATCATAGAAATCGGACCGACCCGTTCAACCGACCCAAATCGCACTTTATAGGTTGGTTCAGGTCGGGTTATGGGGTTAATGGGTTGGACCTGGGCCACGTCCACCCTTAACTAATGGCACCTATATATATATGGGACATATCAAGTGAGAGTGAGAAAAATAGATTTAAGCCTTTGGATTAAAATGAAATGCTCATATTAAACAACCCAAATAAAAATATCATGTGCTCCCTACTTACGTTGGCGTGTTTCTTCTTCCTTCTTTTCTTTTGTTTCAGTCACCATCCCATCGCCTCAACATCCATGCGAGTTATCTATTATTATCTATTATTCTTCCTCTTCTCTGATTAGTACTTTTCTCCCTTGCTCTGCTTCTCATTGTTTATTATATGCATCTTTTTCGTCAGTAGATTTTTTTTTTTCCTTTAGTGTTAGTTTATGTTTTCAAACATCCAATGCTTTTGACGATGTTGCTTTATTTCCAAAATGACACCTTTGATAGTTATTTCTCAGCCTGCTTTAATACAACTAAGTGCTTGTTTGGGAATGTTGGATTTTCTTTATTTAAGTTATTTTTTGGCTAAAAAGCTGTTTCATACATAATCTATCATGTTTGGTAATTAGCTTAAATTTATAAAAAAGCTTTTTTTGGGGAAAAAACTGTTTTATGTCATCTACTTTGTTTTAGCTTAAAATTGTTATGATTTGATTATTTCTCATTCTCAAAACTCTCTTCCTTATTACCCCTACAAAACTAACTTCCAAATAAATATTATTAAATTATACAAATAACTTCATATCCTTTTTCGTAATTTACTATGTAAAAAGCGATTTTTTTAGACCATCCAAACAAAAAAGATTATCTTGAAATGACTTTTCAACAAACAGACCCAAACAAAAATAGATTCTGATTATAATCGATTATCATAATAATCGATTATCAGCATAATCTTTTTTTTTCAATTTTCCCAAATACATCCTAAATTATAAATCATATGATTTTCTTGGGGCCATTACTGTTCTCTTTTCTAAATAACATTTTTTTTTCTTTCCTCTAGAAACCACCTACAAACTTCACCAAAAAAAAACTCCACCAAAAAAAAGAAACAGCTACAAACAGAAACATGAAAATATCAATACGATGGAGAGAGAGATGAAATTGATAAAGTAGGGGAAGAGAGAACTTTTCAGTTTTCTTATTCATCTTGTGATGGTTGAAGTGAAATTTGAGACAACAAGGAGAGAGGCACAATAACTGTACGTGACAGGAATGAAAATGGAAGAGCACGTGACCTTATTTTAATTGGGTCTTCTAAATTCACCCATTGATTTTAATCCAAAGGCTTAAATCACTCCCTCTCACTCGATATACCTATATATATATATATATATATATATATATATATATATATATATATATATATATATATATATATATATATAGTCCTATTAAATATATTATAAAATTGACAAAGAAATTTTTCAGGCTAACCCCAATAAAGAAATAGTAGTTAAGGAATATCGCTTGCTTAATTGCAATTTGCAAACAAAAAATATAAAGAAAAGCGATTGCTCTAAGTGAAAAAAGAAAGACTTAATTATACTTTTGATCCTTCATATATTACGATTATGTAATTTTACTCCCTCAGGTTTTAATTATGTCAATTGGGTCCTCAAGTGTCACGATTGTGCAATTTTGATCCCACAGGTTTCAATTGCGCCAATTGGATCCTCTGGGTATCACATTTGTGTAACTTTGGTTTTTCAAGTATCACGATAGTGTAATTTTTAACGCCAATAGCTTACGTGGCCCACGTGGGACTGATTTGACACTTAGTGAGATAAACTTGATAGCTTATAGAACATTTTTTATGTGGTATCATTAATATCTCTCATAGTTTAATGATCAAATTGCACATCACTAAATGTCATATAGAAATGACACATAAGCTGCCAAGCTGATATTACTAAGTGTCAAATCAGTCTCACATGTGTTTTGTTGGCTATTGACGTAAAAAAATTGCACAATTGTGATACTTGGGAATCAAAATTGCATCATATAATCGTGATACCTGGAGGATCCAATTGGCGCAATTGAAATCCGAGGGACCAAAATTGTACAATCGTGATACTTAGAAACCCAATTGACATGATTAAAATCTGAAGAACTAAAATTATATAATCGTAATACGTGAAGAACGAAAAGTGCCATTAAAATTTATTGCTATTATTACGAATTTACAGTGGATTAGTTTTCTTGGTTTGAAAGACTTGTTTAATTTGATGTTGACCCTTAACATGCGAAAATTAATATAGATACGACGAAATGATTTATTTTTTCTTTTCTTTCTATTTTTACAAAAGAAATACCTCCATGGCATGTTATGCCAAGATGAAAAAGTTTTTAAGGCAAAATAGATTGATTGGTACTATATATTTATTTAAATTTTTGTATCGATTTTATAAGTTTTATTTTTTTCAAATTGGTCATATACGTTATATTTCTTTTCCACATTGGTCCTTTCCGTCAATTTCAACCTAACGCCATCAGATTTGATCTAACGTGGCTATGATATTAATGCGACACATGACTTTTAATCTGACGCCGTAAGGTCGAAATTGACGGAAAGGACTAATGTGAAAACGAAACATAACGTGTATGACCAATTTGAAAAAAATAAAATTTATAAGATCAATATAAAAATTTAAATAAATATATTGGATCAATAAACTTATTTTACCTAAAATTTAGCTTTCAATGATGTCATGTTTTACATGTGCCCTTTAATTAAAAATATTTGTATCTAACAATGTCTAATATTTTAGATACCTAATTTGTTTTTATTTACACATATAAACAAACCTCTAGAAATGATAGATTTATCACGTCAGGGGAAGATATGCGTCTCAAAACATCTTAATAACTTTATTTATTAATTATTAATAATGCCAATAAAAATAAGATAAGAATCTAAACTTTTTGTAAGAAATTAAGCTGACAAATCGCAAATAAACCAATTTCATCAGATATTGTGTTGGGTTCAATTTAAATTAAACGATATAAATTATTTTTAAAGGGAATGTCAACCAGTGCCCTAAGGATAATGGTTAAGGAATTAAAAAAAGAAAAATTTTATTGGGAAGTGGTGTATTTAATATTTTAAGATGTTAGACATTTAGATTTTCAATAAAAACTTATTTTTTATGGACTCCTTAACCAGTATCCTTAGGGTTCGTTTGGTGGTCAGGATAGGATAAGGACGGATAGGATATGAGAGTTAGATAAAGATAAGATAAGATAAAATATGAGCATGATAAGGTTTTATCCTATCCAATGTTTGATTCGCATCAGATAATGATAGGATATGATATAAAATATCCACAAATGATAAAATTACCCTTATATCAAAATTACATTTTGATTTTATTTAGTTTTTTATATACATTTAAATTAAAAAATATAAAATATATTTGATAATATATATTTTTGACCTTTCAATTATACATTAGTCCATTTTTTAAATTATAAAAAAGTAAATAAAAAATTAACTTGTGATTTTTTTCACTTTTTATAAAAATTGCAAATTAAACTACATATTTTAATTAGTAATAAGGTTGACTAACTAGGTTTAAAATCATAATTAAATAATAACAATATTAAAGGTAAAAGATAAAAAAGAAAATATTTTCTTATCATATGCTGTTGGTTCTAACCCAGTCCCTCCCTCCTGATAGAATTATAACTAAGTAGCAGGATATGATAAGCTAACATGATAAGCTTATCCTATCATGCTGGTTCACCAAACTATATATTAAAACAGGATATGATAGTTTATCCTATCCTGTCTCCCTTATCCTGTCCACCAAACGAGCCCTTAGGGCATTGGTTAGCAAGATCTTATTTTTAATAATAAACTAATTAGTTTAAACACACATTAGCACTTCCAACTAGAGCCCAAAGAAATAAAAAATTAAGAACATAGTTAAAGAACTTCAATTTTCTTTAGAAGAAGGAAAATGCTCATTTCACAAAACTCATACATCACATCGTCAGGGGAGATAGATAGCAGAATCATAATATAGGTACAAAAAATAAGCTACATATTGCTTGACAAAATACAGTACCTTAATTAAGGTGCAACTATTATAGTTAGTAGATTAAAATTATTTTGTTATGAGATAATGTGTATAATATTTTTTTTAAAGAAACTACATATAGTATAATTTTTGAAAAAAAAACAATGCTCTTGACAAAACACTAGCTCCCCTTGAGTAAACTCTCTTAATTAAGTTGCGGGATATGAATTGTGAGTGCGTGCGAGTTCAAATTCATGCAATGCATTCCGCCTTTTCTCTTTCCTTTCTCCTCCCTCTCTCTTTCTCCCATGTAATTAAGGTCTCTTATGAGTCTTTCTTTTTTTGCTTTCCCAGAGTATCCTCCGTGCGCAACTGCAGAGGCTAATCTCTCGATGTATTGTACGACATTTAAGGGCTGATCTCTTCCAACCAGATTTTCTTCATATGCAAGAGTCAGGGATCGAACCTCTGATACTTGCTTAAGGGGTCTGAGTTCGTTACCACTTGGACCAATCACACGTTGGTTATGAATCTTCCATTTTAAAATACAACACATAAATAATATTTTATTCACGCCTGCATATAATACATTTATTCAAGTTTAACATACGTATACGAGAGCATTCAATCACAATCACACTCACCCATATGGCCATATATGGTGTCCACTCACGTATTGTATCTTAATTAGGATATGAAAATATTTTCAATACAAAAATATTTTTTAAGCACCCTTACGTGAGAAATTATATTATATGTGAGCGTGACTCATAGTTATCGTATAAGGTATAAATGACTTCTTATTCTCTATCATATCCTTAAATGAGGATAACGTAATTATAAATAATAATAGAAGTTGTGCAGGATCAAAATAAAGTCTATGCACTATGAGGAGGATGCAATACACTTAATGACGAGAAAACAACTCAATGGGAGATTACTTTCAGAAGTAAAATTGTACAGCTAGCAATACCATATACATCAATTAACAATACAGCTAAAATAGCTGGAATGGGCCGTGAGAATTATGAAGGACCCTTAAATAGCGCCCTGGAATATGGCATTTATGGGAACTTTAAATAATGAGAGATGGCCATACTGTGTCCAACATATATAGATTACTCAGTTGAAAGCACAGAGAGAAAAGAGAGAGAGGAAGAAGAGAGATATGGAAGACGATAAAGGTACAGTTTGTGTAACAGGTGGGACGGGGTATATAGGATCATGGCTAATTATGAGTCTTCTTCAACATGGTTACTCTGTCCGAGCCACCGTTAGATCCAACCCAGCTACAGGTATAAATGATTTACCTAATCTTCTTTAATTTGCAAAATTCAGCAACATCTTTGTAAATTGAAGAAATGAAATTGTCTATGTTTCGTTTTCTTCTTATCGTTTCTTCCTAGGAAGAGTAATGAAATTGTCTATAACAGAATGTAAATTAGATTATATTGCATAACCTTAATTTGATCGTGGATGCATGGTTAGTGGTAAAGTCATCCTCATTAGAAAGCTTTGAACTACAACATTGGCTTTTAATTTATTTCAATTTCAATTAATTGCATAGTTTATGAGATTGTATCAAAGCCTTTGTCTCCAAATCAATACACTAAAAGTTGATCCTTCCTGTTGGCATATAGTTTAGAGATTGAAAATTCGAAACTATTGCTCAACCAACAAGAATGGGAAAATGGAAAGGAATCACTTCATAATTTTCCAAAAAAATACAGTTTTAGATGCATAAGTAGCATGAGGGTGGGAGAAAATCTTAGGTTCTTCCTCTTCCTTTGTACGATTTGAATGTGTAACACGCAATGACTTTGTGCCTCATCTCTTACCTTAATTATATTTTTAATACTATAACCCGATGTATCTTTTGCTTCATGCAACCAATATTTAGGCTTTGTTTGTTTTGTTTTAAATTTTTATTTTCAATTTTTACATATAATTGTAAAAATGACATATCGTTTTCGTTTTGTTTCATGGTATAATAAACAATATTATTTTTACTATTTTCTGTACAAATTTTTTTGAATAGAAAACAAAATAAAACAAATATAACATTTTTACAATTATTTCTGAAAACGAGAAATGGAAACAAACGAAAAGAATCCGGTTAGTTTCTTTTAGTTTCTAATTCAAAAAACACATATATATATTTCAGAATGCAAGAAAGACCTCAGCTTTCTCACAAACTTACCAAAAGCATCAAAGTGGCTCCAAATTTTCCATGCTGACCTTGATCAGGCTGGTAGTTTTGACACAGCCATTCAAGGGTGTATTGGAGTCTTTCATCTTGCCCATCCAATGGATATCAATGGCATAGAGCCTGAAGAAATAGTGACAAAGCGAGCTGTGGAAGGAACACTAGGCATTTTGAAGGCATGCCTACATTCAAAGACAGTAAAACGAGTGGTTTACACTTCTAGTGCTGTCACAGTGTTGTTCAATGGTAATAATATTGGTCTAGATGACATGATGGATGAAGATATGTGGAGTGACCTTGAAATATGCCGAAGCAGCAATCTTGTAAGCTCTTCTTACTTGGTCTCCAAGATTTTATCCGAGAAGGCTGCTTTAGAATTTGGAGAACAGAATGGATTGAAGGTTGTGAGCTTGATTCTTCCCTTGGTCGTTGGACCCTTTATTTGTCCCAATATACCATCATCTGTGTATATGGCACTGGCCATGATTTTAGGTATGGATTTGGCTTTCTCTCTGATTTTTCCACTATCAAATAGAAGCCTGTATATATCACTCAAGTTACACTTGCTATCCCCACATAGAATAAAAAAAGGGAAGAAAACACGGTTTCTATTTTCTTGGATATTTTTATGCAAATTCTTTATGGTGATACAGAGTAATGGGAACTACTCAACTACATGGAAGATAGGAAAAAAAATAAGGAAGGAACAAGTAAAGAGTTCTGCTATATATGAACATCAATATATATTTTTCTATCTTTCATTCATTTTTTACTTTTTTTTATATACACGTACTTTAAAATGCATCACAAAATTAGAAAGACACCATGTTTCTTTTTGTGATGTTCAAATAAACTTTTCCTTGACACTAAAACACAATAAAATCACGAAACGTTTGTTGGTCCAAATGATCAGAAGTTTGGTTCCCTTTACGCAAAAATCTCGGATTTGAGTCTTGTGAATTAAACAAATAGATACTGATAGAATTTTGTCCTCTTAAATGAGTCTTCCCTACTCGACTCAGAATAGACACATTTTAAGTGAAAAAAGTCGTTAGATGGTTCGTTATTAAGTGACACCAGTATAGACTATAGATCACAACTTGTTTTTTATAAGCAATAGATCACAATTACTTATTTATAATCAACATGTAACTCATTTTTTTAAATCTATTTCAATTTTCAAGTGACGAAATTATATGAAGCCTAGCTAAGATCGAAATTATTTGAAAGTAGATAATTTTTTTCGTTGCCTAAATAAAAAATAATGGTGATAATTTTCATGTATTATTCATTTATATATTGAATTATAATTTAGTGTTAAATAGTTAATTTTTTTCAGAAAAAAAATCAAAGACTAATTTTCTATACAGTAATGCATCACTATTATATTAACCGTTTGTATGGGTCGCCAATTTTTTCCTGCATGTCGTTTACCTTTGAACATTGTTATGGATTAATTTCGAAAGCAAAAAGACAAGAAAAACTACTCTTATCTTTTTCTTGTGATATTTGAAGTATAACACATTCTGACATGTTTCACGCGTGCTTGTTTAGGAGACCAGAGTCAATACGAGTATCTCACTAACTCACACATGGTGCACATAGATGATGCCACCGGTGCTCTTATATTTCTTTTTGAATATGCTAATGCTAATGGAAGGTATATTTGTTCGTCGGACCAAATATCATTTTATCAGCTGTATGAATTACTATGTCAAAGATACCCAGGGTATCACATACCACTACCAAAGTAAGTTTAATAATTTATTTTAATTTATTTTGTTTTTTTTTAATTTCTTTGTTTAACTATTTTGTCTTTTAAAAAAAGGAAAGACCTAACCATCATTTTTTAAAAATTATTTTGAAGTAACTCGAGGAAGACAACAAATTGTGATCAAAAGTTCAGTCGTCTATCATCAAGAAAGCTCTTGAATACTGGGTTCAAGTTTAAGTACGGCATCAATGAAATGTACGATGGAGCTATACAGTGCTGCAAAGAGAAGGGTTTTCTTAAGTTCATCTAGGAGCCATGATCACTATAGAAAAAGAAAGTATCATCATCATCATCATGTTTATTCTTTTTTTTTTCCTTAGAAAACAAAACTGTACGTATTACATTTTCCTCTTCACACGGTTATGGCCAAGTTAGTTCAAGCCTTTAAATTTAAGAGAAATGATAAGCAATGAACACTGATTAAGGAATTAAAAGGACAAGATTTCATAGAAAAATAATATAGTCAATATTGAGAAGTATAATTTTGTGTTCCAATAAAACCACACTTTTTTTTATCAACATTGCTATATATAGTGCGAATTTGTTTTGTGCAAAATGTCGAGGAACCTACTTGGCAATCAATTATTTGATTCTGAAAAGGCAAGTATTGAATATAGAATAAAGCCCAAATTTTGCTTGGTGGAAATCACCCCCATCTTTGCCTCTTTGCCTCTTTGAGTACGAATTTCGTTTCATACCAAAAAGCAATTTCTTTTTTATTCTTTAACGAATGGTCGCAAGACCCTAATTAAGTAATTTAATAATAGATCTCAGTTTCATTGGTTATAAATTTGCATGAACAAAGTTTGGACCTAAATTTAGGTGATAGTGATAGTGATTAGCTCAGTCTTTCCCCAAATACAAGACTTCAATTTCTAAAATTCCGTGTTAAGTTTTCTCTACATTCCGAATTGAGTACCCCCGGTAGAAATCAATCCAAATGAAATCAAAACTCAATGAGAAGCTAGTAGAGTTAAAATTGAAAATACTAGCTGGGGGGACACCACAAGAATATTGATCGGCACTCTCTTCTCGAGGAATTCTTAGGCGCTCTTGATTAAAAAAAAGGGATTAAATATGTTTTTTGTCACGATAAAATGAACGAATTTTGATTTTGGTTCCTGTAAAAAAATTTCATTGGTTTTTGTCTCTCAAAAATCTACAATCACTATTTTTTGTCCCTACTATCATGTGACATTCATTAATTTATGTGTCTAACAGAAGGTTATATAATCACTTCAAGTGGCAGCCAATGATCTCTGTGGTGTCATGTTAACATATGATTCCTCTAAAAATTTCCGTGAACCCTAAAATGAATTATATTTACCTACTCTAAAATGAATGTTAATGACTAAAAACGGTGATATTAAATTTTAGAGAAATGAAAATCAAAGAAAAACAATATACAAGGATCAAAACCAAAATTTACTCATTTTATAGGGACCAAAATTAGTAATTTCATATTTTATAGGGATGAAAACCAAAGAGTTTTTTTTATAGGGATCAAAACCAAAATCCGCTCATTTTCTAGGGACTGAAAAATATTTAACCCTTAAAAAAATGAAGAGTTTTATATTTCTCTTTTTCTAAGAGAGGCTTAAATTATTATACTGCTTTTCTGTTTATTTTAAAACATTATACTCATTTCTCTTGAGAGGTAAAAATATGTTACACTTTTATTTGTTGTTATGTTTTTTCCTTTGAAAGTCAGAACTCTTGCAAGGTTGAAGACTTGTGAGGAGTGTTAAGAGAATATGGACTAATTTGTATTAAATTTGAGATTTATCATATTATTTAAAAAGTCTAGATAATTTGAATTCAAGTATTTCCGGCTTATATATCCTATGATTCTCTTTATTTCAAGTAATGTGAAACTGGTTGATCATTTCTACAAATTGCCTTAGTAGCTATGTGGTAAAGATGATCAATCTGCCGGCATTTCCTAACGGCCTTCCATCTTTTAGCACCTTTCATACTGTGATAAAACAATCCAAATAACTTCAAATGCTACTTCCGCATTGTTTTATGGATTTAATTAGCTGCACATTGGTTGTGCCAGAATTGCTGCCAGTGTGGAAAAATAAATATTAAGACATATGTATTCTTTTTTCCAAATAATCTCCCTTGCTCCCTATTACTCATCAGCATGACTACTATATTATGTGGTTTTAGTAACACTTATCCGGTAACATTTATTAAAATGTTACTAAATCTTAATAAAATAATAATTTTGTAACATTTTTTTAAAAAATGTTACTAAAAGTCTAGAGTATATTTATTTATTTTTTCCAACTAAAAGCTTTCGCGTTAGCTCACTTTTTCCTTCACTCTCTTCACTCTGCGACTCACGCACCCACCACTAGGTCCACCACCGTATCTTCATTCATTTCATTCCCTATAAAATTATAAAACTCTCTATTTATCTCTTCTATGGTGGAAAGAAACAGAGTCTCCGAAAGAAGAAGAAAGATCGAAGAGCAATCGTGAGAAACTAGGGTTTGCAGAAATTGTTGAATCCTTCCATTGATGATCCTGAAGCACTTCTTGAAGCTGTCGCCATGGCCGGAATTTTCGAACTCTAGCGCCAGCTCAGAGACCTTACCGAGTGAGTCACTTTTTTTCCTGAAACTTTTCTTCTCTCTTCAATTTCAACTCTCTCTCTCTTTTTCTCTTTGAGTTATCAAATTTTGTGATTCTGATTTGGAGTTGCTTTGAGCTCTGCGATTCAATTGAAGTGATTGCATTCACGCTTTCCGTGATTGCGTTTTTGGCTTAACGAGTGCTGAGTTTTTTTTGTATGATTTGGAATTGAGTTGCTGATCTAGGTTGGAATTGAAGTTCCTGATTTCAAATAAATAGGCACACTTAACACTCTTGGTTACTGATGTCTATGATTTGAAGATTCTCTTTAGTTACTCAAGTCACTATGTAAATAGATGTATGGAATTAGTTAGCTAGGTTTGGGGTTTTGCTTTCTGTTGTTCAATTTGATTTTTCATGGAGTTACATTATCTTTGGTTTGGGTTTTGGGTTGTTTTGGTTTTCCAAAAAGGAATTCCATAAATTCAATGTGTGAATGTCTTCAAGTAAGATGAAAAATGGATGAACTTATTGCCTTGTATATATTAGGATCAATGCTACACAAACCAGGACTAGGGGAAAGCAATTGACTCTAAAGTATGATCATCTTTTCTAGGAGTTTTGTGAGTTTGCATGATCCTACGATGTTCTTCGGTACGAAGAAATGGCTAGAAAACATAATGTGGGGTACATTGCTGGAGGTAATACACTAGATCTGAATCATTGGGCTTCATGTGTGAGATTATTTCTTTAGTGTGTAATATCATGAACACGCTAACAAAAGAAGAAAAAAGGAAAACGAAAACAAAAAAGTGGAAGTCCACATTTCATAATGACAAATTCTGTAATTTTCTTATTGGTAGGTACTACTCAGAATTCAATCAGAGTTGCTCAGGTATGTACTTTTTTCTATAGGAATATAGGATGCTAGATATAGTCTAATTTATCCATGGCAGTGCTACCTAGTTTGACAAAATTGTAATCCCTAGTGTGTTGACAATAAATTTCAACAGGGATGGTGTAAGTGGCATTTTATAGTGCCATGAGGTTGTGTTATATATGATTTAATGAAATTTTTTAGTTTGCCATAGAGACACCTATTATAGAGGTTTTTCAGGCTATTTGTTAAGCTCTGGAAAAAAAAATTAAAATTGTAACTAATATGCCATAAAATCACAGATAAGACAGTTATAACTCAATAGTGATTTTATGGGTGTAATATAAGTTTTAAACTTTTAATCTAAAATCTAAATAAAGTCCATGCGGCCTATAGCCTGAATTGCCGGTATTTGCAGCTTAAAAAGACCTTTGTATCATTGTTGGGTCTGCCCCTTTACCTCACTCCTCTTTATATGTGCCCCATGTATTTGCAATTTTGCAGTAGAACTAGTATGTTACAACCTAACTCTACACCTTAAACATGTATAGATTCTATTTAGTTACTAATATTCTTAACACTTTTACACTCTGATAATTACTGGATTTTTTTAACCATTCTATACAGGTAAGGCATGTTTCCTGTAACTTTTCGTGCTTTTCAGTATTATCTCAATATGATTCTCACAAGCTATTATTTCCAGATTGTTGAAGTGGTGGACAGATGAAGAGGTAAAAGTTGCAACTTGTGATTTTGCGCTTCATTTGGTTGTGCATTCATTGAAGCTTAATAGCTCTTATGCCTTAGTTAATGTACTTAGTCATTTTTATGCAACCTGTCATTACTACATATGAATTTCCAGAATCCTTCCCCCTAGGCCCATGCTTTGAAAAAAAATCCACACCAAAAGAATAATAAAATGATAAACATTTTCAGTGTTCAACTAGTACATGGGGATTCAATGGTGAACCCTTGGCATCTTCCTATCACTCGAAGTTTCTTGGTACTGTGGATTACGTATGGTAACCAATGTCTTTCTTAAGCTTTGCCAAAGATTTTGGTTGTGAAAAATATGGTGGTTGTGGCCTTAGTGATGACAATGAGCTAAAAAATAAGATTAATTACTCTTGATGTAGGTGCTCAGACGGTATTGTACCAACAAGAGTTCTTGATATTATTCCAATTGTGATCTCACGAGGACAGGTAGGGGTCTCCCATGCAATAATTGAAAAATTACTTTATCTTGTATATTTAATATGCTAAATCAAGCAATGTCCGTTTTATGTTAGTATAAAAGTGTGTGGTGCTTGAAACTGAAGCATCATTATCATCTGAACCCGTTGATGCACAATTCCTCTGAGCAGAATCCTATGATTGTTGGTTGGTTTTGAGAGGTTGGTTTCTTGTAATTTTTTGTGGTTGAATGCAACAACTTTGATTCAAATTAAGCAACACTTACTATGATCATCCATCTATTTTAGGTTCTTGCATTATGTGATTATCCAACTCTTTTGGACAAAAGTGAAACACGTGGTCTTTTCAGGTACCGAGCATAAAATCAGACTATGTGGCATCTAAAATTCTAGATAGCTAACCTTTCATTTAATCTGTGCCATTGTTCATTTCACTTGCATGAATTTAATATAGCCTAGAAATTTTCTTATACTCTGTGGTCCAAATGAAACCAAGTTATTAGAACTTGACATTACCTGACGGTAAATGGTTAAGCTCCAGGAGAATTCATTGCAGTGTGAATAGAATTTATATTCAAATTTCCTCAAATCCTATGACTATTAGCATGGAGTTTAGGGAAAAAAATTGATGGCCTCCATGGTGGCAAACTGGTACGGTTTTACTTGTTGAAGAGCTTAATGAGTATTTTGAGTTTACTATTTACACTTTGTATTTGTTGGGATGTCATTATCATTTTGACATTGTTTGTGAAGGTACCCTATTATCTAGATGAAGAAACTGGTTGGGGGTTGGAAATATCTGAGCTCAAGAAGTAATTGGAGGCTGCCCAGTCCAAGCAATTAAAGAATATTGTTGTGTTAAAATAAAAGGGTGCTTAGATTTTGAAGCCTATGCTGGTTAAATGTATAACAGGAGCGATATAGCAGAGTACCCTGTTTTGTTAGTGTGTCTTTGTAGTTTGTACTGCTAGGTGGATGTTGTTAACGGTTCAGAATGGTGATTTGTAATATTTGTACCATGACATCATGTATTGGGTTTGAGCACCCATTGTGCTCCTTTTAATTCATTCATTTGCTTATAAAAAGATGTCAAACATTTTGTGTGAATTGGGGATTATATGGTTTCTTAAACATAGCAAATGGTTGGCAAGAATAACAGCACACTACAAAATTAATGGCATTTTTAAATTGGGTAATGTTTAAAAATGTAAATATTACCTTTTGACGACATATTTCTTATAATTACTTGCATTTTTAAAAATGTTATCAATATACCTTTTGGCAACATTTTTAAAATTAGCAACATTTTTTAAAATGTTGCTAAATGTATATTTAGCGACATTTTTAACAATTAGCTATATTTAACGAAAATGTTATTATATGCTAAATAAATGTTACAAAAAGAATATATTGTAACAACTATTAAATGTTACTATAGATATATAAAAATGTTTTTTTACTATATGAAATCCACACCTTAACAACTGAGATTCCGTAACGAGTAGATACTTCCGCAGAAGCATAATCGAAGTGCCTTGGTTGGTCGTATCCATCTCTAGAAGTGGGGGATTTTTCACTTTCTATCTAGACCTGTCTTGTGGCTAAAAGTGACATATGTTGCAGTGGGGGAACTAACAAAATAAATGACTTATAAAGACACAATCAAATAACTGATCATAATGAATAAGAGTTCTAAAAAAATTAAACCAGAACACTTTCTAAAGCCTGCCTAGTAATTGTTTCCAATCTTCCTTAGCTAGTGTTTCTTATCATGACAATTTCCGTACACATAATTAAATAGCCTATGCATAGTGACATAGTCTATCAATCCATTTACATGTAAAAATCAGGACCAATACAATGTAGGGGATCTATAATTGAAACTTTCAATTCATTCTCCCAAGTCCGAGAGTGGAGATCCTCTTTATTTACCCCTCCATTATTATAGTTTTGGAGTGTATGAAGAATATTTGGACTTAATCTCAAGTCACGTTATTATGTTTATTTTTCAAAAGTATAGTAATAGACCTTTCCATTTCTCAAGAAATGGAGATCTCCATTTTTAATAAGAAATAGAGAGGATCTTTTCCCCCAAACTTAGCTTGGGACCATTTTTCATGGCAGTGTAATTTACTCTGTCGATTTCCACTGCCCCTTTTTCATGGCACTGTTAGCCACTAATGTGGATTCTAAGTTGATATTTTCATCAAGGCAGCCGAGTTATTTGTGCTCACTAAAAAAGAAAAAAGAAAAATTATATTTATCTCCTTTAAAATTTGATTTAATTATATTCAATGTATCTTGTTTCAACTTTTAAATGTTACACTCACTTCCCCTTAATCATCTTTTATGGCAGGTAAAGTAAGTGTAGGGATAATATAAACCTTAAAAAGGAAGGCTATGTAATTTTTAAAATATAAAGAGTGTGAAGTGTAATTAAACTAAATTATTTTTTTTTTGAGAGGGGTAATTAAACTAAATTAAATCTCAAGAAAGTTGAGTATAATTTAAAAAAATCCTCAACAAACAATTTACTTTTCGGTGGTGGTTGATGTCATGATGTGGTCTACAAGTGATCTTAAAGGAACCCCAGCCCAGTGAGTTAGTGCCGACCTGATGTAAAAGACAAGCTAATATTAATTACCTATGATCTGCCACCAAAAAACTCCAAAGCCTGAAGGACCATTTTCCTGTGGAATTGCCCTAGCTAGCACTCTAGCAGCATAAGTGAACAATAGAAATAGAGAAAGAGAACATATATTATTCTTGAAAATAATAATCCATATACCGAAATGCAAAGTACACAAGAGAAGGTGTGGTCAAAAGGTGAAATGCTAGCTAAGGAAGTATACGTAAGGAAAAAGATTTTATTTTATCACATGATTTGATACTCCATTGTGATATTGGTACTTCAATTGTATTATTTGAATATCATATTTTAAATATGATATGTGATATTATATTTCTTTATTTCTATCTCTCACTTATTTTTTATCTTCTTTGTAAATACACATTTTAAAAATACATCAAAACAATAAAGAGATACCATATATTATCCATATTTAGATATTCAAAAAACATTTCAATGGTACTTTCATGAAAGTGGAGTTAGACACTCCCTCATATTATGTGCAAACATGAGTGAAGTATTCTTTTTTATAACCATGTAGGTACAAAGTATCCGTCACTCCTAACTAATTTTCGTCGGGAAACTGTTAGACATATAAGTTAGGTTTTTTTTCCTATCAATCAGATTTTCTCCATATAAGGTGGGTTCTTTCATGATCACTTGCTTAAGATATCCGAACTCCTTTTCACTCAAACCAACGGAAACATGAGGGAAGTATCTAATATTACAGATAATGGGATTGTATAAATAACAGTAAAGACTCAAATTGGTCATTGAAAAAAAAACACAGTTACATTTTGGTCCCTGATAAATAAAAAATATCAATTTGATCCTCAAAAATATAAAATGTGGGTCAAAATAATCTCTGACAGGGATTAAAATATCCCTAAAAATTATCCTAAAAAAGATCAATTTGATTCGTTTTATATTTTTGAGGATCAAATTGATATTTTTATTTCTTATGGATCAAAATGTCACCATATTTTTATGTGAGGAACCAATTTACATCTTTACTCTATAAATAAAGGGCAAAAAAACAATTTTGGAATGGCACACTTCCAATCGAAATTGTACGGGAACATGTGGAGGATCTACTGTATACAAGCCACTATCCACTTTTTCTATCCTATCCAATATCGAGTAATTATTGCATACCAGTTACCAGGACAGGAGAGAAAAGCGTGAGAAAATGGAAGAAAGAAAAGGAAAATTGTGTGTTACAGGAGGTACAGGGTTTATTGGTTCATGGATCATCAAGAGGCTCCTTGAAGATGGTTACTCTGTTACCACTACTGTGAGATCCGACCCAGGTAGAAGCAACCCATCTAATCAATATTTCAAAATTGTTGTTGCTTACCTGGTGATTTAGTGGTTTTGGGTATATATATAGGATCTGAAATGAGGTCAAAATCTTAATGCTTCAGCTTGCTGGGCGTGAATATTTTAGTTGTTTTGTGCACTTTATTTGATCATACAATTTTGAGTTAAAAGTCTAGTCCTTTATTTTGTGTGTTGTGTGTAACAATAATAATATTTGTATGATTGTTTTTTCATATTTTTAATATGTTATTTTTGGATATTGCCAAATAAAAAATGTAATATTTATGATCATTATAGTAGGAATTATGTACATGTTTGCAACTTACTAGTAAAAAAATACTAACCAAGATAATAATTTTGGTTATTTTTTAAAATAAAGCAGAACACAAGAAAGATGTTAGCTTTCTAACCAACTTACCTGGAGCATCCCAAAAGCTACAAATTCTCAAAGCAGATCTCAGCAACCCAGAAAGTTTCAGTGCAGCCATTGAAGGGTGCATTGGAGTTTTCCATGTTGCTACCCCTGTTGACTTTGAAGTAAGAGAACCTGAGGAAGTAGTGACCGAAAGATCCATTGATGGTGCATTAGGCATTTTGAAGGCCTGCCTCAATTCTAAGTCTGTGAAGCGAGTTGTTTACACTTCTAGTGCCTCTGCTGTTACCTTCAATGGCAAAGATGATGAGGTGATGGATGAGAGCTTTTGGAGTGATGTAGATTATCTTAAAGCTTCAAAGATGTTTGGGTGGTCGTACGCGATTTCTAAGACACTGACAGAAAAGGCAGTACTTGAATTTGGAGAACAGAATGGATTGGATGTTGTCACTGTAGTACCATCTTTTGTTCTTGGACCCTTCATTTGTCCTAAGCTTCCTGGCTCAGTCCGTGCTTCATTGTCTTTGGTATTTGGTATGTGATGCAATTTGCTTCTCCTGTTTTCTAAAATTTAATAGTTTACAGAGTTTGGAGGTTATGTCACTTTGATAGAGTGTATAAAGGGATTGGATCCTCTAATGTGTTTTGTCTTATCACGTGGTTATATGGAAGAGGGAGATAGACACGGAGAATCTTATTTGGGGATCCAATCAAGCTTTATGAAATTTCTTTTATAACTTCTGTACTAATTTTAGGAGAAATGTTATATGATAAGAGATGAGCTATTAGAATATAGCTAACAAAGTATAAAAATCAAAACTACAATCATCAATTCATACAATCTTGGTTATTTTCGTACTAATGAGCATTACTGTTTCTATATATATATATATATATCATCTACCTAATAAGGAAAAACACGGTAGATGATTCATTTCCCTATATAGTGTCATGCATGGTTGTACTTGTACATAGTTAAGAAACAATTTGTTTCGTCTACTTGCTTCAGTTCAAATAATGATGATGTTTTCTTCAGTTGTTTGAATACATTATGATTAAGATTCTTAGTAAAAGGAAATTTGTGCAGGTGACAAAGTTCCATTTGGTTTCGCCCTTCAGACGCCTATGGTGCATGTGGATGACGTGGCTAGAGCGCATATATTTCTACTCGAACATCCGAATTCTAAAGGAAGGTATAATTGTTCATCATGTTTGGCAACTTTTGAAAGGATATCTGGACTTTTTTTGGCCAAATACCCAGAATTTCGGCTGCAAACAGGAGAGTAAGTTCTATTATCTATCTCTATGTTTTGACATATTTGACAATGGAGAGTTTAGTAGATGATTTCTCATTGATCTCATTACAATTAATATTTGATTCTTTTTAGCTCGTTAAAGCAAATTGAAGCTCCAAAGTTACCAAATTTGTTGTCAAATAGGCTCATGGATGCTGGATTTGTGTTCAAGTATGGATTTGAGGAAATGGTTGATGATGCAATTCAATGCTGTAAAGAAAAGGGTTATCTGTAGGGGTGGCTTGTTGTTGTTATGTTGTTATTATTATTTTTAATGTCCATTACTTGTGAGGCAGCTATGTACCCTTTTTTTATTGTCATTGGATGGCTATCCATATAGTGAGACTATAATTATGTATGTGACAAATGGTTGTTAAAGCTAGGAATTGAGGGATGCAATGGCGTTTGGTACAGGGAATCGAATATAAGGTGGTTGGTACTAAGAGAGAATGCCCACGGTGGTTTGAAGAGGGAGAAAAACACAAATGAGGGTTTAAAGGTGATGTGTACAAAGCAAAAAAAGTTGTGAATTGTGAGTCTCCTGAAATTGCAATGAAGATCTGGAATGAATTTTTTTATGTACATTTTTTGGCATGTGATTATGTGGAGGAAAGAGATAGATACAAAGGATATAAAAGAATTTTACAAATCTTGATCGGACCTACTAATAAAACCTTTTTGTGTACACTTCTCTCTTTTACATGATCACATTGTAAGGAATGATAAAAAAACCAAAAAAAGGAATTATAATAGCTTGATCAAGCTTCGAGAAATGGCTGAAAGCAAGAATACTTGGTTGTGCAAGCAATCTCAGAAGATGGGAAGAAATATTTGAGAAACCCTGAGAGAGAAAAATTGCAGAGTATTTGCTCTCAACTCAACGAATAACAATGTTGGTGTTGTCTTTATATATAATGTCTAATAGATCAGAACGGTTGAACTACCTACATGATTGATTGAGTAAAGGTTCCTTTTAGTCCCTAACAATTTTTGAGGTATCACTTTTCGTTTCTAAGAAAAAAAAAATCATTGAACAGTCCCTGACAATGACAAAAGAGAGACACATCAGTCCTTCCGTTTGTCTCCATCCCAAAAATAGTGTTAAAATGCTGATATATATCGTTAGTGTGCCCAGATATCTATTAAACTCGTCCATATAACCTGTGTTGATGCATTTGATGTGGTGCATCTGATGCATATGGTGTGTTGCTTGTAACATGTAGAAACTAGTGTATCCCACGAAAGAAATTGTCAGGGACTAAATTAGATTACTTAAATAATAATTGGGACTTTATTGGGTCAATGCATAATTATTCTCATGGTCTATTATGCTTGTAAGGACTATTGTTTGGGTGCTTGACCTAATAACGATATACATCAGCCCTCTAATGACGTGTTTAGGATGAAAACAAATTGAGAGATTAAAATGTATTTTTTTTGTCATTCTCGAGTACTATTCGGTGAGTTTTTTTTTTCGGGGACAAAAAGTGACACCTCAAAAATTGTTGGGGACTTAAATGAGTCTTTACTCTAATTGATTTTCCATCTAACTAACTAAGTGCTAATTAAATAGGCCATTAGGCGGCTAAGCTCTAAGGAGGCCTCTATTGCTGTAATACTTCGATTAATGAGCTGAAATCCGTCTGAAATTTTATGAACATTTAGGACGAATTGGGGACGGATTTGAGATATATTAATTATAAAAAAAAAAAAGAATTTGTCTCAAATATGTCTTTTTTTTTTTTTTGAATATGAACAATATTTCACATGAATTTTGTATTGTTGGTAAAATAAAGGCAAAATAGGTTGGTTGATTCTGTACATATTTTTTTTAATTTTTACTTTGATTTTATTGGTTTTGTTTTTTCCTTTTGATCATATAATACTTTATGTCATGCTTATCAAAAAAATAATACTTTATTTTCCTTCTTTAATGTTAGTTCTAAAATCGACGCCGTCAAGTAGGAATTGACAGAAATGATTAATATGAAAGACGGAATATAACATATAGGATAAAAATAAAGAAAAATAATCATTTTAGACAAAACATAACATATAACACCAAAATGGAAAAATAAAACATATAAGACTAAAGTTAAAAATAAAAAAAACGTACGAATCCATCAACCTATCTTGTCCAAAATAAATTATCTTAGATCTTTTTGACAGTTTGTCTGAAATCTGTCCCAAAATTTGAAACTGATTTCAGATGGATTATATATTGAGAAATTTTATTTGAACTTCTAAATGGGACACCAACACCATATATTTCTACTATCACCAATTTATATATTATTTTTTCTCTATCCATACACTTCAAACCTGCAGCAACCAAGAGGACACATACAGTGTAAAATAATGAGTGATCTTGTTTGCTTGCAGGTGTTACTAACAGAGTTCAGAAGCTTTCCACCGTTGTTTGAACATACACCTAATGCACTTCATGAATTAACAATAGCAAGTAACATTGTTCACTTTCACGTCAATCAGTTACTCTGTTTTGTTCCTCCCCCTCCCCTTTTTCTTTGTTCAGATCATTTTCCTATGATCATTGCTAAGCTTACTTATTTAAGTAATAGAAGCATATCCTTTTCATCAACTATAATACGAGTGAATCTTAAATTTGGTTGATATTGTAAAGGAAATTTTTACTCATTAGCTTGGCTGTAAGCACTGCGGTTGAAAATGGAACCTCTATTCCATGCACTGCGATTAAATTACATAACAACATAACAAGTGTTTTATGCGCATAAGTTAGCCCAAACATCACCCTGGCGTACCCGTCATCATGCGCCATCTTTTATTTTTATTTTTATAATAATACAAATCTATAAGGAAAGAGAAGTTACCCCATCAAAAACTGATGAGCTTATTACAAGCCTAACCAATCAATCAACTTCTTAGGCTTTTATTTTTTTATTATTTCCATACTTAACGGGTGGATTATAGATAACCCTTTTCCTTGCAACACTGAAGTGTTTCCTCAAATATTTCCTCGGTCTTATACTTGTACTCGAATCCAGCATTGCTGAGTTTCTTTGAGTTTAAACTCGGTATTGTCCAACCCTCGATTTCCTTTAGTGAGCTAGAGGATAAAAGAAATGAATTAAAATATTGGTTAGTGAGATCAAATTGAAGTAATAAACTTACTAATGATTATTTCTACATGTGGAAGGACAATAGAACTCACTCTAGTGGCGGGATTTGAATTTCTGGGAATTTTGCACGAACAAGTTCAATTATCTCTTCGAGAGTTATGGTACCGCTTAGTGAGATAATATATCTCCCTTTTGGACATGGATGCTCAAGTAGAAAAATATGAGCTCTAGCTACATCATCCACATGTGCTACAGGAAAACGAAGGAAAACACCAAATTGATATGCATCTGCAGCAGCATCAATTTCTTTTCATTAAGAATATCTTACCATGAACTAAAAGAATAACTGCATTTGTTTATCATTTGAGCATAACTTAAAAGAGGGATAAAATTTATTAATCTATAAAATTTAAGTCTCACGTTAAAAAAATCGAAATAATCACTTATTCAATAAAAAAATAAAGACCCAACTTACTAATATGAAAAGATTGAAATTGACAAATGAACCAAAAGTAATAAAAATTCTTTACCGGATAGGGGTGTTCATAGATCGGTTTGATTTAGATTTGCATGAAAAAAAATCAAACCAATCAAAATTAATTTGTTCGGTTCGAATTTACATTTTTTTCTGGAAATCCGAACGGAAACAATCCATTCTATTTGGATCCAAAAAATATTAAAATATATTAAATATTAAAATATTAAAATATATATAAACAGTAAATATAGTAAATATTAAAATATTAAAAAATATATAACAATATTAAAATATAGTAATAAGTTTGGTTCCAGAATCCTTGAACCAGAGAACCGAATCAATTATCATCGGATTTGGTTTGATTTGGTTTGTATCGGATCCGAACACTAAAAAAAATCTGAATCAATTTAATTGGTTCGATTTGGATTCTCTAAAGTGAGAAAGTAAATGTGTATCTATCATTGATTGGATAAATGTATAGAGATCTTAACCATTAAAAATTATCCAAGAGCATATATACCTTTACTTTTTCACTTTAGAGGAGTAAAATCCAAGTTGATAATAAGGAGGATGAGTAACACATTGAAGAACATACCAAATAGCCAAGCAAACGCGTACTGAACTGCTTCGGGAAGCTTAGAACAAATGAAGGGTCCAATGACAAAAGGAAGAAGTAGAGTCACAACTTCCAACCCATGTTGTTCTCCAAATTCAAGGACTGCCTTTTCTGCCAATGTTTGAGAAATCGCAATAGTCCAACCAAATGGCTTCTTCTTATACATAAAATCGACATCACTCCAATAACTCTCATCTAATTCTTCAACTTCTTTGCCACTGTTGATAACAGCAGCAGTACTACCCGTGTAAACAACTCGCTTCACGGTCTTTGAATTTATGGAAGCTTTTAAAATGCCTAAGGCTCCACCAATGGCTCTATTAGTTAATATTTCCTCAGATTCGTCATTTTGATAATCAATTGCACTAGCAGTATGAAAGACCCCAGTGCAGCCTTCAATTGCTGGAACGAAACTTTCTGGATTATTAAGATCTGCATTGAAAATCTGAAGTTTTTCGTGTGCACCAGGTAAATTTGTGAGGAAGCTAACATCTTTCTTGCTCCCACCTATTGTCCAAACACCACAAATAGACTAACTTATTTGTGTGGAACAAATTGTTGCCACTAAGCAATAAAGTAAGAAGTCTAGGTAATAAGATAATTAAGAAAATAAAACTAGTTATATGTCGAAATGGAAGAATGGACTGTCGCTTTCTTAAACATAAATGAATAAGTACTTTGAAGCTATTTTCTATAGTGACATATCCAGCAACAAACTTGATTGCAACACCATATTTTCGGCTCATGAGAAAAATTTAGTTAGATTATTATCAACAAAGACTTTGGTAGGACGGATTGGTGACCGTTGATTGGTAGGTCTTAGATTCTCTTATTTTTTTTCTCCTTTTTTTTCTCTTATGTTAGAAAGATAAAGATATAAAATCAAATTTGTTTTTGTGTATAGGATCTATTAAATCTTGATTTTGTGTCTTTATCTCTCATAATATGAGAAACAAATGAGAGAAGAAAAGAGGAGGATCCAAACCCATATTTAAATATCAGCTTATATTCTTGTAAGCTTGTGGCAAATCCTAACTTTAAAATGGAACAACTTTACTTCCCATATATCTAAAAAAACATCTTAATTTTAAATGAAATAACAACTTATCCAATTATTTATGCTCATCGCAGAATAACCATTTGGAGATATTAAAGTGAACAATATTTTGTTAAAAGGAATCTAAATATCTAAGAATCTCTAAAAAAAATATTATTTAGTGACATTAGTCCTAAAGTTTTTACAAAAAATTTAAGATTATGAACAGATAGTGACCGAACTAGAAATTTCATTCTATTAGGCCTACATATATAAAAGTAAATTTGGATCATTAAATCATACATGAATGATCAAAATTAAAAGCTAATTAGTGATAATATGATCACTTAAACAAGTCATATGATCAGTGTGAAAAAAAGTCACACACATGCACCCAAAGCACGCACCCACACAACGCATGCGCACACACAATCCAATCTTAACATACTAAAGTATATAAATAACAATAAAGATAAGCAATTAATAAAATAAAAATTTAAATTACATACCTTATATTACTTTATTTGACATGAGTTAGGTAACATTTATTTTTGAATGTTTGGATAAAATAAAAAATAAAAAATTCTGTCTCTATCAATGTTTTAAAAATCAGTTTGAAAAAAAAAAAACATGATTTAATAATGTTAACTTCTTGTTAAATTTATTTAAGTATTTTTTTTATTTTATCTACTTAATTGTTCCTTATCCAAAATCCAAGAGGAACCAATGAGCTTGGAGCAACAGATCATGTGAGCTTCACTGTCAATTCCAGAAAAATATAAACAGAGTGAAAACAGCCACCGTCTCGTCCCTTTTCTTTGGTTCTTTTTTTCTTAAAAAAAAAAAAAACATTTAAGCTTTCACTTATCTTTCAGGCATCACTACTTGCTCATGGCAGGAAGAAAAACGAAGGCATATTTAGCATGTTAAGTATATGAAGAAGTTTCTGAATGTGCTCAAGGGTTTAAAACGAGGTACACAACCCCAAGCGAAATCGTAATGTTGAAGTTTTGATTCATATTAGAGTCGGTCCATGGCTAAGATCAAACAAGTTTTTCCTTTAGACCCCACTTCACCCCATTCAGTCCTCTATATAACATATTGATTTTATGGTTTTATCTCCATTTTAATACGTAGCAAAAAAAATTGTACATATAAGATTTTCTTTCATAATTTATTCATCTTGAGACCTTATCTAACTATATGGCTCACCTTGTCTTGAGCCGTTCTCATCCTCATTTTTTCAAAATTATCTGCAATTTGATATACATAATATAACCGCAACTGCAATGGTAATTACAATTCAAAACCTCGATTGTGCAGTAATATGAAGAGAGAAGATAGTGTAGGGAACGATGAAGATTATGATACAGTAATCGAAAACAGAGAACAAATATGTATGTGTATGATATGGAGTTTGCCTCGTCCTAATTCACGTTCAAACCTGTATTCTATGATAAGCAACAATTTGTTGCTTTTCTGCAAACGTCCCTATATCGGGTTTTGCCACCGTTCAGGCGGTTTTGTAATCAAACCAACCGGTCTATGGTCGGGTCGGTTTTTATTACTCTCTACTCTCTCTTGTCGTTAAAGAAAAGTAAGAAATAATAAAGAATGAAAAATCTTACTTGGACCAGATCTAACAGTGGTATTGACAGAGTAACCTTCTTGAAGGAGTCTCTTAATAATCATGGAGGCAATGAACCCTGTACCTCCTGTCACACATACTCTTCCCTTTCCCACTTCCATCTATCTATGGCAGAGTAGCTTTTTTTTTTTGTGTGTTTTTCCGATGATATGATTCTAATTCTAATAATTTCGATTCATTTGGTGGACACTGAATGAGAAAACGATGCCCATATATATATAGTTGATTGATCCATTGGCAATTGCCTTTGGTGATTGGTCCCATCGCTTTGAAATTGATCATCACTTTCAATAATTCAAGCATTTTGTTATTAATTATTTTAACATTACTGATTAAGAAATTAAAGATAACTTTTTTTTATTAAAAGGTTATATAATTTAAAAATAATTTTTAATAAAAGCATTTTCATCCACTAATTTGATTTGCATTTGCCTTATTTTTCCCCTTATCGATCTATCCTATGTTTTTGTTTTTTTTTATTGATTAATGAATACACTAGTTGGTGAATATTCGTCCATATGTTGCAATAATTTATTTATTTATTAAACAAGGGGCCTAGGCCTAGCAAGTGTAATAATTTATTTTAAAAGAAAATTAAGATGAGATTATACCTAATTCTAAGGTGCCTCGACAAAAACTTACTATAATTGAATCATGAGAACAAGTTAGAATTGGACAAACTGAATTTTAATTTAACAATTTAAAACTTAAATCAATGTAGGGATGGAAAAATTGAAAATTTCAAATTTTGTCAGTGTAAAGATTGGTTACACTGTCAACCAATCAGAAATAATCACATAAATAAAAATGTTTGACTCTTGTCCTAACTACCTTAAAAGTCACTCATATCATATAAGATTCTCGATTGATTGAAAATATAAAAAATTTTATATTGATAATGCATAGCAATTAAATCCTAAAAATAATATGTATGAGACAAAATTAATAAAATATATATGTTATTGGGACTAAAATAAAGTTTTGCTCTTAAGAAATCAATTTGATGTTATTGATGAATGAAGGACTAATGTAATAGTCTCTTTATCTTTTTTTTTTTTTTCGACTGGAATAGTCTCTTTATCTTTGAAAAACCAAAACATGTTTTTAATTTAACTAATATAGACATGTACATCCTTTAGAACACACATTGAAAGAGATTTCCTTTAATAATGTGATATGTGAATTCTCATATTTAGTAAAAAAAAAAAAAAAATTCTAAGAAATATTATCATTCATAATTAATTTTTAGAAATTGTGTTTAGAGTTTAGTTATGATCATATTTTATCTGTATAAGCTTTATTATACTATCAATCAATTACATATTATTATATATATATATATATATATATATATATATATATATATAACTTTAAAGGTATAATAATTATGAAAGTTAATTTTTCCACAACACAATGATTAGAAGACTATGAAAAAAAAACTTTTGATTTAATTGGTATACATTATTAGTATAATAAATTTTTATACAGTCAATCAATAAGAAATTGTCACATAAACTAAAATGTTTGACTCTTATCATAACTATCTTAAAAGTTACATATATCATGATTTCTGATTGGTTGACAATATAAAAAACTTTATACTGATAATGCATAACAATTAAACTCAAAAACTTTTATAGTATGGACACATGCAAATTAATCCTTATTTTTACCCCAATTAAATTTTCGTTTATACTAAGCACAAAAAAAATCGTTTATACAGGAGAGTTTGGTTTACTCTACTGCCGTGACGTTGGAATATTTTATGATATCTAAATGTCTATGTTATTTAGAAAACTGTTAATATCACACTTTTTTGTGTACTCTTTTTAATAGACTTTTCAATATTTGGCCACCTTAACTACTTTTATTAATTTTTAACTTATTATCGATTCTACAAATTTAACTAAATGCTTTCTTAAATAAAAAAAATGTAACTTCGTGATGGTGAGCTCTATATAACATTAACTCATTAGTAAACATTTGATTCATGAAATGTATTATTCTCGTATTAATTATATTACTCAAAACCTCATTTTAAAAAATATTTTTTTCTTACCCTCATACATGAGAATGAAATTTTCAATTTTCATTCACAACTTTTATTTTTGAAAATCTTTTATATTTGAGAATGATTTTTTATCTATTTTACCAAATATGAGAATTTTTATTCTCGCTTCACTTTCTCGAAAATATTAAAATATTTTTGATATCAAAAACTACCTTAAGGTTTATAACAAATAATTTCTTTCTAGGTCCAAAATTAACTTCTCTAGAACTAGAAGAAGACCTATGTATGTTCATGTGTCTCGAACATCATAATCATCTTTAGAGTCATCATAATCAACTGCTATAATAACTCGAGCTTGAGTTATTAGAGTGTGCTTGAAATAAATGTGAAAAATAATCTATTAATGAATTTTGTTATTTTTATATGTTTATAAAAAAATGATTTTAAGATAATTTATTTTGTTTGGATGGTGTAAACAAATTATTATTACATAGCAAATTTCGAAAAAACGTATAGAGTTATTTTTTGTATTAAAAGTATTTTATTTTTTATTAACATTTAAAGTTTGTTGACATATAGTTATTTTTCATGTTTATCATCAATTATTTTTTCATTATAAAAAAATTGAATAAAATATGTAATATTTTTTCATGACTATGGAAACATGTTAAAATGATAGAAGCTACTTTTAAAAATAAATAGAATTAGCAAAATAAATTTTCTTACATTACCAACTTGCAATTAGACAATCCAAAAAATAAATAACAACAATGCACAAATGCCTAGTTTTTTACATGAGCTTTCATGTAGTAAGAAGACATATTATCTAATGGTGGAAATGGGTCGGGTCAGTCCGACCTTCCCGGCCAACCCAACCCAAACCAACCTGAAAACCCGATTCAATTCGATTCCACGGATTGGTCCGATTTCACACAACAGGAACCCGAGACCATCCGGTTGGGTACCAGTTTTGACTATTTCTACTTGATGAACTCGACCTCGACACAATTAAACAGCCTCACAAAAATAGGTTTTTGTCTTCCCTATTCCCTTCTCACTTTTGCGAATTACGACATCTCCCTCCGACACTCTCACTCGACACTCGACATCTCAGTGGCGGAAGGAAGATGTAATATCTCTCGTTACATTAGTAACCCAACTTAATAATTTAAATAAAAAAAGATAAATAAAAATTTTCCTTAAATAAACACTGGATAAATTCATATTATAAATGTAACCAAAATAATTGTTTAAAACAATTCAAAGAAATGAAATAACATAATAAGTTTTAAACATCAAAACCGGCCGTCTATTACAACTCGTATAAATAAATAACTAAACAATAATAAAAGTCCTCCTGGAATATGCCATGCAAACTAACCCAAGCTACTACTAGAATGTAATCTTCAAGCGTCTGGCTGCTCAACAGGGTCGTCCTCATGCTCTGAAAACAACACTACTAATGAGATATATAATCCCAGTGAATAGAAATACAATTATAAAATGTTTTCGCTAAAGCATTGTTCTCAGCCGGTGGGGTAACCGGAAAAACTAAACCTGGTACCCACTATTTTCAAAATAAACAGATAATAATTATACACTCTAATATTAACAATAAATATTCAGCAACACATCATAATCAAGTATAACAATTTCTCATATATCATATAATCTCAACATCCTCAAAAGTCATGACTTTCAAACTGCACATAACAATGGTGCCTCATTGCCTATCTTTCTCATGAAGGTATTTCGATGCCACCTTCTCTTCAGTGACATTACTCATTTCGATACCAACCATTGTATACTAGTGGTATTACTTATTTCGACATCTCAACGTGTGGCGATGTTTTTTTCGATATCCCATTATGGTGGTATTTCATATTTCGACACCTCAATTCATTGGCAATGTTACTTTCGATACCCCTATCATAGGCGGTATTGCAGCAAACAGCATTCATCACATTTAACAGTTATTGAATCATGCTAAAATCACCAAATCATCATATAATCCACATATAGCATGTCAATCAACCAAATCATATATCAAACATACATAATATAACATCAAACTCAAGAATAAACATTTAATTCATAGCAGAAACACCTTAGAAAAAAAACCCCCAAATTTAGAAAAATAGGATTCGACCAAATCAGGATTATTTTCCAAAAAACGTATTTTGAAAGCATGACCCAAACCCAGAGACAATTTGCACTATGGAAAGGGTGAGAAAAAATATTTCTACTCACCTCTTGAAGACCAAGAAGCTCCAAGCATTTGGTCACGAACGTGCCCTGAAACTCCTCAAGAATCTCCCCCTTTCTTCCTCCTGTAGGCTCTTTCTACACTAAAATTGTCCTCTCCACGCTCCTCAATCCTCGAAGGCAAGAAAAATTGTGTTTTAGGTTGCAAATAGGGTTTCTAGTCGTACTAGGGATATTATAATGGTGTATATATAGTGTTGCACTGATTATCTGTTTTAAAATCCTATTTTTTAACGCACCCTGGCATAGAGCACGGACGTGCTCTCGATTGGCATGGCTATACCAATCAGCGTCAAAATTTACGTGTTTCCGACATGGACGTGCTAATATGTAGCACGGTGCGGCTCAAACCATGCTCACTTTTAGCATGGGCATGCCGACATTAGCATGGGCGTGCCGAACAGCATCAAATTTGTCCATTTTTCGCCACGGCCATGCTAATTGTTAGCACGGCGCGGCTCAGATCGTGCTCTATTTAGCACGAGTGTGCCGAATATGAGCACGAGCGTGCCGACGCTACCGTGACTGATTTCAACCTAGAAATTTCTCTCTTTTCTTCTTTTGATCAATTCACCACCCTTAAGATTCGAAATCAACCATCCTGGGTCTCCCTAATATTTTATTAATTTTATTTGCTAACGTTAAAGTCTCTTATACTTTTATTTAATTCTTGGGATGTTATAGAAGAGGCGATCACTCCTCTCGTCTGGCCAACCATCGGAGGCAGCAACGCTCGTCATCTCTCCTCTCGTTCCGCTCAACAAGCGTGGCGGCGGTCCCTATAGGTAAGGAAACCAGAAACCGGAAATCGTAAATCTATCCTCTCCTTTGTGATTCTTTGTTCTTCCCATAAATCTCGTCCATCTCTCCTCTCCTTTGTGATTCTTTCTCTGTTCTTCCTCATTTTCGAATGTTACTTCTTCCCTAAACCCTAAATTGTGCTCTGTTCTTCCCCATTTTTTTTTTCAAAAACTTATTTTTTTCACCATTTTTTAGTAGCTTTTCAAATTTTTTTCAGTCACATTCCCTATTTTTTCTAAATTTGATTCATACTTTTCATTTTCAATTTTTAAGATTCATACCTTATTTTGCAGAAGCTGATTTGATTGATTTCATTTTCATGCTGCTCATTTCAATTTTTTGCAGAAGCTGATTCATACAGTTGTTCATAACTGTTCTGATCTCGTTCTCTGTTAAGCTTCTTTGTTGTGATTAAGGCATGTTAACTGAACTAATTGTGATTACTGATTAATTGCTCATTCCAGTTAAAATTGCTCTTTGATTACTGAATTGATTGTGATTACTGATTAACAACTCATTCCAGTTAAAAAAGCTCTCTAATTACCGATTAACCTTCTCTGTTATGCTCTCTGTATTTGCATTTTGTAGTTAAAAATGGATGCAACTCAGCAAGTCCAAACAACACCTATTGAAGGAACAAATACGCCTAAAACTCAGGTGGGAAGTGCACCAACTCCACCAACTCCATGTGCAGTGCAGCAACCTGTTGAAGGAATAACTACAACAGCTACAACTACACAAACAAGTGAAGCTCAATCATAAACCGAGCCAACTACAAAAGAGACGGGTAAGAAAAGGAAGTCGGGTAGAGTTGCTTCTAGTGCTTGTGACTTATAAATATTATTTTGCTTTCTTAAATTATTAGATATGTCAACAGTTATAGAACTTGAAGACTAATTGGAGCTTGAAGAGTTAAAGTCTGATTGGAGGTTGAAGAATGATGACTATCGTTGTTTCTTTAATCTGTTATTGAGGACTGTTTGTGTTTGATTGTTGCATATTAGACTATTTTTTGTTTCGTAATATGTAATTTAGTGTTTGCATCAGTATTGGACTAATTGTGTTTGTTATTTAGGAGTTGAATATTGAGTATTGCATGCAGTTTAGTTAATATTGAACTGATTATGTTGTAGCTTAGTTAATATTGCATCAATATTGGACTGATTATTGTGTTGGACTATTCCTTTAGTGTTTGATTATTGAAGTATTGTGTTTGATTTTGCTGGACATATTTTTTACCAGAATTATATTACAGATGTTGGAAAAGTATAGTGCAAGTGTTGGACCAACTTTTAAGCAATTTTAGTGTTTTTTCGATGTCTATGTTTTTTGCTGCTAGTTCCGAAAACCGACCCAAATATGTTCGGGTTGGGTTGGTTCGGGTTACCCGTTGAAAAAGTACGAAGCCGACCAGGTCTGAACCAAACATATTTCATCGATTCGGTTTTCGGGTTCCCCTCAACCCAACCCAACCAAATCCGATGTTACCCTTAATACTATCCATGCGTTCAAGTAGGTCATTGTCATCACTGGTAGCATCATCATTATCATCCGTGATTTTACTTTGTCTAATAAATTTTGTATTGTAATTGTAGGAATAATTATTTGAACTTGAAATGAATATTTTAATTTAACACTACAAGAAAAACGTTAATTACCGACATCGAAAGCCGTTAGGGTGATAATGAATGACTAGGATGAATTTGTTTAATGTTGAAAACTTAAACAAATATGAAACAAATAACTGTTGGGGGGACGAAAATGAAAAAAATAAGGGTTAAATATGTTTATAGACCCCGTAAAATGAGCGAATTTTAGTTTTGGTTCCTATAAAAAAATTTCTTTGGTTTTTGTCCCTTTAAAATCTAAAATCACTATTTTTGGTCCCTACTGTCGTGTGACATCCATTAACTACTTATGTGTCTAACAAAAGGTCATATGATCATCCCACGTGACACCCAACGACCTCTGTGATGTCATGTTAGCATATGATTCCCTTAAAAAATTTCTTGAACCCTAAAATGAATTATATTTATCTACCCTAAAATGAATGCTAGGGACTAAAAATGGTGATATTAAATTTTAGAGAGATGAAAATCAAATAAAAATAATTTACAGGGATCAAATCCAAAATTTTATCATTATATAGGGACCAAAATTAGTAATTTCATATTTTAGAGGAATGAAAACCAAAGAATTATTTTTATAGGGACCAAAACCAAAATTAGTTCATTTTCTAGGGACTAAAAACATATTTAACCCAAAAAATAAATAAAATTGAAGGACAAAAAAAACCTAATTTATCTTAAATCTATTAAAAGTAATCAATCAAGCTTGTTATAAATAATTACTTGGTAACATGAATTCAAAATTAAAATATTGAAAACAGGAGGAAAAAAGTGAGAAACCATAAATAGGGATGTAAGTGGGGCGGGGTACGTGGGTAAAGGTAGTAGCTCCCCACTATCCACCCCATTAAATGAATTTCGTATCCGTCATCGCCCCATATCCGTGTGGGTATCCATTTTGTGGGTTTTAAACAAATTTATCAATATTTGCGGATATTCATGAATATGTATGGATGTTCAACATCTTACAAATTTTTTTATTCACATATAAAATTCAAACTAATTTTGCATTTGAGTTCCTTGATGATACGAGAAGTTCTTGTGGTTGAAAAGTATTATACTAAATATACTAAACAATATGATATGTAAATATTATAATCATACATGTCATTAATTTAAAGTTTAAAATTTTAAATAGTAAAACTAATTCATAAACGTGTCTAAATTAATTCATTCACACATGAGCATCATTTCAATACATTGACCTAATATTTTTAAATATAAATATTCTAATCCCTTTAGCGCGTACCCGAGAATATGGATACTATACTATCCATCTACGCCCCATAATAAACTGATAGAGAAAATTTTCTTTTAATTTACCTACGAATATCCATTAAAGTATTCATTTTTTACCCGTTATAAATATTACATGCGGATATGCAGTCCTACAGGTAAACTTTACATCCCTCACCATAAACGTTGAAGAGAAGCCATGGACTTAATGCGTTCAGGGTGGTAGGAATAATTAAATCGGGGAGTTGAGAGTGGAAAATGTGTGTTGGGAAGGAAAATAATGGGTGGGGTACTGGGGGTAGTTGGACGAGTTATTAAAGAGATAAAACAATATTCCCTTATGTCTATATTATAATAAATATACGAGTAAATCACTTAGATAAGAAAAAGACTTTGAAATGAAATAATTTTAATTAATAATTAATAATCCTAAATATTTAATTAATTTTTCAAAAATAACCTTTTCATAAATGATGAGTTATAATTAATGACACTAACACAAATTTCACTAATTTAATTCACCAACCATGGAAGCCAATAGTAATAAATAAAGTTTACACAGAGCATTTAATAGATATACCTCGTAAATATGAATCATATTATAAATAAAGGTATAATTGAAAATGACCATTTAATATATCTGAAAATTGATGAATATTTCTTATATTTTGGGTCAAAAAAATGGATTCTTTTGTTTCTTATAATATGAACCGGAGGGAGTACGTAATAAAATAGGAATAATAATTTAAAATAAAAGAGCACCAAAAAAAATTTAAAATAAAATATATAATTGAATTAAATTAAAATTACATCAAAATATGGTGTTTAAATTATTATTATTATTATTATTATCATATATGTTAATAATTAATGATTTGATTGCAACATATTGTTATACTTATATAATAACTATCTTAAAAGTCACACATGAAATAACGTATAATTGATGGACATTATAAAAAGGCATTTAAGTGACTGTCCATTAAAATTAAACTCAATAATTAAATATAACTTACTTTATTATTTTAACCATGCGATTTTTTTATTAATTTATGTTATTGAGTTTGTTAATATATACTATATACTATTATGTATAATCATTATTAAAATATTATATCAATTGGTTAGATGTTCGGACGTTTCTACCGGTTAAAATTATAAAACTGTATATGACCTAATGACTTCACCATTGACTTATAATTGGGTTTTAAGAACATTAATCATAATAGTTAGATAATTGAGTTTTAATAACTGTAAGTGTCTCTTTCCATCTTGCAAATGCATTGTTGAAGAATAAACATATAATTCTTTTTTTATTGAAAGTGGTTCAATCCATATCGTGTGCATAGAAAAAGTTTTGTTAGAGGAGATAAAATTCACTTCGATGATTGATATGTCTTGAAAAAGATTATTTACCAACTATCGATTAAGGATACCCTTGTGCGAGGAAAAAATATATGAAAATATTGCTTATGTTTCTTTGAAAATTACAAACAAGAGTTTTAAGAAAACGAAATGGTACCATTATCAAGTACTTTTATTTGCAATGAAAAGTTAAAATAAAATGTGGATCCATGAAATGGGAGATTAATATTGAATCTAAGGGTGCATTTGGTGGAAAGAAAAAGAATATAATAGAAAAGAAATGAAAGGAAGAGAGAAGTAGAGGATTGTTTTTTTTGGTGCTAAAAAAGTTTCGATTAGGGAAAGATACGTCTCATTGTAAGGTCAGAAAAGATCACTAATCTCAAAGTTTTAAAATGAAATTTACTTATTGCCTACAATAAAAGAAAACTGATAATCGAACCCAAATCATAACATGTGTGAATAGAAGACTCAATCAGATGTGCCAACCCTTCTTGACAAGTGGCAGAGGAGTATCTATCCTCTTATTTGGTATCAACAAATGAAAAAAAAAAAGGTGACGACCCTTCCTTTGTTTGGTTCGATGAAGGAAAATAAAAAATAGGATAAATTATCCTTTTGGTCCATTATCTTTATTTTAGGTTTCAATATGGTTTCTCTTTTATTTTTTATTCTGAAATGGTCCATTATTTTTATTTTAGGTTTCAATATGATCTTTTCCATTTAACTTGAGGTATAGAGAGGCCTACATTGATATAACTTTTGTAAAATAAGGAACCATTTCAGAACAAAAAAAAAAGAGACTGTGTCGCAACAAAAAAGGGGACCAACGTGTGTAATTTTTGCAAAATAAGGGACCATTTCGAAACAAAAAAATAAAAGAGGGATTACATTGATATAACTTTGCAAAATAAGAGATCATTTTGAAACAAAAAAAATGAAAGATGGACCAATTGAAACCTAAAATAAAGATAAGGATCGAAAGTATATTTTAAACAAAAAATAAAAATATGTATAAATAAATATCAAATTACTTTTTGAATTTAATTTATATGCACAATCAGCGTAAAAATTCTTTATATTATCAATCAATCATAACTTATCACATTAGTTAAAATGTTTGACTTTTATTCTAGTCATCTTAAAAGTCATTCATACCGTTATTTCTTTGACAATGTAAAAAATATTACACTGATAATTAAATTTATAAAGAAATGTTTTTTTTTCTTTTTAATTATTTATTAACATATTTATTTTATTAAATAAAAATAAAAGTATATATTTCCCCCCAAAAAGATAATTAAAAGTATATACAAATGGAGAAGTTTTGACTTGAAAACGAAATTTACTAAGCCAACAAATTGTTCCTTCCCTCCCAATCCGCCATGCCAGTGAGGGATACAAAAAATGTGCCTTTAGATGGGGAAATCGTGTAGCAGGTCACATAACCTGCCTTTGGTTCTCCATGTTTTAAATGAGCTCCCCCAGTAACATGAAAATAGTATCGTTGTCCGGTAGGCTACGTTTAGTTGAAAGGAAAGAAGGGAAAACGAATTTAATGGAGAAAATATAAAAGTAGAAATTTTAATTAACTATCGTGTTTGGTTGAGGAGAAGGGAGGAAAGGGATTGTAATGGAGAGAAGAAAAAATAACACTTTTCATGTTTGGTTCATGAGAAAAGATATTTTAAAACTAATTTACTTTTACATTCTTATAATTATTTAATTCAAAATACACAAATGAGGATATTTTGATCAATGCATGTAAAATATTTTAAAATCCCTCCACTCTCCTTCAAATCCCCCCAATATTGGAGGGAAGTCAAAATTGAGTGATGAGAGATTTTATTCCCCTCCCCTTCAAAAAGTTAAACCAAACATGAAAGATTTAAAAAAATCTCTCCCCTTTATCCTCAACTCTATTTTCCTCCAACCAAACATCACAGTATAGTAGCTATCTAGTTTTTTTGGCTTTTGCCCCCCTTCTCATAAAAATAGCCAACGTGTACCAATCCTCTGGCACCTCCTTTCTTTTATGCTCCCCTTGAGAATAATAAATAGAGCCAAAGTAACTAGATTTAGATTCAATGATTTTGAAATTTGATACTTTTGATGTTTTTAGATATTTTTTGGAGAGAGAAATATGAGAGACAAAAATGAAAAAAAATGAGAGAGTGTATCAAATGAGAGAAAAAATATCTAAAAACACTAAAAGTATCAAATCTCAAAATTAATTAATCTATTTCCTTAAGTAAGCACCCCCCCAAAAAAAAAATAGAGCCTAAGTGAGTGGTTTTGCAATCAATGTAGTCGTTGTGTCTATTAAATGGCCAAGAGCATCACAAATAGTGTAATATACTAAAGTTGTTTTACCTTACTTTTTATGGATTCCAATTCTAATATCATTTTATCATTTTTTACTTTATTCTATTTTAATAAATGGGTCTCGTAATTTATCTCATATCTTTGTTTACATTTATTTTTGTTTCAATTAAAATATTAATTCATTTGTAATTAAATTGATGAATATGATTCTCTTTTTTTTTCTATTGGTGGTCTTTATAAAAGAACTGATTTCTGATAGAAGTAATTTTCTTTACATGTGGTATCTACATCATATTGCTCCAATGGTGACCCACTAAGAATTTGTCCTTAACTTTAAGAACTTATCAAGCAACTCTCATTGAAGTTGCTCTAACTCCAAAGTACCACTTCACTTCAAAAAAATTTAAGTAACTTACACATGGTGAAGTTTATTAAAATAATAGCCAACTTCAAACATGACCATAAATTACACCAACTTCAATTTTTAGTATTGACTAATCATTGACTTAACATCGTTAAGTTACTAAAAAATAAAAATTATTTATAATTAATTATTTAATATTTATACATTAAAAAAGTTTTTAAAAATTAATTTTAGCCATTCTTGAATATAAAATAAATTTGATTTTTTAATTTGAAAAATAAAATACATAATTTGAAAATATTATAAAATGGAATATAATTGATATAAACATTAAATTTTTTAATATATTATATATATATATTTAATTTTCTCAAATAAATAAATTTTTTAGTGTACACTCTAACAAATGATGTATATAAAATGTATATCTCTAATGTGAATAATAAGTTTTATTATATTTTTGTTTCTTTATTTTTTTTGTTATTTAGCTTAACAACTTCTAGACAAACATCATGTTTTCAATTATTTTGTCTATAGAATATATGAATTATCTTGTCTATGGACATATTTGAGTACATGAATAAAGATAAATTTATCTCTATCTTTTAAATGATGATGAAGGTTGGGATTAAAATTCGCGTCCCTTAAATACATAATATATAAACTTATAAAAATAACTTTAGTATAAAAACCAAAAATATGTAATATATGTGTTCATAGTACAATAGTCTATCTCATGCATAAACAAAACAATTGGAAGTAAGAACTTTGCTAAGAATCACAAGAATTATAGGCTCAATAAAATAAATAAATCGAGTAAACATGAGTTATATATATATATATATATATATATATATATATATATATATATATATATATTTGTTACATAACGAACATAAGATATACTATCCAATAGGTGAGACTCAGTTGGTTGCGCAAACAAAGTTTGTGGTGGAGGACCGCGGTTCGAATCCCACAACACATATTTTTGGGGCAAAGAACCTTAATTGTGATTAAGCACCCGAGCGAAAATTAGTCTCATAACGAATCCAAAGGATCTAAGCTTGTGGAGATACTTCGTGGACTTACTAGGGAACCAGAGGCCCTAATTACGGTGGGTTCCAACAAAAAAACATAGGATATACTAAATATTTTTAGACTAAAGTGTATATATATATATATATATATATATATATATATATATAAGTCATAAAATTATTCATATCATTTGTATAATTATACCAACAAGGCCCACTATAGTTGATAGATAGTTGTGTTCTTTAAGCATGTTGTCAAGAGTTCGATTCCTACCGTATGTGTTGAAGAGACTTTTTTGAGAGAGGCAAAATCCATTTCGATGATCTCTACGTTTTGAAAGGGAGTCTTCGACTATCGCTGAGATACCCTTATGCATACAAAAAAATTAACTTACTTAATTTGTATTTCATAGTTTGACAAATTTTATATTGAGTCTTATAATCAAATATGTTTTTTAAATGATATTTTTATCATATTTATCAACATCAGTTATTATAATAATTCATATATTCTATATATAGAATAATTGAAAGCATAATATATATTTAGAAGTTGATGAGATGAATGACTAAAAAAAATATAATAAAAAATTCATTTTTCAAGTACATAATAGTTAACGTGTTATATCAATCATTATTTGTTAGTGTGTACTAAAAAAATATTTGTTTGACTAAAATAAATATATAATGAACTCAAAAAATAAATACTTAGATGAATTATAGTCCTTTTTATAAGTTTTTTAAACTTTATATTTCATTTTTTAAATTAAAAAATGTACTTTATTTTGTAAATAAGAAAACATAAGATTAATCTTTAAAAACCTTTTTAGTATTTAAACATTAAATAACTTATTATGTATTATAAATAATTTTTTTGTATTTTTTAGTATCTTAAAGATGTTAAGTCAATAGTTAGTAAATAATAAAAAATGGAGTGGAGTGTAACTTTTTGTTAAATTTGGGGTTTAATGTTAAAAGTGACCAAAAGTGGCAGAGTTTAGTCTACTATTTTATTTTAGAAAAAATGATTGCAGAAATCTTTCCATCATTTTTTTTCGGTTTCTTATAGATTATGCTCCTTTCCAATAGATGAGAGACTAATCTTTCGGTATACTGTCAAGCGTCTAAGCATGGACTCCTTCTAATAATGTTTTTTTTATACACATAAATTCAGGCATCAAACTCAGGATCACATACTTAAAAAACTCAAAAACATTCCACTAGGATTAAAATACATTGCTAATCTTTCCATCATTTGAATGGGTTATAAATGAATAAGTTTATTTGCTTGTCTTAAAAGAATAAAATAAAAAAGTTCTTTTAAAATAAATTTGAGTAAACCATTATTTTGGTCCCTGAAAGTGTAAGACGCTGTCAGTTCAGTCCTTGAAAGCAGTTAAATTATGAAAATATCCCTCAATGTTAATTTTGTTTGTCAAGTTAGTCCTTCAATGTTATTTTTGTTAGTCAAGTTGATCCCTGACTGAGGTGACGCCAGAGACTAAATTGACTGACGAAATTAATATTAAGGGACTTTTTCGTAATTTAACTGATTTCAGGAGTTGAACTGACAGCGCCTCACATTTTCAGGGACCAAAATAATGATTTACTCAAATAAATTTACTTCAAAAATATATACAAGTAAATGATTATTTAGCTTTGATTTATTTTAAACTATATCGGACTCTTACTCACTAATTAATTTAAAAATGGTTAAAACTTAAATTATTCTTTTGGTCCCTCATTTGTTTTAATTTATTTAAGTTGGTCCCTCTATTTTAAAAATGTTCAAGTTGATCCCTTACTTGCTAAATATTAATCAATTTGGTCCTTTTCGTTAAGTTTCATCATTAAGTTCTGACTAAATTACTCTTTTGGTCCCTTATTTATTTTAATTTATTCAATTTGGTTCCTATATTTTATTCAACTTGATCCCTCATTTATTTTAATTTATTCAACTTGGTCACTCATTTGTTTTAATTTATTCAACTTAACGGTGAAACTTAACGGAAAAAACCAAATTGCTTAACGTTTGGCAATTAAAGGACTAACTTGAACATTTTTAAAATAGAGGGACTAACTTAAATAAATTAAAATAAATGAGAGATCAAAAGAGTAATTTAACTGTTAAAAATTGCCAAAAAAAAAGGTAATTTAAAAATTAATATATCTAAATAAATTAAATCTAGGACAGTCTCCACAGGGAATGAATGAGATTTTAAAAAGAAATTAAAAAAACTCAATAATTTTTTTGGTCATCATCACTTGTATTTATTGCTATATCATTATGCTAAGATTTTGGGTTGCTTTAACTTTTAAAATTATGAAAAAAGATACTCTCCTTTTTTTTCTCTCGTCATTTTTGTTTATTTTTAAAGTTTTTTTCAAATAAATGTGTATTATACACATGTATGTAGTCTTTTCATATATTTATTATCCCAAAATTTTAGTAATGAATATCTTTATTTCTTATAAAAAGAGAAATGAAAAGGATCCCTACTCTAAAATTATATTCTCTTTCTTTTAACTAACTGGAGAAGAAAAAGAAACCATGAGAGAGAAACTCAACACCTTGCTTTGGGTAGACATTCGGTGGAGAAGAAGTAAAGACGAAAGTGGGTTGTTTTAACCATTTTTTATTCGGAGATTCTATTATTCTATTATATCCATAACGTAAAGTGAGAGATAGGGATGGTAATTTACTGTCCATGGGAATCCGGCGGGGATGGCTCCGAATGAGATCCCGCGGTTAGAGATTTTTTTCTCATAGGGATAGGGACGGGAAACAAATCCCTCCAAAGGTATTTTGGGAATGGGGATGGGGACGAGGAACATGCTCCTAGTCTCGTGGGGTCCCCGATCCTAAAAAAATTAGTAAAATATATGTGGATATATATATATATATATATATATATACTTTTAAATATATATTATTTTATTGAATAAATAAAATATTAAAAACATTTCAATCCTTAATTTCAAATGTTTCATCAATTCCTCCTTCACATGATATTATAACTAGTTATATGTACGATATTATTTTAATAATATCATTATTTTCTTCTTTTTTAACAAGACTACAAGAATAACAAATTTAAACTTTTTGACTTTACATGTTGGACATCATGTTGTAGTCTTTCGCCTTGTCATAATTTTTTTAAATCTTTGTTTATACTATTTAAGGTTGAATTTGTTGTAATGTCTTTGAGCGTGTTTTAACTTTAAATATTTAAGATTTTTAGTGTTTTTATATTTTATTGAATTTTATTTTTTTTGAATTTTAAGGTCCCCGAACTCCCCGCGTGGATCCGCGGAATCCGTGGGGAATGGGGACGAGGAAGAAAAACTCCCCGTGACGGGGAATGGGGACGGGGTGTAAAGTGGGGGGCGGGGGCGGGGAGTAGTACTCCCCCGCCCTGCCCCGTTGCCATCCCTAGTGGGAGAGGAGGGATCTTCTTAAAAGTTTCACAACAAGTATGAGCAGTTCATAGTAGTTGTCTAATATATACATGCTAAAAAGTGGCGGTGCATGCATGCGGATTAAGATCTTCTGTCCCATTTTCCTGTCACATTCTTTGTTTCCCATTAATGACAATTTGTCACTTAATAAAATAAAGCGTAACTCATTAACACTTATATACATCCCCAACTTTTGATTGGTAGAGGACCGAGACACCATTTTTCGAGATACCAGAATTTTATTCCATGCATGCATGCAGCTCCCGTTGATTTGGATTAATTTGGTCCATGTGGTGATTGGCAATCCATTGACTCGATTTCTTCACACATTTTTGTTATTTTGCAGAGAAGGTGTTATGATTTTGGGAATTAAAATGGGACCACAGAAGAGAGATATACCACCTCATTTCCTCTTTCCACCACCACCACCGCCCTCCACGACAGCCACTATGAATCTCGCCTCGTCGGGAATCTCCGCCCCCACAATTGGATCTCTGACGGTTGCGGTTTCCAAGGAGAAGATGGCTTCTTTTCTCTTCCGCAATAAACAAGAAGACCAAGGGACAGCGGGACAACGCATAGCGACAAGGTGTCGTGGATTTTCGCATGTTATGGTGTGGCAGTTAGCGCGATCTGGGTCGCGCTTTGGCCCATCGTCGCCTACTGCATGCTTATCTGAATTGCCATTTACAAATCCTCCTCTTCTCATTGATCCCTCATTCCCACAAAAAATCAAAACTCTAAATCTCATGAATGGAAGAACGATGAGATTTGAGTCTGAAATTTCTAAAAAAGCACAAAAAGTAAACAACTTCAACCATGGAGAGTCGAGTTTCGTCGTTGGTGGAGTTTTTAGAAGGGGCAGGGGTTCAGATGGTAGTGCCATGGGAGGGAGACGGTGGCGACGGTGGTAAAGGAGTTGGTGGCTGTAGTGGTGAGGGGGTTTATGGGTATGTGGAAATGGGAGAGGGAGATGAACTATTGTGTTTTTGATGTGTTATTCTTCCTTTTTGCTATTATGCAATTGATAATGGCCAGGAGGCTTCTCTCTGTATGATCCTTAGTTAGAGATTGGCCCGATTGCTGGAAGATTCGATGAGCAAATTATATGACTTTGGCATTCCCAGAGAGATTAGGGTTGCAAATATTATCTTTGAGGATCGTTGGAACCCCGCTTTCTGTCTTTGTGGAGCTGAGTGAGCTCATTTCTAGATCTGACCCTCCTTGGGTGACTCATACTGATCAATGGATTTGGATGTTGACTTCTGCAGGATCTTTGAGTGTCTTTTCTGTGTATCATGTCTCGCATGTTGGTGTAAGCCTTAGTGGCAAATTTATTTTGAATAGATAATCATTTGTATCAAGACTTTGATCATATATTTGATATATTTATAAGGCATTTATTTATTGTGTCATATTTATGATCATATGTATAGCATAATAATGTCCTTAGAATAGATAGTTCATTTAATGGAACGTCAAGTATGACTTGATTGTGAGACACCATTAAATAATATAACGCTATTCTTAAATTATCCATAGTCAAGTATTATTATTAATAAGGACCATAATAATACATCAAGATTATTATGTGAGTGTAATAATGACCACATCTCACGGGTTATAGATATAAGATGTCAAGTTTTCACATAGGTATAAATATTAGTGAAATATTTATACTGGAGTGACCCGCTATGAAAACGCTACATAACAGTTATGTAATTATCATAAACGATTTTCTTGGTGACCATAGTGAAGTAGTCCTTCGACTTGAAGTCACTACGATTCCTAACATATGTAGTTGTAGGCTTTGATAATATTAAATGTTGTCTGTAACAAGATAACTATAAAGATAGTTATTGGGCCTTCAACGAAACATGTTAAGGAATGCGAGTAATGTAGATAGGATTCCTCCCTCCTACATAAGAGGAGTAATGTCTATAGGCCTCTTGATGGTATGCGACGTAGAAATGCATGATCATGCTCAGGTGGGACAATATGAGATATTGGGCCCACATAATCGTACGTCAATTACTAGATCAAGAAATAAATAATTGGACTTAACAAGGATGACATATTTATGCCTTGTGTCCAATTAAGACGTTGAGATAAAGTGATGATGACTTCACATTAAATATGGTTACAATATGGTCTTATTGTGTCACCAATATTCTCATTAATTGGATAATAATGATGTATTGCTAGATGTCACTCATTGTTTATAATATTAATTAGTTATTAATATGATTAATAACAATTAATATTATTGTCAATTAATTGGGAATCTATAGGGTCACACACATAGAGCAAATGTTCGGAGAAGTAATTTAATTAATTGATTAAATATGAATTAATTAATAATTAAATAACGAAAAAGGAATTAATTAATTAAATATGATTTAATTAAAGTTAATTCAATATTGGGTATAGTGCACAGGAGCCCAATAGGGTTAAGGTTAAGTGGGTGACAGCTTATAAGCTGTGCACGTTACTTAAGTGATATAGATGTGTGAGACACATAACCTAGCAGCCATCACACCTCCCTCATTGGTTGAGTGTCGCGCCCCCTTTGTATTCCTGATAGCTAGCACTACGCTATCTCCGACACTGGTTTGCTCGCGTGGACTGAGTAGAGGTATTGCTACTTTGCAATACTGATGATAGAGAAGCCTCTCCAGTCATCGTAAACGCAGGATCCGAGATTCGTTCACCGTTGGATCGCGCTAAAATTTGGATAGTAGGTTCACGACATGTGGTTCTTCATCTTCATCGTTCATTTTTTTGATACGAGGTCTGGAGAAGGAGATATGTGCTTCGCATAGTAGCAGTGAACGTGGTTAATCAATGCACTTGACGCGCTCACAGTGTTCGTTGTAAAGCTACGCTTCAAGAGGTAAACGTTAATCCTTGTGATTTATGTGCAATGCGAGATCATAATGTAAAGGGATTTTTCTGCTCAAGAGGATTTGAAAAATACTTTTAAAAATTATACCTCTTGATTCCCCAACATTGCGTTCTACTGCGCCTACTCTACAGTGGTCTCATTTGGTCTGGTTTCTTTTGGCTATACCCAGACACTCCTTTATCCTTTCGCTTGAGGTTCGAAATCGCTTGTCCACTCAGGTGAGGCTTCGACAATGGGGTTCTATTCAGCAAGACTCTTGTTTTTAGCGATCATTCTGAGCATCTTTCCCACCTGTTCTATGATAGCTCCTTTGCTGCTGTTGTTGTTTGGTCCTTTATTCGTCAGAAGTGTTGCTTGGATCTCAGCCCATCAAGTTGGAGTTTCATTATTAAGGAGCTTACTGTCAGATGCAAGAGTCACGCCCTCCATTCTATTGTTTCTAGGATTGCTCTTGCCTTTCGATTTCTTTCATTTGGCGATAGCATAATGTTCGAATTTTTTCAGATGGTGCGAGTACTCTTACTGTTCATGATCACCTTTTCAATTCCTACTAGTTTACTCTTACTGTGTGTAATCATTGATGGCAAAATGAGAGGAGTTTACATATCTCCTTCTTTAAGTTTTGATTTTAAACTTTTGGGTTTTCTTTTTTGTTAATATTATTCTTATTTTTTGTTAATATTATTCTTACTTTACCAAAAAAAAGTGGTGGGACATAGAGGAAAAATATTGTGTTGTGAAAAGCGTAGGCGATTGCTCGATCTAGATGAAAATGGTAAAAGTTCTGTTCAACATCAAATGATATTTGATACAATACATGGTTAATTTTTGAATTTGGCTCTTCTAAAGTGAGTGAAACTTTAAAGTGATAAAGTAAGGGGCTATTCATCCTGTAGTTAATCAAATCAATAATAGATAACCCCTTACTTTCTTACTTTAGAGTTTCACTCACTTTAAAGGAGCTAAATCCTTATTTTTATAGTTATTTTTTATTTTTTATATACATATATTTCAAAAATATATTTTAAAAAGTAAAAAATATTATATGATATCTATATTTAATACTGAAGAAACAATTTCCAAGGCCTACAAACAGAACCCATCACGCAACATTTTTATATATAAGAGTTAAGATCCAAATTGATCATTCACAAAAAAATACAAAGATATATTTGATTCATGAGAAATAGAAAATATCAATTTGAGATATTTAGTTCTCAACAATTTTAAATGATGTTCAAAATAGCTGTTTTTAAGATATCCTAAAAAGGACTATTTTGAACTTAATTCAAAATTGTTAGAGACTAAAATGTCTCAAATCAATATTTTTCATTTCTGAAAGGTCAAATATAATTCTCCGTATTTTTTGTCACAACCACAAAATTTCCAATCATACAATGATGTGGGTAGACAATATGGCCATAACTAATTTTAGGGCGTTATTATGGTACCGTTAAAAAGTAGAGGGTTTGGATATCCTCTGTCCAATCAGAATCATCATCCCAATTAATTGAGTCATACCAATGTCATATGTGACTAAGTTCTAACCATCTAATTGGGTCACATAAACAAGAGTATATTATCCAAATGGTATTATAGAATCTTCCCTAATTTTATTATCAACTTATAGAGCATTAGATATAAGCTTTCTTTACAATATTTTCTCACATTTAAATTTGTTTATACAAAAAAATTATTGCAATGTGAGGAAAAAAATTGTCAACTAGTGAATTCATCAATCAATCAACAAAAAATGAAAACATGGGTCCATCAAAGGGGGGAAATGCTTGAAAGAGCTGATCAATTTCAATGTAATTAACGATGCGACCAATCACCAAAGGCGATGGAGGCTTGGATGAATCAAGTATTTATACACGCAGTTCTCTCAATTTGAATCCATCAAGTAGATCGAAACTAATAGAAATAGAAGCATATAATCCAAAACATAAAAGGCAAACTTTGCCACAAGAAGAGTGTCCAAATGGAAGAGAAGGGTAGCGTATGTGTCACAGGAGGTACAGGGTTCCTTGCTTCAATGGTCATCAAGAGACTTCTGATGGAAGGTTATTCTGTCAATACCACTATTAGATCTGGTCCAGGTAAGATTTTCCATTTTTTTCATCAAGAGAGAAAGAGAAGTCTTTTTTAAAATAGGTATGTATTTGTAGATACAAATATTGACAATATTAATCGTATTTTATATATCATTAATCATAATTTTGACAACATTAACAAACTTGTTAAATACTCACATGATATTACTGATCACGATTTGTACATCCGTTGACTATGTTATGTGATGTATGGATGTACAAATCATTTAAAGAGATCACATATTCTCCTTCCTCCACTCCAACACTATCTATTTTTTACTTTCTTTTCTTTGTTGCTGTCGCATTTGTGACCACACCCTTCCCTAACCTTCCTACCTACTTGCACGCCCTCACTCTCGTTATCGCTCTTTCACTATCGTATGCCAACTGACTTAACAAGAGCATTGCTCCGGAGAAGAATCCAAGAACCCCATCAACAAGCATGCCCCCTCATAAAAATTAAAACTCGCAGTCCTGAAGAACGAGCAGGCACCCAGGTTTATTCGTCACTCAAGGAGTTAAAAGAACAATCAAGCATCCAACTCTGAAAATAAAAGGAACTCTTGATCCCTTGTCTCTGGTCGCCAATCTTTAACAGAGTAATTTTTGAAGGAAGCTACTACGTAGTTAACTTGCTAAAATAAACTTAGACACCTAGTGTTAATTGATCGCTCCCCACACACGAGCGCACACACACACATATAATATGAGGGAAATGACAATCACATATCTTCTTGTGGTCGTATAATTTTTAAAAAATTTAGTAAGATAGAAACTTCACAATGTCATAGACACCCTTGAAAATTGAGTAACAGTTGAGGGTAATTTGGCAATTCAGGAATATAAAAAAATATCGAACCTAGGTCCCCTATTCTCTAATCTCTCAACAGTGTTTTCCGAACCTGTTTCCTGAAACCCAATTTCTAATCCCTATTTTCATTTTTAAACCAAATCCAGTGCCACCCACGGTTAGATTCAATCTCCACCTCTTAAATTCATTTTTAATTTAAGAGAGCGATAGTCCCCTCTTCCATTTTGATATATGACTGATTTTATTTTCTTAATTATCTTATTAGGTAGACTTCTTAATTACTTCCTTGGTTAGTGGCATCAATTTGTGCAATATAAACAAGCTTATACATTTGTGCTGTTTTGACATTAGGTAAAAGCAAAAGAGATATGAGCTTCCTCACAGATTTACCTCATGCATCCCAAAAATTACAAATTTTCAATGCCGATCTCAACAATCCAGAAAGTTTCAATCCAGCAATTGAAGGGTGCATTGGAGTCTTCCATATTGCTAATGGAATTGATTACCATGTCGAAAGTGAACCTGAGGAAGTAGTGAACAAAAGGGTCATTGGTGGAGCCTTAAGCATTTTAAAAGCCTCCTTAAATTCAAAGACTGTGAAGCGATTTATTTACACTGCAAGTTGCTATGTAATTCACTACAGTGGCAAAGAAGTGGACGAAGCGGATGAGAGTTATCAAACTGATGTAGATTTTCTTTATAAGACGAAGCCACCTGGTTGGTCGATTGTAATTTCTGAGACATTGGCAGAGAAGGCAGTTCTTGAATTTGGGGAACAACAGGGGTTGAATGTTGTGACCATGATTCTTCCCTTAGTTGTTGGACCCTTCATTTGTCCTAAACTTCCCATTTCACTTCATGTCGTGCTACCTTGGTTATTCGGTATGTTTCGCAATGTGTTTTGATTTAATGGTGAATTACCTGTCATTTTGCTAGTACTTTTTGTAAAACACTTGGTTTATGTTTTAAAACAATAGAAAAAGATCTCTTATAAAAGGAAGGCGATAGGTAAAATATTTAGATTTAATTAGTATGTACTGACAGTGTAAAATTTTTTTTACACTGTTAATCAATTATAAATTGTCACATCAACTAAAATGTTTGATTCTTATTCAAACTATCTTAATATTTATCCATATCATAATTTCTAATTTGATTGACAACATAAAAAACTTTACACTAACCATACATATCAATTAAATTCAAAACATTTTCTCTAAAATGTATTAATTTTGTCTCATTTGTCACTTTCAATCTTTCGTATTTGTAAACATGTCTTTGTTTGTATAAGTCATTATTTTGATTATGTTTAATGTGGGACTTGATATTAAATTTTAAATATTAACAAGTTTCAACTCTCCCCAATGCTCAATTCAAATATGATGGAAAGATATAGCTATTTTTCAAGTTCCTTGACATTCTTAATAAAAGAAATTGTTCATTCAGGTAACTATGAATATGGTGTTGTCCAAGATTCCCCTATGGTGCATGTGGAAGATATGGCTAGAGCATATATTTTTCTACTTGAGCATCCGAATCCAAAAGGGAGGTATATTTGCTCACTGAGAACTGTAACTTTCGAAGAGATAACTGAACTTGTTCGTGCAAAATACCCAGAATTCCAAATACCAACACTAGAGTGAGTTCTATTGTCCTTCTCAATGTAAAAATCATTTGTAAATATATCGATGCACTTTGATTTCATTGTAACTAATATTTAATTCATTTTTTTATCCTCTAGCTCGCTAAAGGATATTGAGACCGAGAAAGTACCGGGTTTAACATCAAAGAAACTCATTCATGAAGGATTCGAGTTCAAGTATGGGATTGAGAATATGTTTGATGAAGCAATTCAATGTTGCAAGAAAAAAGGTTACCTGTAATATGTGTTAATTATGGAATTCATAAAACAATAATAAAGGGTCTAAGAAGATATTGGATACTTGTAAGAGGCCCTCACTTTCAAATAGGGTAATTTCTCTTTCCATAATTTCTTGTTTCTTATTATTAAAAGGAACAAAAAAGCAAATGTGGCACATGGCATGTATGCCAATGTGTGCATGAAGCTTTAAATGTTCTCGGTCAAAATAAATAAATAAAAAATTATCCCTTTTTCTATATTTTTTTTTGCAAACTTCCTTTTCTTTTTCTTTTTGCTATAAAGGTGATTTTGGAGTAAAAGAGATAATGAACACGTGGCCCGCACATTTTACCAGTGGCATATTGTGTGTTGGGTTTAAGGATTGTAAAGTTGAGTTTTGATGAATTGAGTTTTGAATAAAAATGAGTTTGTAGTAATTGATTTATGTTTGAATACTTTATTATTAAAAGTAGTTTTGATAGAATCAATGTTGTTTGAATTATTCAATTTAAATTGACTTTTGAATATTTAGTTACCAAAATATCCTTTAACTTTTAGATGAATATGAAAAATAATTAATTTTAAAGATAATATTATAAAAGTAGGAATTAAAAAACTCAAACTAAATTTTGACAAATACAAAAACAACAAATGTTTGTTTGCAACACCTAAGTTTGACACCAAAATTAATTTTATCAACCGAAAACTACACATCATAAAAACAAATAACAAATGTAAATTTGAAGTCACTAACTAATGTTTGCATTTGGCAAATGGGAATTCGGTACAAACATGCACTAGGATTTAATCTCTTAACTTGACGGAGAGAGGAACCGAATCTCTCAATAAGGTTCTCCGAAACCTCTACTACATACACTCTTAAAGATTGTTGGCACCAAAGATACTTAAAAAATCTTAGCATATATACTCATGTATAAGAGTGGTTCCACACTTCCACCCAAACACCATTAAAATGGAATATAAAATGAAATATAAAATGGAACTTATATTGAACTTGAAAATACAGTTAGTGTGTGTTTGTATGAGCGTTTGAGAAATGTGATTTTGGATAGAATTGATTTCAATACAATTGAATTTGAAGTAAAGTGATTTATGTTTTAATGTTTTTATTTTGAAAGCAAGTTTGATATAAAATTTAGTGTGAATTTTTCAATTCAACTTGTAACTTCTGCTAGAATCACTTTTGAAAACAAAATCAATTTTGCCAGACAGTAACTTACAACACACGCTTTATCACAACTAGTTGTAACTTGTTTGTTTTTATTAGAATTGGGATTTGGACCTAACTCAACCCTAAAAGCTAACTCATGGGGTGAGGGTTGCCCCCCCACTTATAAGCACTATTCAGACTATATCACTACCCAATGTGGGACTCTCAACACACACCCCCTCACGCCTAGAACTGGACATCTGCGGGTGGCCCAACGGATCTCGGATAGGCTTTGATACCATATTTGAATTTGGGTTTGGACCTAGCTCAACCCCAAAAACTAACTCATGGGATGAGGGTTGCCCCCCACTTATAAGCACTATTCAAGCCATATCACTACCCAATGTGAGACTCTCAAGAGTTTTAGATTTTGCAAAGATAAAATCATGATTGAAAATCACGTTGGGAGAAAGTTTCTCTCACATAGCTTTTAAAATTATTATTTGAAAAATTTTATTTTCATATTTGCATAAAAAATAATCTAGACCAAACAGAAACTTAACAAGTCTACAAATTATCAGGTACTATTGAAAAGAGATAAAAAAAAAAAAAGGAAAAGACCTAAACAAGCTAAAGGGTAAGAAATCTAGGAAAATGGAAAAGGTGGCTTCTGGTAATCCAATTTCTGATGTAAGTGAAGAGTGTGGAGAGTGAAGTGTTTAAACTTTAAATAACTCGATGTAATTTTAGAAGCGGATGGATGAGTAAGGGTCAAAAGTGAAAATGTGGAATTGTGGTTTGGTGCTTAAAAAGTAGAATTAGGAAAAGGTTATATATAGGCATGGCAAGGGGACGGAGCGGGGGCGGGTTTTGCCTTTCCCATCCCCGCCCTCGAATAAATACCTGAAACCCGCACTTGCACCAAATTCCCGTTGGGGGTGAAAAAAAACACCCCCATCCCCATCCCCGTTAGGGTTCGGGTTTCCCCGCCCCGTCCCCGCCCCCGCCAATGATTCCAATCAACATCTAGCAAGTGAAATAACAGCAGTGTACCCCAAACCAATGATTCATGATTAGAAAAATTAATTGAAGACTCAAGAAGTAGAACCAAGTAATGACCCATTTGGTTACTGAGGCTTTTCATCAAGCAGGTTGTATGCACTATGAAATGATATAAATAAATTCATCAAGCAGGTTGTATGCACTAATAAAACATGCTTACCTTCAAGAAATTCAGTGGTGGCCGCAGATGGAAGGAGAAGCAGTGTCTCGCAGTGGCCGAAAATTCAGTGGTGGGTTGTCTGGCTGGTTAGCTCGTATTCGCTGGGTCATCTCGCAGTGGTCGGTCGTGCGACGCTGGGTGGGTTGCGATGGTGGGTTGTGCGGGGCTGGGTAGCTCGCTTTCGCTAGGTCAGGGTCGCGGTGGTGGGTAGTGCAGTGCTGGTGGCTCTCAATGGTGGGTCATGCGATGCTGGGTGGCCCGCGATGGGTGGCTCGCCTCGCCTTCACGTCGCGGTGGTCAGTCTCCTCGCGTGAGTCGCGTTCCCGCCACGGTGGTGGTCGGTGGAGATAGGGAGGGGAGCGGCTGCTTGCTGAGTGCTGAACGCAAATGGAGTGAAACGCAAATGGAGTGAATCTATGATTGAAATGGTGTAAACTTCAAACCCTAAGTTATAATTAAGGTTATTTTAGTAATTTCATAATAGCGGGGTGGGTTCGGGTGCGGGTTCGGGATGGGTATCAGTATCCCCATCCCCGCCCCCGTCTATGAAAAGCGGGGAAAACCCGAACCCAAACCCCAACCCGAAAAGATCGGATTTTTCCCGTTCCGAACGGGACGGGTTTGGGCGGGAACCCACGGGTTCGAGTTTCGTTGCCATGCCTAGTTATATATAAATGTGAGGGTGTTGTTTTTTACACTACGAATTATTCTAATACATCACAGAACTCATTTTTTTTTCTTCCCTAAATACCCATGTCTGTTAACTCCCACCTATTCTCCCTCTGTGTCATTCTCCCTTTTATTTTCATCTTCCTTCAAACCCCATCCATTTCCTACCCCAAAAAACTCATCCCTTTCCTCTTCCTTCGTCGTCTTTGTCATTTGCATCACTGAGGTAGTAACAGTTTTGTCTTTTTTTTTCCTTCAAATTTTCAACTTACCGGAATTAAGTTTCCGGAATATAAATGCCTATCCTATGGAGCCTTAATTCCGGAATAAGTAATTTTGTTCACTTTGTTTACCGGAACCTTATTTTCGGAGAATGCATTAAACCCCTTTACCTTAACTTAGAGAAAGCATTCTCAACCAAAATTGACATGCACAACAACAAAAGTTTTTCGAGCATAAGAAGTTTCACATACATACTTAACAGGATGCAGATATCATTGTCTAACTACAAATGTCCACTGCATGGACAATTATGAAGCATCGTGATTGCACTACCACTACTAGAATAAGAGAACAATTAAATATCTAGGATTGAGACTCCATTTCTCTAAAATGAAAAGAATGCCAACGAAGTAAAACCCGAGGGCGAGGGGGTAACAAGAAACAAGAAGCACAAAAACCAAACCCCCAAATCAGTGAAACTCCAAACTCCCAAGAGAAAATTTTCCCCAATAAACATGAACCAACCTGTTTACTTTCGGTTGAAGTGGAGGTTCTCAACAATTTTTTATCCAAAAAATATTTAAAAAAGGGAGGGTAATTAAGAAATTTTTTTAATAAAAAAGGTTTGTGATGCATTGAAAATTTTAATAGTGTAAAAAGCAATACCCTAATGGTGACAATTTGAAAGCCCAATGCAACATGGGGCCGCAAGACAAAAGAAACTGTGTGCCACGTCAAAACATATTATTTGTTCATTTTAAAAAAATTCTTCATATTTTAAATTGAACAAGATTTTCAATCTTATGATTTTTGAAATAAGGTATCCTATATATACTTGTAAAAATTATGAGTTTGTCAAAATTATTGTAATGTATTATATAGGTATTATATAAGTATTATTGTAAGTTTTTTTTAGATTCCTTAGAATAAGGTAATCTCATCTAGTCTTAAATTTGTTTATATAAGAATTATTTTAACATGTGAGGAAATAAATCACCAACTGTTGTAACATGTAATGTATTGAAAATTTAATTTATTAATTTTAAATTGTAATCAATCAATTTTGTTATAAATATTTGCTTTGTAAGACGAATTCAAAATTAAAATATGGGAAAAGCATGTTGGTACGAAATGGAATTCGTGAAAGGATCGAGGTGCGAAACTATAATATTTGTATGCATTTTACAATATATCCTTGTAATCCATGTTTTTCTCTTTCATTGTGATTGGTTAGTGCAATTCGTATGTGATTTCGTCACCAAATAGTGCTCTTAAAATATTGGCAGAATAAGAGAGAAATCATAAATGTCGAAGAATATCCATGGTGTGTCTAGGCTGGGAGAAAAAATTAAACGAAGAAGTTTGGAATATAATGTGTGTTGGTAAGAAAAGTAATTAATTAATGGGAAAGTTGTAAAATATTTTAAAGAGACAACACACAATTAGATAAGATTAAATTTAAAAATTCAAGGGTTTTGTAGAAAACTATGTCAGTGTTTTGGGGCACACTCTTTGGTGTATGATTGGATATTGTTAGTTTCACAGTTTCTTTTGAAGGACTACTTTGATACATAGGGAATGAATTGAATAAAAGGTGTTGAATTGGCCGCTGTAGAAGTGGGAATGACAATATGGATCAATCCTCCCGCATTAACCTACCCAAAATGGGGCGGGACGGGCCAACCCTTTTTAGATATGTAGGTTGAACCTCCCAACCCACCTCGCTTAATGGTGGGTTGGCGGATTGAAGGATTGGCCCGTCAAACACACAAAAACATAAATTGGGTTGGTGGGTTGGCGGGATGGCCCGTTATAAAAATAAAAAAATTAACAAAAAAATCATATAACTTTCCTTTTTTTTTTTTGGTAATTTTCATATCCTTTCTTAAATTATTATTAAAAAATTAAAATAATCTTATCATATAACATACAATTTGTGTTACAAAAATAAAGACATTATTTTTGTAGTATAAAATAATTCTAAGTAATAGTTAAATTAAATAATATTAAATAATTAATAAATTAATAAAAAATTTATTTTTTAATATGATGGATTGACGGGTCAACCCGTCACCAACCCATTTTCGGATGGGTTAAGCGGGACGGATCAAAATGAATTGATGGGTAAAGAACCCCAATCCATTCCGTCAAATTCTAACAGATTAACGGGTTGATCTATGGGTCACGATCCACTTTACCATCCCTATGTAAAAGCATAGGAATGCCCTCTTCATAGAGGAGTTTGTGCAGACATGCTTGGTCTTATTTTGCAGTAAAGATAATCATATACTCAACAAATTGGTGTATCGCTAATTATGGAGCGCGGGGCCAAAAGTTAGATTTTTTGTTTTGATGATAATTATGAGACTGAGTATTAAAGGACTACTTATTAATGCTTTGTTTTGAGGTGAGTGACATTGTGAAAGGTGTTCATGATGGTAGGGATCCAGATTCACTCTAGTAATAAATTCACGTATTTGTTATAATTATGTAATTTATGACCATTAAATTTACTTATCTCACATTCTCAACTCTTAATTTGTTTTATCCAAAAAAATAACAAAAAATATAAATGGAGAGAGATAGAGATAGACTAGTATAAGAAATCTTAATTGAGATTGTAGGGGGTGAGTTTTGTTTAGGCCTACTGCTAGGTAGCATAGGCTTATCTGTCAGAAGTTTTGTATTGAGTATTTTGATGGACATTGTGTATTTTTGCCATCTAGCTTTCAATACATGATAATATGTTAGCTCTTCAACTCTTCTTAAAAGATGAAAATAGTGTTCACTTTGATACTTAAGCTAGATCTTTATCAATAATCTTTACTTATAAAAAATATATACAATTGAATTTAGGGTGATTGTGACTTTCAATTGCGTAATTACACTCCTTTTAGCTACATAATTTTATAAAATAAAAATTTAAAATTGTGATTAATTAAAAATGACTGTTAGTAACATCCAAGAGCTCACTTTCTTCCAAACTCTCTTTAATATAATGAAAGGTGTTTTTTTTGCTTCTACCAATTGGCGAAGGAAGACCCAGATACTTGATGTTACCCATGCATTCACGAACACCCGAAATGGAGATCACAGAAATTGCGAACAGGTCGGGAAACATTCCTACTAAACGATATCTCAAACTTATGAAAATTTACGATCTGCCCAGATGCGTTTCTGTAAACTTCCAGGATGGAAAAATATGTACTATTTCTCTGTGACTTGCCTTCCTCCGTTTTTTCTCTAATCCCATTTAACCCTTTTCCTTCCCAAACCAGAAAACACCACCTTCACACTTCTTTATTCTTGAACCTCCAACCTTTGTAGCACTAAACCTCCAACATATCATAACCTTAACCACCATAGAACCTCATCCCATAGCCTATGCACAACATGAAGCACCAAGTACGCTCAACCCATCATAAACGACAACATGAAATAGAAAGTACGTTCAACCTTCAGCGGCGAACTCAATCGTTCACCGCATAACACCATTGCCCTATGTACGCTCAACATATGATTTGAGATTGGTTGAAAATATAAAAAACTTCAATCTAACAGTGCATAACAATTAAACTCATCTTTAAATAATGTAGATATGTAAGTCCCCTTAAAACACACATTGAAAGTGATTCCCTTTGGACATTAAGGTACCTTTGATTTGTTTTTATTTTTAGGTGATACATTGTCACGTGTCACCAATAATTACAAAAAATATCATTATTTTTATCTATTTATTTTATATTTTTAAACTTTTGTTAAAAAATAGCAAAAACAGAAATCAAACAACAGTCCCTAAATTATTTAGAGCACACATTAAATGCAATTTCTTACTTCTAAAAAACAATAAATTATTTTAGAGTTTAATTTGGATATATTGTGAGTTTAAAATTTTTATATTATCAATCAATCATAAATCATCTTATGCGTGAGTTTTAAGATAATTATTATAAGAATCAAATATTTTTTTTTATAATAATAGTCAAATATTTTTAAAGATGTGATAATTCATGATGGATTAATAATGCAAAATATATTATATTAACAATACATAACAATTAAATACTTAATTTTAATTAGTGATGAAGAATCAAGATATAGTTACAGAAACGTAATAATAGAGAACTAATTTGACTAAAAAACAGAGTATCATTTTCAAGCGTTTCTCCATCTAATAAAGAATTTGAAATAACAAGTGGACTGAAAAAGGGACTACTATAATATCTTCTCTCTTCTTAACGATTGGCTTCAATTGGTTTTCATTATTGAGAATCTTTACACATGAATTCTCATATTTGCTACAAATTTTAAAAAATATTTTCCTTCCTAAATATTTTTTAGGTGTACTATTTTTACCCTATATTATTCTTACATTTTCGAATAACGGGAGAGATTGGTTTGCTCCACTCCTTTGGAATTTTATGATATCTAAGATGTCCAAATTACTAACATTATATCACAATCTCATCAATCAACAACCACCATATCAATGTCGATGACAAATGAATTGGTCAATGTCTGCCGTTACCTGTCATCCAATTAAATCACCTCCACTGCTTTTGGACATTTATCGGGATAGCAATGGGTAGGTCATGGGACCATCCTATCTCCACTGCTTTTGGGTATTTATAGGGATGATAATGGATAGGGTATGGGTATGAGTATGAAAAAAGTATTATAATATCCGTCCTCATATACTCGCATTTTAAAAAAATATCCGTACCCTTTTCTATAACTGCATGGGTAGCAACATTAATATCTGTATCCTCACCTGTTGGGTACCTAAGTATCAGTACCCGCACTTTAGTATAAGAAATTTGTGGATTTTGAAAATAAGATAAGTAAATATGATATGCGCAAAGATTTTTTGATTGATATATTTTTTATATTATTCACTTTAAACAATAAAATGACTTATTTTTATACTTACATAAAGTTATATTCTATATAGTAAATGTCCTGCATACCAAACTAAAAATGCAATCCGTAAATTTAATAATCAATTTGTGAACATGAAATGTATGAAATGCAAAAGTTCAAATACAAAACGTCCAATAATCAATCTCTAAAACATTAATTAAATATTATAATAAAAAAATGATACATTACACTAAAAGGAATGTCCAGTAAAAAAAAAGGGGTTACTATTGAATTGCAGAGAAAACAATATTAATGCATACTTTTTATTTTATTTGTCAATGCTTGATGATTATCATTATTGTCAGATTTGTTCACAAGATAGAGGAAAACACATTAAGATTATTGTAAATATTAACATACTAAATAGAGAAGGAAAACATAGAAACTCAGGCATTTCCATAGGAGATGATTTGATCATATTAATCAAGAAGTATGATACAAAGTATAGGCGACAATAAAGCTAGCCAAGTGGAACTGACGATGAAGCTCTAGAACTAACGATGAAGCTTTAGCTTTTTTATTTTATTTTTTAATGTAATATATTATAATTAAGGCATGATGAAGTAACATACAAAGTATAGACGACAATGAAGCTAGCTAAGTAGAACTGACGATGAAACTTTGGAACTGACGATGAAACTCTGGTTTTTTTTTTTTTTTAATTTCCTATATATATATATATATATATATATATATATAGTGTGGGTATGGGGCAGGGTGGGTACTAGAGTACCCGTATCAGCACTCATCCCCATTAATTTTTGCTGGTAATTACCCGCACCTGCATCTATACTTATTAAGCGGGTAATTATTCTACCTATTACGGATAATTTTTGCGAGTACCGATTGGGTCCGATACCCATTGTCATCCCTAGGCATTTAGGATGTATTTGAATCCTCTCATTTCCTTTTTTTATGAGATAGAAATGAGTGAGAAAGCGACAAAATTAAGTTTTAATGTATCATCATATAAAAACAAATTTGTTTTGGTACGTTTTTCTCTCTAACATAAGAAAGAATAAGGAGAAAAATAAAAAAAGAAGATCAAATCCTTAACGAACATGGCACATCTCCAAATTCTATCCACCCTCCCCTTTTTATCTTTTATTTTTCAAAATTTCAAGATTATTATTTTTCGTATTTTCTTTTATAAAAAAATTTACATTGATATATTTTAATTAAAAACTATATCAATATCCTTTAAAGTTTATATTATTATTGTACTGAATTCCCTTAAAGGGTAACAATGAAATTATACTAATCTCGTCCATATAATTAAACCAAAGTTTAAGAAAATGTCGGTATAATTTTTCTTTACTTTTATATGTCATAGATTCGTGAAAAAAAATATAGAAATAGAAATACATATAACCTATACACCCATATACCCAATGAATGTTGCTCAGTTGGTTGCGCAGGCTGTAACACTCGGGACTGACGAGGGCGGGGAGTGATCGCTGGTGCATGAGGCACGGACAAGGAGCAAGCTTCTAGGCGGAGGGATACATGAATGAACCGATTCACATCGGAATGAGAGGGATCCTGAGGCTGTGCAGGTATGGGACTGTACAGTTGAATGAAGGTTTGTAAGAATTGATTGGTACTATCTATACCAACAAGATGCATCTTCTTTTCGGGAGCCTAGAACATAAGAACTCCATAGTTAAGCGTGCTTGACTTGGAGCAATTGTGGGATGGATGACCTTCTAGGAAGATCAAATCCTTAACGAACATGGCACATCTCCAAATTCTATCCACCCTCCCCTTTTTATTTTTTATTTTTCAAAATTTCAAGATTATTATTTTTCTTATTTTCTTTTATAAAAAAATTTACATTGATATATTTTAATTAAAAACTATATCAATATCCTTTAAAGTTTATATTATTATTGTACTTAATTCCCTTAAAGGGTAACAATGAAATTATACTAATCTCGTCCATATAATTAAACCAAAGTTTAAGAAAATGTCGGCATAATTTTTCTTTACTTTTATATGTCATAGATTCGTGAAAAAAAATATAGAAATAGAAATAAATATAACCTATACACCCATATACCCAATGAATGTTGCTCAGTTGGTTGCGCAGGCTGTAACATCCGGGGCTGACGAGGGCGGGGAGTGATCGCCGGTGCATGAGGCACGGACAAGGAGCGGCTCCTGGCAGGCTTCTAGGCGGAGGGATACATGAATGAACCGATTCACATCGAAATGAGAGGGATCCTGAGGCTGTGCAGGTATGGGACTGTACAGTTGAAGGAAGGCTTATAAGAATTGATTGTTACTACCTATACCAACAAGATGCATCTTCTTTTCGGGAGCCTAGAACATAAGAACTTCATAGTTAAGCGTGCTTGACTTGGAGCAATTGTGGGATGGGTGACCTTCTAGGAAGTTTTCCTAGGAAGCGTGTGAGTGAGGACAAAGCACGTTGAAGAGACTCGTGTTGGTTTGTGGGGACAGTCGACAATCCTTAAAAGCAGTCCGGGCTATTACACAGGCTGACTTATGAGGGAGGACGGCGGTTCGAATCCCACAAAACACATTCTTGGGGAGGGGTGGAGAACCTTACTGTATCTAGGCTCCCGAGTGGAGATTAGTCTCATATCGGGTTCCAAGGATCTAAGCTTGTGAGGATACTCCGTGAACCCACTGGGGAGCTAAAAGGCCCTAATCATAGTGAGTTCCAACAAAAAAAAAACCTATACACCCATATTAGTTGTAAATTGACGAATTTTAGGGCTTGTTTGATTTCTGTTTTCAAACACAGTTTTCAGTTTTCAAAAATTAAAAAACAAAAAACTTGTTTGGAGAAAACTTTTATATTACTAATTTTCAAAATTTGTTTCTGTTTTCAATTTTAAAAAACTAAAAAATAGAAATATCTGAAGGTTGTTTTCCTTTAGTATTTTTGTTTTCAATTGCAAAAACTAAAAACATGCGGAGACCAGTTACTTTTCATTAATGACATAGTTGTAAATAAAAGCAGAAGTTATTCATACGTCAAACTATTTTCATATCTACTAATAAAGTATCTATTATATTTTATATTTATAATTTATAATAAGAGTAAAGATCCAAATTGGTCCTCAACAAAAAATAACGGTAACATTTTGGTCCCCAAGAAATAAAAAATATCAATTTGGTCCTCACGAATGTAAAATGCGGGTCAAAATAGTCCCTGACAGAGACTAAAATGTCCCTAAAAATTATCCTAAAAAGAATCAATTTGATCCTTATTTTACATTCTTGAGGACCAAATTGATATTTCATTTTTCAGGGACCAAAATGTCACCGTGCTTTTTTGTCAAGAACCAATTTGGACCTTTACTCTTATAATAATATATAAAAATTAAAGCACAAACCTCTGCTCTTTCGTCAACTATTTTCATCACATAACTTTATGACAATGAGTTTGAAAGAAAATGGCTTCAGTCTTATTTATATTATTTTTGAAAAATAATATTAATTTTTTTCCATTTGATTCAAGAAAATTATGATAATAAGATAAAATACAATCAAATAAATTTTCTATTAATTTGTTTTCAAAACATGTTTTCACAACAAATTTATCAAACAATTTTATTTATTTTCTCATCTTTAAAACAATTTTCAAAAATAGGATTACCAAACAGATTTTTTATTATTTTTTCTTAAAAATAATTTTTAAAAGTTGATTTATAAAATAATTTTCAAAAACTAAAAATCAAAACACAATCAAACAAGCCCAGTTTTTCAGAAGAAAAATCATAATAAAAGGAAATAGTTTTCATAAAACATTAATTAAAAGAAATTACAATCCCTAATTAAAAGAACCTAACCAACAACTATTGTCTATAAGATGAATTACTTAGTTATGATCTCTTAATTTGGTTTAAAGGTATAAGCTTACATTTATAAGATAAATTAGCAATATATTTTATTTTGGATTAGGCTTCTCTAAAGTTAGTAAGAGTGTAAAGTGAGAAAGCAAATGTGTATTTAGGCTTCATTAGCTAATGTAAGATGAGATTTTAATGCACTTTAACTAATCAAGGGTGGATACACACTTCCTTTCTCACTTTACACTTTTTCTCACTTTAGAGAAGTTTTTTCCTAATTTTTTTACCTTTTTTAGCATGGTTTTTTTAGGATTTCTTTTTGTGTAAGAATTTTTTATGTATTTAATTATAATGTACTTTTAATGTAATGACTTTTTTAGTTTTCCAACCAATCATATATTGTCACATTATTAAAAATGTTAATTTTTACAATAACTACCTTAAATGTCATATATGAAATGGTGAGTGATTTATTGATAGTGTAAAAAACTTTACACTGACAATATATCAAAATTAAACTTTTTCTTATTGAATTTTATCTCATTTTATCTTATTTTTAAATTGTACTTTAAGGAGAATGTGATATTTTTTATGTCTTTAACTGATTATCTCCACGGTCATAACTGTGAGGCTAACCCTCGGGTTAGGAGTGATGGTTAAGTAAAGTTCTCCCAAAGTGGTGACTCAAGAACTCGAATCCCTATGCTTATAAGTAACGTTTGTCTCGGGCCAAGGGAAATGTGATATGTGATATACTAATAAATGTGTTAAAAATAGTGTGTTAGTGGTATTCATCACCCCTCCAGAACGCCACAAAGGACCTTTAATAACGGTTTTTTCGTTGCATGTAATAGTGCTTTTGAGTGCTGTCTATCTTGACGCTATTAAAGGGGATAACCAAAGATAGTGTTTCTGAAGCGCTACTGTATAGGTACCTACGATAGCGCTTCTTCAAATAAACGCTATTAAAGGCAGCGCTTACTTGATGAAGCGCTATATTTTCCCCATTTTTTTTTAAAAAAAAAATCCATAATTTTCTGTATTCAGTGCTCAAACTTACAGATTCAAAATGAAATTTAAAGCAAGAGAATGATATTCAACACAGAACACGGACATTTCTTGGTGCAAGATTGTGATTCGAAAACTAAAAAAGAAAGGATTCATACTTACCTTCGTCAAACAGAGACATATGAATTGAAATGAATCGCGATATTCCCTCTTAGAAAAATCATACTTCGTGTCTCTTGATTTACAAACTGAAAAGGAAATGATTCACACTTAACTTCTTCAAACAGAGACATAGGAATGAAAAGGAAGCATAATATTCCCTCTTGGAAACCCCAGATTTGCGTATCTGGATTTGTATACTAAAAAGGAAATTTCATCAATATCACGATTTGGAAACTAAAAAGAAAATGTCTCATACATACCTTATTCAAACAGAGACATAAGAATGAAAAGGAATCACGACATTCGTCTTAGAAACCCTAGACTTTGCGTCTCTTGATTTGGAAACCAAAAAACAAAGTTCCATCAGTATCACGATTTGGAAACTAAAAAGAAAAGAACTTATACTTACATCTTCAAATGGAGACATACGAATGGAAATAAATCACGACATATCTCATAAAAACCCCAGAGGTTGCATATATGAATTTTTGAAACTAAAAAGAAAATTCCATCAGTATCACGATTTGGAAACCAAAAAGAAAAGAATTAATAGTTACCTTCTTCAAGCAAAGGCATAAGAATGGAAAGAAATCGCGAAATTCCTCTTATAAAGAAGCTAAAGGATGTGATAAAAACCCTAGCAAAAAACATAACAGAGGACTGCGAATATATTTGGATACACAATCCAGGTGGAACACATTTTTTTTTAAAAGGTAAAAATATAGTGCTTGCTAGAGGAAGCGCTATTAAATGTATCGCTTTCTTGAGTGTCATTAAAGGTGGAACATGTTTTGTTTTTTTAAAAGGGAAAATATATCGCTTTCTTGAGAAAGTGCTATTAAAAGGTACTATTAAAGTTTGTGAGCATTTTTTCTTTAAAAAATGGGAAAAAGATAGTGGAGCCTTAAGGAAACACTATTAAAGGTATCCCCATTAATAATGCTTCCTTAAGAATGCGTTATTAAACTCCTCCACGCATTTTTTATAACATTTGATCCTACCAAAAACACTATTAAATAGGCGCTATTATCGATCGTTTCTATCGTATTGTTTTTTCAGTTCCTTTGCTAATTAGGGTTAAAATTTTTAATATATATATATATGTATATATATATATATATATAAAAGAAAATTTTAAATTATCAAAATTAATCAAACAAACTTGTTATAATTACTTCGTAAGATGAATTCAAAATTAAAATATTGATAAAAGAAAAAAAAAAGTAATGCCAACGATATATTCTTTAACACTCACCTTTCAACACTTTCTATTATTGGATTGATTTAATGAGAGATGGAGACCTACTTAATATAGAGTAGATCCATATAATTTAGTGGGTCTCATATGAAATCTATCCAAAAATAAAGAGTAAAATATTTCTCAAAAGAAAAAACTTAAATGAGAAACCATTAATGTTGAAGAGAAGATGTGGAAATGTCTTTAGGGTGGGAGGAAAAATTAAATCGGGAAGTGAGAGCGTGGGAAATGTGTGATGGGAGGGAAACAATGAATGGGGGGTGGTTGGAAAAGATGTTAGATATATAAGAGAACAGATATAAAGAAGACTAATAATTTTAAAATAAAAAGATACAATTGAATTAAATCAAAACTAAATCACCAATTCAGCATGCATGTGTTTAAATTAAGAATTTAATTTTGATACAGTATTTGAATAAAGATTTCATATTATTTATCAATCACAAGTTATCTGATGTATAACTTTTAAGAAAAATATGTTAAGAATCAAATACTTTTAATAATATAATAGTTTATAATTAATTGATAGTCTACATTAATTAACCGTGTATACACTTTTTTTAGTGTAAAGGGAAAGAAGAAAAAAACAAAAAAAACTCGATATAAAAAGAGAGCCTAGCTCATCAGGCAACAGCTTGGACCCATATGACTGATATCAGGTGGGGCTTCGTTCCATGCCTTCCATCCGTTGCGTTGCCCAGCTCCATATCAAGTGGATCCACTTTATATCCTTAAATTAATATATTTTAACAATTAAATATAATTTACCTTAATACTTTAACTATGCTCAGTTCTTTTATTAATTGAATAAATCATCATTTTGATATTTAAAAATATGAATCGCTATCAGTTCAGTCCTCAAAAGCAATTAAATTATAATAAAGTCTCTCGATATTAATTTTATTAGTCACGTTAGTATCTCAATGTTAATTTCATTAGTTAAGTTGGTTCCTGACTGGGATATCAGCAGAAACTAACTTGATTAATATAATTAACATTGAAGGATTTTTTCATAATTTAACTACTTCTAGGGACTGAGCTGAAAGCGATTCACACTTTAAGGGACCAAAATATGATTTACTAATAATAATTGAAGTTAATGAATTATTAATGTATAATTGTTATTTAAATATTATTATGTCTGCCGGTTAATCAATGAAGCTATAACTCGATCGCCAGTTTGATCTAAGATTCGATTTTTCAAACATTGATCGTAATAGTCACATAATTGAGTTTTAATTAGAGTAACAATCTGTCATTTTTTGGATAATCATATTATTATTATGAAATATCTATTTTTAAAAATAGTGGTTAATCTTTGTCGGGGGACTTAAATAATATTTAAGGGTTGTTTCCTCCCAATCAGGTTTTCTCCATATGCAAGAGTTAGGAATCGAACCCCTAATCACTTATTTAAGGGGTCCGAACTCCTTATCACTCGGACCAATAAGGTGTTTTTAGAGTAACCATCTGTTTTAATCTTGTTATATATATATATATATATATATATATATATATATATATAATATTAAACTAATGCTCCAAAAATATAAATGAACATTAAATTGGAAATTTAATGTGATTTTTTAATAAAGATTCGGCTTTAAAATAATATCAAATGATTTAGGGGTGTAATTGGGTTGAATTGACGGGTTGAGGTGGAGAAAAGACAATAAAATCAAAGATTAGGTTGGTTGAGTTGGTGAATTTCAAGACGGCATACGGGAACCAATTCATTGGGTTATCGGATTGCCCGTTGATTTTTTATTTTTTACTTTTTAAAAATACAACTTAAAAATTTTATCATTATCATAAGCAATTTCTGGTCATCAAAAAAAATAAATAAGCAATTTCAAAATTGATGAAAAGTAACTTACATAGAAATATAACAAATTTTAAGTGTGAGTTATGCAAGTAAGAGGAGAAAAGGAAAGAGAGAGAAAAGAAAGTAGGGAAAAAATCAACTTTCATTTGTTTGGAATGGAAGAGAAGTGGAGGGAAAGGAATAAAAATGGTGGGACATCTATTTTTTTTCCTTCCAACTTGGGCGGAAAATTGACTGTGCACGGGAATTGAGGTGAACCAAATTGGGAGCTTGAATGGATGGTGAGACAAGGTATGAAAAGACAAAAAATAAATCATTTTGTATTTTTTTAAATTAGTATATGAGGATATTTATGTCATTCCATAAATATGTTTTTTCTTTCCTCTCACTTTCTGTATAACCAATCAAAAGGAAATAAAAAATTTAATTTTCTTTTCTTTCCTTTCATTTTCTCCCCTACCAAACAACTAAATAATCATCCATTTTCTATTCTTTTTCTATTCGTCCCCTTTCTTTCCTTTCATTTTCTTTCCTCTCATTTTCTTCTCTCAACCAAACATAACGTTAGATTATTAGTGGGTTGAGATTTTAACGGATTTTAGATTAAATAAATGGTAAATACACTTTTAATTGCTCATTTTAAACACAAACTCACTTTAGGGAAGTTTTTTTTTCATATACATACATAATAACACATCACATTATTTTATCATTTATAAATACACATTAAATTAATGCTCCAAAAATATAAAAGAACATTAAATTGGTAGTTTAGTGTGACTTTTTTGCTATCAAATTGGTCTTATAATATCAAATCAATTACTGATGTAATTGGGTTGGATTGGACGAGTTAATGAAAGAAAAGACGCCAAAACCAATCAAAATATATTAGTTGTATAATTTGCACTATGATGATGATTTCTTCATCTTAAATCGGTCCATGATTGGAAAGGGTGAGGTAACTCTCACATTGTAAAGATATCTTTTGAAGTTTGTTGAGAATCTTGTACACAAAGGGTGAGATATCCCAAGAGGAGAAGGTGTTCTCGATTGTAAAGGTATCAAGCACATGTTGAAAGCTTGGATTTGTAGTGGAAAATCTTGAGTATATCACTTGGGGACTGAACGTGTGTCACAATGTGTGGCTGAACCGATATAAATCTTGGTTTTCAAACTCTTTTTATTATCTCACTTAATTTGTTTAAATTTGAGCATATCTTGATGTCTCCATTATTTTATTTGAAAAAATATTTAAGAGTTTAATTCTTCTGCTCCTCTATTGAATCCATCTTTGTCACTTCAACTTCAAGAAAAATTAGACATTATATCTTGTTGGGAAAATTTCTTTGAAAAGTTTTAAAAGTTCAATTCACTCATCTTTAAGTTTGATGCCACTTTATTACAGTTTTGAGGTATCAATTTAATGGATTTGGACCATCTTCTTTTTCTCTTTCGTGTTATGAAAGAGAAAAACACAAAAGCATATTTGATTTTATGTGAGAGGTCCATTCAAATTTGCTTTGTATTTCTCTCTCTCTCTCTCTCTCTCTCTCTCTCTCTCTCTCTCATAACATGAAAGAAAAGAAGAAGAGAATCTTAATGCCGATCTAACATTCGCCCGTAAGATAGGGTGCATATTACTTGTGATCATAAGTAACTTAGCTACCTAGCCAATCAACCTCTTCTCTGCCTCAACCACCACCTCCCACCTCCCACACACCACTCCAACCCCTCCTTAAATTGTCCCCGCCTTTGCCACCCTCGAACCACCCACGACCATGCACTACCATAGAAACCCCCACCCCGAACACCACCACCATCTCTGTCGCACCCCTTAATCATCCCCTTCCACGCGGGCACCTCTCAGAAGGGATGTGTTTGCTTTTTTAGCACACCCTACTTACAACCTTTGGCCTCCTCATGTTTGTTACAAGTGAATCACAATACATAGGATAGTAACCATGAACTACTAGTGAAGAAAAGGTACAAGGGAATCGTTTTAACTATAGATGATGACATTAGAACATAAGATGAAACGCGTGTCATCAGAAAAAATGGACTTGTCAATGGCTTGCCTATGCATGGAAGCCATGGTGGTGGATCGTGGTGACTTGGTTTTACGGTGGTTGTTAATTGCTAGTGAGTGGTGCAATGGTTTTGACTTCATTAGTGGCAGCTACTAAGGTGTGAGTAATAGTCAACGAATTAAAAACCATTACATAATAGGTAAAAGATAATTAATTTTAATTAAACCTATCAAATTATTAAAATGTTAAAAAATATTTTAATTATATACCAATAACTGATTTAGCAGGATCCACAATATATCGTAATTTCATCACAAGCATTGAAGCTGATTTTAAAAAAGACATGGGATATGTTTGACTTACTCTAGACCATTTTTCTTTAGAGTTTAATAGTTATGCACTGTGAGTATAAAATTTGTTACACTATCATTTAATCACAAATTATCTAGAAGGCCGCAACAGATGGTGTTTACAAAGCTTCCTCGGGTTATAGGTGGCTCACCTTAGAAACTCAACAACATATTCAATAAGAAGATCGAAATTTCTGGTTCCGGAAGCTGAAAATTTATGAGAAAATTAAGGTGTTCCTCTAGTTGATCTTTAGTAATGCTCTACCTAGTAATGTCCTAAAATTCAATAGGCATCTAGCCAAGTCGGATATTTGCTCCAGATGTGGCGTCATGGCTGAATCAATGTCTTATTGCCTTAGAGACTACAATCAGGTTCAACATATTTGGAGGTCGCTTTGGTTTTGATCTTACTTTTTGGTCTCTTGATGTGAAAGAGTGGCTCAAGCTAAATCTCAAATCCGATAGCTTGGCGAAGGTTAGGCCCCTACTTTTTGCTAGTGTTTTGTGGTGGATTTGGAGAGCTTGGAACGTCGAAGTCATAGAACACAGTAAGATGGCTTTTATGGGGTCCAACACATGATCAGTGCCAAGTTCCAAACTTGCAACAAAGTATTCTGCTTGATTAATCATTGTGCAAGTTCTGAAGTTAGGTGAGTTTCTTGGACTGCACCGTTTTGGGCTATTACAAGCTCAATGTAGATGGCAGTAGCTTGGATAATCCGAGAAGAGATGGCTTTGAAGAAGTTCTTCGAGATCATAGAAGGCATTGGATGGTTGATTTTGCTAGGCATCTCGATTTTGGAACTAATATTCTTGCGAAGCTTCAAGCCATTAAATTTGGCTTGGACATTGTTTGGTAGCGAGGAGTGAGACACCTGGTACGTGAATCTGACTCTCTAGAGGCTATTGAGATTATCAATAAGGCAGATGTGAAACTTCATTCCTAGGGTAATGTGATTAGTGAGATCTGATTTCTTCTTAATCAAGATTGGCATGTAGAGCTTCAACATGCTTTTAGAGAAGCCAATCAGGTTGCAGATTTGTTGGCAAAATTAGGAGCCAAAATTCAATAAACTTTGGTGCAGTTGGATCTCCCCTCAACCAAGCTTGCATTAGTTCTTTTAGTTGATGTTGTTTCCATAGCATTTCCTAGGCTGTAGTCTTTTGGTTTTTTATCTTTCTTCTACAAAAAAATCATCGTATGGATGACTTTAAAGATAGTTAGAATAAAAGTCAAACATTTTTATTGATGTGATAATTTATTATTGATTGACAATGTAAAAACATTACATTGATAGTGCATACTAATTAAATCATTTTCTTTATCATGAAATCATGAAATAAAGCTTATTCCAAAAGGATATTAGATACATGTACAACGTTCGGTAAGGTGGCCCACTTTGCATCCTTAAATAAAAGTAAAATAAAAACAAAAGGCAAAACTTCTTAATTAACATTTTTTCATATATAAAAAAGAAATTTTCTATGATAGTAACAAACGTTTAATTAATTTAAAGGTAAGTTATATTTAAGTAGTTTTTAATTATATATATAATTTGTTAAATATTTATATTGTATTTATTTATTTTATGCAATTCAACAAGTATGTGTTTGAGAATCCGCTTGTAAAAATGAGTTTTGATGAACCAATTTTCCAATCCGAGTTTTGACTAAGGATAAAACTTAGGTGTTGTTCTATAGGTGTTTGTGGTAATGTTTTCCAACAAGAATATGACATGTGTTCTAGTTGTTACACATGTCATATTTTCATATATGAGTTGTGACACATATCTTCGTCTTATTGAAAGATAGCACCACAAGCACCTATAATACCGCACATAAGTTTTGTTCTTTGACAAAAAGTGAGTGAGACAACCCCTTACTCGGAGGTCTCATTAGTAACCCGAATTCAAATTCTTAACGTCGCAGTGCAACGTGATAATATAAAATGCGAAAATATTAAAACAATCAATACTGATACCACGGCTATATATATAACATACGTATAAAAGTATTGGCTCTATCAGTAGAGCCTACAATAACTGATACCAACCACAAATTTTCAGAGTACATAACACATATAAACTGAAAGCATGGCAACAAAGTGAAAATACATACGACTTCCTCTCCTGGCCCCAAAATAACATTTCGCTCAAGCCCATGTACTGGCCATAACAAAACTAAGATTGTCTACCCAACTACGATTCTATATGATAGCCGGACCCGTATACACTACTCTTCGCTGAGAGTAGTCAGTCTCCCAGAGACGGTCGTTTTTTTGCATAGAGCAGCTCAAGGTCCCCCAGCATTGGGATCCGGGGCTCTCCCGCCAGCATCGGGTTCAACTGGTATGCCATCAATTTCCTCTGGCAATTCCTCAACAGGATCTTCTCGTGCGGTCGAGAAAAATAAAGTACGACATAGAGAAAATATAGGGGATAAGAAACAACAATTCATCATATATGGGAAAATAGCTATATAAAATAATTTATATAGATAGCAACACTCAATAGCACAGCAGTGTCAATCAATCAACTTCCAAATCATTCTCTCTTAACTACTGTCTCTTACACTTATGCAATTAACGACTATATGGACGCGATCACGACGCGACATCCCCAACAGATCAATATGTCTCGTTTATCTCAGTGCCACCCCCCGTAATGCAAGGTTCGGCCAACAGCCCACAGGCTCAACTCGTCTCATGGGTACGACATATTCCCCCGCTCGCAGGCTAGGTCGGAATATTCGTCTGTCAACAACGCAACTTATGGTAATAACATATCCCCCCGCCCGCAGGCCAGGTCGGGACATTCGCCCGTCCGTTAACAACTAATCAGTACGATCATCTCCCCGTAGGCAAGATCGGAATCGCCCGTACGCCAACACAGTGATGAACAACAACAATGCAACATGAATCTCACCGACTCATCTGGGATCAACAACTTAGTGTCTCAACCACAACTTATAACAACCACGACCAACTTTCTCCGGCTTAACCGGATATCAACTTTGTATCACAACATCAACGAATCAACTGTATCTCTAGGTTGAACACTACGACATATATATATCCTCGATTTTCTCACCACACATTCATCTCCCTGCTCATCAGAATTTATTGCCTATCTCTACTCAGACATCAGCAGTCATAACATCACATCAATAACAACCAGAAACAGATTCAATAAATAATATCAACTCACAGATAAATAATATTTAATTAATCATGAGCATATAATAGGCATAACATAAATATCATATATATATATATATATATATATATATATATATATATATATATATTAAACATCCAATCATAGATCATACAACCTCGATATACAGTAAAATCAACCTAATGGTCAAACGACCTCTAGTAGGGTTTGGGTCGCCCTACGCATATCAATATATATTATTTTAAATCTTGCTCCCCGACGATATTGTGGTTCTTTCCCCACCTGATAGCAAACCTAGCAATGATCACGAACTCACGAGCACTTCTTGCTCCTTTGAACAGCCTCACAGCCGCAGCCTTGCTCCTCTAACTGGCAACCGTACACGCTTCAGAATAATTAACACTGTCTGATCCTCTTGAAGCTTGAAGAAAAGTGAAGAAGAAAGCTTGCACTTGAAGATAACAATGGAGGTTTGAAGAAGATGATTAAGGAGAGATGTGAAGGAATGTGTAGGAAAACAAAGGGAGGGTGAGCGTATTTATAGGCTAAGGTAGCCGCCCCCTTGGTGGGCTTTTTGGCCCATGGCCCAACTTTTGGATATTTTAGGGACAAAAGGGTAATTTCACTTAGGGACAAAATTGTCATTTCAACCAAAGACCAAGGGCAAAATAGTCATTTCACCCTTAAAGTAACCGAAATATCTAGATATTTTCTAGATGTCATGATGAGGTGATGAGCCATGAGGGCAAACTGTAATTTCATCAGTTCCCAGGGGCAAAACGGTCTTTTCTCGCCCTAAATATTTAAGATATTTGTAGAAACGCAATGATGACACTGGTGAGTCATGGTGTTGACTCACCCTGCTCAGGTGACTCGTGTCCCTCATCTGGTGTCTGGTTTTGTCCCTGCACGTCAGTTCTCGATTCCGTCGATTTCCCGATTTAGGGTTTTCGCCCAAGAAAGTCATGAGAACTTATTTATTTTGAAAATTTTCAAAATCGCCGATATTGTTCGTAATTTTATTTAAAAATTAATTGTTTCATTCACGAGTCAAAATTAGGTCGTCTGAGCAGTAAAATCATACTGTCAGTATAAAAACGCAGATCGGGCTCCGTCTGAGTTTTCGACCAAAATTTAACCATAGCTTCCATGATATCGTAAAGCTTGCCTATGATCTTAGTTTATTTTATTTCGCTCTCTAGACCCTCCAATAAAATACAAATACATAAATATTGTTTAATAAAAAAAAACTTAAAAATCGAGGTGTTACAGTGAGCTTGTAGTAACGGATCTATATTTGGATACTTTATTGTTAAAATTAAGTATATAGTTGTGATAGAATGAATATTGTTTGAATTGCCATTCAAACTTACTTTTAAATGTGTGGATTTGAAATTGTCTCCTTAACTTTTAGACACAAATGAGAAGTGATTAATTTTTAAGGATTGTACGATAAAAGTAATACTTAAAAAACTCACATTGAATTTTGGTAAACATATAAGGAACATTGTTTTGCCTTACACAAAATCAATTCACCTAATTGAAAACAAAACATCATAGAAAAATTACAAAAACAGGGAGCAAAAATGTAAGGTAATAAAGTAAGTGTGTATCCACTCTTGATTAGTTAAAGTGGATTAAAATCTCAATACACTTTAACTAATCATGAATAAATGCACATTTACTTTTTTTACTTTACAGTTTTATTCAATTTAAAGGACCTAATCCATTCTATTGCTGTCGGGGTTATGAAAACCGACACCAAAACACACATTAACGGATCAATTCGATAAGTGCCAGTACTTTGCGCAGTTGCCCGACACTCAGTTTTATAACAATGATAGATTTATTTAATTTGATTAAGAAATATAAAGATTAAAGAAGGGCATTTTATAGAAATTAAATAAAAATTAGTCGGACACTAATATATACTAAATCCTTGAAATATAGTAGCGTTAAAATTCTTGAGGAAGAACTTTACTGTTCTTGTGGTCTTTATCCAATTCGAGAGATTAATTTTCGTAATTGCATGCAGGAAATATCCTAAAAAACAAAAACAAAAAAATACCTAAAAATAATACGACACTCTCTAGATTCTGCACCTCTTTTCTATATAAATAAATTTCCATTACATAATTTTAAATTTCAATTTCTTTCTTTCTTTTCTATTTTTTTGAGCACTTAAAAATTAATATTTAGGAAAGCATCCTAGATATAATATGTCTACATTTTAAAAAGTTTCTTCATATCTTAATAGAATTAATTGCGATATTATAATAATAATATAAATATTTTTATACTGTCAATCAATCGTATATTATTATATAATTTGTTTCATAGTGTAAAAAAATTGAGGTTTTTTTTTTTGTCTCCCACGGTATCCTTCCCGCGCAATTGTCGAGACTAATCTCACAAGGTACTGGACGATATTGAAAGATTGACCTCTCTCAAGCAGGTTTTCTCCATACACAAGAGTCATAGATCGAATCCCTGATCACTTGCTTAAGGGGTCAGAGCTCGTTATCACTCAGACCAACCATATATTGGTAAAAAAAAGGTTGAGTTTAATTGTTATGCACTATTAGTGTAAAAATTTTTACACTGTCAACGAATCACAAATCATGGTATGAAATTATAGATAACTTTTAAGGTAGTTAGTATAAGAGTCAGATATTTTTACTGATGTCACAATTTATTTATAATTTAGTTAAAAGTGTAAAAAATTCTTTATATTAACAGTGCATACTAATTAAATCGAAAAGAGTTTATATTACCAATGCATTAAAATTAAACTCTATTTTAAAATTGTATTGGAATCCCCAATTTATGATATTTGCAATTAAGGCATCTTATAGGGAATTATGAATCTGTCAAAATTATTGTAGCACAATGATAAAAAGAAAAAATGTTAGGAATAGAAATTTTTAATTTTTTTTAAATGTTTATTATGATAAATGTTAATGAAGTTAGTAACGGAACTGACGAAAATGATTGTTTTGTATAATTATCGGGAAAAAGGATCATTTTGTATAACATTCGATAATTAAAGGATTAAAATGAAACTTTTAAAAAATAAGGACCAAATCGAAAAAAAATAAAATAAGATAAGAAATCAAAAGAATATTTTAGTCAAAGTTCTTCATCTTTTAATTTTGGAAACCCCCCGCTAAACTATCCGTTTTGCAAATAAGAGTCGTCAACTCCTAATCTTGCTAATTAATTTTTAAACTTTAAGCATTAGTAAAATTGGTCGTTCTATTAATCCACCGTTAAATCATTAACAAGGATCGAATCCATCCATCATTTTTTAAAATCTGAATAGTTGATTATTTATTATTTTATTATTATCTTAGAAAAAGGCAAAAAAATAGAGAAAACTCTCTCTCACGCTTCAATATTTGTAAAAAATACCCAAAGTTAGACTTTCTTTATATCAACCTCAATATCTGTTTCTGAAACAGATACAGTTGAAGAAGGTTTTAACTCTAGCACCCCTAATTTGTATGCAAAGTTCTCCATAATTTATCGTTAAAATGTCACCTTGAGAAAGAGTAGCATGCACCCGAAGACTTGTTTTGAGGAATCAATGATAATCCACTTGAATGTTGAGAAGGGGTGGAGTTGAAACGATTCGGAAAACGGGGCACTTGTGCTCTGCTATTTTCTCTATTTTTTTTTTTTTTGCCTTATTTAAATAATATTTAAATAATAATCAAATAATAAAATAATCACTGATTAAGATTTAAAAAAATGATCAGTTGGATTCCATCACCATTAGTGATTTAATGATGGATTAATACAAGAATCAATTTCACTAATGCTTGAAGTTTGAGGATTAATTGAGACGAATTAATAGTTAAAAATGTCTACTTATAAAAAGAGTTATAATTTGAGTTTAATTTCTATACACGGTCAGTGTAAAGTTTTTTTACACTGACAACCAATCAGAAATCATGATGTGTGACTTTTAAGGTAGTTAGGATAAGAATCATACACTTTAACTTATGTGACAAATTCTGATTGGTTATCTATATAAAAAATGTTTTCACTGAACCTATATACCAATTAAATTCTTATAATTTAGGAGATTTATATACTCTTTTCCCTTTAATTTCCCTCCCTTGATATTATCTTCCCCTCCTCAACCACCGCTAGAGGCCAGCATGAGCCCCACACAATAAATCCCATGCTTAAAAAATAGGTGTCTTATGTTATACCTCATAATTTTGGGATAAAAATTATCATGTTTAATCAAAATAAATCACTTCAATTAAATGAATCATATTAATATCGCATAGAATTAAATTCTTACCCTATGATTATGTCAGCATGATAAAAAATTATTGGAAATATCAAAAAATTCACCTAAAAAATAAGAAATGAGTTAAAAATGAAAAAAAACGGTAATTCTTGAAAGAGCTGATCAATTTCAAAGTACCGATGTGACCAATCATCAATGGTGATGCAGCAATCAACCTTTATATACATATACGTTCTAATTAGAGTGCATCAAGTGGATCGAAACTATTACAATTTGAAGCATATCATCGAAAACTCAAAAAGGTTACCAACCCATAGTAAGTGTGTCCAAATGGAAGGGTGGAAAGGAAGAGTATGTGTCACAGGAGGCACAGGATTCATTGCTTCAATGATGATAAAGAGACTCCTTTCGGAAGGTTACTCTGTTAATACCACTGTTAGATCTGGTCCAGGTAAGATTTTCCTTTTTTAAAAAAAAAAAATAAGTAGACAATAGAGAGATGACTTTTTTTTTAGTTTTATCCTAAATTTAAAAAAATGGTCAAATAAATTAATACAAGCTAATTTATATTTTAAAATATATTTTTTTCCCTCTTTTTCTGTCACTTTTCATCTTCCAATTGAACACTTTCCCTTTTTCTTATTCTCAAAGCTAAGGAGAAGACTATAAGCATATGTGGATCTGATCACAATCTTATAAAAATCAAGAAGAAATCTTTCTTATCAATCTTTTTGCCTCCATTCTTCAGAAATCCGAAAGATCCTCTTCAATCAATTTTGAATTTATTCTTTTGGAATCCAAACTCTTCTATTGCATTTTATTTGTTTATTTTATTATCTTTATTTTATTTTTAAATATTTTAACATCTTTCCTTAAGTCTCATGGATTTGATCTTGTAGAATCTGATCCATTTTCTCCTCGAGCGAAAGATACAAATTAATTGTACATGAGATGTTAACCTCATAATGCCCCTATCCCAGAAAGCCATAGTCCACTCTTCCATTTGGATATACAACTTAATTTTTTTTCCTAATTCTCTTGTTAGTTATATACTTCTTACTTTCTTAGTTGATGACATCAATTTGTTAGGATTTTATTATTATGTATTATCAAAATAATAATTTTTTATATTGTCAATTAATTATAAATTATTACATCATTAAAAACATTTAAAATAACTACCTTAAAAGTCACACGTATATATAATGAATTGTAATTGATTCATAATGTAAAAAAGTTTTATATCAAAATTAAACTCATTTATGCAACATAATTACTTATACATTTGTTCTATTTGGACATTAGACAACCGCAGGAAAGATGTTAGCTTCCTCACAAATTTACCTCTTGCATCCCAAAAGCTAAAAGTTTTCATCGCCGATCTCAACAACCCAGAGAGTTTTGGTGCAGCAATTGAAGGGTGCATTGGGGTCTTCCATACTGTTGCTCCAGTTGATTTGAATGAAAGCGATTCAGAAGAAATAGTGACCAAACGAACCATTGATGGAGCCTTAGGCATTTTAAGAGCCTCCCTAAATTCAAAGACCGTGAAGCGAGTTGTTTACACTTCGAGCATCGCTGCTGTTATCCATAGCGAGAAAGATGTTGAAGACAAAGATGAGCGTCATTGGAGTGACGTGGATTTTATTAAAAAGACGAAGCCATTTGCCTCATCTATTTGTATTACTCATACATTGTTAGAGAAGGCGATTCTTGAATTTGGAGAACAACATGGGTTGGATGTTGTGACTCTGATTCTTCCATATGTTATTGGACCCTTCATTTGTTCTAAGCTTCCTGATGCAATTCACGTCGCCATGACTTGGTTATTTGGTATTTCTACATACTCATCATTCTTATAATCAACTTCCATTGAGTTTGATTTAATGGTAAATTACACGTGATTTTACTAGTCCTTATTATAAGACATTTGAGTTTCAAGTTTTAACATATCAAAATGATAAATAAGTGATCTCATACGAGAGAATAGGATGATCACAAAATTACTCATACCCGCTAAGATACCCATGGGTAAAACAAGTTAGGAGTTTGACTGAGGTAGCTTAACAGGTATCCGTGGATAAAAAAACGGCCTACGAGTACCCGATATATGAAATTACATAAATAACTCGTAACTTATATAAAGAAATGTTACCCTAGATATGTAGTCACGACTAGTCAGATAATTGAAAAATATTTGTTTATTATATGGTAAGAAAATTTATATTTTTTTGAGGTTTTTTTTTTTAAAATTTTCATAGTTTAATAGATATATATGAATATCAATGGATACCTGACTACCTGCAAATATTTGTAAACTCCGTTTAAAATCTGATTAATGGATACTCGTATGGGTACGAGATGTATTTTCATCCAGCAAGGCGAGTGACAGAAGATTACTACCTGTGTTCGCCCCACTGTTACCATCCTACAAGAGAAGGCAACTAGTAAAGTATTTTATTTTTATCTAAAATCTGTTGCTTTGGACTTATTTGTCAGTTCCAGTCTTTCAATTAGTAAGTTGGGTCTTTGTTTTCTTACTAAATAGGTGCATTTTTCGATTTTATTTATCAACAAAGTTTAACTCACCCTTGAGTTATGCTAAAATGACAAACATATACAGTTATTTTTTAAGTTCCTCGTAAAATGTTCTTAATGAAAAGAAATTAATGTTGCAGGTGATTATCAATATGGCGTTTTCCTTCGTTTCCCTGTAGTACATGTGGACGATGTGGCTAGAGCTCATATTTTTCTGTTTGAGCATCCAAATCTAAAAGGAAGATATATTTGCTCATTAAGCGGTACTGTATCTTTCGAAGATATAGCTGAAATTGTTCGTGCAAAATTTCCAGAATTTCAAATACCAACAATAGAGTGAGTTCTATTGTCCTTCTCTCAGTTCTCTGATAGAAATAGTTAAAAAGTATATATCAATGCCCTTTGATCTCATTATAACTAATATTTATTTTTTCTTTTATCCTCAAGTTCATTAAAGGAGATTAAAGGTGAAGAAATGCCAAGTGTAAACTCAAAGAAACTTCTTGACGCTGGATTTGAGTTCATATATGGGACTAAGGACATATTTGAGGAAGCAATTCAATGCTGCAAAGAAAAGGGTTATCTGTAATCTGTGTTAATTATGAAATAAATAAAATAATAAAAGGCTTAAGAAGACGATTAGTCACTTACGATTAGGCTCTACTAAAGTGAGTTTGTGTATAAAGTGAGCAAGGAAGAGTGTATCCATCCTTTATAAGTTAAAGTACATTGAGATCTCAGCCTATTTTATCTAATCAAGAGTTGATACATCCTTACTTACTCATTTTACACTCATACTCACAACTCACTTCACACGTGTTTTATCCGGTCACTTAAGTTTGTAACATACCCTCATTTTTTAATGGAGTAACTTCTCTTTCCAAATAATTTTGTTTATTAAAAAGGCAAAGATGGTGCATAACATATATGCGAATATATGTATTAAGCTTTAAATGTTCAGTTATGTTATTTGAACAACTAAATTGGGACAATTTTGGGACAACGTTAGACAACAATTAATGACGTTCAAAATTGTGATTAATACAGTTCAGTGAATGATTAATGTGTTAACCATCTCAGTGTACCCGTTAACCAAGTTCAACACAATATTAATTATAATTTTGAACATCATTAACCGTTATCACCGAGTTGAGTAACTCATTAAACATCCAATGAGATGCATTAATTACAATTTTGAACGTCATTAACCGTTATCACCGAGATGGATAATTCATTAACCATCCACCGAGCTCCACTAACCAACCTTTTGTACATCACTAACCAAGTTATCAGTTAACGAGTTACCCATATACTATATGTATATCCATTAACCAAGTTTAACATACCATTAACTGTCGTCGAAAAGTTGTCCCATTTTGGTTGTACAAATATCATTTCTGTTATGTTATATAAATAAATTAAATTAAATGATTTTTTTTTATTTTTCTTTTAGGAAAACTGCCTTTTCTTGTTGCTATAGAGAAAGCAATAAGACAAGATAATGAAATGAAGAAAAATGAGTCAAATATGAGTAATGAATGTTATCCGTCTATTCTCGTGCAAATTTGGTGCTTAGTCCATTGGTCAGCTGATTAGCCGTCAACTAATCAGCTGTCAGTTAACTTGTACAGTTGATTCCCCTTCTTCAGGCGATACGCTGAGAAATGAACTATGTTTCTCAGTTGTGGGTTCCTAGACTACTCCAGAGAGCGTCTAGTGTAGAAGGTTGAACTAGGAAACTAAGGTTGCGTGAAAAGTAAATGATAAAAAACGATAAAAGAAAACGATAAATAAAGTAAAGATAAATATAAATGTTTGTATTTAATTGGGTGTGTTGTCAAAAATGACTGTACAATTGGTATTTATAATATTAAACCACCCCGTTAACATACTTTACCATTGTCTACCACGTTTTTATACCACTAACCCACATTTTACATCATGTAAAATCATGGCTAACAATAATAATGTAGATAAATGCTTTGTCAGCTAAGGTACAAACCAAAACTTCTTTCCTCAGCTAACTAACTAAAACTTCATCAGCTGATCACGTCCTCCAAAACCCTATTTTTAAGGAATGGAGTCTTCAATCATGCTCTTTGACCTAGTCAACTCACCAAATGCCTTAGGTTCTAGCTGATAAGCTAAGTTATAGACCAAAACTCACTATCCTGATTAACTGCCCCAACAGCTGACCATGTCCTCCACATCCCCATTTTTAAGGGAACGAGTCTTCAATCACGTCCTTGACTTGACCAACTCATGAAATGATCATAATAATACACATAACTGCCCAGTCAGCTAAGTTATGGAACAAAATCCATTTTCTCAACTAATTGCCCTATCAACTGATCATGTCTTCCATATCCCTACTTTTAAGGGAGTGAGTGTTCATGCACGTTTTTCACTTGGTCAACTCATAAACCTCCCTTTGATTTCTGCTGATCAGCTTCTATCTTCATATTCTCTCTCCAAAATCACCTTTAACTTCATCCCAAAAACTAGGAAAATGGTTACATGGGTGAAACTGCTTTTGACTTCTTTTTTTAATATTATCAAAGCCTCTTTAGACCCATTTAATCAACATTCATACGAGTCCATTAAGGTTCAATAACAACCTCTAAGCTCATCTCAACTTAGCAACTTCGTTCAGCTGATTTTGCTTCAGCTAAATCTCCTCGGCTAAACCTGGCTGGACTACTACTTCTCAGTTACCTATCTCAACTCAGCAGCTGCGTTCAACTCATCCCGATTCAGCCGATATTGGTTCAACTAACCTTGGTTTCAGTTGATTTTGGTTTAACTGATCTTAGCTCAACTGATCTTCGTTTAACTGATCTTCTCAGCTAAATTCAGCAAACCATAGTTGGACCATTAATAAGGCCCATTTGATACATTTGAAGCCCAATACTCTAACATGTTGTCTCAGCTATTCGTTTTCTCAGCGGACTTAATTAGTTAGCTGTTAGTCAACTAACATTCCGTATCAGCTAACCGCCATAAGGAATTTTTGTGTGATAATAGTATCTTAAAAAGAACCTCAACAACTTAGTTTCAACTTCCTTAGACAATGTTGAAATAGCTTGTCACTTGTAATATTATGTAAATAAAACATACCAGTAGACAAACTAATAGGAATTATGGAAAACAGATGGAGTTATGGAGCAAATTTACCGAAATTTGTAGCAAATAAAAATATAAGATGACCTGCTTCAACATTGAAATACTTTTGCAAGTACCAATCTACCAACAACATTCCATCGGAGAGTGGATAAATAGAAGTTTAATTCATATCATTTACCAGCTAAAGTACAAGTATAAGTTGGAAAAAGATCATCTCCCTTTTTTCTGGTATATGTTTTGTTTCATTGGCCTGCAAATGAAAAGATCCCAGCAGACCCTCACACTCCCTCTCTCCTTCCCAGCCACCGTTGTTTCTACACAATAAGTCCAACTAAGATAAAAGAAGAGTTATTTGATTATTTTAATTTTTTATTTCATATTTTAATTTAATAATTATGACAAAATATAATTTTTTCTAAAATTTGAAATTAAAATAATAAAAGATCAAACTATTGTTTTTATAAATTCTTTTATAAAAATTAAATTAAACATCACAGCAAAGCAAATCAAAACAAAACAAAAAGAAACTATCAAAATACTGGGAAAATGATATTTCTTTTGTGGATTCGTGACTATTCTATGGCTAGCCTCTTTTACTTTGTCCTTTTATATTTTCATTTTCTAGATTAACTATTTTTTTTAGATTCTTAACTTCAACCTAAGGAGTAGTTCGTAATTCGTAGTTTGTTCTCAGCTTATGCTTGGATTATGGAGTAAATTTAAAATTCAAGCTACTTTTAACTTCATATAAGATAGGATTTGGAAAAAAAAAATCAGTTCTTGGAATTGCAAGTCCCCCTCCATGGCTAGGAGGGAAGTTCTTATTAAATCGGTTGCCCAAGCTATTCCTTCATATTGTGTGAGTGTCTACGTCATTCCTCCCTCGCTTGGTGAGGAAATCCAGCATATATTGAACTCTTTTTGGTGGGGCTCTGAAAAAAAAAAAAAACAAAGCTTGAGGCATCTCCTGGTTAGCTTTATGGGAAGCAAGGTTGGTAGCTCATCTCCAACCCAGATGCTTTAGTGTCTGATCTCTTCAAAGCTAAATACTACCCTTGAGGGGATTTTCCGAATTCGGTGGTTGGTCACAATCCTTCCTTCACATGTCATAGCATGTAGTCCTCACATATTTTGTTGTATGAAGGTATTAGGTGGAGATTGGGAAATGGGAACATTTAAAAGTTTGGGGTGATCCTGGCTTTGTGACTCCGGTTGCTTGTCTGTACCTTTCAACCATGATATATCCACAAAACATTTGTTAGTTAAATATCTTTGCTGCCTCATGCAAAGGTCTGGAATGCTCCACTAATTCATGCCATATTCCCTCCTGATATTGCCTCCTCTATCATTAATGTCCCACTTCTAAGTTCGGTAACAGAGGATAAGAGGATTTGGTATCCAAACGCATCAGGTATCTTCACGATAAAATGAGCTTATCACCTCTATACGTCAAGGTTGGTAAATGTTCTTACTTGTGTATGGATGAGGATTGTAACCTAATATGGAAGTTTCATGTTCCACATCAAGCTCTTTCTTTGGCGTGTTTGTCGAGACTATCTTCCCACAAGATCCCAGCTTCAAAAAAGAGAAAAGAGGTATTTCTTGCCCTAGCTATTACATACTATGTAATGTCGATATAGAAACTCATGGCACCTCTTTCTTAATTGTCCTTCGAGCATCTTTTGCTGGGAGGAGCAAGGTTTGTGGAGCATCATCAACACGCCTTTCCGCTCGTGGAATCTTTCAAAGATCTTTGCCTCAAGCTGCTTTCTTTGATGGACTCTCATGATTCTGCCAAGTTTGCCATGACCATTTGGAGCATATGACATCGCAAGAACGAGAATTTTTGGGCAAGACCTCGACTTTAGTTCTAGTCAAGTGGTTTATAGAGCTTCCTTATTCCTCAGTGGAATGGCTTCAAGTTAAGTCCTTATCCCCCCTGCTTCATCCACCTCAACCCCCAACCAGTCCTTCCTGGATTTCTCCTCCGATCGGGTTTTTCAAATGTAACATCGATGCGGCTTTCTTTAAAGAAACTAGCCGTATGGGGTTAGGAATGTGCATTCGAGATGACCTTGGTTCCTTCGTTCTTGCTCGTTCTACTTGGCTCCCAACTTGTCTTCGGGTCCTTGAGGATGAAGTTTTAGGTCTCCTTCAGGCTCTAGAATGGGTTATCAGTTTGGGGTTGGATAAGATTATCTTTGAAATGGATAGCAAAATTGCTGTTGAACGATTGAAGTCTCGCATGCAAGATATATCAGAGCTCGGTGTTGTCATAGTTGATTGTTCTAGCCTTATTTCTCAGCCCCCTCATTTTCAAGTTGAGTTTGTTAGGAGGCAAGTTAATAGGATCGCTCATAGTTCAGTTATGGCAACCCCATTTAAGTCGTGTCCCTATGTTTTCCGTCGTGTTCCCAATTGTATCCCTCATTTGATTTCTAATGAAATGTTATAAGTATGTTTCAGGAAAAAGAAATTCAATTTCAATTCAAATTTACTTTATGATAGGTTCTATTCATATTCATAGATGTGTGATATATGGATAAAACTCCTCTAAAGTGATTTTGAGTGTAAAGGAAGCAAGTAAAAGTTATCCACCTTTGCTTGATTACAATGGATTGAGATCTTAATGTACTATAACTAATTAAGAATAAATACACCTTTTACTTTTCCACTTTACACTCAAGTTCACTTTACATGAGTTTTTTCCTTGATTTATGTCCTAACATATTTTGATACCCATCCACCATTGAGTATCCCAAATATAGACTAGAAACACAAAAACTATGAAATAGGTTATAGAGATATTTGCATAAATGATTTACAATTTTCGTTTTAATCAAAAAGTGAATTAGTTAAAAACACCGCTCGACTATAATATAAAAAAAATTAATGCTTTGTGGTATAAATTATAATCTTAATTATGCCTGTTTGGTGTCAAGAATTGGGTACGTTTGAAATCCACGTTACAAGTGACAAGCCACGAGCCAGAACTAAACGACAACGTTTGAAATCCGGAATAAAACAGAAGTGCATTGGGTTTCACATTGAGAGCGCACAACGTAACCGAAACTCGAGATCCAAATCACACGTCCCCCACATACATATAACGACTTTTCTCCCTCCCTCGTTCTTCTTCCTCTAACGATTCCAACGGTTTTTTTTTTCTCTCTCTATCTCTCGTCATCACCATTCTCAATTCTCGAATCTGAGTTCGGAACTCCGATCTCAACCAGTTGCTGAAACGATGTCGTTATCGGATTCCGAGACCTCTTACGGCGGTGCATCGGAGTACAAGCCTTTCAAGCAAATCAGCCGTGATAGTGAGATCCATTTCGTTCCGCTTCGCATTTTCTCTCCTTTTCCTTCGTTTTCCGTTTGTTTCTCGAGAAAATGTTGGATCATTAAAAGAAAATAAAATGTAGATACAGCGTTTCACTGGATGTGAACCTTCAATTTCTCTCAGTCTCACAATTCTGAGCTGCGAAGCACAGCTCAGTATCGAAACACCACAACTGAAAATTCAACGTTTTCCATTTGCATTGCATTTGGTTAGAAATTAAAATTTGGAACGTGTCCTTTGAAACTGAGCGAATTTGTGCCTGTTTAACTTCGGTGCTGTTCAATCTGCTAGAAAATTAACCGATAGGTTTTTCTGATAGAAAAACGGTTGCATTATTTCTTACATGAAATGCTACACCTCCATAAGAATGAATTAATTATCGGTTAACGAATGTGTATTGATTGACTTCATGGACTAATTTGATTGTTTTCTTATAAAAATAGATTATTGGCTTGTTAGGGAATCGTTACACATTGTTAACCAATAATTGAGTGTGTGTTTGGATTCTGGGAAGGTCCAATTGGGTGTTTGGTCAAAAGCTACATTTGAAACTTCTCAACAGAAATCCAAACACACCCTAACTCATCATTTACCAATGTAAGGATTCCAGGAGTAGAGGAGACTTTCTATAGAAAATTGCATTAAAAGAAATATGAAATCTCTTTAACTTGATTTTCACAACCCATTTTTTATTGCTTTTATTTGTTTAGCTTAAAATTTAACCTTCATGGTTCAAAAAAGAAGACAAAATTTAATTAACTGCTATGCTGCCTATGCATGTATTGGCTTCACTCTCGTGACTTGTTTCATAATCTTTTTCATGGTTGGATGCTCATAGGGTTATTGTATGAAATGCTTAGATCGGCAAAGTCAGGGGATTCGAAAGCATGGAAGGTGTCTTTAATATGGATATTTTGCACTTATCCCCATATGTTACTTTACCTTTGCATCTCATCTTTACTTAATTCAGGTCAGCCAATTTTTCATAATTCTCACAGGTGCTCATAATGGATAAAGTCACTGTGAAAGTTATGTCACATTCATGTAAAATGGCAGATATCACAGACCAAGAAGTTTCCTGTAAGAACCATACAGCTTTTTTGATTTTATTTCCTTTTCTGCCTTTCTTCTTTAAGAAATCATTTACTCTGACTGATGGTACAAGAGAGAAATGTGAAGGAGTTGATTATCGGTGCCCGATTCCACTCTTTACTTTCAAGAATTTTAAGATATAAGGCATTAGATTAGGAGTGGTTCTCAGTGTGTATGATATATTAACTGACTGTAAAAGAACTCGTTTGCACCAATATTTCAAATTCATTAAGCCATATATGATATAATATTGCACATGATGTTACTTAATCTCTGTCTTTCTTCGGTATAAAGTCCTCTCCACTCCAATTGGCATTGTACAATTGTCAAGCTCATTTGGATTTGAAAATTGTGCATTAAATTAGGTGCTTTCTGCTTTTCATGGATTTTTATGTTTTTCCCTGATATTCTCTGAACCAACTTTATTTCCTCATTTGTTCTGTGGTTACTCTGTTAAAATATTGGTATTATATAACCTGTTCATATCAACATTGCAGTGGTGGAAGACCTATTCCGGAGAAGGCAACCATTACCATCTATGGATGCTGTTTATTTCATCCAGCCTTCAAAAGAGAAGTAATTTTTTTTAATTACAAATTTCCATATTTTATGTCTGCGACTGATATAAAAAATCATATAAAAACTACATAATCTTTTTATTCTCCAAGGACAAGTCTTCCTTTATAATACAATGTTAATTAGGATTTTTCATAGATTATACCAACCACTGTTCAACTTCCTTGGTGCTATTTGAAACATAGGGACTACATTTTGCTAGCATTCACCTTGCAACCTCCACACTTGCAAGTGGGTATAGTCCGCTTGATTGTTGCTTCTTTCTAATCACCAATTTGAATTTCAATATATAAGATATTTATGATTTCTTTAATTTAGTTTAGCTAGCTGATACAACATGTTTATTTGTCATGGAAGAAGAGGCTTCCAGCTGTATAAAAGTAGGAACTTATCTGCGAGAATTTATTTTTAATTCCTTGCTATCAGGAAGTTGTTTGTAAGAACTATGTTGGGAACCTATTACCTATCTTATACTTATCAATTTAGGGCAGGTAATAGGTTTTTGTCGAATTTAATGACAGAGATCTCTGTAATAATTGGGAGGGGGGAGAGAGAGTTAAAGTGGAATGAAAGTCAACTAAGAGACAGCAAAAGAAAGTTAAAATAAAACAAAAAAAAATCCAGGTATTGCAGCATGCTTCTCCATGTTCCCTGCCTTGAATAAAGCAGTTATCCTTTTTTTTACTACTGCATATGTTACCCAAGCTAGAACTGCTCTCTATCATCAAACCAAGACCAGAGTCCATATACCCCACTATCCAACCTTGCATTGTTTCCATCCAACTCATCTCTTCTCTCCACCATCTAGAAGTTTTACATAATTCCGAAGAACGCATCAATAGATTTGAGTCATTTGAGCTCCCAATCATGTAGTAGGCTCAACTTGAATCACTTATTGCTATTGAATCAGCAATGAAAATGTTTTTCATCTGCATTATGGTAAAAGCACGGAAAGCGACAGGAGTAACTGAGACGTATAGCTATCTAAACACACTTTAATGCCCACTCCAAACAAACACAACATGAAAGTATACTACAAAAATATAATTTTTGTTTAAATAGATCTTTTCATTGGCTATTTTGAATATATGTGTGATTATAATGTGCAATGCTTTAAGATATTTAAAACTTTTTTGTTTTGACTAAAAGATATTTAAAACTTGAAAAGTGATGGAACTTGATAAATAGAAATTGTTCCAATTAAATGTACATCTATTACACTTTAAATTAAGAAAAATACACCTTTTGTTATCTATATCATTCTAGGTACCCATCCTTTCCCCTCTAAAATCTATTGGTAGTACAAGTCAATAGTCATCAGTATTTTATTTATCTTAGTTTCTAATTCAGGGTTAAAACATATTTCTAATCTTTCTTTTTCTAAAAAAATTTGCATTTTAACCCAATCTTCTGTCTCTTCTTCCATGCATTACTTTTAACTGTCTTTTTTTCTCTGTTATTTCTTTTTGTTTTCACTTGGATAATTTTATGCATATTAAACATATCATTTGCTAGCATGCAGTGTGGTCATGTTCTTGTCTGATATGTCAGGAAGGGAGCCCCTATACAAGAAGTATGCAAAAAATTCTAGTTTTTCCCAAATTTAGTATTGTTTCATATTTATATGCTTAACTTTGGACCAAACTGATTGTTTCATTTCTTTTTTTCTTTTTTACTTTTGGGTGGGTGTTTGGTGGGGCTGCGTTTCCTTTATTTCCCTTGCAATGTTTCAGAGCCTATGTATTTTTCAGTTCACCAATCCCAAAGGAACTTGTAAACCACATCAAGAGTGATACAAGTGTCTTACCCCGTATAGGTGCATTGAGAGAGGTCAAGATTTTGTTCCTCTTCTACATAGTTATCAGCTTATAATCATCATCAAATTGTTTTTGACTGAAATTACTTTTGGTTTTATTTTGCACAGATGAATTTGGAATACTTTCCAATAGATAGCCAGGTATGCAATGATAAAACTATTTCATGTTTCAGTTTATGGCAATATATTTTGCTCGCAGAACATATTCAGCTATTTGCCTAATTTTTTAATAGTTGAGTCCATTAACCTGTCTACTCTGAAGCTGCAATATCATAAATCCTTCTTATATGAATGTTTATTCTACTGTATGACGTCTAAGAATAAACTATTTGGATGAGTTTACTTGTTTAGAAGAGGAATTCCTATATGCACGATTTTGTCAAATGATCCCAAGCTTGGTTTAGTCCATTCCAATTTTCCACATCTAAATTTAGAATTGGTCCCATGGAATTTTAGATTTCAATTCCTTCAAGGTTCATAAATTACATGACATGAGCAATAAATAATTACGTTAACAACTAAAGAAATACAAGTCCATGGAAGTTTGTCCTTTATGGTAATAGTATATGTTATTGCTGCTCTCTAAGTGGCCAGCATTATTATGTTTGGCTTGTGAGGAACTCCTATTAGCTGCTGGGGTGCAACTGTTGATAACTCCTGCTTTTCCCCCCTTGTTTTTCCTGTATGACAAATAGCCATCCATGGATTGTCTTTCTTTTCTGTACATAGGACAAGGGTTTAGTTATTTTCCATCTTATCGTAGAATAAGACATTTCTGTAGGAAAATCTTTAATGAACAAAACTAACCTTTTGGTTACATGTAATGAGTAAATAACAATTAAATTTAGTTGCCAATGACAAAAGATCTTGGGTCAATACTTTGCTCAACCCTGCAGCTAATGTAAGATGTTTGACATAATTTTTCCTCCAATGAAGAGGAAATTCAGATGAATGAAATACTACCATTGTAAGGAACATTCAAGCTTTCAATTATGATTTGTAATTCAAGATACCAAACTTACATACCAGCAGCAATTATGCACCACTTGCCTGCTAGGTGTGCTCAAGTGAAAGCAAATGATGTAATTACAGCAAGCACTAGAACTGAATGAAAGTACCAAGCACCAAAGCAATGTTACCCCCTACTCTGAGGTATTAACTACCTACCGTATGGTGGGGTGTATATGTAGCAAAACACATAAATAAGCCTCTCCCAAGGGAAAATGAAAAGGGATAGGGCATGAGTGCCAGTTATGGTACTAGAAAATGAAAATAAAAATAATGCAAGTGAAACCTTGGTATTGTAAGCAGGATAAATAGAAGCACAAATAAGTAGAGTAGGATAAAAGTAATTAGACATAAGTTTGCTTAGATAAAGTTTGACATATTGAAGATTGAAGTATGGTGCATGCATGCATGCATCCAAAAAGAAGAAAAAGGTTAGATTCACATTTAATTTAGGAGTATACGTAACTGGTTTGGTTTTATGCTGAGTGGGAATGCTCCAAGCATATGATTCTCCTAAAATTCTTGCATATCATGCCCAAGTGATAACCGAAACTAACTGTCTGATTTTTGTGAAAGTCCTCGTACTATATAAAGAAACTACTCTTCTCCAACTAAGATTGGCATTTGTTATTATATTTATTTCAAGCACAGAATTGCCTTGACTTTTTAACATTGTGTTCTGAATGAGAAAAAAAAATTGATTTGTCTACTATGCAGGCGTTTATCACTGATCAAGAAACAGCATTGGAAGAACTTTATGGCAATATTGAGAATACTCGCAGATTTAATACCTCCTTGAATAATATGGCAACTCGAATAGCTACAGTTTTTGCTTCATTAAAGGTATTTTTATGCCTCGTTCTATATTTGTAATTAACTCAGATCAAGGTTATATTGGGATACATGTCTCCCTCGTTGTAATGAGAGACAATAAGATGCTTGCAGTTATACGTACTTATTATTTAAGTCTGTGACTTTTCTACTTCTTCCTTTTTTCCCATTTTCCTTTTCCACTTTTACATCTTTTTATGTCCCCTTTCTAATCTTCATACGTTGTTAGGATTTGCATAGCATATCGTGGTGAATGTCAACTAATTTTTTGAGCAGAAATTACTCAGGGTCAATTACTTACTACATGATGATTCTGGAGGGGATGCAGACAGTATCCCATTGCCGTTGCCTATTTGTGACAAATTCTGTTACTTTCCATTATTTCAGTTTAAGAATGTTATGGTTGATTCAAGATATATGAACACTGTTTCAATCTCTATTGCATGTTTTTCAAATTGTAGTATACAAATTAATTCTCCTTCAATTTTATTCTCTTCTCTATCGTAGGTATATCTTAACTAATTTTTTACGTTCATTTAATTTGAGAAAATCTTTAAGATCAAATGGTCTGACTCGCTAACGAATGCCCCATTCATTGATATCTTCAAAACCCGAATAAAACCTAACTATAGTTTTCTACTTAACGCAATGTCTTTTTTTTTTTCCGTTACAGTTACGTCACATGAAAAGTATGCTATATCTCGGACTTGTAAACTTCAAATTTTCAATTCAAAAATGAGCTGTACCAATTGTCATGTATTTTGTGTTGTACTGTCTGCCTTTTACCCTGTGTGCCTTTGAGGCAGTTATGCTACAAATTGGTATTCGCAGAAATTATTAGATAAGTCCTTTTCTCTTCAGTTTTAATTAATGCATGAATACTTGCGAAAATGTAGTTGGAGTCATATAATTGCCTACTCATTTTATTAAGGAATAAGTTGACTGTTCAGTGTATCCCGATGTTCCTATCTTTTTAGGAATTACCGAATGTGTGGTATCGTGCTGCAAAGGAAAGTGATGAATCTACCCCAACTTCAGCTCGTGAATTAGTTCCTACCAAGCTTGCTAGTGCCGTTTGGGATATGGTTTCTAAATATAAGTCTACTATTCCCAACTTTCCACAAAGTGAATCATGTGACATGATCATTGTTGATAGATCCATAGATCAGGTTAAATATATTTCTCTTCATTATGAATCTTTCTTTTTATATCTCACCGTTTAATAAATGTACTGAATCTACATCACAGATTGCTCCTGTTATTCATGAATGGACCTATGATGCTATGTGCCATGATTTGTTGAATATGGATGGAAATAAATATATGCATGAGGTATGACTTTCTGTTCATTTCCCCTCCCCTTCATCGTGTAGACAAGTTTTTTGCATTTTGCTGATTCTGATTTTAAGATAGCAATACATATATTTCATTTTAGGTTCCCAGCAAAACAGGGGGTCAGCCTGAGAAAAAGGAGGTCCTTCTTGAAGACCATGATCCAGTCTGGCTTGAACTTCGCCATGCACATATAGCAGATGTACGTTTCATTCACTCTGTTACCAGTTCACATGAAATTATGAAAATATATTTAAAATGAAATATCAATGCACTTTTATCAACTCAATACCAGGCTAGTGAAAGACTGCATGAAAAGTTTACCAACTTTGTGTCAAAGAACAAAGCTGCACAAATCCAACAAAGTGGAAGGTTCGCACTGGCACCTTTCTCCTTACTTTATGAAAAATGTTGGCCCTTCCGTGAAATGCCAGTCCAGATTAAGGTCCTAGCTTTCACTGTGTTGTAGTTGCTCATTTTACCTAGTCTTCAATTTCCATGCCTTCAAACCTTATCTTTGTATGTGAAATCTTTTGATTGTTAGGATTATATAATTAGACTTGGAATATTATAAATCTGGAATATGTAGTCTAATGGGAGTCTAACATAATACAGGGAATTATGAATGTTACTGAAATCGCTTCTGATGATTAATACTTCAGTGTAATGATACAGGTTAGAATTGTGACAATTGGTTTATAATGATCATAGTGAAATTAAGATATTAAGACAAGCACAACCTACTTGCCAAAAGTAATTAAAAATAAAGACAAGGACAACCTAAACTCCCTTCTTACAATTCAAGACAACTAGATCTGTCCCTTCACATGGCCGGAAGTATATTACCTCCGGTACTAACTGTCCATATTACAAGAAAATAGGAGTAAATCATATAGATCAAGAAAAGACTTTGAAATGAAATAATTTCAATTTATACTTCTAAATATTTAACTTATTTTCCAAAAATTCCCCTTTCATAAATGATGGGTTATAATTAATGACACTAACACAAATTCCACTAACATGGAAAATGCATAATCTTGTAAATATAAATTCTATTATAAATAAGGGTATAATTGGAAATGAGTATTTAATATATCTTAAAATTGATAAATGTTTCTTATATTTTGGACCAAAAAATTGGACCCTTTTGTTTCTTATAATATGAATCGAAGGGAGTAACTCATAAACCAATTACTAATTTGAGAAAGAATTGATCCCTTGACTGATTATAGCTTGATCTTTAGAACTTTAAAATATATGCATATATTAGAAATTCCCAGTTGATCTCACATTATCACTATCGCCAAATTGGCAATGCTGTCTTTATTGTCTATCCACACTTCTTACTAACTAATTATAGTTTTTAGTATTTTATTTAAGAAAATTACAATCGGTTAACTAGGAGCGTTAATAGACAATAGAGAGTGTCGATTACCTCACTCTTGCCAAATATGAAACTAATTTACCAGGATAGCAGCCTTTTCCCATGCATCGATGAAAATGGATTTAGGGACTTTGAAATTTAGTATCTTTGGTGTCTTTAGGTATTTTCTCTCTCATTTGACACTTTCTCTCATCTTATCTCATTTCTCTCTCTCATCTTTCTTTCTCCAAAAAATACCTAAAGGCACCAAAAATACAAAATCACAAAGTCATTGAATCCAAATTCTATATCGATTCCCTAAACTAGAGATCCTTATAAACATGGTATTGTATTCCCATGACCAGTGGTAACATCTTGAATATTTTCTACTAGTATTGCGTACTTAAACTCTAATATAAATAAGAGTAAAGGCATAAGTCAATAACAATTTTTGAACTACCACTTTTCGCCTCTGAGAAAAATGAATTCACTGAATCATCCCCGAGAATGACAAAAGAGGGACATTTTAGTCCCTGCATTTGTTTTCATCCTGAACACGTCATTAGAGTATTGATATATATATATATATATATATATACCTTTGCTTCTTACTATTCTATTTTGTTTGATTCAAAAGATATTGAAATGTTGGGACCAGGAAGACAACCCACCGCTAGGGCTTGCTTTGCTCTCGCTTTATATCGTTAGTATGTTAGGTGTCAAGGCAATAGTCTCTACATGCATAATAGACCATGAGAATAATTATGCATTGACCCAATAAAGTTTTCAACTATTATTTAAGTAACCCAATTTAGTCTCTAACAATTTCTATCGTAGGACACATTAGTCCCTACATGTTATAAGCAACACATCACATGCACCAGCTGCAACACACCAAATGCACCAACACAGATCATATGAACGAGTTTAATAAACAGCTGGACATACTAATGGTATATATCAACATTTTAACGATATGTTTAGGATGAAAACAAACAGAGAGACTGATGTGTCACTCTTTTGTCATTGTCTGTGATTATTCGATGAGTTTTTTTTCCTCAGGGATGAAATGGTACCTCAAATATTGTGTCCAGTGTTATTCACTTACATAGCCACACAAAAAAATGGTTCTCTCCATAGGCGTAACAGCTATATCAACAAAAAAAAAAAAGGTTAAAGTAATAATTTGGTTCCTATATATGACACAGATTCTTCATTTAGTCCCTATACGTAAAAAATTTGGAAATGAGTCTCTACATGTGTAATCGTTAGCAAATTCGGTCCCTACGTGTGCAAACGTTAGCAAATTCGTCCCTGTCGTCAGCAAATTAATAATACATGACACAAATTTTTAATTTGATCCCTAAACCTGAAAAAAAAAATCAAATTGGTTCCTATATGTGCAATCGATAATAATTTTGTCCTTATCGTCTGCCAAGGAGCTCAGACCCAACTAAAGATTCTTTTCGTATTGATTATTTTTTATATATTATATCAATTTATTTCTTCTATTGAGAATCAACTTTGATAATTTCATAATATAAAATCATTTATGGACCAAATGATACAATTTTTATTCTCAATAAAAGAAATAGATTGATATAATATATAGAAAATATGCAATATGAAAAAAATCTTTAGTTGGGTCTGAGCTCTTTGATAGATGGTAGGGACAAAATTATTATCGATTGCACATATAAGGACCGATATCTAGTATAAGATTGATGATTATGCATGCTAGATATATATATATATATATTGATGAACTTTTTCTTTTGATGAACATGCTGGATATATTTATTAAAGGAAAAATTACAAAATAATTCTTGATTTAGTTTAGGAACTATTAACTCAAAAAGTAAATAACTTGTTGCCCACTATATGGACATCTTTAACCTTGGCTATTTGTTTTTAAACTATGAATATTTCTCCCAAAAAAAGTTAAATTTCCATTTAATTAATCTATTTCTAGGCATTCTCCCGACAGTTCAAGCTTTTGAGATGACTTGGTCCTTTGAAATTATATCCAAGCTTCTTTGATCAAATATTTAAGAGTTCAATCCTTGCTCTCATCAACTGTAACTAAATTAAATTTCTGCACACAATAAGGTGATCTTGTAATTCGCCATTGCTTCAGCTTAAAGAGATTGCGGTTATTCTTCTTTATGTATTTAAGAGAACTAGTCGAAGATTTATTAAGATGATATAGAATTAATTCAGTAGAGACAATAGAAATTAATAAAGCCACTCAGACCTTCGCCTAACAGGTTACTTTGTGGGACTTTCCTCCTTCAATTTACACTTTATTTGACTATAGACATGGCCCGGCCATGTCTATAGCCAAATTGATGGCTCCAGTGCCATGTACTTTTGACCTATAAATTTGATTCTCTGCAGAGATGGTAGTGAATTATCTACACGAGATTTGCAAAAAATGGTTCAAGCTTTGCCCCAATATACAGAGCAAGTGGAGAAGATTTCGCTCCATGTAGAGGTGATTCTTTTTGCATCTTACTTTCGTTGTCTTTTAATTTTTCTTTATGGTTGTCTAGGAATAGTATTTGGTTGCAGCTTAGGAAAAATAGCAACGGAATGTTAAGAGGACTCGAATGACATACTTTTTGAAAACTCATGCTGATCTTAGACTCACCCAAAGAGCTGTAATATACGACTCTTTCAAGTTGATAATGGTCACAACAAAAGAAATATATTCTATACTGACCATTGTGCTTGATTAAATCAATACAGATAGCTGGAAAGATCAACAAAACTATCATAGCAACTGAACTTCGAGAGCTTGGACAGTTGGAGCAAGATCTTGTTTTTGGGGATGCTGGAGCCAAGGACGTTATTAACTTTTTAAGAACAAAGCAGGTATTGCAGTGAAAGCATATTTCTGAATAGTCAATTTCATCTGCTTTTCAACACAGAAGGTACACTTTCTTTACTAAAAATTTTGTGCCAAATGCAGAATACAAATCCTGAATATAAGTTGCGTTTGTTGATGATTTATGCATCAGTCTATCCGGAAAAATTCGAGGGTGACAAAGCTACAAAGCTAATGCAGGTCATTGCCAACTCATATGAATTGTACATGGTTTTTTTTATTCTCCTAATTATGTTTCTTTGTTACAAATACAATTTGCAAATAAGCCTGATATTCCTTCGTTTCATAACTCCAATTTGTGGTACAAGATATTCAATATTCTGATAAGATTCATATTCTTTTGAAGGTTAGTAGGTTGAATTCGTTGAATTCATTGAATTCAACTTTTCTGTGTGCTTAACTCCAACTCACTTTGTGTTAATTTCTCATTTTTTGAAATCCGTAAATAATCTTTGCTAATATGACTTTGGATAACTTGCTCCTGCATAAATCTAGCTGAGTTGTCTAAGACACAGGACAAAATACGTTGCCTGTCACATTACTCGACATTTGGATTTCGGAGGTCCAATCTGATTTTCCAGGCATTCAGCATCTATGGACTATTAGGATATGAAATTTATAAGTCAAAGTGTTACAGCGTGTAATCAGCTGTGACATGTGTATTTATAAGCTAAATTCAGTTAGTTAGTTGTAATTATAATCACAGTTAGTTAGTTTGTCAACTGTAGTTAGTTAGTCAACTACATACTATGTGCTAGTGTAACTGTAATAGTTAGTTCATTCATTCAATAGATTCTGAAGAATTCTGCAGCATGTCACTTTCTCTTTTCTATGATTCTATGAACCTTGAGATGGTATCAGCATAGTTGTCAGACTTGCGAGTCTAGGTAGACTCGTGGAGGGTACATAATTAAACTCGATATGTAGACTCGACTTGTAGACTCGTAAGATTCTACCTAATATAAATAAAACTATAAATGACATATATACATAACATAAAACAGTATGACACAACAATAACTTACCATTCGAACTCCACAATGATAAAGTGTGACAAAATCATTCATAAAATCAGAGAAACTTAAGTTCCTAAAGTAAAAAACAATTCAGAAAACAACTTCTAATAGGCTAATACATATTCAAGTGTCCAAATCCATTCCTCCAACAATATCATCTCCATTGCCACCATCTCCATCATCATCAATATCATCATAATCAAGTACTTCCCCACATGAAATAGCTTCAACATTATTATCAATGCCCAAATCCAAATTCTCAATGTCAAAGTTACTTGGAGTTGGATTGCTTGAACTTCCAACTAATAAGTCCACATCAATAGGTTGATCAACATTCTCTTCATCCACATTTGGAACATACCCTTCTTCTTTTATCCATTCGTCATCAAAATGAATATCTTCAAAGGGAAGAACAATTTTTTTCTATTTTCTCTACTCTTTAGCTTCAAGTTATACATCACATATACCAAGTTATACAGGGTCGTCGAGTAGTGTAAGGAAAATCTTTCTGTTTTTTTATTTTTATTTAAACGACGCGCTTTGGACCAAAACAAAGGGGCAGCAAATTTGTTTTTTCCTGACTCGCTGACTCGCACCTATACTCGCGAGTCTATGCGAGTCTACTCGAGTCACACTGATTCTAAGCGAGTTTACCCAGAAAATGATTCTACATGCGAGTTCACCCGTTTTGCCTATGTAGAAACGTAGACTCGAACGATTCTACGAGTCAACTCGCGAGTTTGACAACCATAATCAGTAGGAGCTCTACTGCGCCACTCTCGTTGTTGTGAGAATTGTTCTTGCGTGATTCTGATGTGATCTTCCTTCCGCATACTTCTCTTTCTTCTATTTCGTTTCTGTGATTTCTGGTTCTTGCTTCAATGGCGAATCAGAATGCGATTGCCGATCCGTCGAGTCCTTACTATCTGAACCCTAGTGATGGTCCTTCGACAGTTCTTGTGACTCTTGTTCTTATAGAAGAGAACTATCACTCATGGTGGAAAGGGATGAATATGACATTGAGATCGACAAACAAATTAGGTTTTGTGGATGGGACTATTGTGAAGCCTGAGGTTGGAGATCCAATGTTCGGTTCATGGGACAGATGCAATTTCATGATTCTGTCATGGCTCAATCGATCTTTAGATCCAATTGTAGCAGAAAGTGTACTTTGGATGGAGAGTGCAGATGAAGTTTGGTCAGATCTTCAATCTAGGTACTACCAAGGTGATGTGTTCAGAATTGCGGATTTGCAAGAAGAGGTATATTCCCTCAAACAAGGTGATCAGTCTATTACTTCTTACTTCACTCAATTGAGAACTTTGTGGAGAGAACTTGAAAATTTCAAACCTATACCAACTTGCTCATGTCAAGTAAGATGAAGATGTAATCTCAGTCCAACTATGAGAGGTTATAGGGAAAATAAGATTTTTGGAAGGTTTAAATGAGCAGTATAGGGTTGTGAGGTCCCAGATCATGTTAATGGATCCGCTTCCTTATGTGGATAAGGCTTTTTCATTGTTGATTCAACAAGAGAGGCAATTCAATACTGGTTATGAAGAACCAAAGTTTGTCTCGAATGTGATGGATAATAAAGGAAGAGGAAGAGGAAATGGTGGTAGAGGAAGAGATAATGGTGGAAGAGCAATTAGAGTATGCTCTTATTGCAAAAGAGCAGGCCATGGGTTTCCTCCCAACTTCAAGAAGCGCAATGTTAATTGTGTCTTTGAGGAAGAAGAAGAGGATGAAGATGATGTGCAAAGCTTGACATCTCAGAGGGATTTTGCTCAAAATTGTACAAAGTCACTTGGTTTCACACTAGATCAACATAAGGCCATTCTTGCTGAAAAGTATGGATAAGTCACACTCTGCTAATCAGATTACTATTGTTGTTGTTCCTACCTCTGTCTCCAAACCTAGCCATTCAGGTATCATTTGTAATTTTGAAAGTGAGTGTAGGTCTAGAAGCTGGATTCTTCATACAGGTGCAATAGATCAAATTTGTTTCACCCTATCAGAATTCCATTCATACAAAAAAATTAGACCTGTTATAGTTAAACTTCCAGATGGATCTGAAATTGTTTCAAACATTGCTGGAACAGTTTTTTTTTCGATTCAGTTTTACTTGACTGATGTCTTGTTCATTCCCAATTTCAAGTTTAATCTAGTTTCTATATCAAAACTGATTAATACTTTGCCTTGTAAACTCGTATGTTTTGGTTCCTCCTGTCACATACTGGATGTCAACTCCTTGAAGATGATTGGGACAGCTAATCTTCGAGGAGGCCTCTATGTTCTCCTAGGTGATAGCATTCTTAGTGTGCCTAATAAAACTGTGAATAATTTTCATTCATGTCATCCTAGTGTACGGCATATTTGATTTGTTCATATCTCAAGTAATAAAATGTCCATTCTTCAGAAAATGTATTCCTTTATTGATAGTACAAAATCTTCTTTACCATGTGATGTGTGTCGTTATTCTAAACAGAAGAAATTACCTTTCCCCAATAGCAGTACTAAATCTGATAAATGCTTTGACTTACTTCATATGGATATTTGGAGCCCTCTTTCACATCCTTGAGTATTTGGTCACAGGTACTTCCTGACCATTGTAGATGATAAGTCCAGCACACATTGATTTATCTCATGAAGCATAAATCAGAGACTGACTTCCTTGTTAAGTCCTTCATTCAATTGGTGGAAACTCAGTTTGAAGCTAAGGTGAAATCTGTCAGGTCAGACAATGGGGTTGAGTTCAAGTTGGTTGACTTGTTTGCATCTAGAGGGATCCTTCACCAATTGTCATGTGTGGAGACTCCCCAACAAAATAGGATAGTGGAGAGGAAACACCAACACATCATGACTGTGACTCGGGCACTTGTATTTCAATTTGGCTTGCCTAAGCAATTTTGGAATTATGTAGTAGCACACTCTATGCATCTAATAAACAAGCTACCTACCAGATTTCTTGATGACAAATCACCATATGAGGTCCTCTATCAGAAGATCCCAGGCATTTCTAAGTTGAAGCTGTTTGGATGCTTGGCATTTGCCTCCACACTAACTGCCAACAGAAAGAAGCTGGATAAGAGAGCAACAAAATATGTTTTTCTTGGACATAAGGCAGACACAAAAGGTTCTATCCAATATGATCTTGCATCCCGAGAAAGCTTTATATCTTGAAAGGTGCATTTCTATGAAAACATTTTCCCTTTCCTTACCCAAACACAAACACAAACTACTAACCACAATGAGAATATCCATCCTGACCCTAACCTATTTCCCACAGATGATAACCTTTACCAACCTGCCCAACACATTTTCAATAACCATACTGAACCTGGAAATCATGCACCTCTTAACATTGAGCCCGACCATACAAAACCTGAAATTCCTGAGCCTGACAACATTGTACCTAATCAACATGACCCTAGCAACTCCATTCCTCCACCACGAGCCTCAACTAGGACCAAAAAAAACCCCACATATCTACAAGACTTTCACTGTTATCTAGCCAAACATGACCAACCACCCAGTCCTACCCAAACAAAGTATCCCATTTCCAATCAAATCTCCTATGAATACCCAAGTGACACACATAAGGCTTTTTCCTTAAACATCTCATCCATACCTGAGCCCTATCACTACAAGGATGCAGTAAAAGATGTCTGTTGACAACAAGCTATCCAAGATGAGCTTGAGTGTGAAAAGAGGAGAAGTCAAGTAGACAAAGGGACACAATATTTCTGAATGTACTTGCTTGAGTTATGCACTCAGTAGAAGAAATATTTATATATGATTTGCATAGGAACTAACGTTCTAAATACAATTTACAATGTAAACTATTAATGTGGGCGGTGCACCTCTAGGGAAGAGAAGTCATTAACTAATGATGCTATTTCCAACACTCCCCCTCAAACTAGAGAATAGGTGTTTTCTATTCCCATCTTGCAAACAATTTTCTCAAAATCTGCACTGCACAATACTTTGGTAAGAATGTCTGCAAGTTGGCCTTGTGAAGGTATGGGGTACAAATTAGACCACAATCAAGCTTTTCCTTGATAAAATGCCTATCCACCTCAATGTGTTTCGTTCGATCATGCTGAACAGGATTATGAGCGATGCTGATTGCTGACTTGTTATCACAGTAGAGTTTCATAAGACCACCCCATTTGATCTTTAAGTCTTCTAAAATTATTTTGAGCCAAAATAGCTCACAAATATCTTGAGCCATAGCCCGGAACTCAGCTTCAGCACTACAACGGACCACAACATTCTGTTTTTTTGCTCCTCCAAGTCACTAAATTTCCTCCAAGAAAAGTACAATGTCCAGTAGTGGACCTCCTGTTGGTTACTGATCCTGCATAGTCGGCATTAGTGTAGGCTTCAAGAATTGCATTCTCATTCCTTCTATATAAAATTCCTCTCCCTGGAGTTCCTTTAAGATACTGCAAGATTCTATGAGTTGCCTATAAATGAACTTCTCTTGGGCAATGCATAAATTGACTAACCAAACTTATTGCAAATGCAATATCTGGCCTTGTGTGAGACAAATAAATTAATTTACCAACCAAACGCTGGTACATCTCTTTATCCACCACTGTACTCTCCTCTTCATTGCCCAATTTAAGATTCGGTTCTATGGGGGTACTTACAGGTTTACAAGCTGCCTTTCCTGTCTCTTTGAACAAATCTGTGATATATTTTTGTTGATATATGAAAATCCCTTTCTTAGAGTGAGCCACCTCAAATCCCAGAAAGTACTTCAGTTTCCTAAGAGTTTTTATCTCAAATTCCTTTGCAAGATATTGACTCAAGACTAGTTGTTCTTTCCAATCATCTCCAGTGACGATGATATCATCCACACATACCAACAACACAGTTACTCCCCCTTAAATGTAGTGCTAATGAACAGTTTGTGATATCCTTGACTTTGTTTGTATCCTAAGGTTTTCATTCCCTCTTTACCAAGAAGTCATCCAAGGGATTCACTGCCATACTGGTTTGTGTAGATGACTTGGTCATGGCAGGAGATGATCTTGATGAAATTAGCTCAATAAAGAGTTATCTGGATCAACAATTCAGCATCAAAGATTTGGGTAAACTCAAGTTCTTCCTCGGTTTTGAGGTTGCTAGATCTAAGAAGGGAATTGTTCTATATCAAAGAAAGTATGCATTGGACCTTCTCAATGATACTGGCCTGCAGGCTACTAAACCATACAATACCTTCATGGACAACATTCTGAGGTTAAGAAAGGACTCTGGGAACCCTCTACCTGATGCCTCTGTATACAGAAGATTGGTAGGGAGACTGCTCTATCTTACTCACACTCGGCCAGAAATTTGCTTTGCAGTGAGTCAGTTTAGCCAATTTCTTGATTATACAACTACAGAACATCATAGTGCAGCTTTAAGGGTTCTTCGGTACATCAAGAAATCACCTGCTGAGGGCCTTTTCTTCTCAGCCACCACTGACACCAAACTCAAAGGTATCAATGGTTCAAATTGGGGAACTTGCTTAGATACCCGAAGATCCGTGACAGGGTATTGTTTCTAATTGTTAGTTTGAAAGAGCTTATAGAGAGCTTACTTGGGCTTATGCGAATAGCTTATGGAAATAAACTTATGCAAATAGTTTATGAAAATAGTTTATGATCTTCCTATAAGCTTTTTTTAGCTTATTTCCATAAGCTTGATAGAGAAGCTTATGAAAATAAGTTGTTTTTAGCTTATTTGAACAAAACTTATGGAATAAGCGCTTAATTAAGCTGTTTACCCAAATGCACCCTAAGTCACCTTCCGAGGCAGAATATAGAGCCTTCGCTCAAGCCACATGTGAGGGTCAATGATTAATTTATCTGCTACATGACTTCAGGTTCCAAGAGGACCTTCTAGCTGTGATTTATTGTGACAATCATTCTGCCTTGCATATAGCTGCAAACCTCGTGTTTCACGAAAGAACGATCACTTTGAGTTAGAGTGCCACATTGTTAGAGAGAAACTTCAAAATGGCACTCTTCACTTACTCCCTATCTCCTCTCAGCTGCAACTTGCAGACATCTTGACTAAACCCTTGGCAGCAGGGCCTTTTTGGGGTATTCAATCCAAGCTTGGAATGTCCAATATACACATTCCAGCTTGAGGGGGTGTTACAGCTTATAATCAGATGTGACATGTGTATTTATCAGCTAAATTCAGTTAGTTAGTTGTAATTATAATCACAGTTAGTTAGTTTGTCAACTGTAGTTAGTCAACTACATACTATAAATAGCTTGTGCTAGTGTAACTGTAATAGTTAGTTCATTCATTGAATAGATTCTGAAGAATTCTTCAGCATGTCTCACTCTCTTTTCTTTGATTCTATGAACCTTGAGACAAAGAAGAAAGAATTTACCATAAATAAGCAAGCATTATATAATTTTATACTAGAAATGTGTATATTTTGTTGAGGTTGTGGCTGAGGAAAACAGTTACAATGATGGTTTTGTTTATCTAATCAGTTGGCAAGACTATCACCGGTTTTGTTTATCTAATCAGTTGGCAAGACTATCACCTGATGACATGAAAGTTATCAGTAATATGCAATTGCTGGCGGGATCGTCAAACAAGAAGTCACCTACTGGTGGTTTCTCACTCAAGTTCAGTAACCAGAAGGTAAAGATATATATTCATTTTATGCTTATAGAATTCACAAAGAGGAAATATGTAAAGTATGGAGTTTGCCAATATATATATATATATATATATATTCACAGTAATTAAAATAAAAATATACGAAGTGTTGCTTCCTCTTTGTTAAGGAAGGATTTTAGATATTTTAGACTTTGGGTAATATTGCATTACAAAATGTTCTCTTGCATGCCCTTCTGTGATAACTTTTCTTTCACACCAAATTATCTGTGAAAAAATTGTTTCTCTTTCATAGACAAAGCAAGCAGCACGCAAAGATCGTACTGAAGAGGAAGAAACATGGCAACTATTTCGATTTTATCCCATGATAGAGGTATGACTAAAGATCATGCATGCTTTGTTTGCCAAATTTTGTTCTTATGACATGCCACCTCGAATGATCTGATTTTCTTCTTCTTTTCTTTCCGCGGTGAAAAGGGGCATCTCCCTGGTCAATCAATTTATGATATAAAAAGTAAAAGACAATCAATAGAAAGATTGACCTGCTTAATTTCCCGTCTCAGTAAAAATGCCCCTTCCAAGTACTTTACAAAGTTTACATCTCTAATTTAGTTAAATTTCAAAGTTATATGTTACAAAGATTTTTCACTCTACCTTACACTTGATGAGTTGAAAAAACTAGTTTCCTCGCATATTGTGCTTTCTTGTCATATGGGTGGCATTTCTGATTTATCCCACTGATAGCACAAACGTGCATGAAGCATATGAAAATTTCACTCTAAATGAGGCTTTATAAGCTACGTTTAATGAATTGATGTTGGTCAATGGAGTGATGTTGGTTGGTATCCATTCCCTGATTGCCTCGTATATGTTCCATCTATCTAGATGGCTGATTTTTTATTTTTATTTTTATAGATAAATCTTCAAGTTAGCTGCAATATGTAGAATTTTCTAGACTTAGCTTATGCATGTAAGCTAAGTTACATTCCTTTCTATCTGTAAGTAAAATTATACTAGTAGAGTAAATTGGGTGAGCAGGTTGATGTAAAATATTAAAAGGCACGGTGTAAAGGTTAATCTAACCTACAACTACAAGTAATTAACTGAAGCCTTTTCTTCTCCTTTAACCAAAGAAAAGTATATGAAAGTAATGGTCGTCTATTAAACTTATCAAGGTCATTTCCTTCATTAAAGTTCTACCTAGGGCTTATTTTCATGTTGTGATTGTGAGAGAGAGAATCTGAGTTATACTTGTGAAGGGGATTGCATAGGAACCTTAAACACAGCAACACCAGCTTCAAATATTCTTTCGTCTATTATCGTATATGGTAAAATATAAAGTATAGATGACATTACATTTGTCAGGAGCTCATTGAAAATCTCAGTAAGGGTGAACTACCAAAAAATGAGTACTCGTGTAAAAATGAACCAAGTCCTACTGCCTCAGAGAGCTCTGTTAGAACCAAGCAACGCACCCAGACAGCTCCAACTACTGCTCCTCATTCGATGAGATCTAGGAGGACAGCGAACTGGGCACGTCCTCGTTCTTCCGATGATGGATATTCAAGGTGACATGAACTATTATCTCAACTAAAATTTGTTTCTTAATTGGAAATGAATTGCGCATTGCAATGGATAGAGTTTTCACTCTCAACTTATAGCTTTTCCCACCTTACAATAGTGACTCCACGTTGAAGAACATGTCTACTGATTTCAAGAAGATGGGAAAGCGAATCTTTGTGTTTATTATTGGTGGAGCTACTAGATCCGAGGTAGAATATGATCAAGAACTTTTGTAAATATTTCCGGGATGCTGCAATTGAAATCTCAACTTATAGCAAGTTTTTGTTATTTTCAGCTACGAGTTTGCCACAAAATGACAACAAAATTGAAGAGAGAAGTAATCCTAGGTTCTTCTACTATTGATGATCCTCCACAATATCTTACGGTAACAAGTCTTGCTCAATTACTTTTGCAAATTCTTTCACAAGGAGTAATTGCTCAAGAGCTGTGCTCTCGTCATGCAGACTTTTATTTATGCAATGTCCTGATTAGATTTATAGATCATCATCTAAGGTGTTTCATGTTATTGAAGGTTTCTTTTTTCAATTAATGAAGTGAGAGATCTTTTATGAATTAAATCCATGTCCAATGATTCCAATTTTAAAATGCTAGGAAATTTTTCTGGTCCAATAAACATGGTTAAGTTGTACATTCTTTTGAACTGCTATGGTGATTCTACAGTTACACTATGAGGTTCACCATGTTAGGATTGGGGAGCCCATGCACCACCAAGATCTGCATCTAATGGGCTAGGCAAAAAATGACATAAGTGAGTTTGATACCATATCTTGATCCAAAAAACCATAAGGCATTAGGTCTATGGGTCTTTTCCACTCATGTAGTTTAGACATTATTCCTTTTCAAGGAAACACAACTTTTGACACAAAGGACCCCACACATGGATTCACCGACTGCTGTCTTCTCTGCAATACTCGTGTCAGCTGAACCATAGGCTCTAGTATTGCTTGTTAGGATCAAGGAGCCTAACACTAGGGAGATCTGCATCTAATGGGCTAAGCGAATAACCACATAAATGTGCTTGACACCACATTTTGACTCAAATTCTTAAGGCATTAAGGTCTATGGGTCTTTTCACTTTATAGCCTTCAACTTATTCATTCCTCAATTTGAGACTTCTTTATCCACATCTTACTCACGTTTGAAATTCCCAATAAATGTCTTGTGTGTGGCTTCCACCCTCTTTTTGTTGGGACTCCATTTTGACCTTTGGGTTTTTTTTTTCTTTCTAAAATCTAAAGATCAACTTTTGATCATTCACAGTGTATTCAGGAGAAGGAAAATAACTATTTTTCTTTGGTAGAGAAAACCAAAGTCACACTATTTTTTCACACCACTTTTGCACCAGTAGACTGTATAAATTCGTAATTAATCATATGTATTGGTTGGTTAACAAGATAGCAATAGTATCCGATTAACCAATTGATATATATGATTAATCACAAATTTGTATATTAACCTGTATATAAAAGTAGTGCAGAAAAATGTGAGAAAATCAAACCTCTTAAGAGAATAAGGATAATATAAAGAGAAACAGAAATGGATGAAAATTAAAACAATTATTTAACAGAAATGTTCATCAAAAAATATATTTGAAATAAAATACTATAACAAGAAGCATCCCCTAGCTAGTAGCTACTACTGCACCAACTGGATCACTTACAGAGCTTTTGTAGCTTTTAGAATTTAACTTCATACACATTTTAATCTGTCACTCTAGCTTTAGGCAAGAAGGATATTTGGATGTCTCTTTACGTTCCTTGAGAAAAAAATACCATCTAAATCATAATAGGCAGAGTTTTTGTTGGGGAAAAACGAGTTTGTTTGAAGTAGCTGCTGATTTATTTATTTTTCTCGTTGGTTAATTTTCATTTTCCTGTTGGAATGCTGCAGAAGTTGAAGTTATTGTGCGACAGCCATATTGCAATGGCAATGGACGGTCTCGGGATATAAATTATTTTGCTGAAGACACCATAGCTGTCAGCAGGTTGGCTATATCTGTTTTGTATCTATTACTCATCCGTAACTGCTTAGACATTAGAAAGTTTATGCTATCTTGGCAAGGGATGAACACAGGGCCCTTTTTTCGTTTTATACAAATTTTGTCATGTCCATTCTCTGCAATTCCTGATTACTTATGTCATGCCTTTCTTTACAAAACGCTACACCACGCTCTCATATGAAAGACATTTGGTATAAGCTATAAAAGTATATATATATATATATATATATATATATATATATATATATATATATATATTTCATGTGCATTTAGGTGAAAGAAGGATACCTTTTTTTTTTTTTGCTGAAGGTGAAAGAAGGATACCTTGATGGAGTATTAAGTACATATTTTTAGTTTCTACATCTTTATTATTCTCCTGTTTTTAAGGTTGAGTATATTTTGCATAGTATACGAGAATAAAGATAAATTTTAATTTACTATTTGTATGAAAATGGAGCCCTGAACGAAGGATAAAGCAAGTGAGGTCCTTGCTTTAGGCCTCTCAAAAAAATAATATTTTTCTTTAAAAAAAAGCTCATTTTGTAGTTTTTTATATTATATTTTTGATATGTTTCATACATCAACAAACATAAGTTAGTCTATTTGATATAAAAGCTTACCATTAACTGCAAGGTTCATGGTTCAACTCCTCATTGTGTACAAAATAATTAATAATTTATTTTTTTAAAACGGCCTCACGACAGAATTTGCTTTAGGCCTCAATAGGTGTTGGGCTGGTTCTACGAAAATTCTTTGCATTATTGTTTGATTGTGTTATCATATTATTAAAAAAAGTTGACCTCTAAAATCAAGGTTATCATAATAAAATACTTTTAATAGTGGAAAAATGTAGGCAATAATGCCAAAAAATTATAAAGGAATCAATATATCATTGGGGCTGAGGGGCGCCCCCCTCCCAAAAAAAATTGCTCCTTTCTTTGTGATATATACACTTATTTTCATGTCATCTGAAAAAATATTTCCAAAACGCAATTTATATAAAAAAAACTGATATTTGCAAAAAAATTGAATGACGGTTAAGTTTTCTTTTACTTCAATTTCAATATTTTTTACAAACCATTTTGCAGTAATAATTAATAAACCTCTGAACTAGATTTGATCTGTCTAGACCAAAATTAAGTTTGTGAGTGCTAATAAATTTGCCTCCCAGATTTTAACCTGAAATTCCGCCACTGATTATAAATGAATCAAATTGAGATGTGAGTCTCTAAATCAAATTATCATTTTATCAAATTATCATTTAATTCTTGATAAAAAAAAATTATCATTTAATTATGTGGTCTTCTAATGCCTTGGATTATTTAGGTTTCACGGGATATGCCGCGCAATGTACCGTTCAATTGTGAAGACTAATCCTACAAAATATCTCGGATTATTTATCTTTAAAAGAATTTGCTTTTGGGTTGAAAAGTCATTTATTTGCTTTCCAGTATCTTAGTGTGTCAACCTGATGTAAATATCTTTTTCATTTTATTATAATTGACGTTCAAATAATGACAACATGACGTGTGCAAATAAAACTGATACCAAGAACAAGTATCTATAATTTCTCACTTCATCTTTTCATGCCTGGTTCAACTGTTGGAGCTGTCCGAGTCATAGCAATTCCACCATTCCGTTGCAGGTTTCCATGCCACCCTGAATATCAAAGGATGGTATTAAAAATATTAGACGAAATGTATTATTTTAAAATTATTTTTTAATAAATATATCTAAATATCTCAATATTGATTAAAATAATTTATTTTTTCACAACTAATCTAAACACATTCATCTCAAATAAAATCTTGCCTGTAATTGAAACTTGAAGGTAATAATAGTGATAGGAGAGCAAAGTTCCAATTGGTAAACACTTTTGATGTCCTATAAAATCTTTCTCATATATATGTTATATTTTGGGTTTAAGACCTTCTATATCCAGAATTCACTTCAGACTCGAAGTAATCCAAATCAAGTCGAGAAAATCCATTTAAGGGGTAAAGCTTTTTCAACACCTATTTTTATCATTCATAATACTCGAATTTGAAACCTTTCTTAAAGGAAACTGAACTCCTTGACACTCAGAAGTATTTAACTTAACGTAATTGTCATAGTTTCCTATTAGTTGACACTTTAAAACATGACTTGAGTATCAACATGTATTAAAGAGATCAGAGTAAAAGAAAAGCGAACCTATGAAAAGGAGTTTTAAGATAGCTAAACCCTTTTCACATACAACCTATGTTGAAGATAATATATAATGAAAACAGCATCTAATTAAAAGAAATCAGGGAATTGTTAGGGTTTTATAAGAAAATATTTTTTTACACCACAGATATAAGACATGTACAGAACATCTTGTATGATATAAGTGTAGTTGAATGTTATGGTATATTAGATGTAAGACTGAAATTAATATCCTATATATATACAGATGTGGATGAGAAGATATTATATTCTTCATATTCACCTAACAAAACTCAAAGGTTAGCTTATAATATCCATTGCAACAAGAGCAAGGAGTAACGGGAGAGAATTGCCTCCCCTAGACTATGTTTAAACGACACTGGCTAGAAAAGAAAAGGAAAAAGAGTAAAGATCTATGGTAACTGTAGCATGTTTTAGTTATGACACTTTCCATTGAAGAAAACATAATTGAATTAAATTTAGGGTGTTTGATGATAATACAAACGTTTTTAGCAACAAGCCTACCAATTGTATTGAACAAAAGAATCAAAACAATTATAATGCAACCTTAAACTGAAAGGATGGAAAAACAGTGCCTAAACAAAAATTCAGGAAGCAAAATATGAGGGGAGAAAGACAGAGAGAGAGAGAGAGAGGGAGAAAGTGTCGTATACCCATGACCATGTCAAATCCACGGTTTTGAAGCTCACGGTACTCTTGGCACAAGGCACAGCACTCGCAGAAGCAGTGAAGCACGCAATCATCACAAGGGCTCTCCTCCAGCCCATACTGATTCCTCATCTTTTGGCGGTACAAGCAAGCATACAAGCAAGCATGACCAGTGGTAGCAGCAATCACTGCATATATAGCAGCACTAGCAGTTCCAGCTGCAAATCACAATTTACTTTAAAAAATAATAATAACCTTATCAATCATTCAATGATTGACATAATTGTACGAGTAATGTTATTCCTACATCAAAGTTTGATAATTTTATCACGAAATTTTCATTTTATATTATAAAAAATCAAAATTATTCAAAAGTTGTCAAACATAAATATACGTGAAAGATATATATATATATATATATATATATATATATATATATATATATATATATATATTCATAATTCTCCACCAGAAGGTGGGTTTCATACTAATCATGATTGATTGAACTTGTTAATTGAACCAATTCTTTGCTTACACATTGTTCCTTCATCAATAATCTCTGCTATTTGGCCGAAGGTGACACAGGGACAACAACACGTTAAGCAACCTGCAACAAGAAGAGGTTTTGAGCATCACCAATCCAAACAATTAAAGCAAGCAAACAAACGGGTCTTGAAAAGAAAAGGATGTTGGTTTGTTTTTTATTCATTTTCAGTTCATAAATTTATATTAATATTATAAAAATGTTAAATTATTTTTATTTTATCAAATAACTTGGGCAAATTTTTCAATATATCACTGTTTTAATATTTATTTTCCAAACTACCACCCTTTTCAAATTATGTACCAAATTACCACGGTTTTGAAAGTAATTGAGAAATCGTTTTTAGCATTAACGACTTCCCAACATGATATTTCTGAAATTTATTTTTATTCCCCTGAGAAGTCGTGTTTGATAACCACGACTTCTCAAGGGGATTATATTTTTTTTTTTTGAAAGTTCTATATTTAAATTAATTTAAATTATTATTTTATCACTTGTCTACTTAGACAAGTGAAACTGCTGATCACTTGATGTTTCACTCGTCTAAGCAGACAGTGAAACATCAGACAAGTGATCAGCAGATGTTTCACTCGTCTGCCTATCACTTGTCTGATGTTTCACTCGTCTAAGCAGACAAGTGATCAGCTGTTTCACTCGTCTAAGCAGACAAGTGAAACAGACAAGTGATCAGTTGCTTCACTTGTCTGCTTATACGAGTGAAACATCAACATCAGACAAGTGATAAGCAAACGTTTCACTCATCTGCCTATCACTTGTCTGTTGTTTCACTCGTCTAAGCCGTCAAGTGATAGGCAGACGAGTGAAGCATCTGCTGATCACTTGTCTACTGTTTCACTTGTATGCTTAGACGAGTGAAACATCAGACAAGTGATAGGCAGACGAGTGAAACATCTGCTGATCACTGATCAGCAGATGTTTCACTAGTCTGCCTATCACTTGTCTAATGTTTCACTTGTACATCTGACAAGTGATCAGCTGTTTCACTTGGCTGCTTAGACAAGTGATCAGTAGATGTTTCACTCGTCTGTCTATCACTTGTCTATTGTTTCACTCGTCTAAGAAGACAAGTGAAACATCTGCTGATCACTTATTTACTGTTTCACTTGTATGCTTAGACGAGTGAAACATTAGATAAGTGATAGGCAGACGAGTGAAACATCTGCTGATCACTTGTCTGATGTTTCACTCGTCTAAGCAGACGAGTGAAATATCTGACAAGTGATCAGCACCTGTTTCACTCGTCTACTTAGACGAGTGAAACAACAGACAAGTGATTAACAGCTATTTCACTCGTCTAAGTAGACAAGTGATAAGCAGACGAGTGAAACATCTGCTGATCACTTGTTTGATGTTTCACTCGTCTGCTTATCACTTGTCTGATGTTTCACTCGTCTAAGCAAACAAGTGATAGGCAGACGAGTGAAACATCTGTTGATCACTTGTCTACTGTTTCACTTGTATGCTTAGACGAGTGAAACATCAGACAAGTGATCAGCAGCTATTTCACTCGTCTGCCTATCACTTGTCTGATGTTTCACTCGTCTGCTTAGACGAGTGAAACATCTGACAAGTGATCAACAGATGTTTCACTTGTCTGCTTAGACGAGTGAAACATCAGACAAGTGATCAGCAGCTATTTCACTCGTCTACCTATCACTTGTCTGATGTTTCACTCGTCTAAGCAGACAAGTGATAAGCAGACGAGTGAAACATCTGCTGATCACTTGTCTGATGTTTCACTTGTCTAAGCAGACGAGTGAAACATCAGAAAGGTGATCAGTTGTTTCACTTGTATTGTTTCACTTGTATCAGTTGTTTCACCTTGAGAAGTCGTGGTTAGCAAACCCGACTTCCCAAGGCAAAACCAACAAAATTTTGTAAAATGAGGTTGAGAAGTCGTGGATGGCAAACAAGACTTCTAAATGTAATTCTCAAATAGTGGTAGTTTGGTATATAATTTGGAAACGGTGGTAGTTTGGAAAATAAAAAGTGAAACAGTGATATAGTGGTAAATTTGCCAATAACTTGAGTTTCTTTTTGTATATTATATGGATATGGATATGAATGATAATCCGCAAGCATTATGATTAGGAATTGTTTGATCATCTTTTTCCAAGAAAGAGATGAAACATAATCAACTTGAATTTGGGACAGCTATTCAAAATAATCTCAATGAAAGACTAAATTTATTATCTCTCCTATTAATTGCTTTGCTTTTCCAGAAAAAATACCAATTGGAGTGGAGGTTTTCTTTAAACAACAACCTGTTGGGTCAATTCTTCAATCAAATGATATTGATCATGTTTCTCATATCTTCTTAAGAAACAAGCGGCTATCTCTGTATTTCTTATTTTAAATTTTTGTATTCTTATTACTATAAAAATATTAGAAATAAGAGATAAAATACAAATAAGATAATATTTTTATAAATATTAAAGAAAGCATATCAATTAAGAAAAACACAGATTTTTCATGCTAATTTAGGTTCAGAATGGCATACAGTTTTTGACGTCGGAGCAGCAGTCAAATAGGCCACTGGACCAAGGGACTAGAGCTTGAGACGAAAATTGTTGGTCTCTTCCAGGTTGAGCAGCAAAGTTAACCGGTAAACCAGTGGCCATAGGTCGATCACCATATGGTGGCTGTGCATCTGAGTATTGTTCGTTAATATAAGGTTTTGGTGAATGCATAATCAGCTATTGAGGTATGGCTTAAAAGTAGAAATGGCTAATGATAGCTTGCAAAGATATATAGTTTGGGATTTGGATGTTGTCTTTCAGGTTTTGTTTGGTTTCTAAATATTTTATAGATTAGAGGATGGGATATTTGTTGGAACAAAGTCACTATTGCTAGTTACGCAGGTGAAGACAAGGCCAAGCGTGGCCTACACTTGTTGACCTGCACCTATTTCAAGTTTTCAACACTTTCGTTCAGGCTTCTGTAATTTCAGTTAACTACTGCAAGTCAAGCATGAAGCACCCTCTACTTCGAGGAAATTGTCAATTCAATTTTGCTTTTGAGTTGTATTTGATCTAGTCTTCTTAAAATTACACTATCCTTATATTATTAAAAAATGTTATACCGTTATCCAATTACATATTGTTTTATTATTAAAAGTATTTGGCATCTATTTGGCATCTTAATAGCTAGTATTATTAAAGTCTTTTAATGATATAATAACGATAGAAGATAAGTTTTAAAATGATCAGGTGTGAGTATGAAAATTAAAATTCTCTTGCTTTTCCAAGAAGTGAGAATTGTATTTAATTTAAATGTATTGTTGCACCGAAGAAATACAACATACATGTTAAAAAAGATATCGTCAAAAGTTTGAACAATTCTAAGTTGCTAACTTCCATGTCACTGCATATACTATTTTAAAATGGGTGTTGCTAACCAGTATCCTACAAGGATTGGTTAAAGATTCAAATAAAAACAAATATTTATTAAAAAACTAAATAGAATACTCCTTTAAATATTAAATATATTATTTTCCAATGATAAATTTCTTCTTTTGATTCATTAACTAATGCCCTTAGGACACTGTTTAATATTCTCCTTTTAAAATATGCTGGGACTTATCACTTATAGTAATAAGATAGTTATTAATTGTGTTGTGGTCGATATTGGGCACGTTTGGATAAACAACTTAATAAATGCTTATTCAATAAGATTTTTTTCAAATAAGCTAAAAGGAGCTTATAGAAATATCATAAACTATTTTCACAAGTTATTTGTATTTGTATAAGTTTATATTCACAAGATATTCTCATAAGCTCTAATAAGTTCTTCCAAACGCATTTATTATATACACGTTAGGGGATTAGTAATTTAAGGATGACAACGGGTATCTTACCCAGTGGGTACCCGCAAAAATTACCCATGATGGGTAAGGTAATTACTCACATAATGGGTACAGGAGTGGGGATGGATAATTATCTGCAAGATTTAATGGGCATGGGTACGGGTACCTTAGTACTCATCCCGTTCTATACCCGCATATATATAAATTAATATTTTTTTAATTATTATTATTATTATTATTATTATTATTATATACCCAGCGAATAAAAGGGTATAGATACTTCAGTTGCTACCCACTCAGGTATAGGTCTAGATACGGGTATTTTTTTTAAACACGGATATGGGAACAGATACTATAGTACCCCACTCGTACCCTACCCATTGCCTTCCCTAATTAGTATAAATTGCATCATCCGTTAAAATTAAATTTATTATAGTTTAAGTGTTGAAATCCCATATTGGTAAATAATGGGTCAGTGGAGTAGGAAGGCCCATAACTTACAGCTTACTGTTTTAAGCCAATATATAATATTAGATCCACTTATATGATTTTTTTGCTTAACTCATTATTGAGAATATCCCTGATTTTGAGCTCTCCCTATAACCCAACAAGTGATAAGAGTTAGATTTAGGTGGGCCGAGTAATTGGAGGATGCGGATTCTTTCTCGTGACTGAATGGTCCAGCCGTGGTAAAGTCACACTTACCAGCCGTGATAAAATCACACTTACCGCATGCAATAGCTGTGTGTGAGAAATAAAATCCCGCTGCGTTCATATTTGGAGCCGTTGGAGGTTATAGATAATGAGGGTTGGCCCTAACTCATGTTCCAAATGTTGAGACTCACGTTTGAGAATGGAGAATGTTAGAAATTTAAGTATGAATGTTGATGAGTGTTGATATTCCTTATTCCTAAATAATTAGTTAAGTGAAAAACATATAAGTGAGATAACCACAACATAAGTGAGAAGGTTAACTTGGTTTTCCGATGTTCAATGGCAGAGTTATTTCAATGTTATGATGGAGAAGGTTAACTCCCAGCTTGCGGCTTGGAAGGGTCAGCTGTTGAATAGGCCAGGAAGAACCACCTTATCCAATGCAGTTCTTTCTTCGATTCCTACCTATTACATACAAAATAGTTGGGTCCCCCCGAAGTGTGTGCTCAAAGTTGGATGCAATGGTTGGTAACATTATTTGGCAAAATGATAAGTTCAGGGGGCATCTATCTTATTAATTGGTCAACCTCACAACCATCACTAAACCAAAACGTTTTCGAGGTCTCGGTATTCGTGTTTTGGCTTCTTATGCAGGATGCAGGTAAGTTGTGGGTGCAACTTCTTCATGCCAGGTATGTAAAGCATGGGAAGTTTATGCATAAAGCTGTTAAGGGTCTCTTACACTTGGAAATCTATGTTGAAAACTAAGGAAGCTTTCAGGCCGGGTTTCAAGCTATAATTGGGAGATGGTAACGGTAGAAACTCTTTCTGGTTTGAAAATTGGTTGGATATTCGTCCCTAGGTCAATAATATTCAATGCTCCGCATCACCCTGGTTTGACCAGTTCTGACGCCTGCCAGCGGTGCAACAGTACCCAGAAACCATCCCCCATTGCTTAAGACTGCTGCGTGGCAAGGCAAGTTTGGGTCCTGCATGCACTCTTCACCGTCATGGTCTAAACTCAATTTTACCTGTGGAATTCAATGTATAATCCCCATTTACAGTTTTCTGCAAGGCTAATTTATCGTTTAAATTATAAACATCTTTGCCTCATCGATCATCATGAGTCATTCTTAAGACTATAACGACAAGGAAATCTTTACTTCCAAACTATTTACTGTCCAAATACACATGCTATATCTTATTCACCTCAATAGATTCAATCAAGTTCAAAATTTTCCTAAATATCACCTCCAAATTCAAATAAACAATTGAGTATTTAATATAAGATCTATTCCTATGAATTACTCAGATACGTCAAAGCATAACATTAATTTGATCCATTCAACCGTAACTCTATTCTGGTCTTCCATAAACATCAAAAGCGGCTTCCATTTGACTTAATTATATCCTTTAAGAAACACATCAACTTCGTTTCCACATCTACCTCATGTTGTATTTCTATAAAACCAACTAGGCCAATAAATCTCAAAGAAATAACTCTATCTCGACTTAAATAGTTTTTCACACAAGTCCTTAAGCATCAATTTTCATTTATCACTGAATTATATAGTCTACTAGGACTCCAACTCAACAGACAGCATATTCAATCATTCCAAAATTTCTCCATTCAATAATTCAAAACAGTATCGCTTATAAAAAAAAAATCAAAACAGTACCACCCCAATAAATTGATATTCTAATCACTCAAGAACCTAAATGTCTCGGGAGATAAAATCATTAGTATCCCTCAAGATGATTGCCAATGTTTTATCAATTTATAACAGGGTGCTCTACGTTATACAACTTGATCAAAATTCATCGGCATCTTAACTCATTCACGTGGGGTAACAACCAGCTATCTTCTTTCACTATTACTGGACTCAGATTATCACAGGTCTAAAATCATAATACTTAATACTTATATTTGTTTATATCACCACTGAAGAAAAGTTCTAAGAACCCATCACACCACCATCTCAAACATATAAATGATTTAGTTTACAAGTAATAAATTAAAGTTCACAATACTTTAAGCAAGGATTTAGTTTCCAGCAGGGGTAGCAATTATAATTCCCACTTCGTGGAGGAGCCAGGTAATTACAGGTAGGTACCTGCTCTGCATAACTTCAGTGTGGAAAAGCATGATTTATCTACGGATACGAGTTCTCCCAAGAAGAAGCTTGGCATGGTGCTTTATTTAAAAGATTATTTGGTCGAAATGTATATCTAGACATAACCATTCTTTTATTGTTTTTCTTTGACCCTTTGCATGCTACCCAATATCCTAAAGGCAGGACTGCAGGAGTGGGTTAAGAAATCAAAAGATGATTTTTTTATCGAAACCATAACTTTAAAATGTTTAATATACTAAAATACTAAATACTAAATACTAAATACTAAACTAAATATTAAATAAATCACTTTATAATAACAAGTTTCTATCATTAATTCCTTAACGGACGCTCTTAACAAAGGCCCCTGTCTAAATACCCAAAAAATACAGAATATACACAGAGAAACACACTTCCATCAATTTCTAATATCTAGCTTAAGTTAAACCTGATTAAATTAAAACTTAGTTAACCAAGAGACTCAATCCATTCAATGCATATCTTCCCAAACACCAACACAACCCTGAATGAATCCTATCCATCATTCGCAACATAGAACCACAATCAAGACCCTTGAAAATACATCCTGCAACATATGTAAATCTTGCACAAATTGCATAATCCCACAACTATATAACAGAAACTAATTCCAACAAAAACAAAGAGACCATAAAATCCATACAATCATTTCTAAATTACCAACATAAAATAACTTAACTCATCAAATTCTAAAGCATAATCAAAACGGAATCAAAGAAAACATCTCAACCGTCAAAGTATAGAATAACATTAAAGTTGAAAAGAAACACATAAAAATTAACGGTAAGATTTCTGGAACCTAGCACGTGCACCACGACCGCCAAACTTCTTAGGCTCACAGCGTCTAGGATCAGCGACAAGCAAGGTACGATCATACCTTACGAGAATGTCTTTGATTTCCTTCTTGCTCTGTTCATCCACGTATTTCTGGTAGAAAGCCACAAGCGCCTTCGCTATGCTCTGCCTTATAGCGTAGATCTGAGAAGTGTGGCCCCCACCTTTCACACGGATACGCATGTCGACGCCAGCGAAACGGTGTCGTCCAAGAAGGAGGATGGGTTCGAATGCCTTGAACCGTAGGATCTCGGGTTCCACGAGCTCGATGGGACAGCCGTTGATCTTGATGAGGCCGCGGCCGCGCTTGCAGTAGGTGACTGCAACTGCTGTCTTCTTCCGCCCAAAGCATTGGACCTGCTCCAGTGCTTGCTGCTGCGTCGCCATAGCTTCTCCTCACTTCACCTCACACACTTTGATTCATGGGCTCGTTTGAATATATATATGGCTAAGGAATTAGGGTTTTTGAGATTGAGTGAGATTGGGCCTTCTTTATTCACTGGGCCTCAAGTTTCTTGGAATAGGCTATCACAAATCCAAATCTAAATTGTGTCAGTTTAAGAGGCTTTTGATTTTACCTGTATCTAGCCATTATGAGTACTTTAAAATTTATAAATAAAAATATATAATTAATTCAAAATAATTTAGAAAATATAGTAAACAAATAAATTATTGGTTTAAACTAATAATTTGGTCCCTGTGTGTGACACTGATTTTGAATTTGGTCCTTATATATACAATTATTTTTAATTTGGTATTCGCCGTTTATTGGTATTATAACGTCGTTACATGATAGGGACCAAATTCAAAATGATTGTCACATGTACAGGTCAAATTGAAAATGATTGTTACATGTAAGAACCAAATTCGAATATATTTTTTGAATTCGATCCCTATATGTGATAATCATTTTTAATTTGGTCCCTTAATTTCAACAACCGATATTATGACTCCAATAAATAACAAAGATTAAATTAAAAATAATTGTACATGTAGGGACTGAGTTCTTGGGTGTGCTCTTGCCAATTTGTAACCTTTCTTTAAAGACACAATAGGTTTATGATTTATTTTTAGGAAGAGGAGGTCTTCTTTTCTCTAGAAGGTGGCAATAGTAAAACTTTCTAGGATTATATCTATAGGAAAGTTGGTTCTCTAGAGCATTGGGGGACAGTTGGTTCATTGATATTGCAACTGTTCCATGACCTTATGTGTTATGTCATGTTTCCAATATTCTTGATATAAGTAACTCACTTTATTTTTTTAATTGGGTCATCTCAATTTTAAGCAATACAATCAATTTTTACTCCAATGAGAGTTTCTATCAATAAGTTGTTTAACTCAAAAATATTTCTTCTCTCTCCTAAATATACACACACAAATGGTCAAATGTTAAGCAACCCATAAGAAATGGTTGCTTATATAAATAACTCTCCTCAATTTTAAATAACTCATAAGCAAATCAAAGTCATATATAACCAACCAAAATAATATTTTCATGTTAGGCAATCCATAAGCAACTCACATTGGAGTTGCTCTTAGGACTTTATTTGTTTGTCCAAATTCACGAATCTTGATGGTTCATTGCTTTTATATTTGTAGGGTTCTCAAAAAATTGTCTAAAGTATATCTAGCTAACTACATGATTCTAATTTTAACTGCTAACTATGGAGCCTTTAAGGATTTCACAGGAACAATACATTCTGAATTATCTCTGTTTTTTTTTTATGTTAGTTTATATTTTTTTTTAAATATATTATATAAAATAAAAAATATATATTTAGTTACAATCAATCCAACCACGATAAGATCGCGATTGGATCAGTGAACAGCGAATCAGTGCCTTCACCGATTCAATGATTGATCCAATTTTTAAAATATTGTTTGCATCTCATGAGCTGAAATATTCAACTTTTGCAACACCCATACATAACTCAAAACCTAGGATTGGAGAATTTCTATAAAGAAGAATTGTGCAAGTTTGTAATTAAATGTTGTTGTGTTCGTATTGGACCATTATTAAGTTATTATTTGGTTTACCCAAAGTCCCAAGGCTGTAAATAGGGGTGTAAATGAGCTGAGTTATTCATGAACTATTCACACTCAGCTCTTTAAATCTTCGGTCGAGCTCGTTCATTTAATTAAATGAGCCAAACCCAAGCTTGAGATTGAGTTTGATTATTTAAATGAGCCAAGTCCAGGCCTTACAAACTCAACATTGAAGGCTCGCAAATATCCCGTCGCTTCTTCTTCCAATTTTGTTTCCCCATTTTTGTCTGTAACTTTCCTTTTGAATTCAACAATTGGTTGAGTTTATCAGCATTTGAATCCCAAAATCGTAGGCTGAGTTTTATTGGTTGGGTTCTATACTTCATGTTTTTTTAATATTATGTTTCAGACATGGAAACCAACCCTGGCAATATAGAAGTCAATGGCACCATCAATGAAAGACAGCCATCTAATATAGCAAATGAAGAAGACGGTGGTGAAGTCCTCAAAAGAAAAAGGCAAAAAACTTCAAATGTTTGGAAAGAGTTCAATGAGATTAAGTTACCAGATAGGAGTCATAGGACACCAAGAGTTGTTTGTGTACATTGGAAGGAAAAATTGTTCTGCAAGATAGGCGGGCAACTTCACATTTGAAGAGACATTTAGGGTGTTGTGGACCTAGGCGGACATTTAATTTGAAGCAAAGGAGCTTGAATTTTGGAAAATATGATTCTGATGCACAAACTCCTTTCTTATTGCAGCCAAGTGCAAAAATAATTAACAAGCCAAACAAGTCAAGCCCAAGCCTTTAACAAGTCAAATTCAAGCTTTTAGTTAGGTTCGTTTAAATAAATAAATCAAGTTCAAACTTTCTTATTTTTTCACAAGTCAAGCTCAAGCTTCAAGTGCTCGGTTTGCCTCGACTTGTTTACACTCCTACCCGTATACAATACACTCCATTTCAAAATATGTTTTTCCACAAGAAATACCTCAAAGCAAATTGTTCCAAATCCATTTAACTCAGTAACAAATTCACATTCCGTTAATGCAAAGTTTTTCAAACCTTGGCTGTGTTTAAAAAAATTTAGTGGCGATTGCAAACCATATCAATATGTGGTTGATCCGAGTGATAAGAGACATGGACACCTTAAACAAGTGGTAAGGGATTCGAATCCGAGCTCTTGTGTATGAAAAAAAAACCTGATTAGAAGGGGAGAACCCACCTTATGTGCCCAACAGGTTCTCCGACGGATATTAATCACTACTAATGATGGTGAATATTTCATATGTATATCATGGTTACCAAAAAAAAAAAAAAACTATGCATAGCTAAGCTAATCACCATTACGTGAATCTGATGAAGATTCATCGAAGGTATATTATCAACACTTTCCATTGAAATATTATCAACAACCATTTTGACTAAAAGTTGACGTATAATTTTATAACAAGAGCAATATATTCAAGAATTAAAAAATAAAGTGTCTTTCTATAGTTAAATTACTCAAATTAAGGACATATTACCAATGCAGGTGAATACACATCCATTCTTAGATTACAAAATGAAAGTGTCGTGCTACACTTAAATTACTCAAACTAGGAAAATATTACTAACATATAAATAACATAGTTTTGAAAATCAGACCGGATCAGTCCGTTCGACCGGTTGAACAGGGAACCTGTCAGGTGTCCAGTTTGTTAAACTCAAAAAACTGGTTAGTTTCAGAATCTGTCAAACCGATCCAAAACCAATCAAAACCAGTGATGAGAACTGGTTTGAACCGGCCATTTTTTCAATTTTTTTTGAATTTTTATTTTCAAATCATAAAAATATATTTTTTAGTCAAATAAAGGTCCAATGACAATTTATAAAAATACATATACATGAGTTTTTATTATTTATCCCTCTTTGTTGATTTTTAATCTTATGAAATATATAATATGATTATTTTATGTTAATTTAAAATTTGATTTATCTTAAGTTTATTACTTAATATAATAAATAATATTAAAAATATATATTTAATTATCATCAGATCGATCATGATTCAATTGCGATTGAATCATTGAACCACTGCCTTCACTAGCTCAATGCCCGGTCCAATTTTTAAAACATTGATAAATAAACATCTTTTCTTAAATGTTTCTCATTGCCTTCTTCCTATCATCACACATATTAAGAAACATTTCCCTCCAATTAGGATCCTAAAATGATGCATGACTTTTATTTTATTGTCATCTAAAATGTCTCCAATTTAATCAAGAACAATCACACATTTAACAATAGAATAATCGAACAATATAATTAAAGAAGTAGCCTCATTTCAAAACGAGAAATATTTTAAAGCGTTGAAAAAGTATTAGTAATTTTATTAAATATTTCTTATTATTTAAATTTTTGAAGTTGAGATTTATATTAAAATTAGTTCAAATAATTAAAATGTAGTAAATTAGTTGAGATTTATACCGTGCACACATTATTGGTAAATTATAATTATTATATATGTAGTAAATATCAAATCAAATGATATTAAAAATAATTAATAATCAAAAGATAAAAAGAATTTACGTTTGGAGGAAAAATAAATAAAAGTAGTGAAGTTAGGTGATATGAATTCTGATTGCAAAACAATATTTTCGATAATAATAAATAGATGTATTTTATTTATTATCTATTTATTATTATGTGTTGCACCTCACCTTTTTTTAAATCGAGTTGCGTTTGAATGAGGTGACACGAGTTTCTTTCAGCTTAATCAGTGGTCTCGAGTTCGAATCATAGCCCTGGGAATGTAGCATCGTTAAAATTCTTAAGGGAGAGTTTTGTCGCTCTTGTAGTCCTTCTCGACTCAAGGGATTAGTCTCTACAATTGCGTATGGTATATATTTAGAAACCAAAAAACGATAACAATAAATAGATATAGATATAAATATAAATATATAAAATAAGGAGAATGCTAACGTTAGGAATCAAGAAAAACAAGTTTTTATGAGGAAATGATGTATTTATTATTCTTAGAATGATCGTGATCCTTTCATGTTGTGAGAAAACATGTTTGAGTTTGAACCTTACATCTCTATTAACTAAAAATTATTTTGGGATCGATGACATAAATAAGTTTTAACATAGATGTAAGGTTGAGTTTCGTTGAACATGACTCTCATGTTTTGCCACAACAGTAAAGGATCCTGATTCTTCTAAGAAGTGGTATACTTAGTTTTTCCATAAAACTTATTTTTTTTATTTCCATAGGGCACTAGAGTTAGGCATAGGGTCTTGGATCCGCAGACGGGTCGTTTAACCCGCAATTCATGCGGGTTAAGACCATACAAAATATAGGTTCGTTTAAATGTAGGCTTTTTCCCTCGGTCCGTCTAACATGCGGGTTAGACGAGTTGGGTCCGCGGGTTGACCCACAGATCACTACTTTTTTTTATAAAAAAATGCGCCTAGTGCAAACAAGTGAGTCTATGCATAATGAGCTGAAGGCCAATCCATTTCCTGGGTACCTCCCATGAGTGTTCGTGGATCGGTTTGGATCAGTTTGAGAGAAAAAGTTATCAGATCCAAAGATTAAAACAACATGCAGTTCAATTCGATTTGGATTGCTTCCTTAAAAATATTTGATCAGACTAAATGCGATCTGGATTGGATTGATTGATTCGATTTTTACCGACACATCATTACATATTTATATTACATCAAAGAATCAAGATTACACACTAAATTTAACAAAATCTTAAACTTATATATACTTGTTGATAAATTCATGTAATAACATTTAATAAAATATGTTTAAAATAAATAAATTTCATTATCTAGTTCCAGAATATTTTTTTATGTTTGGAACATTAAAAATAGTTGAAAAATATGTCAAATCAAACTAATAAGTATTATTTGGAAAAAACCAACAAATAAAAAATCAATAATGCAAAAGATAATATAAACATATATTAAATTTATATATGCGGTTTAGTTTGGTTTAAAAAAAGAATGCAAAATTCGATTCGATCAGTTTTCACAAAACAAGATCCAATAAAATCCAATAAACGTCGATTTTGTTCGATTTTCGATTTTTTGGATCGATTTGCGATTTTTTTTTCCGTCAGTTTGAATATGAACACTTCTAGTACCTCCCATATTTGTTATCATGGATCCACACTCAATTGGGTTCACGTTTGAAGATAATAATCAGACATATTTTGTATGTCAAGCCAGCTAATTTTTTTTAGAGTTTAATTGTTATATACTGATAATGTAAAATTTTTTATACTAACAATCAATCACCAATCATAATATAAATGACTTTTAAAGTAGTTAGGACAAGATTTAATTTTTTTTACTCATGTGACAATTTATGATTGGAGATGTGTTAAAAGGATTTTAACTATCGATGTATAATAATAAAACACAGTTCTTTATTCTTTTTAGAAAATAGTGTGCTCATGTATATATATATATATATATTTATTATTTATTTAATTATATTGTATTTGTTGAGTGTTGTTGAGGTAAAAGAATTAGTTTGTTTTTTTTTTAATGTTGATAGGTAAAAGAATCTGATTGTTTTTTTATGGAAAAAGAAAAAAGGGAAGGGTTTTGAACTACCATTCGCATTTTTCATCTCAAAAACACTGCTCCAGTCGCGGTTCGCCCCTGCTCCAATTCACCATTTCCCTTCAGGTTTTTCCTTTCTTCCCTCTCTGTTATCTGTGCGAATCAACTTGATGAAGTCACCATCCTTCTGTTATTTTGGTACTGGACGATATTTAAGGGCCGACATCTTTCAACCAGATTTTTTCCGTACGAAAGAGTCAGGGATCGAACTCCTGACCACTTGTTTAAGGGGCCTGAGCTCGTTATCACTCGGACCAACCAATATATATATATATATATATATATATATATATATATATATATATATATATATATATATATAAGTAGATAAATATATATGAATAAGTATATAGGCAAAATAGGTTAATTGGTCCTATACGTTTATTTTTTTAAAATTGGTCCTACACGTTATATTCCGTTTCCAAATTAGTATTTTCCGTCAATTTCGACCTAATGCCGACAGTTTTGACATGACGTGACTATGATATTAGTGTTACACGTGGCTTTTGATTTGACACCGTAAGGTTGAAATTGACGGAAGACCAATTTGAAAAAAAAAAAAAAAACTTATGGGATCGATGTGAAAATTTAAGGTGGGTGTATTGAATTGAGATTTTGAAAGACTATTTGGACGTAAAAAGGTAATGGATTATGTAGGAATGTAATGACTTATAAGATTTTTTTTAAAGACTTTTATAATCAAGATTTTATTGTTTAGATTTTAATGGGTTTATATCCTAAGAATTTATAAGATTTGGAAGGATTATATGGATTTATAAAATTTGAAAGGAATATATAGTGGAGAATAAAATCATAATTTATAAACCAGATTCTATTTCTGTAGTGGAGAATAAAATATAAACTATAATTATAACATTAATTTGCAAATTCAATTTTATAGTGGAAAAGACAACATATTCACAGGTTTTTGTTCACATGTTATTGTATTTATATAATGAAAAAGGAAATTGTGAACTTAAAAAAGTAAAATTACTTTATTTTTCTAATGTCACAAATACTGTATTCTATATTTTTATTGCTTGTTGTTACTGATATATATTAGTCATCAAGAGTATATAAAATTGATGTGTCATTACTTGCAAATCAATTCTACTATATATTTAGGTAGCGTTTGACCTAACTTTTTTTGGAGCTTAAAAACTATTTTAAAGTAAAGTTAAAAATAAGTGTTTTAAGAGCATGTTTGGGACAATTTATTGATCTTGGAAAAAGCTTCCCCCCCCCCCTAAAATAAGTTGTTGGAATTATTCTAATATGTTTGAGAAATTAGCTTGAAGTAAACAAAAAGATTTTTTATAGAAAAAATTGGTTTTCGATAAAGCTAAAAATTTTAAGCTTATTTGAAAAAAAAAAAACTTACCAATCATATATTTCCATTTTACACTATATAACTAATTATCAAACAAATATTATTATTCAATACAAAAAACTTCATATAAATTTTTTTTTTTTTACAATTTACTATATAAAAGTATTTTTTTACACTATCCAAACAAAATAGATTATCTTAAAAACGCTTTTTAATAAATATACTCAAACAAAAACTGATTCTCATTATAATTGATTATTACAATAAATATATAATTGATTATTGAAGTAATATCTTAAAATCGCTTTATTTGGTAATTTATGTTGGGTTGAACGACAACCATAGGGGAAAGAGAGGGAGGGAAGAGGTGGAGAGAGGAAGGGAGGAAGGGAAAGGGGGAGAAAGGAGAGAGATAGAGGGAGGGAGGAGAAAGAAATGTGAAGGCATAAGGTGAAGAGAAATAAAGATTGAGAATCCTGAGAAATCTCATGTGCTAGGGTGAGACTTTTTGTTACTAAAAAATAACTAAAAAGTCACAAAATCTCACAAAATCCACCTTAGAAAACAATCCATCGAAATCAGGAAGTTTTTGAATATCGCAAGACTTTTTGTTACTTATAAAAAGTCTTGATTGAATACCACTAGATTTGGATTCCCTCTTTAAAAAGTCCTAATAGTCTTGATTGAATATCACAAGACTTATTTAGATTACTTAAGTGTGTGTTTGGATGAAGAATTGTTAGAGGGTAAAGTAATTTTATAGAGTAATTAAATTATTTTACTTCAAAATATGTTGTTTGGATATTTTTTTTAAAAAGTATTTGAAATTCTTGAAATTTAATAGGGTATTTGTTATAATGTAAATGAAGGAATTTCTAATCCACACCTAGATAGATAGAATTTATAAATTCCTCTCACTCCCTCCACATTTGACCACCACCGCCGACCGCCTACCACAGCCGCCGCGGCCCGAGCTCCGACCGCCACCAACTCCGACCATCGCAAAACCTCCTTCCACCACCACTTGCCACCATTTTTTATGAATAATGACATAAATAATTATTTAATTATTCCTAAAATTAGTTAATTATGAAAATATTTTAAATTTTAATTATTTTTGGGTCCAAAAGCTTCAAATAGGAATCGAACCCTAGACCTCCAAGGTGAAAGAGTGGAGATCAACCTCTAGATCATTGACGTCTGTTTATAATAATTTGTTATTTAAAATTACTAATGTTTATTTTTTTTATCACATTTTATAGTAAAATTTAAAATTTAAAAATAAATATTGTGAAATGAAATTTTAAAATTAAACAGAATTAAATTGCTTTATGTAATGTAACACCCTGATTCTTAGCAATCTTTTTAATTAATCAATAATTAAGTAATTATATTTTATTGGAGAGTCTAGAAAATTAAATAAATTATTCCGAGACCATAGTCACACTCTATACCATCGTAGGAGGATATGGTTAAGTTTTGGGCCGAAAACTCAAACGAAGCCCGATCTATGTTTTTTTCGGATGATAGTGTTTTTTTACTATCACGACCTCATTTTGACTAACGGTTAGAACCATTAGGCTTAGAATTCAATCCTCTATCTTTTTGCTAAAATGTGTCCTGACGTCCAAAAATATAAATAATATTTTATATTCGGACCGAAAATCGATCGGGTAGACAATTCGAATTGTCTTAGAGTTTTTCAAGAAGCTTGAGCCAATAATTTTCATACTAGGGCTATGTTAAATTATTTGGGGACTCCTATCAGTGTTATGAGGTGAATTGACCAAATTGTCCTTGATTAGTTTTTGCTAGTTACCTTTTATTACCTTTTACCTATTTTCTTAACTCCTAAGTTAACTCTTTAAATATACTATTTTTCACCCCCACTCTCTCATTTCTTTCGGCAGAAACAGCCCCCCTCCTGACCTATTCTCCTTCCTTTTCTCTTCTTTCTCACCATTTTTCTCCATTTTTTTTTTTGAGCTTGGTCTTTGAGATTTGTTGAAGCAACCTTCACCAAACTTGAAGTAGATCATCATAGGAGGTAGAATCTCATCTCTATCTCTCTTAATCTCCCATTTATCTCCCCAAAATTTCATGTGTAGAAGAGTTAGGGTTTTTATCCCTAAATCTTCAAAAATCCATGAAAAATTGTAGAAAAATCATTTTCATACCAAACCAATTTCTATGGCCTAGGCTCATGACATACTTGTATGGTTCAAGAGCTTAGAGCCAAGAAATTTCGCTAGGGTATTTAACCATAGAGGGGCCGAAACCCCCTATTGAGTAGGGTAGGGTTTTTGGTTGGTTTTTGATGTTTTGAGTTGATATCTAGGGTTATCACATTTAGTTAGGGTGTTATACAAGAAATGAGAATTTTTGGAGCTCCCTAGCTATTTTTCATATTTTTCATTCAATAGGACCGAACCCTAGGTGTAGTGCAGTAGGAGAAATCTTTATTTTTTGAGTTAATGCCTTCATTGATTATGTTTAGGGATACCTAAGGATCCTAGATCCAGGAGTTAGGAATTTTTAGATATCCCTAGCCTAATTAATTAAATAGGGGCAGCAGCTAATCCTAAGGAATTAGGGAGTTTTTGATTTAACTGTATTAATTTCTGATTGTATTCTGTTGTATAGAATCGGACAAGACTCGAACATTCGACAGCGCACCCGACTGACAGCTGCGAAGTCATAGCCGGAGCTGCACGGGGAAATCACTAAGGTGGGGAGAAAGAACGAATATCGTCGGAAAGGCAAGCTTAGTATATAGTATATAAATCAGTGTAGGGGAACCCTTAAACCCTACTAGAGGTTGAACCCTGGATATAGTGCCTGGACCCTAGGTGTGAGTACTTTTGGGCTATCACCACTAAGTTGATATTATAGATGATGTGATGTTGATGATGATGTGATGTTGATGTTGATGATTGATGTTGATGTTGATGTGATGCGATGTGTCATGGTCGTGGACGAGTGTTTAGGCGTGAGGTTCCGATATCAACCTGTGATGGATGTTTGTTACATTTTCATATCATTTCATACCACAACATTTGGTCCCAAAGGGGATGTCCAATTGGGGACGTTACTTAAAATCCTGAGGCGGGATATGATGTGATGTGATGTAATCCCGACAAGGATGTCCAATTGGAGACTTGATGTATCGGCTGACATGCATATAGGGAAAACAGCATATACATAGGGACTAGTATCCCTCTTATAGGCTTATTTGAGATAATAATGTTTGAGATGATTGTGATGGGTGACTTAAGAGATGGGTGATGTTGTGTTGTATATGTTATATATATATATATATATATATATATATATATATATATATATATATATATATATATATATGCTGTACTGATGCCCCTTTCCCCTATTGATGAATTATGTTTCTTATCTCCCGCATTTTTCTGTATATGTTATTTCTATTTTGTGGAAAGACCCCGAGGAGGAACCAGTTGCTGAAGAGCTGGACGGCGTTCCATACGAGCCTGATGCCGGAGGACGTGCCACGGACCCTAGCCTCGAGAGGTTGGACAGTGATCGTGGTTAGCCGGAGGATTGTCTCTCAGCCTACTTTTCATGCTTTTATTTTGGTTTGTATTAATATACTTGTATGCTTTACTTTAATACTATAGTCCCACTGTCGCGGCAACTGTTGTATGTGATATATCTATTTATATTTTAAAGCTGTGTACTCTGAAGCGTGGCGTGGCATGTATTATTTTGCTTCCGCGCTCAATTTTTTGCTTCACTTCGTATTAATAAGGCGCGCTAACGTTTATAATGCGATTAAGATTAGTTAATATCCTAGGTTCTACTGATGGGACTGCGGGTCGTCTCATGTAACACTCCGATTTTTCACATTCTCTACACTCTAATATGAATTAAACAGAAATTAAGAATTTGTATTTTTGGAGGGTTTAGAGAGTGAAATAAAATATTCCGAGACCATAGTCACGCTCTATGTTATCGTAGGAACCTATGGTTAAATTTTGGGTCAAAAACTCAGACGGAGCCCGGTCTGCGTTTTACACTGACAGTATGATTTTACTGCTCAGACGACCTAATTTTGACTCGTGAACCAAACAATTAGGTTATATATTTTATTTACAACGATATTGGTTATTTTGAAAATTTTCAAAATAAATAAGTCGTTATATCGAAATCGGTTGAAAACGGAGCTGAATACGGATTTATCGGGACTGTTAAAGGATAAGCCTCATGTCCTTTTCAACAACACCTCATCTAGATGAGTCACTAGGTGACTCACCAAAAGCCATCATTACTTAGTAGAGCAAATGACCTTTATGCCCTTAAACTTCCCAAAATTACCATTATGCCCTTCTAGGAAATTACCTTTCTATCCTTCCATATTTATTAAGATTGGAAACCTCATTTTCACCCATTTTCAGCCCTTCTTCACGCAGCCTCATCCCCACCCTCATTCTCTTTTTTTATTTTCACTCCATTTCACTAAACTTCTTCATTTCTCACCTAATTCAAGAAGGAGCATAAATCAAAGGGTGAAGGAGAAGCTTAACTCTTTGTCCATCTCCATCAATCAAGAGGTAAGCTCCACTCATCTCCATCTAGAAACTTCGAATTCTCCACAGGATTTCATGATGTAAGGTTTTAGATTCAAAAATCCATAATTAATTGTAGAAAAAATCCTATGCTCATGAAATCAATTTCTATGAACTCATCAAGATCTTTATATTCATCATTCAAGAGCATAGAGTAAGAGAACATAGCTGCCCTGTTTTTGTTCCATAGGGCCGAAACCTTAAGGGTATGGATAGTTGGGATTTTGTTTCAATTGGTAGAAAAGAACCATAGATTTCATCTTTCTCTTGTCCATATGTCTTGAATTCAAGAGCTTGAAGAAAAATAAAATCCCTAGCCTATGATACTAGAGAGAACCGAATTCATACCCTAGAGGAAGAGGATGATATTGTTTCAATTTTCAATTTATGACAATTTCCCTTAATACTAGAATACTCTATGATCATAAATCTAAGAGTATGTAAAATTTTGAGAAGTCTAGCCAAAGGGACTAGCTATAGCCGAACCTATACGCTAGGTTATCTGAACAAGCTAATTTTATTTTATGTCTTGGTGATGAAGGATCAGAGAATAACCGTAGCATGATGAATCGGAAAGATAATTTGGACCGTTGAACGGATAACTTAGTGACCGAAAGGCTTAAATTGGAGTAGGCTACGAGGAGACTACAAGAGGTAAGGGGAGTTTACCCGAGGGATTCATGATAACTACATGTTGTGTTGTTGATGAATTTATTGAATGAAGTGCTTTGATGATGAGTTGATGTTGTTATATGTTTTTATGTGAACGTTGATGTGGTTGAATGTGTTGATGGAATTTAGTATGTTGACAATAATGTGATTGGCTATGTTTATGTGAATAGGTGTGGATTGATTATGTTGTGATATGATAATTGTGGTTGTGGTTTGTTGCATTGAAATCCATAAATAAAGATAAAAGCTTCTAAGAACCTTGCAGAAAAATCATAGATTGATTTGGGGGGAAACTTTGGGAATCATTTATGATGAAAATTTTCTCAAGTATACACTATGTTATGATTAGAAGAAAACATTAAAATTTGGATTTGAATGACTTTCCGGTGAAAAAGGTGAATTTTCCAAGAAATTTATGAAAAATTGTTTCACCGTTTTGAAAACAGTGTTTTATACTGAGGTAGTATTTTTGATCTCAACCATCCTTGCATAAATGGAATTTGAGAAGGGATTTATTTATGAAAGGTGAAATTTTATTACAATTACGTTTGTTTTGTTTTAAAACGTATTTAAATAGAAAACGTTTTGTCTGTAAATGATTTTATAATGATGTTGAAAATCCGACAACTTATAAGAGTTGTGGGGATTTGATTTGATTTCTGTATTTCACAGAACAAAAACGGTGGAAACGTTGAAACGTGAATCTAGTAAACGAGACGTCGGGTTACTAGTGTCCTGTGATAAAGACACATAAATAAACGGCGTTGCGGACTGTGTGTCCTACGATGTGATGTGGACTATGTGTCCTATGATATGTTGTGGACTGTGTGTCCTATGATCTATGATCTATGTGTCTTTTTCATATCAATGATGGATATGAGAATAGAGGTGAAAACTGTTTTCTATTACCACAAACCTCACATTGGTGCACCGGTGTGAGAATTCGTGACTGAGCACTCGGACGTTTCGTCCTGTATTGATGGTTGATGTTTTAAAATGATGAAAGACTTAGACGGTTCGTAAGCCTTTGTGCTACGACAAGGAAAGAAAGAACACTGAGAAAAGTGACAAAAATATCAAATGTTTTACATGCATATAAAACGGCAGACGTGCCAACGATGTTTTTGGAATCTGGATATCTTGGTGATCAGGATATTCAAGACGGTGTATATATCATTGTGCCCTGGTGGACAATGAGAAACCATTAAACAGTGTTTTCATGTGCCTTGTGTTGGACAGGTTTCAATGGTTTCGTTACGGTGTGCCTTTTTAGGCAATCGAGCCTGATCAGCTCAGTTTTTATAAAAACGATGTTAACGGTATTGGGATCTCCGGAGATTAGGAAAAATATTAAACGATGAATATTGAAGTGTCATATTTTTACAGTGATTATGATGGTTATAAACGGTGATTTTTTATGAACGATGATGTGATTTCATATGTATGGTGATATTACGTTGAAAAGGTGATTTTACGTTGTTATGGTGTGGTGTTCTATATGTAGTTATCATATTTTAAATTCATACATTGATATCTCACTTTTGTCTGTACATGTGGACGCCTATTGTGTTTTTGAACACATGTACAGATGTAATTCAGCAAATCTCTTGCTCATTTCGGGACCTCGAAGTTTTACGCCGACGGCAAAGATATGTGGACTGGCGACGACGAGGCACAATCTCATGGGTCTGAAGTATACTAGATAGTATACTCTATCAGTTTTAGATGTTTCTTTATTAAACTAACTCTTAGGTTTTGATATACATATGACATACTAAAGATCAGGAAAAGGATGTACGCCTTATGGCAACGTTGGGTATTACTACAAAGGATGAATGAAAAATTTTGTTTTATATGATTATTCTGTTTTACTGTTTTACTTGGGTATTAAATGTTCAAAAAGTTTTTTTTAAATTTCCATAACAGGTTGTCATGTGATGTCTCCTAGAAGGGGGCGTTACACTTTATCCAAACAAAGAATTTTAAATATAAGGAATTCGAATTACTCTATCAAAACAAAGTATTTTCAAAATGAAGGTAATTCAAATGAAGTAATTCAATTGTCCTATATTTTAAATACCCTAGAATTTTGAAATACCCCATCCAAACGCACCCAAGTCTTGATTGAATACCAAAAGACTTTTTTATCATAAAAAAGTCTTTTAAAATCCTTTAAAATCTGAATCCAATACACCCCCTTAAATAAACGTATAGGACGAATCAACCTATTTTGCCAAATATATTTAATAGAGTAAATACCCAATTTGGTTCCTGAAATTGTAAGATCGTATCAACTTAGTCCTCCACATTATCAATATTCCAAAATGATTATTGGAATTGCAAAATGTAGCAAATACATCCCTGACATTATTCACTTAGTTTCAAATGTATCCCTGATATTACCAACTTCATGTCATTGTAGTCCATGCAAATATCAGCAGAGGGACGAATATGATTAACCTTTTGCAATTCCAGGGATCATTTTGGAATATTGATAATGTAGGGGACTAAATTAATACGATCCTATAATTTGAGGATCAAATTGAGTATCTACTCTAAATAAAAAGATGGTCCTGCGTTTCACAGCCCTATAACTACCCAATCTGAATTTCTTTCTCCTTCGGAAATGAGCCAGCCAGCCCCATCTCTGCTCGCAACTCAGCCAAGAGCGACAGCAGCTGCAGCTCTTCTCTCCGGCGACCGGCTGTTCCGTTCTTCATAAGCTGTTCTGTTTTTCCATCGTTCTTGACACAACTCAGCTATTCTCTCTGCTGCGTGCAAGACCAAAGTACTCTCTTATGGCTTATTGCGTACCTTGTCCTGCTTCAACAACATAAGCTCCTTTCTATGTTTTTTTTTTTTTTTGTTCAAATCTGTTTTAATTTTTATGTTATGCTCTCATATTTGTAAAATTTCAATTTACACGTATCCGTACTTTATTTGTTTTAGAAATTTTCATAAATCATAACCCGTATCTATATCAGGTACCTGAACCGCGCTTTGTCTGCATATCGGAATGGACACCTGGGAAAGTTTTGATTTCGATTCTCAAATTGGGTCATTTAGGTAAATCACTCCTTTTCATGGCAATGGCCAAAAAGAATAATGTTTTCTTTAAATGTATAAGGACTAGTTTGTTTAAGATTAAACAAATGTTTTTTTTATTTGTGCTAAAAAAAATGATTTTTATATAAAATAATATAATGATTTTTTTTAAAGATTTTTAACTAAAGCAAAAGTTAATTTATGCTTTTATATATCATAAAAATCACTTTTTGGACATTCTTATCTATGGCATTAGTTTTTTTATTATAATCTAGTAAAAATAGTTTCTCTTTAAAATCAGATTTCAATTTTTGCTGAGCCTTATTATTTTCAAAAGCTGCCGAGTACTTTTTTTTTCCTCAAAATAATCTCAAAACTACGAGCCCATCATGTTTGGTCAATCGTATGATTCACCCTTAATTTTCTTTTGTACTTTTGGGTAGTTTGGGAGACGGTGACGATAATGCACCAATTTTGCCAGCTAAGAAGATGAAAAAAAGGAAAGGGATGGAGCAGGTATAGGCAATGGAGCATGGTTATTATTATGTATGTATTCAATTTGCATGTTACACATTTTGTGTGATCAAAGTTCTGTTGTGTTAGGCACATGGAAAAGTTCAATCAAATAAGAAACAAAAGTTAAGCAAACCTCAGAAAAGGAAGCTGAAGAAGTTAGAGGTTTGTGGGGGTGGACAGAAAAAGGGGAATGGTTTTTCACTCTCTTCCTTTTCTGTTTTGAATCTCACATTTTTTGGATCCCTTCAGAAATGCAAGATGATAGGGAGAAACAACTTCTGCTGGAAAAAAGTATTAAGACATTAAAATATGTAAATGAATTATTATTAAGTTAGAGGGTGTGTTTCAATTTACGTTTGGAATATCGTTCGATGAAAAAATACAGTTTATGAGGCCTAAAATATGAAAACAAGAATTTGTTACTTTCATTCAAACATACGTTTGAACTAATTCCAATACAAATCCAAACATGCACATATTTGCTGCTTTAATGCTGTTGTTTGTGGGAAGCACTAAGTTGTTGAATAATAGTATAATACTCTTTCTCTCGTCTCCTTCTCTCTTTCTCTCGTCTCCCTCATACTCTTACAAACGGCGAGAGGGTTAGTTTTGGGCCATTTTGGTCAAAACCACCCATTTATTTCGTTTTTTTTCTTCTTTTCTTTGTATAAGTGGGTTTTTCACATAAATCTGGCTCTTTTGTATTGGGTTTTTCACATAAATCTGGATCTTTGTGTTTTTTTTCTTATTCTTCGTAGTCTTGGGGTGGTGCTGTTTGATTCTCGTCTTGGTGCGATGTTCGTTTGTTCCTGATTGACAGATCTGCTTCGATCCATCACAGATTTGATTAAGACTTAGGTCTCAATGCTACAGATCCAGAAGCATGGGAATTCCGGTGACTTTGATGGTGTCACTTTTGTAAGCAATTCGACTTTGTTGTATTATGCTTTAATCTGGGTTCTGTGAGTTTGTTCGTAATTTTATTCTTTTCGGTTTTTAGCAATTTTGGATCTATAATATCATCGATGTACTATATCAATTTGAATGAATGAATGTCTGTCCGTATAAAAAAAAAAAAATATAATACATGGATCATTTTATTTTATTTTTTGCAGTGAAAACACGCTTCCAGAGTTTGCATATTCTCTTTTGCAGTCTTTGGGTTTTTGACCTTTGGATTTTTTTTCTGAAATCTAAAGATCATGTTAGTTAATCGAAAGGAGCTATTTTGATCATTGGCAGTGTATTTAGGAGAAGGAAAATAAGTATTTTTCTTTGGCAGAGAAAACAAAAGTCACATTATTTTTCACACCACTTTTGCACTGGTAAATGATATATAAATTCATAATTGGTTGGTTAACAAGATATCAATACTATCTGATTAACACACACACACATACACACACACACACACACACACACACATATATATATATATATATATATATATATATATATATATATATATATATATATATATATATATATATATAAAATCAAATGACATCAGGTGTCAAACTTAACTTTGACGCTAAATTCTGTCCCTTAATTATGGTTTAATCTAATGGTTTAAGTTTATGACTTTTATTGAAAAGAGAGAATGATTAAAAGTAACTCTAATAAGGAGTGCAAAAATAGGATTTATTTAATAAAAACGGATACTAAATATCTTGATTTTCCGTTAAATTTATAATATTTGTTAAATAAATATTTTATATTTTTAATTCAAGAGTACTTATTATGCGATAATTTCATATAAGATACATTAACATTATAATAAAATAATTTAATGTACAATAAAACTTATTAGGTACTGTATAGTTTTATATTTAAATAAAATTATATAATATAATGTAAAATATCATATATATATATTCTTAATCCACATTTTATATTTTAATTATAAACATACATGACAATCAAGGACAGTATATTCCTAATAACTTTCATTCTATGTTATATTCTTTTATTAAATTACATGGACATTAGAATAAATTGACACTATAATAAAGGAATATAATATATCATAAACATTATAAGGTATAGTATAATTTCATATTTTATTTAATATACAATAATAAAATATACATTATAAATATTGACTTACAACATTTTTAGGTAAAAATTTAATTCTGAAAAATACTAACTTTTTAATCAATAAATTTATTAGGTAAAATACATATTTTTCTAATACCTGTCATTCATTAATAGATAAAGAATTAATTTAATATATATTTTATTATTTATTTATTTCAATAAAAAGTAAAAGATATTACAAAGATAACTAAAAATAACTAATATTGATAAATTAAAATATAAATTTCTATTTGATAAATACTTTATATTTTTCATTCAACGATATATTATTGTTTATTAAATAAATTTTGTAGTGTTTTTATCTTCTTATTTTTTAAATATTTTTTTATCTCTTTATTGAAATAATTATATGATGAAATAAGTAATAAACTAATATTTTTAAAGTAAAATTATACGATATTTTACAATAAAATTATAATTTTTAATATAATGTATTGTAAAATTAATGTTTTGGTTGATTGTAATGTATGTTCATAATTAAAATATTAAATGTGGATTCATAATATATATATATATATATATATATATATATATATATATATATATATATATATATGATATTTTACATTATATTATATAATTTTATTTAAATTTAAAATTATACAGTACCTAATAAGTTTTAGAGTTTAATTGTTATGCACTGTCAGTATAAAGTTTTTTACACTGTCAACCAATCAGAAATCATGGTATACGTGACTTTTAATGTAGTTAGGATAAGTGTCAAACATTTTAACTAACGTGGCAATTTATGATCGTTTGACAGCGTAAAGAATTTTTCCAGTGACAGTGCATATCAAGTAAATCCTAAGTTTTATCGTACATTATATTATTTTATTATGGTGTTACTATATATATATGTATAGGCAAAATAGGTTGATTGGTCCTATACGTTTATTTAATTTTTCACATTTGTCCCATAAGTTTTTTTTTTTCAAATTGGTCCTACACGTTTCATTTCGTTTTCACGTTAGTCCTTTCCGTCAATTTTGACCTAACGCTTTTAGTTTTGAGCTGACGTGGCACAATATTAGTGCAACACGTGTCTCTTTATTTGACGGCGTTAGGTCGAAATTGATGGAAAGGATTAATGTGGAAACGGAATGAAATGTGTAGGACCAATTTGAAAAAAAAAAATTTATGAGACCGATATGAAAAGTTAAATAAACGTATAGGACCAATCAACCTATTTTGCCATATATATATATATATACCACAAATTTGTATATTAACCTCCATATAAAACTAGTGCAGAAAAATTTCACAAAATCAAACGTCTTAAGAGAATAAGGATAATATAAAGAGAAATTTAAATGGATGAAAATTAAAACAATTATTTAACAGAAATGTTCATCAAAAAATATATTTGAAATAAAATACTATAACAAGAAGCATCGCCTTCGCCTTGCTACTACTGCACCAACTGGATCACTGACAGAGCTTTTGTTGCTTTTAGTTGTTATCTTTTAATTCTAAAGTTACTAATAGGTTTCAAAACATCTATCTGTCATTGGTCGCTAGAAATTAGAAAGAAAAAAGTATATCCTCTTATGTATAGAATGATAACTATTATTCTTATACTTCCTATTTTTAAAGCTACTATAGTGCGATTTTTTATTTATGAATATAGTTAAGACTACATTACTTCATAACAAGATAAAAGATGAATTTTTTTACTTACTGTTTATTAGTATACATTGAAAAAAATGCTGAAAAGCTTAGTATAGATTCAAGTATAGATGATTTTCGTGACATGCATGAAAGATGTTCTGTATTTTGATAGATTACTAATATAAAATAAGATTTTGGAAATATAATAAATATTTTATATGAAATTTGATATGTATATATTTGTTAGATGGAACGTGAAATACTATATAATTATTTTCAGGTTCGTTTTATGGTACGTGATCTAAGGACCGGTTTGGTTTGTGTTTTCATTTCCTGTTTCTATTTTCTGAAAATTGTTTTCATTTTTAAATTTTGAAAAAATTGAAAACGTGTTTGTTTTGATTTCCTGTTTTCTATTTTCATTTCCTATTTTCAAAAATTTGGAAATAAAAACACTGAAAACAACCATCATAATGTTCAGATTTGGGTCCAATTCAGGAAATGTTTTCGATGAAAATATTTTCACTAAACTCAACCAAACGCATTTTCAAGCTCATTTTCTATTTTCATTGAAAATGAAAACAGGAAATGGCCAAACCAAACAGGCCCAAATCTGGAACCAAGCTATGGAGTACCCGTGCGCAGCCCAAATCTAATGATGGATAGTGCAAGAGAAAAAAAGTAAAAATTATCTACGACTATGAACGATCAACTGCAACTGGAAAGACTGGTTCCAACTTTTTTTATATGTTTGCCGTTAACAAGAACGAGTTACGGGCACATTGAATCGAGAACGAGTCACAACAAACAGTGGAAAGTCGCGTATATGGTTCTCCAATACTGAATATGCTCCTTCGAGTGGTGGATGTGGAAGGCGGAGATGGCCATAAACGAGGCTCCGAGCACAGTGTCCAAGCGAGGTGCCAAAATGATGGGAGCGCCATGGAAGAAGAAAGATCTGATTGAGGGTACCTTCATTGCCTCAGCTTGTTGCTCCAAGGTCTTTGGAACGAGATGAATGATGGTGCCTCGGTGGGCTCTGGAAAACAAGTGCCCGATGCGAAAAACCGCGAGATCATGGCTTCGATGTCCTTCTTCCCTCCATGAACGCGTTTACCTTGGCTGATTTTACTAAACTCGATTTAGACGGAGTGAACTCGATTTTGCCGAGTATGTGGAACGCGGGTTTCATGAGGCTAGGAGTTGGTTGCTCCTTCTGCTGTTTAATCCAAAAGACGAATGTAAGCGTTTGAAATGTGCACTGCACCACCGAGATCCTGTTCTACCCCTACCTCTAATCATTTTCACATCTGGATTATTAGTCATAGTAGTCATCGCCACCACATCAAATGAACCATCCTTCTCATCTTGCCATGCTAGTTCTTTCACCAGTGCAGTCTTACTCACTCCACCATGTGAACCTTAGCATCCTTCAATGCCTCCATAATCTCATTCATTATCTTTGTTTCTAGATTCCAAGGCCTCATACCCTGTATCAGTTGAACTCACATTACAATTCAAAGCACAACGGTAAGAAACTCTATCAAAAGTTTCTTGTCTTATTTTCACACAGAAGTTCCACCAAGTTCCTTGCTCTCTGGCTCAATGTGTACTTTGACAAAGTATATGTCTAAGTCCAACTCTTTGTTTTTCAGTTTGTCCTCATCAGGAAAGGAATTTTGTGCCTCTTCTAAAGCTACATTGATAATATATTCATTGAGTAATTAGCAAAACTATAGCATGAAACGGTGCGACTATCGCCAATCTCTCCGCCTCCTCGTCACCTCGCCGCTTTCCATTCGGACTACTACGTACTGCCCTCTCCACGTCACGTTATCCGCCGGCGGACCTCTCTCCGTCTCCGACAACACCCCGCCATTTTCCTCAACCGCTCCACCACGACAAAAAATAATCACCCAACACCACATGCCCCCTCCTTCCGCCACAATAAAAAGCTCCAAAGTTCCTCCCTCATTTCTTCTCTTTGTCTGGAGGTGGTGTTGGTATACTCAGTAGTGATGGCGGGGGAGAAATGACATCCGACAGAGCTGGTGCAGACTGCAGTGCGTGGTGAAAGTCACATGCTGCGGGAAGGTTGGGACGAGAGTTGTACTTGAAGGAAGTGAAGTAATGGAGGATATGGAGGGAAGGCAGATGACAGCGAGAGACCAAATGAGAGGTTGGACGGTTACGTGCATGATGGTGAAGGAGATGAGAGAGATGAGTCATAGGAGAGATAGAAAAGTAAAAAACGGAAATGTGGATAAAGTTTAAAAGATAACTCGTGGTTGCAGGTAATTGGCGGTGCGCATCGGTGCACACTAACTTAGTGCACGTACCCTAAAACGAACCTTATTTTCATGTCATCTTTTTTTTTTTTATCAGTAAATTTTTTTTTATTTTTTTTTTATTTTCATGTCATCTAAACATATTTCCAAGATAATTTTTTGCTTCAAAAAAAAAAAAAAAACAAATTTCCAAGATGCAATTTATATGAAAAACTGGTGTATGACGGTTTAGTTTTCTTTTACTTCAATTTTCAATATTTTTCACAAACCATTTAGTAGTAATAAACCCCTGAACTAGATTTGATCTGTTTAGACTTAAGATCATGGGTGCGTTTGATTCGTATTGAGGTATAAGATAAAGAGAATAACATATGATAAATGCTTGAGTCACGGCACAATTCTTTGTCCTGTTTATTATTTGATGGATAATTAACAGCACAAGTAAAATAATTTAAAATTTATTTAAATATCCTTTATAATATATAATATTATATTAAATAATTATTATATATAATATTATGTTATAATATATATATATATATATGTACAATTTTGTCTTTTTGGGTAGTATGTCCATGGGACAAAAAGTTGTCCTTTGGTTTGGTAAGGACAAGATTTTGGATTTTTGTCCAGTCTCTCGCTCATTTTTTTATCTTATCCCGTGATCACTTTACAAATCAAACGCGGAACAATTATTTTTATCCTGTCTAGTCTTTTATTTTTTTTACAAATCAAGGCACCCCAAAAATTATAAGGTTGTAAGTGCTAATAAATTTGCTCCCAGATTTTAACGTGAAATTGCCCCACTTATTATAAATGAATCAAATTATAATTTTAGAAGGTATTTGGGTAAGATTATCAACTGTTTTTCATAGTAAAAACTGTTTTTCAGTAAAAGCTGATATGTTTGGATAAACTGATTAAATTTCAAAACAGCTGTTTTTTTATGAGAAAAAAATTGTTTTTATTTAAAAAGCTGTTAGATTATTTTGAAACCAATAACATTTTTCCTATTTCATCGCTACAAAACTAACTATCAAACAAATATTATTAAATTATACAAATAAATTCATACCCTTTTTAGTAATTAACTATATGTAAGTTATTTTTTTTACACAACCCAAACGAAATAGATTATCTTATAATCGCTTTTCAACAAATACATCCAAACATAAAACTGATCCTATTATATTCGATTATAATAATAATCGATTATCCATATAATCGATTATTGAAATAATTAAATTTTAGTAGCCTATCCAAACACTCACTTAAGATGTGAGTCTCTAAATCAAATAATGTCGTCTTCTAATGCCTTGGATTATTTATCCTTAAAAGAATTAGCTTTTGGGTTGAAAAGTCAAATTTACTTGCTCCCGTGAATATATATATATATATATATATATATGTATATGTATATGTAAGAGTAATATTATTTGTATACTTGGATTCTGGACACCTGGGTGACACCTACTATACTTGATTAATGCAGTTCAGATACGTGATTAATTAATTTCAGTAGATGGTTAATGAAGAATTGTGATCTCTTGTACTATTAACCAAGTTCAAAACACCATTAATCATTATTGTGAACATTATGAGTCAAGTTTGAAGGTGTATAAAAAAATAACATGCACCCATGTAGGATGCATGATTGGTTAATTACATGGTTAACACAGTTCAAATATGTGATTTATTACGTTCAATGGATGTTTAATGGATGCAATAAGGGGTCACAACTCATTAAGCATCTACTTAATGTAATTAACCACATATTTGAACTGCATTAACCACGATTTTCAGGTTCAAATACGTGGTTAATTATGTTCACTGAACACAGTTCAACAATTGAAAATCGTGGTTAATGCAGTTCAAATACGTGATTAATTACATTCAGTGAATGATTAATGAGTTGTGACCCCCTGTGATATCTAATAACCATCCACTAAACGTAATTAATCACGTACTTGAATTACGTTAACCATGTAAAATAATTGTCACCTAAATATCCAGAATCTAGATGTACAAATAACATTACATTATGTAGAGCTTGATTTAGTAAACCACAGAAAAAGAACTTGATGTCAGTATCTTTTTTCTTTTATTGAAACTGACGTTCACCTAATGACAACATGATGTGTGCAACTAAAATTATGATAAGAATGTCATGTTACACTTTGATTTTGATGTATCACGTCATGTCCCAACTAATAATATCATGTTATGTAAATTAAAATTTTATTTAATTTTAAAAAAGTAGAATACGTATGGAGCAAAAAAAAGTAGAATACATGATAAAATAGATGATTTCTCCGGTATCCCAAGGGTAACTTTACCCTATCTAGATGACCCAATCATATAGTGAGAATCATTTGACTTGACTAACTAATATGACTCATTTAAATGAGGTGTCGCATTTTGGTTGGGTAAGGTAACTTTTATCCCAAAATTATTAGGGGTACCAAAACAAACACGAATAAGATATTATTGGTTCAAATATGATATTATACATCAAAATGATATGAGAGATCCTCCTTAATCACAAGAATATATAATTCCTCACTTCATCTTTTCATGCCTGGTTCAACTGTTGGAGCTTTCTGAGTCATAGCAATTCCACCACTCCGTTTCAGGTTTCCCTGCCACCCTGAATATCAAAGGATGGCATTAAAAATAGGAAAATGCTAATCAGTATCTGCAAGGCGTTGTTTAAGCAAACAAAGATAGAAAAATTGTATTAAAAAATGGTGTATTCAATTTTTCAAAGTTTAAAAGTTACAATTCTAAATCTAATGAAACCCTCGAGTCGTCTCTTTCTCTCAACCTTTCCTCTACTCCCCTCTTCGTTCTTCCTTATCCATCGGAGGGGGTGGTTTTGAGCCATTTCTTGACCTGAAATCACCCCTCTACATTGTTTTTTCTCTCATTTTATCTAAATAAGTGGACTTTCTACATAGATCTGATTTTTCTTTCGTGTTTTTCGTGATTTCATCTTCTAAGTGTGGCATTGTTTTGTTCGTCGTCTTGACGCGACGTTGTTTGGTTTCCCGTCTTGTTACAGTGTTCGTTTGGCTCAGATTGGCAGATCAGCTTCGATCTATTACAGATTCAATCAAGACTTAGGCGTCAACGTTACAGATCCGGAGACATGAGTATTCCATTCACTTTGATTTTGTCACATTTGTAGGCATTTTGCCGTTTTATGCTATTAACCTGGGTGCTGTGAGTTTGTTTGCAGATTCATCTTTTTCGATTTTTAGCGATTTTGAATTTGTGTTGCTTTCCATGTATTTTACCGATTTGAATGAATAAATATCTTTTTCCGTAAAAAAAAGTTACAATTCTCAATGCAAAGTTTCCATTTTTTAATTCCTTAACCAATGTCCTTAGAGCATTGGTTAGCAAGACCCTTAAAAATATTATATGAAATTTATTATTTTAAAATTATTTTTTAATAAATATATCTATATATCCTAATATTTATTAAAATAATTTATTTTTCACAACTAAAATCTTGCTTATTTTTCACAAATAATATCTAAACACATTCATCTCAAATAAAATCTTGCTTATAATTGAAACTTGAAGGTAATAATAGAAGCCCAAAGTTCCAATTGGTAAGCACTTTTGAGATGTCCTATAAAACGACTGATTTTGGAATGATTTGTCTACAGAGTAATTTATTTACTGAAAGTTATCATAATATTGAAAATGAAAAGGGTGAATTTAGTTTGAATCGAGCTCTATGACACTCTAACTAATATGCGTTGGCTATATGTTAGTTGATACTCGGATGAAATAAAAATGCTTGATCTCGAAAGTCAGATAATGGAGAGGCAGAGTGAGTGGAGAGAAGTGAAACATCACAATAAGGTTTGGAAGGCTAAGGGGAACGACGAAGCACCTAGAAGATATGGAAATAACCCTACCAATGGAAGAAGAACAAACACAAATAGCTTCTACACAGTTTTCATAGACAATATTCCACAAGGAACAGAAGATAAGGATGTGAAGGAAATCTTCCAAAAGAATTGGGAAAGAAGAGGACTTTTATATATCAAGGAAACACAGGGCAAAAACAAAACTGATGTTTGGTTTCATAAGATACAGGGACAGGAATGTTGCAGCAGAAGCAATAAGGAGATTGAAAGGAAGACTCCTAAATGGTGAAGAACTCTTTGTCAAGTGGGCCAAATTTCGGCAAGAAGAGAAGGCACAATATGTTCCTATAACAAAGAAAAACAGAGACAAAGGACACCAAGCAAAGGAGAAGAATTACCGGCAATGGAACAACAAGGGCAGAGATGAGAGATCTTACAAGGAAGTGGTAATGGGTAAGGAGAAGATGAGGAAGATGGAGAGTCAAAATAGAAATGAGACAAAGGAAAGGGGAGGGGAGAATGAAAACTAGAGAAAGCATCTCCCTAGAATGATTGAAGCATAAGTTTGCGAGGAAAGCATAGAATGGCTAAAGAAAAGTCTAATCATTGAAACTTTCTCCCCTTGGGACATTGACAAATTGAACCCCTTCCTCAAGCCAATATGGGCGAAGATGGAAATTAAGATCAGAGACTTGGGAAGATTTAAATTCATTATAATCTTTGACCAAGTTGAAGATTTGGAGGCAGTGCTTAAGCAAGGCATCAAGAACCTCGAAGAATACTTTGTGTGCATAAGGCAGTGGACTTGCGTTGAGGTATGTTTGAAGAGAAGTATATGGTTGGAAATATTTGGCATCCCACCACAAGCATGGAGTGAAGGAAACATATGGAAAATTATAGATCTCTTAGGTGAACTTTTATGCTTAGATAAGACCACAGCTGCAGCTGCTTCTATGGAATCTGCAAGAGTGCTACTCTATACAGTGCATATGTCATTCATAGAGGAGCAGTTATTCTTAACAGTTAATGGAGTGAAATTTGAATTCTTCTTGAGAGAAATTGAAATGGCAACCATAAGCAGTGTGTGTCTAGAAGCAAAAAATGATTCAAATTTCTCCTTGTCCCAAGTACCAGAAGCTGTTCATGTGGAAGCTACAGCCATGGAAGACGCGGCCATGGATGACAAGGTTAGGAAGGAAGACGAAGTAGTCAATTCAATCATTGATGGCGTAGACCAAGAAAAGAATAACCAAGGTGCAGGCGTTATGGAAATGATTGGAAAGGCTTAAGGTAACATAAATGATGGGCCACAACACTTGCCTTCACGAGGAATTGATGAAGAAACTGAGTTAAGAGGAATAAAAGCTTTAGACCTTTCCCAAGAAATTACACCATAGGTTTTCATAAGTTACAGTTTGGGTCAAGAAAGGGGAATAATGGAAACTTGTGAGAGTGATTCTTTTGGGCCTCCTGGATTTTCCATGCAACATGACTTTGCTCCAAGAAATGGGCCAAGCCGTAATGAAGCCCATAGTAGCGAAAATGACAGTAATGATGCAACTAGCCCAGTTGAGCAAATCAAGAATGCAATGCAACTGGATATAATGGAAAAGGGTAGCAAGACTAATCCGAGAGAAGAAAGCGCTGGGGTGGGGAGCTTCGTGAAAACCGTGACAATAGCCCCCATTGCTCAGTGTCAGACAACCTCACGAATTCCAAAAGAAAAAATATTGAAAAGAAGAAAGGAAGAACTGAAGGAAAGACTGAGAGGAAAGCCAAAGGCGCAACAAAGGTGAAAATTAGGAAATCTACAAAAGAAAGTGAAGATGGGAGAAACGAAGTCCCTAGCTCAGACTGCGAATTGAGTAATGATGAGGATCTGTAGCAAACATGGCCTGGCAGATAGGGAAAGAAGTGGGCTTGGAGACGTGGAACGAAGGAGTGGCAGTAAGCGCCTTTCTCAACTACGTAGGAGTGCTAGGAGGAAGGTTCCAGCCACCACCAAGTAAAATCCTGGTTGAGGTAAGGGGTGCTAAACCATTGTCTTTTTATGAATATTATTTCTTGGAATGTTGGAGGGATTGTGGGCTCGGGCAAGTCTACAACAATCCGTAATCTGGTCCTTGAAAGGAACGCAACTCTTATGGGTTTGGTGGAGACTAAGCATACGAGTGTCAATCCTTCACTTTTTAGGATATGTTGGGGACATGATGATTTTAGATGGGAAGATATCCCAGTTATAGATGAAGGGGGAGGTTTAATTCTATTATGGAACGTTACCTTATTTGTGAAACATAATTGTAGAAAAGGTAATAGGTGGATTTGCATTGATGGTAAATTAACTGAAAAAGATTTTACAGTTTCTATTGTCCTGGTTTATGGACCAAATGATAGAGCGGGGAGAAGCTTTATGTGGGAAGAACTGCTAGAGCTCAAAGCTGGGAATGATTTCCCTATGCTACTGCTAGGTGACTTTAATGAGGTGCTGAATCCCCAAGAGAGAAAAGGCAGCTCAAGCTTGACGGCAAGCATAAATGACTTCCAAACATGGGTATCATCAATGAACATAATGGAATTGCCCTTACAAAGTAGGAAATATACTTGGTATAGGAAGAATTCGACAAGCAGGATCGATAAAGCCTTTATTGATTCTGAATGGCTAGATAAATTTAATGAGATTAAACTACGGGGTCTAAATAGGAATGTCTCAGATCATAGTCCAATACTAGTTGATCCAAGCTTTATGAAACTAGTGTATTTGGAATGGGAAAGCTGCTGAATGTCCCATTAGAGGAAAAAAGAGAGTAGGAAGCCTGACGAATGGGAACAAAGTTTTGAGAGAGCCAAGGGCAATCAAAAAGGAAGTGATAAAGTTCTTCAAGAACCTATATGCAGCAGGTGACAAGATCTCGGTGCAGCATAATGGGAGAAACTTTGCCAAGTTATCACAAGAGCAGAGTACTAGCTTAGAGATCCCGCCCTCAAGAGAAGAAATAAAAGCTACAGTGTGGAACTGTGAGTCAACAAAGGCTCCTAGGTATGATGGGTTTAATTTGGGATTCATAAAGAAAATGTGGGAAACAGTAGGAGAGGATTTTACAAGCATGATCTATGATTTTTTTGAAAATGGTTCTATACCCAAAGCAATAAATACGACCTGGGTTAATTTGATCCCAAAAATAGAAGGGGCGGTGGAACTAAAGGACTTTAGGCTGATTAGTATGGTGGGGAGCATATACAAGATCATAGCTAAAATTTTAGCTTTAAGAATGAAGAAAATGATGCCTATTTTGGTGGGAGAAGCCCAAACAACTTTTGTAATGGAAAGGCAAATTCTGGATGGTGCCCTTATTGCAAATGAACTACTGCATTGGGAAAAGAAGAAAAATAAGGATGTAGTACTCTTAAAACTGGACTTTCAAAAAGCCTATAATACAGTGAAATGGGAATTCTTAGACCATATAATGGCAATAATGAGATTTGGGAGAAAATGGAGGTCATGGATACAAATGTGTTTGTCCACAGCAACTACCTCAATTCTGATAAATGGCTCTCCAACTGCTCCTTTCAAAATGGAGAAAGGTCTTAGGCAAGGGGATCCGCTATCTCGTTTTCTGTTTGTCTTGGCTACAGAAGCTTTCAACCAGATGATGAAAACAGTTGTGGACAAAGGTATAGCTCAGGGGATAAACATTGGGAGTGGGAGTACTATTGTGTCCTATCTACAATTTGCAGATGATACTCTGATCTTTTGTCCGGCCAAAAGAAAAATCTTAACAAATGTAAGAAGAGTTCTGGACTGCTTCCAAATCCTATCAGGTCTCAAAATTAATTTCTCTAAGTCTGGCCTTATTGCAATGGGGAGAAGCAAAACATAGGGTAATCAAATGGCTGAAAATTAGGGTGTAAGCTAATGGAGCTCCCAATTACATATCTAGGGATCCCTCTAAGTGCTAATACAAATAAAAGGGCAACTTGGCACCTAGTGATAGAAAAGGTGAAGAAGAAATTAGCTACTTGGAAATCCAAAATATTATCAAAAGCAGGTAGACTAGTTTTGATAAAATCAGTTCTTAACAGCATGTCCTTGTACTACATGAGCCTTTTTAAAGTCCCAAAAGCAGTTGTCGGTCAGATTGTTAAAATTCAGAGAAATTTCTTCTGGACCGGTTCAGATGAGAAGAGAGGCCTACCCCCAATAAGTTGGGAGATTATGCAAACACCAAAGAGACTAGGAGGGCTTTGTGTAGATGATATGGCGATTAAAAATACTGCACTCCTCTTCAAGTGGTGGTGGAGATTTTCCAAGGAAGGGGAGCCATTATGGAAGAAAACAATATGTGCAATGCATAAGCTTGACCCGGATAAGCCTCTTACACAGCAAGGTAATAGAAGAGGATAAGGAGGACCATGGGAGGCTATCAGGTCAGTCAATAAATGGGGAGAAAACTATGAGCATATTATACAAAATGGGAGCTGGATGAAGGTAGGGGATGGTAGACAGATAAGGTTTTGAGAAGATAAATGGGTAGGAAACTTCTGCCTAAAAAACAAATAACCCAGACTGCTTATGATTTCTATGCTACAGGAAGATAAGATAGCATATATAGGTTTTTGTGATGGATTATAATGGCGTTGGAACTTAATTTGGAGAAGGGACCTATTTCAATGGGAAAATGAAAAGGTTGACGAATTAGTGAAGGAATTATATGAGGTAACTTTAGCAAAGGAATCACATGACAGACCTTGGTGGAGCTTTGACACCAATGGACTTTTCTCTATTAAATCATTCTCAAGGGCAGTATGGGAACATAGCCAAACCTCAAATAATATGTCTTGTCTGTGGCTAGGGGTAGCCCCGCCAAAGGCAGAACTCCTGGTGTGGTTTGTAATACAGCAAAGATTAAACACTAAAAGCAGATTAAAGAGATTCAATCTAATTCAGGCAAATGATGCCTGCTACCCATTCTGTGAGTCTGAAGAGGAAACAATCAATCACTTGTTCTTGCACTGCCCTTACACTTGGAAAACTTGGTCAGAATGCATGAATTGGTGGAGTGTACAAATGATAATGGCAAGTGAGCTTGCACAATGGTTTGAGTATAGGAAGGATATGTTCAAAGGAGTTTTTCAAAGGAAACTTTGGATCTCTCTCTTCTTTGTAGTGACTTGGTCCATTTGGCACCAACGAAATCAAGTAGTTTTTGAAAAGGAAAAGACTGATTGGGGACAGTTTCACTACCTCATCAAACTAAGGCTTGGTTTCTGATTTAAAGTATGGGAGAAAACTTGTCCTTTCGACCCGGGACAAATAGTCACACAACTTGATGGTGTAAGATTATGGAAAAAGTATAGGAGACCAAGACCCCAAGTTAACTGGCAGCCACCCACACCAAATAAACTAAAATGGAATATTGATGGATCTTCAATGGGCAAATTGGGTGTAGCAGGAATTGAAGGGCTCCTTAGAGATGAAGATGGCATAACAAAAGCAAAATTTGCAGCCTCAATTGGAATCAGAGATTCCAATGAGGCGGAATTTATGGCAATTGTCTTTCCAGTAGAACTATCCCTATAGCAGAGTTGGATTGCAGAAAGAAGATCATTATTGAATCAGACTCAAGAATTGCACTATCTTGGGTACAACAAAAGGATAGTTGCCCTTGGAGCTTGAGATTCCTCTGTAATAAATTACAAAATATGCTAAATATTCTAAAGGTGGAATTCAATCATAGAAATAGATAGGCAAATGAAGTAGTTGACTCACTAGCAAAGGAAGGCTCTCAAATGGAAGGGAGATGGGTTAGATGGCTGTGAAAGGTCTCAAGGGTTATGACAGACATAAAAGGAAAAGGGAGAACTATATATCTAGGCCCACAAGGATAACTTAAGAAAAACTTTATTGTCTAATAATTTTGATTGGGTTATTCTTTCTTTTACAGGTGCTAAAAATGGGAGATTTTGTAGGTTTATCTAAGCAACAAGAAGGAGCAGTTAGCAGCAGCCAACTCAAACATAAAAGGGTGATGGTCCTTTGGAGCGATGCAGCAAAGGACTTGAAAAGACTAAAGAACTTTGTATCTTCTGTTGTATTTCATATGTATTTTGAGCTGGTTCTAGGTGCCTAGCCATGAATTATGGTCGGAATTTTGTATCTGCTAGCTGATTGCTTTCTTTTGTATTGGATGTTTGTGTTGAACCTGTAAAAGTATTGGTGAGCATTTGAAATAGGGGTACTCTTTTGCCTTCTTGATGATTTTATTCCTAAGGAGGGTTTTGCATTAGAAGATTTTAACGAGACCCCTTTTACTTATGCCTGGGGAAGGACGTATGTGGGCTGGCGGTCTTGTGATGCCAGAGTGGAGCTTAGAGTCTATTAGATGCAAAGGTGTAATAATGGTATTTCACAGGTGTTTTGTACTCTTCTTTTTGTCTGAACATGGAGCACATGATTGGGTGTGCAGCTTTTCAGCCCTTCCTAGAAGGTGGGGAGAGCTTGCACTATGATAGTAAAGTTTTTTTCAGGACTTTATTGATTAATAAAATAACTACTTATCGAAAAAAATGTTAGTTGATACTTTAAAACATCACTTGAGTATTATAATAAGAGAAATTCTATGGTACCCAAAGAAATTTAAAGCTTTTGGTACTGTTATTTTTTTAATCAATGGTTGAATGAGTTTTCATTACTCTGTGGTCATAGCTATCTTAACTCCTTTTCATATCTTCAACACAGGTTGTATGTGAAAAAGGTTTAGCTATCTGCAACATGTTTAAACAGAACAGAGTAAAGAAAAAAGGACCTATGAAAAGGAGTTAAGATAGCTAAACCCTTTTCACATACAACCGGTGTTGAAGATAATATATAATGAAAACAGAATCTAATTATAAAAAAAATCTAGGAATTGTTAGGGTTTTATAAACGGAAAATATATTTTTTTACACCACAAAGATAAGACATGTACAGAACATCTTGTATGATGTAAGTGTAGTTGAATGCTATGGTATATAAATATTATATGTAAGACAGAAATTAATATACTACATATATACAGATGTGGATGAGAAGATATTATATTCTATCCACCTCAAAACCCTATGTGAAAAGGTGTATAGCTTATAATATCCATTGCAGCAAGTCAACAAGTGCAAGGAGTAACGGGAGAGAATTACCTCCCCTAGAATATGTTTAAAAGACACTAGAAAAGGAAAAGAAAAAAGTAAAGTTCTGTGGTAATTGTAGCATGTTTTAGTCATGACGCTTTCTGTTTGATGATAATACAAACGTTTTTAGCAACAAGCCTACCAATTGTATTGAACAAAAGAACCAAAACAGTTATAATTAATGCAACCTGAAACTGAAAGGATGGAAAAACAGTGCCTAAACAAAAATCTAGGAAGCAAAATATGAGGGGAGAGAGATAGAGATGGAGAAAGTGTTGTATACCCGCGACCACGTCAAATCCACGGTTTTTAAGCTCACGGTACTCTTGGCACAGGGCACAGTACTCGCAGCAGCAGTGAACCACCCAATCATCACAAGGGCTCTCCTCCAACCTGTACCGATTCCTCATCTTTTGGCGGTACAAGCAAGCATACATGCAAGCATGACCAGTGGTAGCAGCAATCGCTGAATATATAGCAGCACTAGCAGTTCCAGCTGCAAATCGCAATTTACTTTAAAAAATATTAATATTCTCATCAATCATTCAATGATTAACATAATTATACGAGTAATATTATTCCTACATCAAAGTTCGATAATTTTATCGCGAAATTTTCATTTTATATTATAAAAAAAATCAACATTATCCAAAAGTTGTCAAACATAAATATATGTGAAATATATATATATATATATATAATTCTCCACCAGAAGGTGGGTTTCATACTAATCTCATGATTGATTGAACTTGTTAATTGAACCAATTCTTTGCTTACACATTTTTCCTTCATCAACAATCTCTGCTATTTGGCCGAAGGTGACACAGGGACAACAACACGTTAAGCAACCTGCAACAAGAAGAGGTTTTGAGCGTCACCAACCAAAAAATTAAAGCAATCAAGCAAACGGGTCTTGAAAAGAAAAGGATGTTGGTTTGTTTTTTTTATTCATTTTCAGTTCATAAATTTATATTAATATCATAAAAATGTTAAATTAATTTTAGTTTATCAAACATCTAGAGTTTCATTTTGTATATTATATAGATATGAATGATCTAATCCGCAACCATCATGATTGGGAATTGTTTGATCATCTTTTTTTGAGATGAAACATAACCAACTTGAATTTGAGACTGCTATTCAAAATGATCTCAATGAAAGACTAAATTTATTAACTCTCATGTTTGCTTTGCTTTTCCTGAAAAAAATATCAATTGAAGTAGAGGTTTTCTTCAAACAGTGGGACTGTCTAAGTTACACCCTTCAAAAACTGGGGCAAGGGTTCACCAGTTGTATGGACAAATCAGAAACCTACATTTTAACACATCAGATTAGTTAACTTTATTGACCCGGTCAAAAAGCAGGCAGTTGGTCAAACGTTTTTCATGTATTTTGTATTTGTAGTATAGGTCTATAAATACTTGTATTTGCATGTATATTTATATGTATTACTTGTATTTGTTTGTCTTTACAGTAACTTAAATGTCAGTAAACCATTAGTGAGCTTCGTTTTTTCATGATCGGATGCTTGGAAAGTGCGATTAATTTTTCTTTCCCTCGTCAAGCATCAGATTTGTAGCTTTCGATTTTTTCTATTAACTGTAGATGTGAACCGTTTATTCTTAAAAGATTATTACTTCCTTCGTCAGTTCTGTTCTCAAAACTTGTTATATTAATTTTTAATTGAACATCAAATTGATGAATGGAATAATCTTTCAATTACCATCCATCTAAATCAAATCATCTGTAATCCAGGGATGTGAACACCACACCGTCTTCGGTTTATTTGGTTAGCCATGGTGATATAGGTTGCTCACTTTGGCTATTGATACTAGTAGATGCCAAACCGGGTCATGAATTGGGCGAAGAAAATGATAACCGGGTCATGTAATGGGTATGCTAAACAAACGCGTCCGGAGTGCATCGTTGCAGACACACGATAGGGAGATGTATGAGGTGAAGGGATATAGATGAGAGGGTCTACGATTGAAAGATGAGAGGGAAGTTAGGAATTTGGGGATGAACCCTATGGTACGACACAAACACACACTATTGATTTGGGGATATTTTTTTACCCAAATACAGATAAAGAAAGTGCAAATACATAAGGGGGCTATGTGCAAATATATGAGTGAGTTATGTGCAAATACAGATAAAGATGTAATTACAGAAATGGGCTTATTGTTTTTGACCGAGTAAATACAAGATCGAAAGTTGACGAAGAGTTGGCAATTTTATTGGTCAATATTGATTGGTCAAACTATTTCTATCATGCACCATTTTTAAAAAGGAGCAAGATAGAAGGAACCTCAAACAACAATGTGCTTGATATTGAGCACGTTTTTCATACCTTCTTAAGAAACTAGCAGCTATCTCTTTATTTCTTATTTTGAATTTTTGTATTCTTATTACTATAAAAATATTAGAAATAAGAGATAAAATACAAATAAGATAATACTACTATTTTTTATAAATATTAAAGAAAACATATCAATTAAGAAAAACAGAGTTCAGAATGGCATACAGTTTTTGACGTCGGAGCAGCAGTCACATAGGCCAGTGGACCAAGGGACTAGAGCTTGAGACGAAAATTGTTGGGCTCTTGCAGGTTGAGCAGGAAAGTTAACCGGGAAACCAGTGGCCATAGGTCGATCACCATATGGTGGCTGTGCATCGGAGTATTGTTGGTTAATATAAGGTTTTGGTGAATGCATAATCAAGTATTGAGGTATGGCTTAAAAGTAGAAATGGTTATAGCTTGCACAGATAGTTTTGGATTTGGATGTTGTGTTTGAGGTTTGTGTACGTGGTTCCTAAATATTTATAGGTCAGAAGAGGATGGGATTTATCGGAACCAAAATTTCACTTGCAATGCTAGTTAGGCAGGTGAAGTGAAGACAAGGACAAGCATGGCCAACACTTGCTGACCTACACCTACTTCAAGGTTTCAACACACTTTCGTGCAGGGTTCTATAATTTCAGTTATACTATTGCAAGTCAAGCATGAAGCACCTTTTTTTTCTTTTTTCTTTTTTTCTCAATCAAGTTTTTTTATAGATAAGAGTCAGGATTCGAATCTCATACCATTTGCTTAAGGTATTTGAATCCCTTACCACTCGAATCAATCACATGTTATAGCAAGAATCACCTCTACTTCAAGGAAATTATCAATTAAATTTGCTTTTGAGTTGAATTTGATAAAGTCTTCTTAAAATTACACTATCATTCTATCAAAAAAAAACATTACACTATCATTATATTATTAAAATATGTTATACTATTTTTTTGGACTGAAAATGTTATACTACTATTCAATCACATACTACTCCAGTCTCTATTATAAGCAAAACTTAAATGGAACACACATATTAAGGAAGTTGGTTAATCTCATTTAATGTTATTAAAAAATTAAGGGTATTACCTAAAGTAACCTTCATAGAAAACTTTAATTTGTATTAAATACATCCCACATTGAGTTATTAAAAAATAAAATTGGTATTAAATATAGGATATTTTAGGAATAATATCATTAAATAAAATGAAAGTAGTTAAAATTTACTTATATATTAGATCAAAAATTTTGAAATTTTTTTGCTTATAGTATAGACACGGGGGAGTATTATTATAATTAAAAGCATTTGGCCTCGTTTTTTTACAATAAAGCATCTGGCATCTTAAATAGCTCGAATTATTAAAATATTTTAATGATGTAATTACGATAAAAAGATAAGTTTTAAAATGATCCTGTAATAAATCACACTAAAAAAAGAGAGCCGCCACTCACACTAAAACCAAGAGAGCCGCCACTCTCTCTCAAGTCATGGGTTTTTATCTTTTTGGAGTTCCTATTATTTTAGTACGGTAGATCCTAACATAAAACTTTATTAATGATTTTTTTTTATTATATACTATCATGATATTTATTTAAAAACATATTATAATATTATGTCTTGTTATATATTATCACGATATTTTAATTTTAATAATATTTTTATTTATTTATTAATTTTTTATTTAATTAAAATACGGATAATGGATATGGATATGAGATACCCAACGGATAATGATATGGGTATTTCAATTACTATCCATATGGATATGAGTTCGGATAAGGAAATTTTTTTAAAACGTAAGTATGGGAATAGATATTATAGTATCCTATCCATACGCTACCTATTACCATCCCTAAGTGATGGATGCATTTTTGTAAAATCAGTTGTGTTAATAATTTTTTTTGGCAAAATTAGTGCTTTGATCCCTTAAATTAATTTAATTTTTCAAATTGGTCCCTTAAATTTTTTTTTATGACAAACTAGTCCCTTATATTTTTTTAGTGACAAACAGGTCCCTTAAATTATTATGATAGTGTATGATTTTGTTATTAAATCATTGAATTATGATGTCATAAAAAAACTTAATCCTATTTGTTACTAAAAAGACTTAAGGGGCTGATTTGTCATAAAAAAAACTTAAAAAACCAATTTAAAAAATGAAATTAACTTAAAGGATCAAAACATTAATTTTATCTTCTTCTTTTTTTTAAAAAAAAATGGCAACCCTTTAATGAAGAGTATCTATATTGACCCAACGGAATAATGGCCATTTCATGCCAAGCATAGGAGGGCAAAGGCTTAGGCTCTTGAGAAAGGAAAACAGGAGGCTATGGGACCTCGGAAAAACTCGCGATCCACCCTGCAGAACGCGGTTCCGAATAAACAAATAGGGAAGGTTAGGTGGGTGCTTCATTTTATTTATTTATTTATTTGGCAGCCGGATGCTTCGTTCCCTACACACAACCAATTAAATTATGAACAAGTTGCTCTAATAATTATTCAGACCCGTCTCATTTTTTTGAACCTATCTATGACAAGTTTCTCATCTCTCTTGCTTATTCTCTATATAATGGTTTGTTTATGATTGAATGTGTTTTACTTCCGTGACTCTACAGTGTATTATGTTTTAGTTTTGGCTATTTTGTGCCAGATCCGTTGTATATGTCCTATCTATGACAAGTTTTGGTATTATTGTAAACGTGGAGGCATAGGAGCTATATACCCTATTTGTGCCTACATAGCCAACTAGTTGCTCTACCTTACAATATAATAAAGGGGAATGCTATGCCACCCTCGCAAATTTAAGGGTTTTTGTATTCTGAAATTGAATATCAATGTGTTAATTATTTTGATATTTTGAAATTGGATAAAAATATTCAAAAGTGTTAATAGTTTCAAATGTTTTATTATCTTATCTTTTATATCGAGAAATACAGGCTAATCTTCTTTTTGCTTTAATAAGAATTCTTTTATCTATTTCTTTAAAGACTATATTTTCTTCATGTAATATTATTCCCTTAAAATGCTTTATCTTTTTTCTAAGATAATTCATGGCTTCTCTATCCTCGTACATAAGGATAACATCGAATCCTTCTATGAGTGTTATTATTTTTTCATCCATATGTAATCCTAATTTTTCTATATATTCTATCATTTTCTTAATTGATTTTCTAATAAAATTAATTTATTTTCTCTCCAAAGTTTACCTCTTTTAATTAATTTTCTAACTTGTTCGTCTATATAATATTCTTCCTTATTTTTTAACAAAGTAGACAGATATGCATATTCATCTTTGAGTTGTAATTTTATTACTTGTATCTTTTCTTTTATTTGGGTTTGATTCATGCTGCAAAATATCGTTTTTGATTCTTTTTAACATTTTTAATTTATAATCTATTATGCTTTCTATTATATAGTCATCAATAAAATCACCAGCTTCTTGTTATTTCCAATATTTGATTTCGTTGTTAATTTCTTTTATCCATTGTTTAAACATAGTAATGGTCTTCATGCTATTAATTTTTCAAGTCTTTTTTTTTATCCATTTTTCTAATTTTCAGTGATGTTTTAACATACTTTCTTTGAGCCAATAGTCCTGTAAAGTTATTGGTTCATCTTCTTGTCAATAGATTATCTTTTTGCGATTAGTATGTAACCATTCTTTTAAGGTGAGGTAGGTTCTCATGCTATTATTGTTTCTAATCGTTGTTTAAAAATCTGAATACATGTTTCAACTCGTCTTATTTGATCTCTGATTATGGGGTTAGGATTTTCTTCATCTAATTTCTTTAAAGTTTTGCAATAATTTCTTAAATTATTTATTGTTATCTTTATGTAGCTAGCAGTTTTCATTATCTAGCTCTGATACCAGTTTGGCCCAGAGTTTTTGCGAGTTTATCATATTTTATTCTTTATATAGAGAGTTAAATCGTTAACTTGGTTTACTAAAATATTTTCATTGTTACTTCTTTCGGGCTCTATTAACGGAATATACCTAGGAATATACGGTATTCTTAATGATTCTGGTTCCTTTAAAAAGGTTCTTAGCTCAATTATTTCATTTTTGCGTGGATAATAAATTTTTCCAATATCTTCAAATAGTTGAGGAACATCTATTCTATCATTATTTCTAAAAGTGATACTATGATGAGAGTTTGTTAAGGCATAATTTACACAGTATGTTACCGAAAATATTTTATCTCCGGTTCTCATTAAATTTTTCCTTAAAAATTTTAATGATTGATATAATCTTTGTGTATTTAATGGAATTCCTATATTAGGATGAATTTCAAATTTTAATTTTACATAAACTAAGTTTCCTTCTATAACTCCTAATATCTTATCACGAACATCAATTATGCGTTCGTCTTTTAAGATTAACTCTATTGGAGAATCTATTCCTTCTTGAAATGTTGCTTTAATTAGGATTTGAAGAGCTCCTATATGAATATATCCTATTTTTCGTCTATGTGCCTCTATCTTTAAATTTTGTCTTAGTTCTGAAATCTTGTTTCGATTTAATAGTTGTATATTTGTGAGGCCTTGAGCTTCGGTTATATCTATGAGAATTTCCGTAATTATTTTACCATAATAAATGATATTCTCTTTTTGAATAAATCTTTTCATTATTCTTCCTAATCTTTCTTTTCCTTTCATATTTGCAGTTTTAGAAAGACCTAGCTCTTCCTTTTGTATTTTTTGAAATAAACGAGGGTTAATAAGAATATTTCCCTGATAATTTCCATCTTGTTCAGTAATTTGAAGATGTTCTATATCATCATTAGTTTCAATTATCTCAGGTTCAGAATTCATAATAACTTAGTTTATGAAAGAGTGTAGGGTTTTGTCATACCTGATTGGTTTAACAGGTTATAGTGCTCTTCTGGTCCACTTCTGCTTCCGCATTCTTTGAGTATATGATGGATCTACTGCGCTTTCTTGGATGAGTACATGATTGGTTCTAGTATAGATGATTGAGCGTTGCAAAGTAAATAAAAGAGAAAGAAGATAAATAAAAGAGTAATTTATTTGATAGAAGTGGTTACAGGGGTGGTATTCGCAGATACCTAGTATCCTCTAAGAGGAGATTAGCAGCTTTCCTCAATTTGGGGAAGCTCGGGTGAGAGTTCTCTCCAACTTGATTCACTCTGCTTTGCCTCAGCATAAGAGGGCTTATTTATAGGCTAAGGGATTATTAGCTATTTACATTATTAACCCTATAGCACGTAAGTGCTTACATCAGAAAACTAATAATTTATATGCTGTCGTCACTGCTTACATCATTCTTCAATTATTACTTCGTCTTCGGAATCTTTCCCTTGTGACTGACAGCTAGTAGTGTCTTCTGACATGGCTTGCTTTACTCATCTTTCACATGCATGATTGTTGTTTTCTTTAATTATTGAGCAAAGTTTATGGAGAACAGCTGGGCAATAATTCATTGAGGGTCCCTCAAATGCATAAAAGGACATCTTGAAGATTGTTAGTAAAGCTAAGTCTTTTTCTCGGATAAACTTTCCGCTTGTCTTGCTTAGAAGCAAAGTATTTGGTCCTTTGTACAGGGTTTTAATAAATGATTCTTTTCCAATGGTTTGACATTGGGAGTATATGCTGGCTAATTGATGTGCTATGAAGTTATTAATTTGATCTTCATCATAGTCTATTCCCGTAGGTTCATCAATTAAGCTAATATCAATAAAAACTAAGTGCTTGGCTAGTTGCTTGGTGGTGAAGTCTGGATAGGCTGAGTAAAATTTTAGGAAAATAGCTCTTTCACCAGCAATATTTTTTCTAAAAATTTGGACTGCTTCTTTCAAGTAGTAGGGAAACAAGTTAATTTCTTCAAGATTGGGACTTAAGTAAAAACATTCAATTAGTCCGAATTGGAACAAATTGAACGCTAAAATCGATGGGGCTCCCGATGTAAGTACTGTCTTGGTAGCAAATAATTTCCGATCAACCATGTATATACAGTTGCTTTTTTCTTTTTCTATCCAATGAATTAATCATTTGAGGTGTTCATAAAAGTTTTCTTTTGAAAATTGGACTTGAAGTTCATGTTTTTTTCGTGTTATTATTGGGAAATTGTCTAGGGAAGAAGGAATTCTTCCTAAAACTTTCAAAGTTTTCCTTGGTTTTGGGTTTAGAGTAGTGGTTTCTGCAAAAGTTCTTGGTCCAAGATAAATTTCTTTTCCTTTGGCAATCTGATCCTTTAGATCTTTTTCTGCTTCTTCCTTTGTTGCATAGGACTTATGAATAACTCCTGGCACTTTCTGACAATGGGGGGCTACTTTGTGCCACTCGTCATAAATTCCGGGAAATATGGTCCATTAAAAATAGCATACCATTTTTGATTTCCTTCTCTTTGTGCTTGCTGCTTAATCTCTGCTGGGATATCTTCTTCTAAGAAATTTTCAGTTTCTAATTGTAAATCCAAGACTTTGATGTCTGCTTCAATCAACTCTAATTCCTTTAACTTTTGATCTCTGAGTGCCTTCTTAAGTTCTCTTTGTCTTCTTAGCATTTACGTGATTTCGTGCTCCATTATCTGGATAGTATATCTGCAAGGACATTCTTTTCTCCCTTAATATGAGATATTGAATAATTATATTCGGATAATTTTATTTGCCATCGGATCAACCTTCCTTGCTTATAAGTGCCTTTATGATTGAAATTTTTAAAACCTGCCACATAAGTGGAATCGGTTCTAATAATAAATTCTTTATCAAGCACATAAATACGATGTTTTTCCAACATTCGAATAAGTGCTAAAGTTTCTTTTTTATGGGTAGGATAATTAATTTCACTATCTGTAAATGTTCCAAACATGTATCGACAGAGTAATTCTTTCTTTTGTCCAGGGGGTTTTGCTTTCATAACACCTCCCCAACATTCATATGATGTATTTGTTTCGATAATAATTAGATCATCATCTGCGGGATGATATAATTCCGGAAGCTTTTAACATAAGTGTTTTAATTCTGCAATAATTGCTTCATCCTCCTCTGTCCAAGACCAAAGAGCATCTTTCTTTAATTTCTGTTGCAGTATTTTGCATTTTGCTGCAAGATCTTTGATAAAACCTTCATTTGAAATGTAGATTAGTAGTCCAAGAAACCTTTTTAATTCCTTTTTATCTTTCAAGATTACAAGAAAATTGCTAAGTTTTTCTAACACATAATTCTGCATTATTAATTTTCCTTTTTCTATCTCAAGACCTAAATAATTAATTTTATTTTGAGCTAAAACTACTTTTTTTTTACTTAATACTACTCCGTGCTCTAAGAGTTTATTAAGGACTAAGGTTACTTTATTATAATGATCTTCTAAATCCTTTTTGGTAAATACTAATATACCGTCGATATATATTAGGCAAAAATCTTTATATTCTTTGAGTATTGAATCCATGTGTCTTTGAAAGATTCCTGGGGATTGCTTCATCCCCATAGGGAGTACATTCCATTCATATTGTTTTTGAGGACAACTGAAAGCTATTAATGCCTTAGATTCCTCGGTTAATTTCAACTGTAAAAGCCTGATTTACAGTCAAAAGCACTAAACCATAGCATATTTCTAATTTGTTCGATAAATAAATCTTTTCTAGGTAGAAAATATGCATCTCCTTCCATTGCTTCATTTATCTGCTTGTAATTTATTACCATTCTTCGTTTGCCACACTTAATTTCACTATGGTTTTCTATATAAAAGGCTGGGGCTGAGTGCTTACTTTTGGATGGTCTGATTAATCCTTTTGTGATCATTTGCTTAATGTCTTCTGCAAATTCATCTCTATCTTGTTTAGTGTAAATCATGGGTTTATATTTTACTTCTTTAGTGGGATCTTTTAATTTTAATGTGACTAGTTCGGTATTTTTATTGTTTATGTTTGGATCTAGTGGATGTTCACTACATATTTTCTCTAATAGATCTTCAATATGGGCCGGAATTCTTCTATTTGGTTCTGAATTAATTAGAGCATAGCGAATTTTTTTGACAAAGGATAGTAAAGAATTCACCATGTTGCAGCTTGCTAAACTCTGATTGCTTGGTAGAGTAGCTACACGGAGAGGAATGGTGAATTTGTATGGAAAGTATTTCACGGGTTTGGATATTCCGTATATACGGTGTTCGAAGAGTAATATATTCTAAGTATTGGCAGAAAGGGACATAAAGTCGTAAGAAGTTATTGCCTAGAATGACATCTATTCCTGTTTCTTGCTGATAGATTGTTGGAACAATAAATCGTTTATATTGTATTTGTAAGGTTATTCGTTTGACTACCCAAAATAAAGAGTGGATGGATTCATCGGCTATTTGTATTTTTAATGGCTTTTCTAGATATTCCTATTTGTCAAACAATGCTTTTGTTGCTAAACAGATACTTGGTCCTGTATCTATGTAGGCTTCAGTTTCTTTATTACTTTTTTCTATTATAATTTTGATATAAGTACTATTCGGATTCTGTTTCTTCTGAAGATAGTCCATCATGTTCAGAATATTCATAAATACTATCATCAGTAGTACTTAATTCCTCTTCCAGTGGTTCCACATTATATATTTTGTAAACTTGTTTTATTATTTTAGCTTTCTCTTTGAATTCCTTATATTTTTTCTGAGGACATTCATTTGCATAATGGCCTTCTTCATTACATATCCAACATACACATTTCTTTTTTCCTTTTGGGCAATATTTTTTAGGAGTACGTTTTTTGTTAAAATGTTTTTTCTTTGTATCTTTATAGGCCTTTTTTCTTTGGATAGGTTTTTCTTAGTCGAGGTTTCCCTTTTTTTATAATATTTTCTTCTTTTTATTGGGTTATTACATCCGTAGTTTCCTGATAGTTCTATTTCTGGTATGTCACAACAAATTGCATTCCTTCCTCTATTTAATAGTCTTATTGTTTCTCTAGCTAAACATTGATCTCTTAATTCCTTTAGAATTACTTGGATAATTCCTCCTAAGGTTTTAGCCGTAGTTAATGGATTAGCTAATCAGATAGCTTTTATTTTGTGATTAAGAGGAAATGGTAATTTATCAATAAAAATTTATTTTTAAGTTTCTTTTGTTTCAGTATTTAATTGGTAATAGTATTTTTGGTATTCACAAATAAAAATTTCTATTTCACACATATCACAAATTTGCATTTCATTTAGATGTTCTTTAGCGCTTTCATGTAGATATCTATTTACTTCAGCACTTTGTTCAATGCTGGCAAATCCTATGAATTCTTCATAAATTAAATCCTATGATTTTTAGTTGTAAGAGAAAATGTGCAATGGTTTGCTTGAGAGTGATGGCAGAGGATTGAAGAAAGTGGTTAATGGAGCTGAGGGTGACGGCTCGTGGGGTAATCATAGAAGAAGCTGATAGTAGAATTCCCCCTAATTCCATCCCTATTTTCTTTTATATTCACCATCTAGGTTTCCTAATCAATGATTTTATTTTTAATTTCAATTCACAACCAATTTATTAGAATCAAATCAATTTGATTGAGTCAATTAATCACCCTTTTTTATTTGAAAGCTTACCTTCTTAGGCTTGTTCAATTATGAAATCAATCTCAATTAAAATCAATTTATTAAATAATATTGGAAAAATCTCATTTATCTTAATATAATCAAATCAAATTGATGAGGATCAATTAATAAGCTTTTCTTTTTTGAAAACTTATCATTTTTTGGCAAACATTTATTTTTATTATTTTTTATTAATTTTATTAATTAATTAAATCAGCCTAGACAAAATTAAGTGTTCACCCACTGTCATACAAGCTGCAAAAGAATAAAAAAAATAAAGGAAAAGGGTCGGGTAATAAGCAAGCAGTGCAGGGGAAGGTTCGTTGCGGAGGCTTGAAGCAGAAATTGAGAAGCAGGAGACGCTGAACTTGCACCTGAGAAAAACCTTAGACTATCTCCTGTCGGCTGCAATTCTTTTGCTTGCGTCTAATTCATGAGTAGGTTTGCTATGTGTTTTGGTTAACTGGGTAATTGGATGTTGAGGTTGTAATATGATATTAACCATTTTTGGGAATTTTGTAATATGAACATCATGGCCATTTTGAATGAGATTAGACATTTTCTTCAATCGCATATGACCTGTTTGATGAATAGCCTGAACTCTCCATCTATCAATAATGTCTGGTTAATTAACTTAGTGCCTTGCCTTTTGCTTTGCCTTATGAGCATTGGTGTCCCATGTTTGTGCATATTTCAATTGATGTGTAGAATTCAATTGGTGTCCCCTAAGCAAACCAATACCGTATACCCCCAAACTATGGAAATTAAAATTCATAACAGACCTCTCGCTTCCTGCTGCTCTTAATTATTGGTCAGGTATGTCTCTCCCTGAATCTCTCATTTTGGTTTTGGTTTTGGTTTGTTTTCTGGATTTATGAATTGGTTTGCTTCCAAATTGGTTAATTTTTGTTCGATATTGTTGTTAGGGTTTTCTGTTTGTTGGAAAAAAAATATCCTTACTGCTTCCTTCGTTTTTTTTCTTCATGGTTGATTTGGGTTTTCTTCATGCTTCCTTTCTTTGTTACTGCTTTTGATTCGTTAGTGCCCCTCTTAGTTTTATTCGAAGTCCATCTTAGTATTGATATGCTAATATCACTCAGGTAAGTTCATTTTTTTTATTTTATTATATAGTTGTATTATCATGTTATTTGTGAAAGGTTATTTCCCATTTCACGGCAGCGGGAAGATCACATGCAGAAAGGGCTTTTCCGCTATAGGGAAATTTCAAGAGTCATAATTCCGTAGAGTAAGTTATATGTTATTCTAAGTCTAATTAACATTTGTGGCTGTCTTTCAAGAACTGTGACTTTTTTGGTTTCTTGCAGTGCCGTAAAAGACGACTAAAGGTATCTGTATTTGGAGAGCCTAACTGAAACACCAACTAAACATTGTAATTTAGACGACTAATGAACACAATAATCCTTATAGAAAAAGCTAGACATCCCGTTTAATTAAATTTGTGTAAGTCATGTCCAAAAAGATATTATGCATCTTCCAAATAGTGATCATTCTTCATGAATCTCTTTAAAATGTTATGCTACCTCAATTATAACTTTAGTTTAGGTTTAGGGTGGTTCAACAGCAGTAGTAGGAAATGGTTTAGGGAAGAAGGGCTTTTTTGGGATAGGACATAGTTTAGGAAATGACTTAAATGCTGGAATAGGTGATAAGAACCAAAGATATAAAAATGGAAGAATAATGTATTATTGACTGAAAAAGGGAAAATGTATTACAAGAGAATCTCTCCTGTAACCCCAAAGCAATGCTCCTTAGAGGAATGTGGAATTCTCTTTGCCCAGCTCCAATCCGAAACTAATCAGAAGAAAACTAACTGTCGCCCTTTCCCTTCTCACACACCTCATATACCCCCTCTCATGTGTTTTCTCTCCCTATCTCTAACTAACTTGCTAGCTCAGCTATCACCTCTCCATTTGGGCCTTTCTCTACATAGGTCCTATCAATGCCACCCTCTTCTGAAACAACCTTGTCCTCAAGGTTAGAAGTGGTTTCTATTACCCTTCTGGCAGCTGGGAAAGACATTAATTTGCTTCAGAACCAAATAGGAGCGAGCCTGTTCATGGAGTTGAAGCTGGACATCAATTGCTCCAATATGCTTGAGGACCAAATATCATTTTCTATTTTCCAATTGCAGTCCCTTTGTTGATAGACTTAGGCTTGGCCTATTAGTTCAAAAAATAACCTCAGCTTGCAGATTTGCAATGGTCCTGTATTCACATCCAACTTGTGGTTTCTAACATCAGTTAGGATTGCCCAAATTTTTTCTCTATCATATGCAAAATTAAGCAACAACTGAAAGCTCGTTGGTCCACCAACAACCCTCAAAAAAATGAAACAACATGCCACTAATTTATCGGATGCATAGGATTCTTTCATTGCCTTACAAACTGTCCCATGTTAATGATCAACCGTATTGTTGCAAAGAAAGCAATGCGAGCAATGAGGAGGACAATACCACATAAAAATCTGATAGGTTGTGGGGCTTATTAGGAAATAAAGAATAAAGAAGAGAAGTGTAAGGGTAGGATAGGAATTGGAGGGAGATGAAGTGGTTAGAAGGGGGCATAACAGAAGGGACGGGTGGCAAGTGATGAGTGGAGTGAAGTATAAAAACCATTCTATATAACGGAGAGGGAGGTTGATAGGAGGCATGCAAGTATTGAGAGGAATATTGGGTGGGAAAGTTTGGTAAGGAGCACAGGGTTCCCTTTCCAGCAGGGTTATCTTTTCTTTTCCATTTCTCTTTCACTTCCAATACCATTCGTAAGAAGCTTGCTCCAATTCCATAGTTATATTTCCATTTTAGTTTCCTTAGTATATTTTGTAACAGCGATTTATCTCTTTGGTTGAGTGCTTTAGTACCAATACTATTCAGTTTTCTCTATTCATAATTTGTGTCCTAAAAAATTGGTATCAAAGCTCTTTCCCTGGGAGCATATGGTGTCAACCCGAACACGAAACATGGATGCTCGAATAGGTGCGTTGGAAAGGAGAGTGGAGGAACTAGGCAGAGATTCGAGGGAGGAGATGTGCAACTTACTGAACCAGAGAAATCACAATATCGAGGGCGACGGAGAAGGCGAAGGTAGAAACCGAAACCGTGATAAAGGGAGCCATGATAGAGCCTACGATCGAATGAGAAAGCTTGAGGTTCCGTATTTCTCTGGTGAGGATCCGTATGGATGGATTTACCGAGCAGAGCGATACTTCGAGATCAATCAAATTCCAGATGATGAGAAGGTCCTTGCAGCCTCCGTCTACATGAAAGGGAAGGCTCTCTAATGGTTTCAATGGTGGGAATTCATGACTGAGAGTATGACGTGGGTGAGTTTCAAGCGATCTTTTCTGGGTCGTTTCCGGAGTTCATCATCAGAGAACCCATATGAGATGAGGAGGAGTTTACGGCAAACAGGAAAAGTGGAGGAATACCTAGAGAGGTTCGAGCTTGCGTCGGAGCCGTTACAACATGCAGAGGAGGGGGTGTTAACGGGGGTGATTCAGTCAGAAAAGAAGGAGAAAATTGAGAAGGAAAGTCGGGGGAAATGGGAAGAGGAGACCATTGATCGCTTTTTAGAGGTACGGGAGAAAACAAAGACTGTCGACGAAGTGGAGATTGAGGCGGAGATGGGAGAGCAGCTTGTGGTGGGAGAGCATAAAAGAGAAGAGCTCGCGAGTACCGCGGAGCTTTGGGTTTCTAGAACTCCGACCAAGCTTCTGCCATCGGACCCGCCGGACACAAAGTCGTCCATGACAGTATTTCAAATCTCACGCATCACGGTCAGGCTTCCACAGCTGAAACAATCGAAACCATCGAACCTCGACCCTCGGTCGGTGGCGGCTGCGGCAGATGCAGTTGAGGTACAGGCGGAGATGGCTGCTGCACCATGTTCTCACACCAGAAATGTCGTGGGTGGAGATGGAAGAGAAAGCAGGGCAAAAAAGGTACTTGGGTATTTTTCTTGACCTAATGGGCCTGACCCAATTCAATAATAATGAGAAGGAGGTCCAAGAAGAAAGGAAAAGGAATTTAGAGTTGTTTGGGCTACAACCTAGTTTTTTAATAGAATCAGTGTTAGAGAATGGGCCACCTCCCCTTGTAATTACTATAAGAAATCTTTATGATTCCATGGGACAAATAGTAGTTAGCCCACCAAATGCTTATGCTTTGCAGTATACAAGCTACAGGCGTAGTCATCCAAAGAATTGTGTGCTCCCAAAGTTGTTGGATACCAAAGGTTCTACACTGCAGATTTCTGAGTTAGTCCCTACGAATGACATTTTGCACCAACATTGGTTGATGGCATCATGCATTAGAGCAAGGACAATGTTTTCATATAGCAATAATGTAGCAACAATCACACTCTGTTTTCTGGTCGAAAATGCTACCAAAAACAGAGCATTCGACCCAGGTGGAAGTTCTACTATTTCACACATAGCTTGGTCATCATGCTTCAAGCTATGGGACCCCGGTGGACGCTACTTTCAGCTGTTACTAGACCCTTGTCCAATCCTTCACCTTGAGGATAAGGTGAAACTTGTAGGGCGGGGTATTGATAGGTTGCTGGGCTTATTAGGAAATAAAGGAGAGGAGTGTAAGGGTAGGATGGGAATTGGAAGGAGAGAAAGTAGTTAGAAGGGCACGTAAAAGAAGGGACATGTGGCAAGTGATGAGTGGAGTAAAGGATAAAAACCATTCTATATAATGGAGAGGTGGAGTCGATAGGAGGCATGCAAGTATTGAGAGGAATATTGGGTGGGAAAGTCTGGTATGGAGCACAGGGTTCCTTTTCCAGCAGGGTTATCTTTTCTTTTCCATTTCTCTTTCACTTCCATTACCATTTGTAAGGAGCTTGCTTCAATTCCATAGTTATATTTCCATTTCAGTTTCCTTAGTATATTCTGTAACAGAGATTTATCTCTTTGGTTGTGTGATTTAGTACCAATACCATTCAGTTTTCTCTATTCATAATTTGTGTCCTAACAAAATCATGACTTTAAGGTTGTGTTGTAGAAGCCAATAAGTAACCTTAGCTAAATTAGTAGATTTTCCAACTCCATTAACTCCAACAAATATAACAACGCACGATTTCCTCCTCCTTGGCAGCACTATATACAGCTTCCAAAATCAGAATGAAAAATGTATCCATATCGTTCCACATTAAGACATACTCCAGAAAGGTAGAATTTCCTTGCAACAATGAGTAAAACAATAAGACAGCCGCCTCATCAGCTAAGCACATTCCACGTGTTTCAAACCAAAAAGCAAAGGGCAACTTTATGTGTTGACCAATGTATGCCTTGCCTTCAACACTACACAATCCAATTCACCATCAATTGGGTGCTCTAAGGCTTTGCAATAAAGGATGTCAGAAAAATAGGGATTTTCTTTGAATAAAGAATCTGAAGCTGAAGATTTGTTCTTCTCGATGGCAGAGTAGTCCTCACTCATAAGCCATTTATGATAATGAATGAGAATGAAAAGCATGCTATCCGCTATGGGACTTCTTGATCCTTCACTGCTTGAGCTGACCAAATACATGAATGGCAATGAAACAATAATTGCAGATGCAGAACCAACTCTCTGTAACACACTACTCTGACTTTCGTCATAACAGATGGAATAAATTCCTCTATTGAATGGAACACTAGGATGGATAATGCCATTTTGAAGCAATTTGCGAGTAACTGAACCAACCAGAGAGCTGTCTTGAGCCATTGTTGCATCGAGAAATGGGTTCACATCATTGGTTGAGGGGATGGCCCACAAAGAAGATGAGTTAACATTACAATAATCATGAAATTAAGCAGTGCTAAATGTTGGAGAAATGGGTTGGGGTTCACTTCTACTGATGCCATAGAGTTCAGAACCTTCTGCATAACAATATTTTCAATGGTTTGATCAATTACACATTCCGCCCATGTATATTTCTTCCATGCCAGAACCAATTTGCCACTCAAATGTGTGGTTGTATGTACCCGTGCTGCTCGTGGTTGCTCCGCCAATTGCGACCCACTGCGCCCCACCTGCGATCTGATGTTTGGCGGCTTCGGCGGTGGACGCTCAGTAGGCATGCGCGAAACTGAGAATTGCATCTCTGTTAGTGATCCATTTCTTGCGTACCGAACCCATTTTTTGTGGACCCATATGGTATCATCAAATTGAGCCCGGCCCAATATGTCAACAATGGGACCCAACCTTCTGAAGTCCAGTTTTGCGCCTCTTTCTTCCTCCTTTGACAAAACTGGGTCTTCGATGGTGTGCACCCAAGGAGATTCCTTCAAGAGTGAACCCATGTCTGCCGTAAGTAGAGTGGCGGCCGGCGACTCTGTCTGTGGAGGAGCCACTGCAAGTGGGCCAATGTCCAGCGGTTTAAGAGGGGACGCCGGTACAGCAACGCTCGTCACCCACAACTCTCTCCTCGGTGAAGTAGCAACCACCGTGTGAGAACCACGATTCGGTGGCTGTGGCGGTGGGACACGCCAACCACCGATCATCCTCTCCAACAAACCTCCTCGCCCACCACTCTCATAGCGTCCGCCGTTGACCTTGCCTAAGCTGCTGCCCCCAACACAGCGGCCGTCGTCTCTTCTACTGCGGCCACCGCCTTGGTGTCGGTCAGCCTCCTTTTCCGTCATCATCTTAGAAAGATCTGAGACATCACTGTCACCTTTCGTCTCGATCTCCTCCACACACGCAACCTGAAGCTTTTCCCCTCCATATGTTTTTGGGGTTCTGTAAAGAGAATACTGCTAATGGACCCATCCCTTCCTTTAGTTTCCTTCTCAAATTTGTCCTTCTCTTCTGCCATCTCAATTGAAATTGGATTTCCTTGGTCAGTTCCTTGTTGTTGAAGCTCTAATGACCCTTGCACCGGCGACGGATCTGATTCCAGATTTGGCTCCCCTTCTTCTGAAACTTGAAGACAAGCCCACAGATCGGGTAGGAATTTCTTGATCACAACCTTTTCAAAAGTCTTCCATGTTGCATTTTGATTGTCTTGCTTCCTAAAAGACCTCCATATGAAAGCTTCTCCTCTCAATGCAAACATATTCACCCACATTTTCTTCATCTCTTCATGGATCCAACTGTTGATCTCAAAATATCGATCCAGCTGGATCAGCTACCACTAAGCGTCTCCTACTCCATCAAACATTGGAATCTCTATCTCCGACATCACTGGCTCTCCCTAGAGCATCCGGCAGGTCGGACCAATTGATAGGAACCAAAGATATAAAAATGGAAGAAGAATTTATTATTGACTGAAAAAGGGAAAATGTATTACAAGAGAATCTCTCCTGTAACCCCAGAGCAATGCTCCTCAGAGGAATGTGGAATTCTCTCTGCCCAGCCCAAAGCCGAAACTAATCAGAAGAAAACTAACTGTCACCCTTTCCCTTATCACACACCTCATATATCCCCTCTCACCTGTTTTCTCTCCCTATCTCTAACTAACTTGTCAGCTCAGCTATCACCTCTCCATTTGTGCCTTTCTCTATATGGGTCCTATCAATAGGGATAGGTTTTTTCACTATAAATGAATTTGGTATAGGATTAATAATGGGAATGAGTTTTGGTATAGGCTTATATAGTGGAATAGGGATAGGCTTAACAATGGAAATTGGTTTGGGTATAGACTTAACAATTGGAATAGGAATAGGTTTAACAATGGGAATTGGCTTTGATATGGGCTTAACAATGGGAACTAGTTTTGGTATAGGCTTAAATATTGGAACAATGTTAGGTTTAACAACGTAATTGGCATTCATATAGGCTTAAGAATTGAAATTCGCTTTGGTATAGGCTTATATACTGGAACAAAGGCATAACATTGGGAATGGCCTTTGGTATAGGCTTAACAATTGGAATTGGAATTGGTTTTGGTATAGGCTTATACAATGGACTAGGGTTATGCTTAACAATTGGGTTTTGGGAATTGGGATAGGCTTTTTCACTATAAATGGTTTGGGTATAGGCTTAACAATTAGAACAGGAATTAGCATTTTTATAATTACAGCTTAGTTTTGTACATTTTCGATGTTTTCAATCTTTTTCTTTTTTCTGTTTTTTAATGTGTTATCTTGATTAATTTATAGAGAGTTTAAGTGTGTCCGTGCCTCAATGCACTCCGCCATAACAATGAACAAAATGGAAGTTCTAGATGATGTGCTTAATAACTTCTCCGAGGTAGCCTAATCTTATATTTTATGGCAATAAAACTTATTTAAATTCTCTGAATTGTCATTGCTTATTTCATTTCCTTTAGCTGGTGATAATGTAGGGTTATTTTAGCCTTTCTCGTGAAAACGGTTGCAAGTGTGATTTGTAATTTTTTTGGTTCCCAATATATTTGATTTTTTGTGTGTTATGAATTTAAATCATTTTATTGTTGTTGCTTCACCTGCATTTTTTCTTTTTAGAGTTTATTAAAAAATGTTCTTATTTGCATATTTGCATATTCCTTTGCATCATTTTTGTGAGATAGAGATCAACTGCTACTGCAGAAAGGTTGCTAATGAAGATCTAAGGAGGAAACTTGAATACTATATAAGTTCAAAAGTCTTCGGTTTGAATGCTCAATTGTTTACATCATATTTCAAATATGTTATATTCCATGCCTCCATTCTGTAATTTACAGTAATCAAAATTGAAGGAATCTCTTGGTGTGCTGAAGCCTTATTTTAACTATGAAAGTCCAGTCACTGCAATTGCAGCAATCCAAGAGTTGGAAATACTGGCAACTTTGGACCTGGATGCACCATTAAGGGATTAAACACAGCAACTGCAGCATGAAGCCACAACAACTTCCGCTACAGCAACAGATGCCACGACAGCAACTGCCACTGCCACACATTTATCAACAGCAATATCCCCAGATACCACTGCAGGCACAGCTGCAGCAACTTTTTCAACCACATACATCAGCCCCGAGCTAGGAAAAGTTACACGGGCTAACAAGGCAGGAAAGGTAAAAAATCTGTAAAGCAAGTAGGAAGTAGCAGTATTGATTCTTCTGAGAGTGAAATGTATGTGTCCATTTGAGTTTGTTGTTGTGCGCCTTTAGATTGACCCCTGAAGTAATATTAGAATATTGATGATTCTGTCGTTATTCAAGTAATATTTATTTGGCTATTACAGCTTAATTAAGTCACATTAATGTGTATGTTGGTCCCTTTTATACTTTTATTCAATCTACCCTGCCTCTCTCCCTCTTTTGTTTAAATTGTTTTAGTATTTTTTGTGTGCTATTTCTTGTGATTGGGTGTTTGTGTTATTTAGGTTTGCCAATTTTTTTATTTTCAATCCTTTCTGCCTGCATCTTAACTTGTTGGATAGGTTTGAGAGAACCAAGGATCCAAAAGAATTATCATACGTGATATACATTATAAATATCATTCAGATTAAATGTTTTATTATAAAATCAATGTTCTTTTTGTCTTCTACATATGCCTTATATTACTGTATTAGCAAGTTCTGCCTTGGACCCAGACCAAAAACTATAATCACAAAAGCCACTGAACATATTGTGGCCATGGTCAAAGGTGATTTTAAGTAATGCAGTTCTCTCATGAAATATATAGCAGTACTATCATGATTTATATAAGCCCTTGAAGGTTAATTTTTTCTGTGCAGATGTTAATTTGATGGATCAACCGCATGTCTTCCTACTTAGTGTTGATGGTTGTGTTGCTGGCTTGCTGCTTAGTATTGCATTTGGCTGTTATTAGTTTTGTGTTGAATCATCTACAAGTGTTGCTTTTGACTGTTATTAGTTGTCAGTTTTTGTGGATGATTAGTTATGTTGTTTGCTTGGATTTTTAGTTTTGGCTGTTAAGTCTATAATATTTTAAGACCTTTTTATGGTTGTTGTCTTGTTGATGATTATTAGTTTCGGTGTAATATTTTAGTTAATGGTTGTAGAATTTAGTTTGGTAAAATTTGATGACTTCAGTGTAATCTTTTAACTTGGTTTCAGTTGGCCTCCAGGATTTTTTGTGATTTTCTTTCCTTTTTTACGTTTTTGTCCTGTCAGACGCATGGACCCGACCCAAAGGTAACCCGGCCAAATGTTCAACGCCAACCCGAGTGCCCAACCCAACTCGGAAGTGTTCGGGTTTTATGATTTTTTTTTTATACAACCCAACCTAACCCACTGACCTTTGATTGGGTTGGGTACTAAAACCCACTGAACCCGACCCAACCCGACCCATGGCCACCCCTAACCTTAAGATCAAGAAAGGTTGGTGGTAGTTGACATAATAGCTCATATGGTGACTTATGTTTAAGGATAGATGTTGGAAGTCTATTAATGATATATACTGCATGGCAAAGTGCATACACCCAGAAACATTTTGGTAAATTGGAATGAAACAGTAAAGCCCGTGTTACATTGAGTAAATGCCTATATTTTCGTTCAACAATGGAGTTTTGTTGAGGTGTCTCAACACAAGATGTTTGATGTAGAATGCCTAAAGTAGAATAAAAGGATGGCATGGCAAATTCAACACCATTATCACTCCTAATAATTTTAACCTTAGCAGAAAATTGTGTTGAGACAAAAGTGAGAAATTGAGTGATAAAATTTCTAGCTTCAGACTTTGCTTGCATTGGGAATATCCAAGTGTGTCTAGTGTGATCATCTACAATTATTAAAAAATAGTGATGTCCTTGGATAGAGGCAACATTGATAGGACTCCAAATGTCCATATGTAATAGGTCAAAGGGGTTTGTTGTAGTGTGTGAACTTTTTGGAAATGGCAATTTGCAATGTTTAGCATAATGACATGAATCACAAACCAAATTTTTATTAAAGGAAATGTATGGGAAATTATTACAAATGTTCTGTAACACAGTATGAGAGGGATGCCCTAATCTATAGTGTGATACATCAAAAATCTCAGGGGAAACAATAGTATTAACAGAAGTTGAATTTTTATTGAAATGAGGCAGTAAGGGAACTGTTGCAGAAGGCAAAATAGTGTTGCAAGCAACATGTTGAGGAGTTTGATTGAGGATGTAGAGGTTGTTATGAAGCTCCACATGCCCAATCATACTCTAGGTATCATGATCCTGAATAGCACAATTGTAAGGTGAGAAAATCAACTTGCAATTAAGAGAAGCTGTAATCTTAGAATATGGAGATAAGATTTAATTTAAATTTAGGTATGAATAAAACCTTAGTGAGATATAAAATGCTAGAAAAGTAGATTGTGCCTTAATAAAATGCAGTAAGAGTACTGCCATTAGGAAATTGCATAGACAGAGGTGTAATTGGATGAATACTAGAAAAAGATTGTATAATAGGCAGACATGATCGGAGGCTCCTGAGTCCAGAATCCATATAGAGTGAGAGTTAATAGGAGTACCTGGTTAAGTCATGTAGGTTTGGAATATGCCTTGGGGTTGTGTAAAAGAGTGATCAGGTAATTGTAATCATCTTTGGACAAATGCAAGGATTGATCAGCAATAGGTAGTGGTGGTGGCTGAGTAGAAGAAGGGTTCTTGGCACCAAGAGAGCTGGAATCAGTGGACACTTGGTTGCTACTGCTTTGAGTCTTGGACCTGTATCCTGGGGGAACCCGTGTTTGAAATAGCAATTTTCAATTGTATGGTTTGTGCGGTTGCAATAAGTGCACAGCATGGTCTGTCATGAATTATTACGACCTCTTCCTCTGCCTGTATTTGGTTGGGGTTTTAATTGAGAAAGATTTGTTGAATTGGCCACTGCAAAGGTAGTGGATTCAACAGAAGACGGTGTTGGATGTGTTTCTTGTTGGACAACCAAGGAAAAAGCTTTATTAATGGAAGGTAATGGATCCATTAGTATTAGTTGAGTGCAGACATGATTGTAGTCATCGTTAAGACCTTTGATGAAACATATAACATATTCTGTTTCTTTGTAAAGTTTAACCGATTTACTGAGATTGCATGTGCAAGAAACAGAACATGTGCAAGTGGGAGTAGGCCTAAGGTGTTCTAATTCATCCCATATAATCTTGATGTCAGTGAAATATTGGGAAAGAGAGTGATCACCTTGTTTAATAGAATGTAATTCTTGGAGTAAATTGGACATACGGAAATGATTACCCTTTGTGAAGCGTTCTTGAAGATCCAACCATAATCCTCAGGCCCCATCAATGCAGATCGTACTCTAAGAAATGTGAGGAGACAAAGTTCTTGTGATCCAAGAAAGAACCATGTTACTACAGTGTTCCCATGGTTCAAAAAAGGGGTCAGATGCGTCGGGCTGAGGCAGATCACCATTCATGAATTTGAGTTTATTTTTGGATGAGAGAGCATGGCACATGGATTTGCTCCAATTGTAATAATTGTTGTCGTTTAGTGGTGGAGCAACAAGCACCAATCCTGGATTTTATTCAGGATGGAGATAATAGGGGCTGCATGGTTTCTGGCAGGGATCTTGAATTGAGCCATTGTTTTTCCCGGTTGATTCTTGTAAGGGATTAGAACCTTCGGGGCTTGATGGATCAGTGTGATCGGTGTGATCGAAACTGTTGACCATGGTTGATGCTGGCAAGAATGAAGATTTGGTTACGGAAGCAAGAAGCAAGAAGAAACTAGTCTTCTGATACCATATTATCAGTTAAACAAAGAAGAGATGAAGCAATTTGATGAATAACCTCTTTATTATTGATTGATTCATAATACAAAGGAAGCTATTCTATTTATACAATATAGATAGCTTTAGATCTAAGTTTAATAACATAATAACTACTTCTAACAGCTATAACCTCTATAACTGCTTAACAAATAGCTGAGAGTTAAGAGCCTTCTAATAGGCTTCTAAGAGGTCCTTGTTATCCAATACCGGAGACCTTATTATTATCCAATAATATACAAGAGAATAAGAAAAAGAAAACAAGTAAAATGTAAATCACATACTGCCAAAAAAATATACTCTTTACAAAGACCTTATCTAAAAAAAACAAAGAGAAAGAGGAACCTCCTACTGATAATCCGCTGCCCGTCGAGTACAGCTGTACAGGCCATGAAAACAGTATCAACAGCTCTTTAGAAACAACCACCGAAATCCCATTAAATACAACACGTTGATCTTCTCATCTTTGTTTGCTGATAGATAACAAACACAATGGCATTAATGAGTTTCATAAGGAATGCTCCTTCCTCCAAAGATATTTCCACCAAGTCGAGAGAGGAATCAAAACTACTTCCACAAAGTCCACACAAATGCTAAATGTTCCCCTTGTGCATTTGGCTAAAAGTCTACTCTATAACAGGACACCTAGCTTTAAGGATCTCAAATAAGGAGCAAGCAAAGTGTCCATACAGACTTTTGATTATACAGTCCAAATTCCAATATTACATGATAGTACACCTAAAGAAACGTGTATGTAATATCGACCACAACACAATTGGTAACTATCTTATTACTACATGAACACTATACAATTTTTCCTGAATATTAGTTCTGTTTTTGGTACATGATATTAATTCTTAGGTATAATTGGTATGCATTATCAGTGTAAAAAAAATTTTATACTATCAACCAATCATAAATTGTCACAACAGTAAAAATGTTTGATTCTTATCCTAACCATCTTAAAAGTCACCAATATCATGATTTGTGATTGGTTGACAATATAAAAAAATTTACATTGTCAGCACATAACAATTAAATTCTAATTGTTAATGTTAATTATTCAAAATACCTATGCTTTTACACTTTTTTATAAAGTCAAGCATGTTGTTCACATCCATATCAAAGCAAATATTAGAAAGTGTGGATTCAGTTTCTTTATTAGATTTTACAATTTTGCTTCCACATATGGATACCTAACTTATCCTACCCTATATCTATATGGCACATGTTTAAAACCTACATAATTGTGAAGCTAACTTGATCAGAACGTTGATAGTTGAGACTACCTATCTTTCACAAGCTTACAAATATTTACTAAAAAAAACTGTGTGTCATTTACCACTTAGCATAACTCAAATAAAAAGTGGGGAGAGAGAGAGGGAGTTGGTCAATTCCATAGGCATACAACTCGAGCCGATCAACCAATGTTGGAATATTTTGTATTTAATTATATTTTAATGTCACAATGTGGACAGATATTGTCAATTAATTATATTAGTTATTTATTAATTAGGAGCCTTAATTGATATGTGATCAAATTTAGTGATAAGGCTAATTAAATTTTTGATTTGATACTAAATTAATTAATTGATATGGGCTAAATATAAATGGATGTCATTGATGGCCCATTTCGGAATAATGGGAACCCTAATTGGCCATCACCCTATATATAGGCTATGGTCCCCAATACACCGGACATCATCGTATACTGCCTGTTCTCCCCATCTGAAGAGCGACTAAGGCATAAGGAGTCCCGGTTGAGGAAGAACCACAAGCCAACGGGTGTTCATTACCTGTCTCTCTTTTCTCTTCCCCCTCTCTGCGTTTCAGGATTACTACCCTCCATTCGTGAAGGTTGGTGATTAAGTTCATCCTCTGAAGAATGCTTGAGGTTGGGAACATACAATGGATTTAGGTATTCCTATATCTTTGATAAATCAGCATGTTGTAGATCCTAAAGGTATCAAGTTTTAAGTTGTTCTTGATAATAAAGATGCATGCTATATATGGTTATTATGTTTCTGCAATAAAGTTTATGATAGCATGTCTTGTAGATGATTATTGAGTTTAAATCTAACAACCAAGTCACTCAAAAAACTTGCGGTAGGTCTTGAGTAGTATGGGCAAAGCATTTGTTGGGACAAGTTTAACTTAGCCCCGAACCTAATCCGACATTTTGATCATGTCATTTAGCTAGGATCAAAGAAGTAGGAAACTAAAATTAAGCAATATTTTTCATATAAACATATTATCTTGTTATGCAAAAGTTTATTAATTTAAGTCAAAAAATATTATTTATAACAAATTCTAAAAAAATATGTTTTTAAAAAATATGTGACACCAGATTGGATTGTGACAGCTTAGAGTATAACTCGAACCCGACTCAAAAATATAACAAGTCTAATTTCAAATATTCAAACATGTCACAATTGGCTTTGATTCGAGATTGGTTAGTAGGAACTAGGATTGAGACATATCTAACATACTCCTCAATTATGCTTATTGGTCCAATTAAACCCCGAATAAACACAATTGACCTGCAAAACCACCCCACTTTTATTTGAATTGGTTATATTAAACTAATGCTATGTTTGGTATGGGTGAATTAGAGAGGAAAGAAATAGTAAAAAAAAAAAAAATAGGAGAGAGATTACCTCTTTCTCTCGTTTAGTTAAGTAGAGAAATAGAGAAGAGAGAAATAAAATGGGTAGGGCCTACCCAAATTCTTTTCTCCCCACAGTTGTGAAGAAAGAGAGGAGAAATGTTGCTTGCTTTTGCCATATTCCAAGTTTGCCCTTCTCACCACCTCTTTCATAGCCATTCAGCAGAATGCATTTGGCATCTCCCCTTTTCTTCATCTTCACTTTCACTGCTAACCTGTTCTTTATCCATCATACTTTCACATTTTTTTCCAGCAGGAACCTTGTGTAAAGAAACGATGTCGTTTGGTCTCACCAAATTTTCCCTACATGAACGGGCTTTTTGAGACCGACCAACGAGAGGTTGGCACTATGAGTTCACTCGGTCAATGTGACAGTGCGCTCACCACTCCCAAGAAATTCAACATATTAAAATTGTTCATTCTTATTTTGTAAAATTATCTTATCAATTGCTTCAAAAAAAAAAAAAAAAGGCTTAATTGGGCTTTTGGTCCCTTAAATATCACGATTGTGCAACTTTGGTCCCCAAGTTTCAATTGCAACAATTGAGTCCCTCAGGTATCACGATTGTGCAATTTTGATCCCTCGAGTATCACGATTGGGTAACTTTTAACGTCAATAGCCTACGAAACACATGTGAGACTGATTTGGCACTTAATGGGGTTAGCTTAACAGCTTATGTGTCATTCCCATGTGACACTTAGTGATGTGAATTTGACCATTAAAGTGTGTGAGATGTCAATGATGTCTTTTAAGAATGGTTCGTAAACTGACAAGTTAACGTCACTAAGTGCCAAATCAGTCCCAAGTGGGCCACGTAGGCTACTGAAGTTAAAAATTGCACTGTTGTGATACTTAGGGGACCAAAATTGTACAATCGTGATACCTAAGGGACCCAATTGCCACAAGACCAAAATTGCACAATCGTGATACTTGGGGGACCCAATTGACGCAATTAAAACATGGGGGACTAAAATTGCACAATCCTCATACCTAAGGGACTAAAAATACAATTAAGCCAAAAAAAATTATCTTATCAACATATTAAAATTATTTTGTAAAATTCAACACATAATTGACACTATGTTTAGCTTCATCAATATGGATAGAATGGTCTAGGTTAGGCTAGATTTTGCCTAAATAGGCCTAAACTTATATCCTAACATGTCAGCCGAGCCTGACTTGTTATCAATCATAGACTTTTTTCTTTTTTTTTTTTTGGTGGTTTGGCTTTCACTATTTTAAAAAGAAGAATGTTAATCAGTATCCTTAGGCATTGGTTAAAAAGTCAAAATAACTAAGTTTTCATTGAAAATTTATGTATTTAACATACCAAGAAATGATGTACTTAAATTCTCAATGAAAACTTTCTATTTCTTGATTTCTTAACCAATGCCCTTAAGAGTATCTCCAATACAAGAACCATCTTTTGGTTCTTAACTAATGCTAAGTGAGCCCAAAGATGCCACATAAAATTTAAGGAACACCTACCATTTTTTGCTCCAATGTTAAAAACAACTCCTTAGTTCTTAACTTACTTTTAGTGGATCCCAGAATTGATCCCACATCTTTATACTTTTATTTAAATTTATTTTATTTCAAATCAAATTATTAATTCATATATATTTTAATTTCAAAAATTTCAAAAATAAATAAGCAAAAATAAATACACATCTTTTGCTATTATTTTTAATTTTAATTTCAAATTCCCCGTTCCTTTTTTGTTTCTCTTCTCTAGAAGCTTCCCCATTCCCCACTACTCCTCTTCAAATCCGCCGATTCCCTTTCTCTTTTTCTTTCTCTTTCTCTTTCTCTCAATCTCTCAACATCTCTTCACATTGACCTATTCCCTTTCACCCATATATCCCTTGTGGTTGATGAAGTTGGGTATTCTGGTTGATTTTCCCCTCCCATTCTGTTCCTTGATTTTGGTGTTGGAAACAATTTTTTATTGGTAAGCAAGTATAAGGAATCGTTACTTAAGTTTAAGTTAAGAACCATGCCACATCAAGAAGCTCCAACGAACAAACAAAACAAGGAAGGGTTCCGATTGTTTAAGAACACCTTTAGCAACCCGCCTGGAGATGGTCTTAAAGCACTGGTCAGCAAAACCCTTTTAGAAAACATAAAAGTTTGACCTAACCAAAAAAAGCTATTTAAACGCATAAATTACATGAAAGCCTTCATATAGGATAAAAAAAACCATTTAATTTTTAATTAAGTATAACCTTTAAAAAAGTTATTATGTTCAACGTAAAATAAATATTATATTAGATTTGTGCTAAGGTTAGTTTAAACAAGTTTACAGATATTTGTTAGAAAAATATTCCAATGGTGAAGTATGATAAATTTCATCAATTCGCTTTACCTCCAATCGTCAGCGTTCTCTTGGTTTTCCCATGTTCAAAGGCAGAGTTACCAAGGCAGATTACAATTTTTTTGATGGAGGAGGAGGCAAAGATTTACTCCTCCGTGGAGAGGATGATTCATTCTAACTCCAACCTTGCGGCTTGGAAGGATCAGCTGTAGAATAGGCCGAGGAGAATCACCTTATAATGCACTGCAGTTCTTTATTCGATTCCTACCTATTAAATGCAAAATAGTTGGGACGCCCAAGTGTGTGCTCAATTGGATGCTATGGTTGTTAACTTTATTTGGCAAAATCATAAGTCCAGGGGCACCAATCTTGTTAATTAGTCAACAATCACTAATCCAAAACGTTTTGGAGGTCTTGGTATTCATGTGGCTCGGTTTCAGAACATCTCTGTGCTTGATAAACTAGTTTGGCTTCTTATACAGGGTACAGATAAGTTGTGGGTGCAACTTCTTCACGCCACGTATGTAAAGCTTGGGAAGTTTATGCATAATAATGCTGTTAAGGGTGGTTCTTCACTTGGAAATCTATGTTGAAAGCTAAGGAAGCTCTCAGGTTTGGTTTATAGCTACAATTGGGAGATGGTAGAAGCTCTCTGGTTTGAAAATTGGTTGGATATTGGTCCCCTTTGTACTCAGGCTCTTATGGTCAATATTCAAGATGTGGAGTTCTCTGTGAAGGATGTTTATTTTCATAATGAGCGGCACTTCGAAGTTTTAGCAACTACCCTTCCCACTGTTGTTCGGGAGTCCACACAGAATATGAAATTTATCCTACATGATCAAGTTTGGGGCGCCTGGAGTGAAGACAAGTCTGGTTTTATTCGACAAGTCTGGTTATCCCTGGCTTCTGCATACTCATCGCAAATGGCCTCAACTGGACGTGGATCTGGAAGGTTCAAACCCCCATTTCTTTTCATAAACAAATTCCATAAATTGGGTCCTTCTTCATGATGAAACGCTGAAGTGCGGAGTAAGCTCTCTTCACCATCAAAATCTGATCTCAATTTCATGTGATAATCCCCATTTACAGTTTCTGCTAGGCTACTTTATAGTTTAAACTCTAAACCACCTTAGCATCGCCGGTCATCAGACCATAACCACAAGGAAATCTGAACTTCGAAACTATTTACTGTCCAAATCCACATACTATATCTTATTCACCTCAATAGATTCAATCAATTTTCAAATTTTCCTAAAAATCACCTCTGAATTCAAATAAACAATTGAGTATTAATATAAGGGCTATTCCTAGAAATTACTCAGATACCACAAAGTATAACATTAATTTCAGCCCTTCAAACGTAACTCTATTTTGGTCTTCCATAATGGCTAACGTTCTAAAATCCTGACATCGAAAGTGGTTTTCATTTCACTATTAGTTCTATCCTTTAAAAAACACATCAACATTGTTTACACATCTACCTCATGTTGTAATTCTATGGAACCAACTAAGCCATTAAATTTCAAAGAACTAACACTATCTCCATTTAAATAGTTTTTCAGGCAAGTCCTTAAGCATCAATTTTCATTTATCACCGAATTATATCATCTACTAGGACTCCCAACTCAACTAAACAGCCAGCATATTCAATTATTCCAAAATGTCTCCATTCAATAATTCAAAACAGTATCACCCAAATAAATTGCTATTCTAATTAATCACCCACAAACCTTAATGCCTTAGGAGATAAAATCATTAGTATACCTCAAGAGCATTGCCAATGTTTTATCAATTTATAGCAGGGTACTCTAAGTTATACAACTTGATCGAAATTCATTGAGATCTTCCTAACTCATTCATATGGGGTAACAACCAGCTATCTTCTTTCACTCTTACCGGACTCAGATTATCACAGGTCTAAAATCATAATACTCCACTTATATTTGTTTATATCACCACCAAAGAAAAGTTCTAAGAACCGTCACACCACCATCTCAGTTCAGCTCTAAACATATTTAAGATTTCAAACTGTAAGTCCATAATACTTCATTAGAAATTAAACTTCATTAATATTTTATTCTTTGAACTCTAACATTGGTGTAAGTAATGTATCAATCTAGCAATCTATTACCTATAATAGCAAAGTCTAAATTTTTTTTAATCTCATTTGTTACTTATAAAACTAGTCTAAATTAGGACTGCTATCACCTTAGGCTTTCTATAAGGTGTATCTATCTCGGTCACAGGAAACAAACAAAATCTGATGCTAGTCATTGGAATTGGTTCAAAAAAAAGTAATGCTACCTATAAGAGGGGTTGGAAAATCCTTATAAGTAAACAATTAAAGTTCACAACACTTTAAGCAGGCATTTAGTGTGTTCAGATTCCAGTTGGGAAGGTCCCAAACAGGTGTTTGGGCCCAATAGAAAACCAAACACGCCACTAGTTTCCAGCAGGGTATTAGCTACCAAAATTTTATTTAAAACTATAGCTTTTAAATTTTTAATATATTAAATATTAAATACATCACTTCTAACAAAGTCCCCTGATTAAATACCCAAAAATACAGAACATATACAGAAATTACACACGTTCATCAATTTCTAGTATCAAGCTTAAGGTAAAACTGATTATATTAAAACATAATTAACCAAAAGAGACTGAATCCATGAAACGCACATCGTCCAAACACCAACACAACCCTAAATGAATCGCATTCCTGATTCGCAACAAAAAAACCACAATCGAGACCAATGTATATGTCAATCCTCCACAAATTGCTTAATCCCACAACTATATAACAAAAAATAATTCCACTAAAAAACACAGCATAAAATCCATACAATCATTTCTAAATTGCCAACAGAAATTAACTAACTCCTCATCTCATACTTGTATTTCAAAGTCTAAAGCATAATCAAAACGGAATCAAACAAAACATCTCAACCGTCAAAGTATAGCATAACATTAAAGTTGAAAGGAAACACATAAAAATTAACGGTAAGACTTCTGGAACCTAGCACGTGCACCACGACCACCAAACTTCTTAGGCTCACAGCGTCTAGGATCAGCGACAAGCAAGGTACGATCATACCTTACGAGAATGTCTTTGATTTCCTTCTTGCTTTGCTCATCCACATATTTCTGGTAGAAAGCAACAAGCGCCTTCGCTATGCTCTGCCTTATAGCGTAGATCTGAGAAGTGTGTCCTCCACCTTTCACACGGATACGCATGTCGACGCCGGCGAAACGGTGTCGTCCTAGAAGGAGGATTGGCTCGAATGCTTTGAACCGTAGGATCTCGGGTTCCACGAGCTCGATGGGACAGCCGTTGATCTTGATGAGGCCGCGGCCGCGCTTGCAGTAGGTGACTGCAACTGCTGTCTTCTTCCGCCCGAAGCATTGGACCTGCTCCAGTGCTTGCTGCTGCGTCGCCATAGCTCACTTAGGGTTTCTCCTCGCACACGCTGATTCATTGGCTCATTTGAATATATATGGCCAAAGAATTAGGGTTTTTGAGATTGGCCTTGTTTATTCACTGGGCCTCAAGTTTCTTGGAATAGGCTCTCACAAATCCAAATCTGAATTGTGTCAATTTAAAGGCTTTTGATTTTGGTGAATTCTTCACTATCCCAAGGGTGACATTCTCGGTTTAAGTGGTCCAATCAAATAGTCAAAATCATTTGAGTTAACTTACTAACATGATTCATTTAATTGAGGTGACGCATTCTGATTGAACAGTATAACTTTTATCCCAAAATTATTGGAGGTACCGAAAAAGACATCTTTGATTTTACCTGTATCGTAGCGATTATGAATACTTTAAAATTTATATATAAAAATGTATAATTAATTCAAAATAATTTAGAAAATATAGTAAACAAATAAATTATTGATTTAAAAAAATTAATAATTTGATCCCAATGCGTGACACTGATTTTGAATTTGATCCCTATATATACAATTATTTTGAATTTGATATTCGTCGTTTATTGTGTTATAACGTCTTTATATGATAGAGATCAAATTGAAAATGATTGTCACATGTACGGATCAAATTCGAATATATTTTTTGAATTTGATCCCAATATATGACAATCATTTTTAATTTGATCTCTTAACTTTAACAAACGATATTACAACCCTAATAAATGATAAACATCAAATTAAAAATAATTATATAATTAGGGAGTGACTTGTTGAGTGTGCTCTCGTCAATTTATAACCTTTCTTTAAAGACACAATAGGTTTATGATTTATTTTTAGGAAGACGAGGTCTTCTTTTCTGTAGAAGGTAGCAATAGTAAAACTTTCTAGGATTATCTATAGGAAACTTGGTTCTATAGAGGATTGGGGGACAGTTGGTTCATTGATATTGCAGCTGTTCCCTGACCTTATGTCATAAAGACTCTCCGACTATTAGAACTTTATTTGTTTGTCCAAATTCACTAATCTTGATGGTTCATTGCTTTTATATTTGCAGGGCTCTCAAAAAATGATCCAAAGTAGATCTAGCTAATTACATGATTATAAATTGACTTTAATTGCTATATATTATCGGTGTAAATTTTTTTATACTGCCAACCAATCAAAAATCATGGTATGAGTGACTTTTAAGGTAGTTAGAATAAAAGTCAAACATTTTAGCTTATGTAATAATTTCTAATTGGTTGATAGTGTAAAAAATCTTTACACTAACAGTGTATATCAATTAGATCCTTATAATTGTAGCTGCTACCGACGGAGCTATTAGGTAATGTTTGGATGACATATTTCAAAAATTTAATGTATTTAAAATATAAGGTAATTGAATTGCATCAATTGAATTACTTTCATTTTCAAATTATTTTGTTTAGATGAAGTAATTCAAATTTCTTACATTTCAAATTCTTTGTTTGGATAAAACAATTCAATTTTTTTTAATTTTAAAATTTCATTTCACAATATTTATTTTTAAATTTTGAATTTTACAATAAAATGTGATAAATAAATAAACATTAGTATTTTTAAATAACCAATTATTACAAACAGACATCATTGGCTTAGTGATTGATCTCCACTCTTCCTCCTTGGAGGTCTAGGGTTCCATTCCTACTTAAAGCTTTGGACCAAAACAAAAATAATTAAAATTTAAAATATTTTAATAATTAGCTAATTTTAGGAATAATTAAATGATTAATTATATTATTATTCATTAAAAAAAAATGGCAGCAAGTGGTGGTGGTTGGCGATGGTGATGGCCGGAGTTGACGGTGGCGGTGGTCGAAGATCGTTGGTGGTTGTCAGAGGTCGCAACGGGGGTGGTCGGAGGTCGCTGGCAGTGGTCGGAGATCGTCGGCGCCGGTGTTCGAGGCTGTCGCCGGTGGTGGTCGGAGGTCGAGCGGCGACGGTGGTCGACGGCCGGAGGTGGTGGCCAAATGTGGAGGGTTCTCTCATTCACACTACAACAAATACCCCATTTAAATTCCCAGAATTTCAAATACTTTTTAAAAAATATCCAAGCAACATATTTTCAATTAAAGTAATTTAATTACCCTATAAAATTACTTTACCCTCTAACAATACTTCACAAAAACAATACGTTATGAATTATCCCTGTTATATTTTTTTTATGTTAGTCTATATTTTTTTTTAAATATATTACAAAAAATATATATATTTATTTAGAACCGGTTCGACCACAGTAAAATCGCGGTTGGATCAGTGAACGGCGAATCAGTGCCTTCACTGGTTCAATAATCTATCATATTTTTAAAATATTGTTTGCATCTCATGAGCTGAAATATTCAACTTTTGCAATACCCATACATAACTCAAAACCAAGGATTAGAATTTATGCCGAGAAGGATTGGAGAATTTCTATAAAGAAGAATTGTGCAAGTTTGTAATTAAATGTTGTTGTGTTGTATTGGACCATTATTAAGTTATTCTTTGGTTTACCCAACGTCCCAAGCCCGTACATTGGGATGTAAATGAGCTAAGTTAATCATGAACTATTCACACTCGGCTCGTTAAATGCTCGATCAAGCTCGTTCATTTAATTAAATGAACCAAGCCCAAGCTTGAGATTGAACTCGATTATTTAAATGAGCCAAGTCCAAGCCTTACAGGCTCGATATTAAAGGCTCGCGAATAGCCCGTTGCTTCTTCGTTTCCTCCATTTTTCTCTGTAACTTTCATTTTGAATTCAACATTTGGTTGAGTTTATTAGCATTTGAATCACAAAATCGTAGGCTGAGTTTTATTGGTTGGGTTCTATACTTCATGATTTTTTAATATTATGTTTCGGGCATGGAAACCAACCCTTGCAATATAGAATTCAATGACACCATCAATGAAACACAGCCATCTAATATAGCAAATGGAGACGACGGTGGTGAAATCCTCAAAAGAAAAAGGCAAAAAACTTCAGATGTTTGGAAAGAGTTCAATGAGATTAAGTTACCAGATAGGAGTCATAGGACAAAGTTGTTTGTGCAAATTACAAGGAAAAACTGTTCTACAAGATAGGTGGGGCAACTGCACATTTGAAGAGACATTTTTAGGGTGTTGTGGACCTTGGCGGACATTTAATTTGAAGCAAAGGAGCTTAAATTTTGGAAAATCTGATTCTGATGCACAAACTCCTTTATTATTGCAGCCAAGTGCAAAAATAATTAACAAGCAAGACCAAGCCTTAAAAAAGCCAATCTCGATCTTTTAGTTAGGTTTGTTTAAATAAATGAATCAAACTCAAACTTTACTATTTCTTCACAAGCCAAACTCAAACTTCAAGTGCTCAACTTGACTCGACTCGTTTACACTCCTACCCATACACAGTACACTTCATTTCAAAGTATGTTTTTCCACAAGAAATTACTCACATCAAATTATTCCAAATCCATTTAACTCAGTAACAAATTCACATTTCGTTAATGCAAAGTTCAAACATTGGTTGCGTTTAAAAAAATTTAGTGGCGATTGCAAACCATATCAACATGTGGGGTGGTTGGTCTGAGTGGTAAGGGACTCGGACACTTTAAGCAAGTGATTAGAGGTTTGAATCCTGACTCTTGTGTATGAAAAAAACTTGGTTGGGAGGGAAGAACCCACCAGCCCGTTAAACTCAAAAAAATGGCTAGTTTCAGAATCGGTCAAACCGTTCCAAAATCGATCAAAACTAGTGATGAGAACTGGTTTGAACCTGCCATTTTTTTATTTTCCAATTTTTTTTAATTTTGTTTTTCACATCATAAAAATATATTTTTTTAGTCAAATAAAGGTTCAATGACAAGATATAAAAATACATATACATGAGTTTGTATTATTTATCCTTCTTTCTTGATTTTTAATCTTATGAAATATATAATATAATTAGTTTATGTTAATTTAAAATTTGATTTGTCTTAAATTTATTATTTACTATAATATATAATATTTAAAATATATATTTAATTATCACCGATTCGGTCATAGTTCAGTTGCAGTTGAACCATTGAACCTTGAACTAACCTTCATCAGCTAATGATCGGTTCAATTTTTAAAACATTGGTAAATAAACATCTTTTCTTAAATGCTTCTCATTGCCTCTTCTTATCGTCACACATATTAATAAAATTTTCCCTCCAATTAGGATCGCTAAAATGATGCATGACTTTTATTTTATTGTCATGTAAAACGTCTCCAATTTAATGAAGAACAATCACATACTTAACAATAGAATAATCCAGCAATACAACTGAAGAAGTAGCCTCATTTCAAAATGAGAAATATTTTAAAGGGTTGGAAAAAGTATTAGGAAATCAGATTATGGTAAAAGAAATAATTTTATGAAATATTTCTTATTATTTAAAATTCTGAAGTTGAGATTTAGATTAAAATTAGCTCTAATATGAGTAAAGATTTTTTGACATCAAGAAGGAGACACCATACAGCGTCCCTTTTCTTTTTGGGGGTATTTTTGAGATGTATGTATGCTTAAGAAGATAAAAAGTAAATGAAAGATAAACATATATGATGTCTAGATTTTAATGTTCAAATAACACAACTTTTCAAATATTGAAAATAATTAATAAACAATTATACCGTGCACACATTATTGGTAAATTTAATTATTATATATGTAGTAAATATCAAATCAAATAACATTAAAAATAATTAATAATCGAAAGATAAAAAGAATTTACTCTTGGAGGAAAAATAAATAAAAGTAGTGGCGTTACGTGATATGAATTCTGATTGCAAAACAATATTTTCGATAATAATAAATAGAATAGATGTATTTTATTTATTATCTATTTATTTTATTATTATTATTATTATTATTATTATTATTATTATTATTATGTGTTGCACCTCACCTCTTTTTAAATAGAGTTGTGTTTGGATGAGGTGGCAAGAGTTTCTTTCAGCTTAATCAGTGGTCTCGAGTTCGAATCATAGCTCTGAGAATGTAGCATCGTTAAAATTCTTAAGGAAGAGCTTGGTCGCCCTTGTGGTCCTACCCGACTCGAGGAATTAGTCTCCGCAGTTACGCGCGGGAAACCCTGTAAAACCAAAAAAAAGATAACAATAAATAGATATAGATATAAATATAAATATATTAAATAAGGAGAATGCTAACGGTAAGAATCAAGAAAAACAAGTTTTTATGAGAAAGTTATGTATTTATTATTCTTAGAATGATCATGATCCTCTCATGTTATGAGAAAATATGATTGAGTTTGAACCTTACATCTTTATTAACCAAAATTATGTTGGGATGACATAAATAAGGTTTAATATAGATGTAAGGTTGAGTTTCGTTGAACATGACTCTCACGTTTTGCCACAATAGTATAGGATCCCAATTCTTTTAAGAAGTTGTATATTTAGTTTTTCCATAAAACTTGATTTTTTTTGTTTCCTTAGGGCACTAGAGGTGGGCATATGGGTTTGGATTCGCACATGGTTCGTTTAACTCGCGATTCGTGCGGGTTAGGACCATGTTAAATATAAGTTCGTTTAAATGTAGGCTTTTTCCCCTGGTCCGTCTAACATGCGGGTTAGACGAGTTGGGTCCGCAGGGTGACCCGTGGATCACTACTTTTTTTATAAAAAAATGTGCCTAGTGCAACCAAGTGAGTCTAGGCATAATGAGTTGAAGGCCAATCCATTTCGTGGGTACCTCCTATGAGTGTTCGTGGATCGGTTCAGTTGGTTTGGATTGCTTCCTAAAAAATATTTGATCCGATTAAATGCGATTTGGATTGTATTGGTTGATTTGATTTTTATCGATACATCATTAAATATTTATATTACATCAAAGAATCAAGATTACAAGCTAAATTGAACAAAATCTTAAATCAGTATATACTTGTTGATACATTCATGTAATAACATTTAATAAAATATGTCTAAAATAAATAAATATCATCATCCAGTTCAAGAATTGTTTTTTTATGTTTTGAACATTAAAAATAGTAAAAAAATTACGTCAAATCAAACTAATAAGTATTATTAGTAAAAAAACCAACAAATAAAAAATCAATAATAAAAAAAATAATATAAACATATATTATATTTTATATATGCGATTTAATTTGGTTTAAAAAAAAGAATCCAAAATCTGATTCGATTGGTTTTCACAAAATAAGATCCAAAAAATCCAATAAACATTTATTTTGTTCGATTTTTGACTTTTTGGATCGGTTTGTGATTTTCTTTTGCATCAGTTTGAATATGAACACTCCTAGTACTTCCCGTAACTGTTATCATGGATCCATACTCAATTGGGTTCACGTTTGAAGATAATAATCAGACATATTCTGTATGTCAAGCCAGCTATTTTTTTTAGTTTAATTATTATATATTGATAGTGTAAAATTTTTTACACTGATAATCAATCGCCAATGATATGGATGACTTTTAAAGTAGTTAGAACAAAATTTAATTTTTTTTACCCATATGACAATTTATAATTGGATGTGTGTTAAAAGGATTTTAACTATAGATGTATAACAATAGAACTCATTTCTTTATTCTTTTTAGAAAATAGTGTGCTGATGTATATACGTATCGGTGAATTCTTTGGTATCTCAAGTGTAATTTATCCTATTTAGGTGGTTCAATCAAATAGTGATAATCATTTGATTTGTCCCATTAACATGACTCATTTAATTAAAATGATACATTTTGATTGAATAAAATAATTTTACCTCAAAATTATTATGATATCGGATAAAGCACCATATTTCTTTAGTTATATCGTATTTGTTGAGTGTTGTTGAGGTAAAAGAATTAGTTTGTTTTGTTTTTAATGTTGATATTTTTTATGGAAAAAGAAAAAAGGGAAGGATTTTGAACTCCCATTCGCACTTTTCATCTCAGAAGTTCAGAAACTCTGCTCCAGTCGCGGTTCACCCCTGCTCCAATTCACTGTTTCCCTTCAGTTTTTTCCTTTCTTCCCTCTCTGTTACTTGTGTGAATCAGCTTGATGAAGTCACCATCCTTCTATTCTTCTTTGATTTTGAAGTCACTCACCATTAGCTTGATTTTTTCTGATCCAATCTATATATATCCTAGCACCTAGGGGGACTAGGCCTTTTCTATTTGAAGCAATCTGGGCATCTCACCAAGACTTTCGTCGGTTGATAGGGGAGGCGTGAGGAAAGGTGATCACCATGTGTCGAATGGCCTTGATTGTGTGAGGAAGGATGCCATTCAGTTTAATGAGGAAGTGTTTGGGAATGTTTTTCGTGGGAAGAGACTCCTGGAAGCTTGCATTAAAGGTGTCCAAAAGAGATTGGAAAGTGTAGATTCTCTTAGTTTGAACAGGTTGGAGAGTGAATTGCAAGAAGATTATAATAAAGTTCTATACCAAGAAGAGTTGTTGTGGTATCAGAAATCCAGAGAAAAATGGGTCCTCTTTGGAAACAAGAATACAAGATTTTTTCACACTCAAACTGTGGTGAGAAGGAAGCGTAATAGAGTAGAAGGATTGTTCTTACCTGACGGCAACTGGTGCACAGAGGGTCATGCCCTCCAGAATGAAGCATTGCTGTTTTTTAGAAACTTGTTTGTCCCTTCTTCCCAGCATGTTTCTATTCCCTTAAATGTTGAGCAACGTGTTAGTCTTGGAGGAGCTGGTAAAGCAGCTTTGATTGCTCCTGTGACTAAGGATGAAGTTTTCTTGGCTTTGAGATCGATGAAGTCTTTCAAAGAGCCAGGTCTTGATGGGTTCCAACCTTTCTTGATCAAGACTTATTAGGATATTATTGGGGATGACATTTGGAAGCTAGTAAGCAATGCTTTTGTGACGGGCAGTTTTGATACCAGATTAGCTGAAACCCTGGTTGTGCTTATCCCAAAAGTTGACCAACCTAAGAGGATTAATCAGTTCAGGCCTATCAGTCTTTGTAATGTAACTTACAAGCTCATTACGAAAGTGTTTGTTAACAGGCTGCCTCCTTTCCTTGATGAGTTAATTGGGCCTCTCCAGAGTTCCTTTATTCCTGGTAGGAGCACAGCAGATAATGCAATTATAGCTCAGGTGATTCTTTATTATTTGCACAGGTCTATGAGCAAGACAAGTTCTATTGCTTCCTCAAAGTGTTTGTAATGATCTGGACAGAATTGCGAGGGGCTTTATATGGGGAGATAAGGAGGACAGCAAGGGCCTCCACTTGGTGAATTGGGCAACTGTGGCAACACCTAGAATGTATGGTGGATTGGGTCTTCGTGAAGCTCGTTGGTCTAATGTTGCTATGCTTGGTTAGTTGGTTTGGAACATGCTGCATGGGAAACATAGGCTTTGGGTCCAAATGTTGTTAGCTAAATATTTGCCCAATGATGATATTTTTGCTCATAAACCTCAATCTAGTGCCTCGTTTACTTGGCGGTCCATCATGAAATCTTTTGCGCAGCTGAGGGAGGGATTCACGATAAGACTGGGTAATGTGTAACATCCCAATTTTCACAAAGATAAAAACAATTAGGTTATAATGAGATTATCCTACATAAGTGGGGTCGTGACCTCTTTGCACAAGAGTAGACTATGTTCATATTACTGATACTCAGTTGAAAGTTAGAGATGTGTGGAGAAGGAATACTTGGGATCTGAATGATATTTATACTATTCTCCTTGCCTAGCTAGCTGAAGAGATTAGTGCTATAACTCTGGACTTGGATGATGGTTTGAGTGATTGCACAGTGTGGGGGCCGTCGGTTTCAGGGTGTTACGAGTGGCTCATTAACAGGAACAATGATGAAGGTGAGATCCAAGTCTCTGGGCGGTGGGTTTGGAGGTTACCAACCATTGAGAAATGTAAATTTTTAGTTTGGTTGATTTGTCAAGGAGCCCTTCTTACTAATGAGCTGAGAAAGAGGCGAGGGATGCGGGATAATGATGCTTGTGGAAGATGCCATTGTGCTTCTGAAACTGCTTTTCACTGTTTGCGAGATTGTTATAGTGCTCAGGGAGTTTTGGGTGATGATGGGGTTCCAACGCACGAGTACTTTTTGCATGGATGATGCTTATGAATGGGTGCATATTCATGCAACTAAGGAGAATGGTATGCTTTTCCTGGCAACTCTTTGGTGCCTCTGGATTAGATGAAACAAAGCTATGATAGATAATAAGTTGTTTACGGATTCAGAGTGATGTTTTGGATTAGGCGCTTGGAAAATGATTGCAAAAATTTCATGGGAGTTCAGTTTATAACACCTAGAGTCGCGAAGTGGGTCTCATGGAAGCATCCGAATTTGCACTCGGTTAAGCTAAATTTTGATGGGAGTGTTCATGGGTCTCCTAAGTGTGCTGGAATAGGTGGAGTTTTGAGGAACCATGGAGGAGCCTGGATAGTTGGGTTCAATGGTTGTATTGGTAGAGTGGTTATATTGCTAGCTGAGCTGAAGGCCATTATGGGTTACAGCTTGCAAGAGCAATGGGTTATCAATCAGTCATCTATCAGAGTAATTCCCAAGAAGCTGTGCGCCTTATTTTAGAGCATGATATTGAGTTCCACCAGTTTAGAGTGGTTATCCATAATATTAGAAGCTTGTTGTCAGAGGATTAGGATGCCAATCCTATGCATATCTACAGGGAAGCAAACCAATTTGCGGATTTTCTTGCTACGAGGGGAGCCTCTCAAGTTGTTGGTGTTGTTGATTTACAGGAAGCCCCTACGGAGATGGATCAAAAAAAAAAAATAAAAGAGGAAAGACCTAAATTGGTCACGGACAAGATTACATTTTGATCCTGAAAAATAAAAAATATTAATTTGATCATCAATAATATAAAATGCAAGTTAAAATAGTCTCTGATAGGGATTAAAATGTCCCTAAAAATTATCCTAAAAAAATATCAATTTAATTCATATTTTATATTTTTTATAATCAAATTGGTATTTTTATTTCTGGAAACCAAAATGTTATGGTGTTTTTTTTTTTTTTGTCTAATTGGTCCTTTACTCTAAATAAAAATATGGTCCCGAAACGCTGCGTTTCACAGCTCTATAACTACCCATTCTGAATTTCTTTCCCCTTTTGAAACGAGCCAGCCAGCCCCATCTCTGCTCGCAACTCAGCCAAGAGCGGCAGCAGCGGCAGCAGCAGCTCTTCTCTCCGGCGACAGGCTATTCCGTTCTTCATAAGCTTTTCTGTTTTTCCATCGTTCTTGACACAACTCAGCTATTCTCTCCGCTGCGTGCAAGACCAAAGTACTCTCTTATGGCTTATTGCGTACCTTGTCTTGCTTCAACAACATAAGCTCCTTTCTATGTTTTTTTTTTGTGTTCAAATCTGTTTTAATTTTTATGTTATGCTCTTTTTTTATAAAATTTCAATTTACACGTATCCGTACTTTATTTGTTTTAGAAATTTCCATAACTCATAACCCGTATCTATATCAGGTACCTGAACCGCGCTTTGTCTGCATATCAGAATGGACACCTGGGAAAGTTTTGATTTCAATTCTCAAACTGGGTCATTCAGGTAAATCAATCCTTTTCATGGCAATGGCCAAAGGAATGATTTTTTTCTTTAAATGTATAAGGGCCAGTTTGTTTTAAGATTAAAAAAAATGATTTTTTTTTGGTGCTAAAAAATGATTTTTATATAAAATAATGTAGTGATTATTTTTTAGAGATTTTTAAGTAGGTGAATTCTCTCATATCTCAAGTGTAACTTACGGTACCTAGGAGGTCCAATCAAATGGTGATAATCATTTGACTTGATCCATTAACATGATCATTTAATTGAGGTAGCATGTTCTGATTGGACAGCTAATTTTTATCCCAAAATTATTAGGGGTATGAAAGAAAGCACTTTTAAGTAAAACAGTAGCTAATTTATGTTTTTTTAAAATCATACAAATCACTTCTTGAACACTCTCATCTATCACATCAGCTTTTTATTATAAGCTAGTAAAAACAGCTTCTTGTTATAATCAGATTTCAGTTTTTCTGAGCCTCATCATTTTCAAAAGCTGCAGATAGAAAATTCTAGAAAGTGATTTTTTTTATAGAAGTACTTTTTTTTCTCAAAATAATCTCAAAACAACGAGCCCATCATGTTTGGTTAATCATATGATTCACCCTTAATTATTTTTTTTTTACTTTTGGGTAGTTTGGGAGACGGTGACAGTAACGCACCAATTTTGCCAGCTAAGAAGATGAAGAAAAGGAAAGGGATGGAACAGGTATAGGCAGTGGAGCATGGTTATTATTATGTATGTATTCATTTTGCATGTTACACATTTTGTGTGATCAAAGTTCTGTTTTGTTAGGCACATGGAAAAGTTCAATCAAATAAGAAACAAAAGTTGAGCAAACCTCAGAAAAGGAAGCTGAAGAAGTTAGAGGTTTGTGGGGGTGGACAGAAAAAGGGGAATGGTTTTTCACTCTCTTCGTTTTCTGTTTTGAATCTCACTTTTTTTGGTTCCCTTCATAAATGCAGGATGACAGGGAGAAACAACTTCTGCTGGAAAAAAGTATTAAGACACTAAAGTATGTAAATGAATTATTATTAATTTATAGTTTCTGCTTTAATGCTGTTGTTTGTGGGAAGCACTAAGTTGTTGAATAATAGTATAATACATGGATCATTTTATTTTTTTGCAGTGAAAACACGCTTCCAGAGTTTGCATATTCTCTTTTGCAGTCTTCATGCGATATCAATCGGGTTTGTATCGTTGAAACAGTGATAGTTTTATGAAAAAAATTATAAGTCTTAATACTGTTTGTTTACTGATACGGGTGATACCATTGAATTACATAGGCTGAGACACTGCGTGAAAAGCATAGGAGGGCTGTACATTTATTAAAACAAGGATTGGAGGTTCCACCTGGTGATGATGAGCTGCCTAAGAAACTAGATTCTCCCCATAGAATTGAACATGAGACCGAAGAGATTCATTTGGCACAGGAAGCTGAGGAAAATGACAGCATTCAACCAATTTTAACAGAAGGAAAAGTATTAAATACAATATTTGTTCCTTTGGAGGACTCTCCAGAACCAGTTTGTGGCAATGAAGTTGTAAATTATAAATCTGATACTAAACCTCTACCTTACATTTCTATTGAGAAGCAACCTGATGAAATCCTAAGTTCTTCTCGCACGTCTTGTTCTAATGATGGGATAAAAAGCACCGAGTCTGAGGTATGGTTCCTGTTCAGATTGTTTGTGGGTGTATATATTCAAGATACAATACTCCTTCCGTAACAAAATATAAGCAAATTTAACTACCTTCACCCTTATTAAGATAATTAGTTGTTCACATTTAATATTGTTAATCTCATTTAAAAGTTCAACTTCATTGCCTAAATTATCCCTTTTTATTTATTCACATTAATTGTATTGTATAAAAATTTGTTTCAATTAAATGCAATAAAATGAAGGGCATTTTTGGTATACAATCATTAAATAGGATGTAAAAAGTCAAGTTTTGCTTATATTTTGTTACAACTTAGATAAGCCAATTTTTGCTTATATTTTGTTGCGGAAGGAGTATATTATTCAACTGTGTTGTTTGGACAACTAGATGTATAGCCATATTTAGAACACTTGTGAAACCATGTTTTTGTTTGTCTTATTTTTTGTATGTATTCTTTAATACACTTGCTTTAATCCTCTCATGTACTGTTTCGTTAATGTTGGAAGAAATCATCTTTTACAAGCACCACAGTATGCCTATATATCTGTAGCGGTAATCAATGTCATATATGTTGCTGTTAATTGTTGGCCTCATTTAATAGATCTTTTTTTCTATTGTAAGTTACTTTAATGCTTTTTGGCAATTTTTAACACGGGACAGGATAGGACAGATGAGAACCCTAATACCAATTTCAAAGGATTCAGCAACCTTCCAGATCTTTCTGCACAGAGGCCTTCAACTACCCCTACTGTTGTGCATGTATACAGACCAACCGAGGTTGAAGACAAAAGAAAGGATCTGCCTATCGTCATGATGGAGCAAGAGATAATGGAAGCTATAAATGACCATTCTAATGTTATCATATGTGGAGAAACTGGATGTGGTAAAACAACTCAAGTTCCTCAGGTGAGTATGATGCTTGAGTATGATGATATCTTTTATGATTCAAACCTAGCTTACCATTTGATTATGCTTTTTCTTCCCTCCGGAATTCATCAGTTTCTATATGAAGCTGGCTATGGTTCAAGCAAGTCCCATGTTCACAGTGGTATTATTGGTGTTACTCAACCACGTCGGGTGGCTGTTCTTGCCACAGCAAAACGTGTGGCATATGAGCTTGGTCTTCGTCTAGGGAAGGAGGTTGGCTTTCAAGTTAGATATGACAAGAAGATTGGAGATAATTGTTCTATCAAGTTTATGACTGATGGAATTTTGCTACGAGAAGTTCAGGTTGTTATGTTTTCCTCACTATTTTTTCCACCTGTTCAGTTTTAAAGTTCTATCAAGTTTGTAGCTGTGTAACAAATGATAAATTCGTGAATACATTTGTTTAGTTTGTGTTATAAGATGCTGATAAGTCCATAGAAAGCTAGAAACATATGTTTGTATTAAAAATCCTTGTATGTTAAAACTTAATACATGATAGAATCTTTGAATTTATTGTACATTGTGGAACATCTTAATTCATCATTCCAAGGGATTTAATTACTTGAGAACATGTATTTTTTGGGTGAAATATCTATGTATGAATTGTGAGCATATTTCAGGATTCTGTATATTCAATAGCACTTTAGGTTGGAAAGTGAAAATTGATTGATTATAAATTTTCCTCTTTCATTTGTTTATACTATGGTTGTTATTGTTAGTACTGTGAGTATAATTGCTATCACTGTTGCTATTGTTAATGATTGTTGTGATAATGATTCCTCGGATATAGTGCTCTGATGTAATTGTGCATACTTTAAGTAAAGCAAGTTTAATAACAGAATCGAATATACTTATGCTATTTAATTGAATACCTCCTGGTGCAGAATGATATTTTATTGAGGCGTTATTCTGTTATAATTCTTGATGAGGCTCATGAGAGAAGCTTGAACACAGACATTCTGATCGGGATGCTCTCACGTGTAATTAAAACTCGCCAAAAGGTGAATATGAGAATGATTTATTTTACTAATATTTACAAGCAAAATTTAATTTTATATTAGATCTTTTATTATATCAATCTTGCCACTGACATTCTAATCCAGATGCTCTTTTATCTTGCTATTATGGCAGATTTATAATGAACAGCAGAAAATGATACTTTCAGGGGAAAGTATCAGTCCTGAAAAAATGGTTTTTCCATTAAAACTTGTGCTGATGAGTGCCACATTGCGAGTACAAGACTTCACTGCTGGAAGGTTATTCCATACTCCTCCACCTGTGATTGAAGTTCCTACAAGGCAATTTCCAGTATCAGTGTACTTCGCAAAGAAAACAGAAAAAACAGATTATATTGGGGAAGCATATAAGAAGGTCTTGGCAATTCACAAGAGGTTGCCACCTGGGGGCATACTTGTCTTTGTCACCGGGCAAAGGGAAGTAGAGGACTTGTGCAGGAAGCTACGTAAAGCTTCAAGGGAGTTTATCATGAAAAATATTAAAGGATCTCTGGGAAATGATGCTGGCACTATGGTCCAGGAAACGAACTCTGTTGAGGGAATAAATATTACTGAGATCAATGAAGCGTTTGAGATTCCTGGTAGTTCAGCCATCCAGCAAACTGATAGGTTTAGTGGTTATGATGAAGATGAGGATGATGTAGATGAGAATGAATCTGACTTTTCTTATAATTCAGAAGCAGAGAGTGAACTCGAATTTGATGATGATGATAATCTTGAGCATTCAGAGAACAAGAGTAGTATTGTGGATGTCCTAGGACAGGAAGGGAACCGTGCTTCACTGAAGGCTGCTTTTGAAAATTTGTCTGGGCAAGCTCCATTAAGCTCCTTGAATGGGGAGCAGAGTTCTTCTGTGAACACAGAAGGTGGTTTAGACCAATCAAAAGTTATCAGGGAGAAGAGAGCTAGAGAAAATTGCAATCCTTCTCCAGGTGCGCTCTTCGTTCTACCTCTTTATGCCATGCTGCCTGCAGCATCCCAACTTCGTGTATTTGAAGGAGTGAAGGAGGGAGAGCGGCTTGTTGTCGTTGCCACAAATGTTGCTGAAACATCATTAACAATCCCAGGGATGAAGTATGTGGTTGATACTGGAAGGGAAAAAGTAAAAAATTATGACTCTTCTAATGGCATAGAAACATATGAAATACAATGGATAAGTAAGGCATCTGCTGCTCAACGTGCAGGCAGAGCTGGAAGAACTGGACCTGGACACTGTTATCGTCTCTATTCTTCTGCAGCCTTTAATAATGAATTTCCCGAGTATTCTCCTGCTGAAGTTGAGAAAGTACCTGTTCATGGTGTTGTCCTTCTCTTAAAATCCATGCATATTAAGAAGGTAGGTTTATTATTTTCCTTTTTCCTGAGTTTTCATTCCATCTGCTTGTTTATATTGGGCGCTACCATTAGCGTGCAGGGAAGGGAGTAGTTCATGATTAGTATGTACTTCTCTATTCTGATAACGTGGCTGTTTATCTTGGGCTGAATGAAGGAATGGGATTCTTTTCAAGCCAAAAGGTCTTCCACTACATATAGCATCAAGAAGATTTTATTCATTTAGACTGTTGCTATTTGGTTCTAAGGCATTAAATGCTACTTCTAATCTCAATTCTCAAGTTTGCTTCTGACATGTCAACTCTGTTCTATATACCACAATATTAGCTCTTCAGTTTTCTGGTGATGTGATTTATTCAATTCCTGGTCAAACTGGGTTTTTTTCTTGTCTTTTTTAGTTTGAGATCTTTCTATACTCATTACTATTACTTGTTATCCAGGTCGCAAACTTCCCGTTTCCTACTTCTCTTAAGGCTGCCTCCCTGCTTGAAGCTGAGAATTGCTTGAAAGCTCTAGAAGCACTTGATAGCAAGGATGAACTTACACTTTTGGGAAAAGCCATGGCACTTTATCCCTTGAGTCCTCGTCACTCTAGAATGATCCTCACTGTTATTAAAAATACAAGACATGTGCATAAATACAATCCAAGTCTGCTTTTGGCATATGCTGTTGCAGCTGCTGCAGCATTGAGCTTGTCAAATCCTTTTATAATGCAATATGAAGGAAATGATAGCAGTAGAGATTCAGAGATGTACGAGAAATCTGACATGGGGGACAATGTGAAAGACATTGATAAAAAGGAAAAGTCAAGGAGAAAGAAACTAAAAGAAACTGCTAAAGTTGCACGTGAAAAATTTCGAGTTGTCACTAGTGATGCCCTAACCATAGCTTATGCTTTGCAGTGTTTTGAACATTCAAAGAAGTCAGTAGAATTCTGTGATGACAATGCTTTGCACTTCAAAACCATGGATGAAATGTCCAAACTTAGACAACAGCTACTTAAGTTGGTCTTTTATCAGAGTACTAAAGGTTGTTTTGAAGAAGAGTACTCATGGATTCATGGAACTCTAGAGGATGTAGAACAGGCTTGGCGGGTTTCTTCTGAAAAATATCCTCTTTCTCTGGATGGGGAAAGGCTCATCTGTCAAGCAATATGTGCTGGCTGGGCAGATAGGGTTGCCAAACGTATTACAGCTTCTTCTAGGGCCTCTGATGGAGAGAGAAGTTCTCGTGCTGTTAGGTACCAATCATGCATGGTTGAAGAAAGTGTTTTCATTCATCGTTGGTCATCAGTTTCCATTGTAGCCCCTGAGTTTTTGGTTTACAATGAACTATTAGAGACAAAAAGACCAAACAAAGAAGCAAGTGGCAATAGAGCATACATGCATGGAGTAACAAGTGTGGAGCCAGCTTGGCTTGTTGAGCATGCAAAGTCTTCATGCATCTTCTCTCCACCCCTGATGGATCCCAAACCTTTCTATGATGCTCAGTCCGACCAAGTGAAATGTTGGGTCATCCCAACCTTGGGGCGTTTCTGTTGGGAGCTTCCAAAACATCCATTGCCCATTAGCAATGATGATTATCGAGTGCAAGTGTTTGCCTATGCTTTGCTTGAAGGCCAGGTGTGTCCATGTTTAAAGTCTGTTCGGAAATACATGTCCGCCCCTCCTGAAAGTATTTTGAAGAGAGAAGCACTAGGTCAGAAAAGGGTGGGAAATCTTATTAGCAAGTTGAAGAGAAGGCGGATTGATAGTTCTGCTATGATAAGAATGGTGTGGAAGGAGAACCCAAGGGAATTATTTTCAGAAGTTTTGGATTGGTTTCAGCAGAGTTTTCACAAGCACTTTGAGGAGTTATGGTTACAAATGCTTAGTGAAGTTCTTCTGGAGGCACAAGATCGCACTCTGCATAAAAGTTTTAAAAAGAAGTTGAAAGGAAGAATTAAATCGCTGCAATGATTGCTCAACAGTAAAGGTAAAAAACTGCATATCTTACTCTACCCAATTTGATCATTTGTGTAATTTAAGTTACTAACATATTTCCAGTATTGACAAAAAAATTTTGTGAAATCTTGTCCATGTAGTTTTTGTTTGTTCAACAATGTTAGAAGAGAACAAAAATTTATAGATAAATTTACAAAGAATTTGATTTAAAATTTGGGGAGAATCAAGATATGTTTGGCTGTTGTGAGTATGTGTCGGGTTAGCATGGATAATTGGGTTGTAGGTTCAATATGGTTCCTAGATTGCATCTTACCTTAACCAGCATGTCGTTTTTTGTTTTATTAAATATTATTTTGCCTTTTGCAGAAAAGGAACAATCCTAGTTTTAGCTACGGCCAGTGGTGACAAGAAAGTTGTGGTCATCTTAATCACTAAATTCATCCTAAACTACTTCCTCAGTACACTAATCTCTATCTACCTGAAAAGTTATTTATTTGCAAGAGAGATACTTCAGAAGTTCTCAGATGGTTTAGTCTTCTTTGGTTTACTTATTTTTCCATCTTGATGGAAGCTGCCTGGCATCATGGGATGTAAAATGAGAAAATAGGATGAGTTGAAGCTGATACAAGTCAATTTTTTTTTTTTGCTTCTTACACTTGTATCTTGCTGAATTTAGTGACCAAGAATTTTGTAGTAAGTAGACAAAAAGTAGTTGGTTTTGGTTACTAATGAGCCAAATGTAAATAATTTGGTGATTCATATCAGCAATTTTGAGAGGACATATTGGGCATATTGATTGCTTCATTCTACATCAATAAGAAATTTTCTTATACTCCAAGCTCACGTCCATTCTAACTAATTTCTACAAGATGTTCCAAATCTTAGGAAGTGTTATATGCATCAGGGAGCAATTCGAAATCTTTGATTATAAGTGTCAAGTGCTTATTTGATCTAACGAGAATGCCATTGAAATTCAATGCACCTATAAAATGTTTCAGGCTTACAACCATTAGAACTGTTATTCCACGGCATAAAACACTTGTTCAGGTTGTGTGAAAAATAACACGTATTTTGGATGAAAAACTTCGTGTCACTTAATGAAAATATAATGTCTTTGTAGCATGAGTTTAATTGTTATATACTGTCAGTTTAAAGTTTTTTACACTGTCAATCAATCAGAAATCATGGTATGGATGAGTTTTAAGGTTGTTAGGATAAGAGTCAAACATTCTAACTTATGTGGTAATTTCTAATTGGTTGACAGTATAAAAAATTTTTACACCAAAAGTGTATATCAATTAAATCCTCGTAACATCTACTTCAGACTTTAAAAGGGAATGAAATACGTTAATTACCAACCGTCATACACAAAATAGGGTCAATATGATTCTGATTTCTAAAACACCCACATATGAAAATTGTTAAAATAGTTTAGAGGCGCCCACCGTGGGGCTCGAACCCACGACCACAAGGTTAAGAGCCTTGCGCTCTACCAACTGAGCTAGACGGGCTTTTGTTATGTTGTATGGAATGTAGCAATAAAACCGAATTTATTGGATTTTGCGACAATTCCATCTACATTAAATTATACACGACACATTTATATACAAATGTAATGTATCATTATTATTATAGTAATATCTTTTAGTAGTTTTACTAATTCCGTATTATGTTCTACATAATCAAAATTTTAATCAAGTAAATTATTGCATTATTAATCTTAGCATATACATTTTAAAGTGGTTGTGAGCAACTTCAATCTATAATCTATAATATATTCTTCCTCCTTAATTTTAGGTTGTTTGTCCCATGTACTCCTATAAGAGGAGAACCTTGTATCTTTTTAATATGTATCAATAAATCATACAGTTTTCAAGTATAGTATTATGGTTTTGTTACCACATTGAAAAATAAAAGTATTACGAGGCATTTCACCAAAAAAAAAATTATTACGAGGTATTGCGACTATTGTGACAACTTTTTAATTCATTGGTTTTAAGGAAACAAAAAACAAAAACAGAATATAAAATACCTACGGTGGCCAATTGTTCAACAAAGAAACCATAATTTAATTTTTAACCGATGAAGCTGTTTAAGGCAGATACTTCAGATACATAATTGAAAACAAAGCAAATACATGTTACGGAATACAACTCTGGCTATATAGTTTCTGCTTTTCCAATAACATAAATATTAATGTTTACCAAAAAAAAAAAAACATAAATATAAATGACTTTTCCTTTCTTCCACTTGATTATTAGTTTTACATGGAAGCAGTCTTTGTTAAGAGCATTCAATTTGCATGGTATTCTCCATACCAAAAATAAAATCACAGATCCTGTGGCAGTCAAGGGTTATTACTTATTGATGCAAGCATCAGGTTGTCTTTGTGGTGATGAAGCCTGGAACTCTGGCAAAGCATTGTATGTTTCATACAACCTACTCAGAGTAGGGTATTTGGACTGCAAAAACAACTTTAAAATGTTCATAACATATAAAACTTCAAAGTCATAATATCTTAGCCAGGAGCTGTTATAAACACAATTGTTAAGGTATTAGAGTTTTATTAGATAATGACACCACACAACCACTATAGCGACTATACTTTTATTAAAAAAAGGCAAGATACTAGTTTTAGGTTTAAATAAGTTTTTAGTCCCTGAAATGTGCATGAGTTTTGGTTTTACTCCCTATAACCTTTTCCATAGGTTTTGTTCTCTACAATTCCTAAAGTTTGGGAATAAGTCCCTACCGTCAATTGAGCACCGTTATCTGCTGACGTGGCAGACAGATGTGACGCCATGTGGCAATGCTGATGTGAATTCCGTCTGACACGTCAACAGATAACAGTGCACAGTTGATGGTAGGGACCTATTCCTGAACATTTGAAATTGTAGGAACCAAAACCTATGGAAAAATATTATAGGTGCTAAAACCAAAACTTACACACTTTTCACGGACTAAAAACTCATTGAAACCATAGTTTTATGTCCACTCCCTGCCAGGGCAGCATACATACTTGTGCACCAATACTGATATTAAGACACAAAAGAAATACATCAGGAAATCATAAGAAGTATACTTTACCATATCAACATCAAACCTATTAACAGCCTGTGTAATCTGAGGGGCCAAAAATACATCAGCCTGCAGATTACAATATTTACTTTGTTAGATATGCCTTTCCAATTGGAAATTTAAGTGTTTCAGTTATCATAAACTTTCACTGTTTCCTGCTAGATCGTTAAAGTAATCCATTAGAGCAAAGTAAATATTTTAAGTGACAAAGATAGGCATGAAAGCTAAGATAATACTTAAAGGTTATGAATGTGCAATAAGGACCATTAGGTTCAGAGAAAATTACAATTCAATACCAAAGGAGCAAGCAAAGAGTGCCAAAGTACAAAGAATCAGATAATACTTAAAACTCTTATTGACAGCACATTGAAATTTTGAAATCCATGATGGAAAAACCCAGCATGATAATGAAATTAGGGGAGAAGTAAGGGAAAACAATTTTCTGCCAGATTATGAGGAAAAGGTTAAGAAAGGCTATTTGCAATTTCCCTTTTCACCCTTCAATGAATAACTTAGCTTCAAGACATATTTTTTCAGGAAATGTGGATTGAACACAATAACATAAAACAATTATTCAAAATAAGACACTAAAATAATACTGAAGTAAATCATTGTAGTAAATAAAAAGAGAAAGAAGGCTTAAGAGTAACCAGAAGATACCATATAGATATGTTCCCCTGTGGCATATGTACCAGCAAATTCCTTCAACAACTTCTCAAGAGCTTTATATTGGCCAAGTAAAAGAGAAAGTGAGACAATAGAAAAGTTATTGAAACAATTTTAGAAAACAAAGGAAATGGCATAGAGTTTAGTGTAAAATGTGCTTACCCAAGAAACCTTTGTCTATGATCAATTGGCCCCACAGTTTTTGGTCTGCACCAAACATTTTCTCCATATCTTTCTGTAGAAAAATAAGTGTCAAAATTGCAAAATATTTGAGCACTCAGCAAATGCAGGCCTTTCAAATGAAAAGAATATACCAGAACATTAAGCATATGAAGAGGTTGTATACTGGAGTTGATAATACTTGCTACCTGTAAAATAATGTAATTATCAGATAGTAGGTAGCCAAGCAGAAGTGACTTTGAGCAATACATGTCTAGCAGCTTCTCACATCAAGAACTTCAATAGTTCAAGCCTGTTTTCTATCAGTGTCAGGAGATTTCTTTTCAGGGTATATTTTTGAATTATAGATTGGACTGCAGAATCATGTTATAGTGAGCAAATTATTATGATGCATGGTTCTCCAGTTCTTTTATATCTTGCATTCTTTAGAAGCTATCAGGTATTACGAAACTTCTATCGATAATATTTAACTATAAGAATTCTCAAAGATGATTTACTTATTCTCTCTGGTTTGTTTTGGAAAATACCAAACCACTGGTAGTTAAAATAAATCTTTATTCAACACATTCATGTTGCAAATCCAAAATGTCACTCATCATAATTTTTACCTGAAGATTGAGAGCTCTGAGCTGAGGATCAACTGGCAACAGTGGCTTCCGAGTATAATTTTCTTCCAAATACTAACCAGAAAGGAAATAGTGAAAGATATAAAGTTGTCAATATGAATACATATCACCAAACGCTAATCAGGGATATACATGAAATTATTGAATAGAAACTCAAGAGAATAACTTGATAATTTCCCACTCAAGTCCATCTTTAGGATCCAAATGTTCTGAAATAACCCAGGTCACCCAGAAATGGACCCCAAAGACTGATGTAATCAGATGGTAGAAAAATCAGTAGTTTTTGAGGTTGAATACTAGAACTGAGTTGAGTGATCAATATTTTCAGTGACTTGTAGCAATTGACCTACCAGAAATATTGCATAAGAGTCTGAAACCACCACATTATCATCAACTAATACCGGAACATAATGGAGAGGATTCAATCTCTCAAAATCTGAAATTTAAGCATAGATTATTCATTTTTCAGTGAAATAAGCTTTACTAACAAGCTATTGAATCTGGCTCCAAAAGTACAAAATATATTATATTAGAGCTATGCATTCACCTGGACTGAACTGCTCTCCTTTTGTGAGGTCCACTGCTTTGTACTCATATGAGATCCCTAGTCATTTCAGATTCAAGAAAAGCAAAGTCAATCAAGAAATAATCTTAATTACTATATATTTGTCCAATTGGATATTTTATGGAGTTACAACCAAATCTAAAATGCACAGATTTATAAAAAAAGAGCTATAATTTATGAATTCCCACTAGAATTCAAAATTTGAAGGGGAAGAAGGAAGGAAGGAACCTTTGAGGGTTAAAGCAAAGCGGATACGCCATGAGCAGGAGCTTTGCCAGTAAGAATACAACACAAGATTGGATGCATTACTGCCACCACAACTTTTCTGCAATACAATACTTCATTTTGGTAAATCAAAACAAAGATGGTGAATGGTAATCATTGAAACAAAGCAGAAAGAAAGAAGGATTACCTGAGCATCTGAGTCCATTGGAGGTGTGTTTGGCAGCTCAGACAATTGGTAAAAAATCTATTGATTCAAGTGCCTATATATTTCTATGTAAATTGCATCAACTGTTCACCTTCGAGTACTAGTATATTACATGAAAAAAAAACTTTGAAAAACAAACTTAAAACTAAATCAATAAATGCCTGTTGGAATTAAAAACGTGGTAGTTAGCTTCTTCCCACCTCGTCATTGAACTGAAAAGTTTAACTGAGGTGGGTCCACCGTCCCAGTTGGATGTTCCACCATGCTTTAACTTCTAGGACAAAATTTAGATAAAGATTTCATAAATGATAACTTGTGTCCTAAATTCCTAATCAAGGAATTTAAAAAATAAAATATTTAGTTTTTAATTAAAAAAATTTACTTTTTTTATTGTTTAATTTTAAAGATTTTTAGATGCTTGTGAAATTCATCAATAAAAATATAATATTTGTGTTATTTTTTTAGAGTTCATTCGTGATATAATTATAGTTAGAAAGTAAGACAAATATTATATTTTTATCAGTGACCAACATAAAAAATACTTAAAAAATGTTATTTAAGTTTTCTCTTAATATAAGTGATTTAATTTGGTAAAAAGGTAAGTGATTATAATTTTATTTTATTGATCATTTTATTTTTGTCTTTAGTCAAAATATGTCAGTCATTCACCGTGACACGTTAGTGACTTACAATCACGTAAATAAATATGTGATTGGTCTAAGTGGTAATAAGTTCGAATCCCTTCTCAAGTGATAAAAAAAACTTACTATCATATAATATTAAGGTGGTGTTGGATATTATTTTGTTTTTGGTGAATGTGGTGTTGGATATATTGTGTGTTACCTGATGTTATTACGCATGCTAGCGGAAGTTTTCTACTACCGGCATTTTATTACATGTAAGTACATCTTTTTTATGATTTCTCGGGGTATCCTCTCACCAGATAGTTGCGAGATTAATCTCTCGAGATACGATCAGGCATTTAAGCGGAAATCCCTCTTAATAGTGTTTTTTTTCGTACACATAAATCCAGGGATTGAATCCAAGATTACATGTTTAAGGGACCCAAACCCCTTTCCCTTAGACCAACACCCATTGATACATGTCAGTACATCTTTTTTTGGTACATAAAAATTTAGATTAAGAGAAGATATACCCCCTTATAAGGTCAGGAAAAATTACTAATCTCAACGACGATTTATAGTGAAATTTACATAACGTCCACCAATAGAGAAAACCTGAGAATCGAATTTAAATCATAGCGAGTATAGATAGAAGGCTTAATCAGATTTGTCAACCCCCGTTGACATATGATAATACATCTAAAATGAGACATACTAGCCAAATAGCTTAACTCAACATAGAAATAGATAACACCGCTAGAAAATCGAAATTTTGAGATGTATTTTTGGACGGATTTTAGACATTTTCTCCATGAATTTCAAACGGATTATTAATTTGAGATGGACTTCGGATGAACTATGGATGAACTATGTCCCGTCCGAGAAATCCTCATTACAAATTTACAATTCTTTCCAAATTCCCTCCCAAATCTTTTTCGAACAAAATTCAGACAAATTTAAAACGAACATATAATTGACAGTTTTCTATTATAGCTATTTATTTTGGATTGATTTCAAATGGACTAATATTATTAGATTTATATGTTGACGGATTTATTAACATGTCTTAGTGGTAAGGGATTCGGACACCTTAAGTAAGTGATCAGGGAAGAACTTCCCTTGTATGCCAGACAGGTACTCCGACGAAGATTAGTTACTGTTAACGGCGGTGGATACTTCGTACCTTTATCATGATTACCAAAAAAAAATATGTTGACGGATTTTGGATAGATTTTATTTTGGATGTGAAAAAAGTATAACCTATATTTGATTGAATTTTAAAATATTGTATACGAATAATTATTTTTTAGAGTTTCTATTTATTATAAGAGTTTAATTGTTATGTACTGTCAGTGTAAAGTTTTTTACACTATCAACCAATCAGAAATCATGGTATGGATGAATTTTAAGGTAGTTAGGATAAGAGTCAAACATTTTAGGTGATGTGACAAGTTATGATTGACTGACAGTGTAAAAAATTTTTACACTGACAATATATACCAATTAAATCCTTATTATAATAGGAAAATAATAATAATAATAATAATAATAATAATAATTAATATTTAAATTAATTTTAAAAAAGCATCAGGTTAAATAAGAGTAATAGCAATTAATTATAAATCTTTGCCCTGAAAAAAAAAAAGAATTAAATTAAATAAAAATAAATAAATAAATAATAAGTCGATTTGGTAGTTACATCAATTAATTAACAGATTTGAAAATACATTTATAAAATAAAATATTAAAAATATGCTTAATATAAGTGAAGCCACATGACTTTACTAGACGACATTATTTCTATAAAATATCTGGCGTATAAAAGTAAGTTCTCTAATTTAATATATAAGAGTTGATTGAAAGTATTTTAATTTTCTTTTGAATTGACCAGGAAATTGTTCTCTATTTCTAGTGATTCAGGAATGCAAAATACCACCATAAAAATAACAACCCCATTACTTGAACACCCAAGCAACATCAGCACCGACATACTCCTTTCTCTTTCCGTAATAACATATAAGTAAAAATTAACTCATTTAAATTATAACAAAATATAAATAAAAGTTGACTCTTTGCATCCATTTAATAATAGTATATCAAAAATGTCCATTTTAATGCATTTAATTAAAACAAGTTTCCATACAATATACTTCCTCCGGACCTATATATAAGCAAAAAAAAATTACCTAAATTTTTTGAACTCTAATATATGCAAAAGTCAATCAAATCAACCTTATTTAATATTAGTGTTTCAAAAATACCTTTTGGTTAATTTTTTTTTTTTTCCCAAGAGCATTATACACTCTTAAGACACAACTTCCAAGAGAACTATACACTCCCAAGAAAGGGTAGTTTAGTAACTATAACTTATTTTTTACACAAATCAAGATAATTAAACTAATCTAACCAACTTTCTTAATACATGTGAAGTTAATTTTTTTGCTTATATATAGGTCCGGAATAGTAATTAATATGAATAAACAAAAAGGGATAATTTAGACAATGAAGTTGAATTTTTAAATAAGATTAACAATAAATGTGAATAACTCATTATTTTAATAAATGTGAAGGTGATTAAATTTGCATATATTTTATTATCTTAATAAATGCTTATATATGTAATACATTTATGCTACCACTCACATCAGCATACCTTGATACTCATCTACACTCACATCAGCATACGATGCCTATACTCCCAACCAGTGGTAAAAAACATTTTCCAAAAAATAATAACATGAATGTATGTTATGCAGCATGCATAAAAGCTGAGCTACACGTAAAATAAAACTATATATAAAAAGACCAATATTTGAGGGTCAATCAGCACACACTACTATTGGGGTAAATAATATTAGTTCATGGAAATTGGGAAATACAAGTTAACATTCATCATACAACTGCATGTCCCATTTGGCAGTTTTTCTACTTCTACTCATGATACACGCGCAAGCATGTAAGGGTTACAACATATAACATGGCCTGCGAAACTGTAAGAACATGAGGGACACTCGCTGTCTGGCTTTTGACATATCATATCATATCATATCCTAAAGTGCTTAAGCACAATTCTAAAGTCTCACAAATGAAATATTTACAATGTACTCCTATATTTTGCCACAGACAGTTGTGTTTATACAAGATATCTAATCATTACAACGGGGCATAAAAATGAAGCTCTCAGATATTTCGGCAAATCTAGTGAATGAATCACTCAACTTTTTTTTCAGGTTTAACTAGGAAATTTCTTGCTTCATCATCAGTAACCTCACTGAAAAGTGAAACCAAATAACAAATTATGACCTGATAATGAAAAAAGAAACACTTATTGAATTGAATCAAGCAACCAAAGAAAGAGATATAGCAAAAACCTGTCTACAGCTTCTCCTTTGGAGATCAAGGTGAGTTCCTTAGAAGCAAGATATTCACAGAAACTACGAAGGTTTTTCTCTTGACAGAAATTGCAAAGATGCCTAAGGAAATCGTTGAATTGTTTTGGTTCCTTCAGAGAAAAAGTTTGTGAATTTCATGTTATTAATTATTATGGATCTAAAATGTAACCAAGAAGCCTAGGCAGATATAACAAAGAAATTCAAAGAGGGATAAAAGATAGATGACAGGTTAGACAGGGAAAATCCTGACTGATTTTTATGTGCGAGACGGAGGGAGATGGATTACCTGCTCAAGGATGCAACCCTTGCGAAGCACAACTAAACACTCCAGTGCTTTAGGATAGTTATCACCTTCATGGGAGTCCTCTACCAGGTCAAATATTTTATTTTTCATATCCTTAATTGCTTTTACAACCCAGTCTGGACTATCTCTGCGCGAAATCATGGCTTCAAAATCTTGGACTGGAGTCAGATCCCCAATGTTCTCAACTTTAATAGTAGATGTATATTCAATGAGATTGCCAGGCTGAGCAGTAATGTCTGCTTTACCCTCTTCTTCAATAGAAACAGACCTCTTTTCTCTTAATAAACGCCTTGATTTTTTTTGCTGCAAAATACTTCATATGTAAAAGATATTTTATGTTTGTAAGTACTAGGAGCAAAGCAGACATTCTTACTTTGGGATTTTCCTTTAGCTCAAAAGACCTGCGAAATGAGTCTATCACAGATTTGTTTGGCAAAAGTAGGTCAGGATCAGGTTCTGTAATTTTCTTGAGCGTGTCATCAAGAGGGGGTACTGCAGCATCTGGATGCTTTGATTTCAGCTCAAGATAATGATAAAAGCGCTGAAAATCCCATGTCAAAAATGTATAACGGATAGTAAGGAATAAGCATAATTTCTTTATATCTTACAGCATCCAGTACTAATTATAGCCAATACAAGGCAGGCTAAATGCATATTCACAGTTCAAGCAACAATCACAAGAAATCCCAATGTCAAAATGTAAATTGAAATATGTACCTCTAGGACTGGATTTGGTGTAAAGTCGGGAAGCAAAACTTCTTCTTTCCCATAAGGTGCAAGATCAAGCATTTTTATGAAGTTAGCTGCTGCCTCTAGCTGTTGTTCATTTGGCTGCCATGGTGCTGGGAAATTAGTGAAAGAAGGAAATTGAAACTCCCGCACATCCTCGGCGAAGGGAAGTACATTGAAGTAAAATGAATCAGGCTGCACAGCATAATCAAACCTAGACGTTAATTACAAAAATCAAGAGCTAAGAATCAAGTCAGTGGACATAACCAATAAGAATACGAGAATAAGAGACAGAAAAAACCTACAATATTTTCTTTATCAGATACATTGGGAGTCAAGACTCCAATTACAACATTTCCTTGTCCCTGTCTCCAAACACAACGTAATATTGCAACCTTGTTCATTTCCTTCATAGCCCTTGCCAGTGCAGAAACTGCAAGCATGGCTTTTGTATTTCCTGATTCGGCTAAGAAAACATAGACATCTTTCATGTACTGGTGTCTTTAGTGGACATTGTAGGAGAAAAAGAAAAAGAGAAGAGTCAGGAAATCTCTTTTGACAAATTCACATCAAATATATTCTACTAAAGTGTATAGTATACAATCTTACCTCAATACATTAGAAGAATCAGTAAAACCTAACAGCTTTACACCCTTTTCCGGTTTGAACTTAACGGCATCCCATTCAGCAGCAGATATAGGAACTATATGAGGCCCATATCGATAACCTTTGATCCTTTGATCTGGAGGGACAACTTTATCATTATCTTCAGAACTCTTGTACTCATAATCTACTTTCACTTCACGCGTGGCAAATTTATCATTTGGAGGAGCCTTATCAGAATATTTCTTCAGAGTTGGAAACTTCTCTTCTGCTGTTTTCTTGTATACCATTACCTGATTATCATTAAAAATTTCATGAAAACAAAACACATCTTTCGCAAAGGTTTTTATTAAAAAACCCATAGGATAACTAATACACTTGCAGGGAGCATCCACTTGCTAGACTGAGAAAAAAGAAAATTATAGACACAATAAACAAGTAAACTTAACATTTCAGATGAAATTCTGTGCACACAGCTTGATATACATAACCTTAAAACAAATTATATTCACTATTCTAGCAGCAGATTAAAAATAGCAAATTGCAGTACCAAGAAATGAAGCAGGAAAGAAAGAAATATGATGTTAAATATTAAGATGCAGGAGCAAGAGAAAACAACATTGGTTATGCCCTTCGACGTTCACCTTGCCTCAAAATATTCAATTTGATTAAAGATAAAGATTCATATTGTTCATGGACAACTCAAACTTGGAACATTTAATAATCATTTCGAGAAAAAGTTAGTAAGATGGCATGACAACATTAAATATCAAATTAAGATGACATGAAAATGAGAAAAATGTGAAATGACACATGATTTATCAGCTGTAATATATCATGGTCCTGGAAATAAAATTTATAGATCATACCACTGATCTCACCTTAATCCTCAGTTTTGGGCTGAATTCAAGATCCCCTCTGAAAATTGTAGTTGGAGTTATATTTCGGGTTCTAAGAGCACCAAACAATGAAATAGGATTCTCCACATATATTAACCTTGTTGAGGTTTCCTTTGAAAAAATATTTAAGAGACGATCATTCTCATCCATTATTCTTTGATTTGCATCTTGAGTAAGCTTTCCTCTCAAAATTATACTTTCCATTCTCATACCATGGACGGTCATTTGTTTAGCAATGGTGGTAACTTGCTCTTCTTTTGTTCCTTCAAAAGAATCTTTTATTGGACATTGCGCATTTGTAATAAGACAGAGACGTTTCTTGCCCTTGTTAGTTTCTCCAAACTTTTTTATCAGCATATCCATGCCAACAATCACAGCATCAAGAACTAACATCAAGTCAAGGTATCCGGAAAGGGGTCAAGGACAGCTGAACAGGAAAAATCCATGGCAGGAGGAAGGGATTAACTTCCTCTTGAAAAACTAAATAGTTAACCCTACAAAGTAATGCTACAAATTACATCCCTTAAATTTTAATAGGACAAACAGAATAGAGTTCCGGAAATGATTAACTCAGTATACCATTACCAATCATACAACTTACAAGAAAATGTCATTGATGAAAATTAAGTGAAAAAGCGTGTATTCATGAAGAAGCAAGTAAATTGTATAATGGAAGCAGAAATATTTGTTTACGTAAAGAATTACAAGTATACAGCCAACTAATAAAAAATAAATAAAAAAAATAAATGGCACTGAGTATTAAACTGCAGAACTGGGAAACAAAAATCTACGAAATTTTAGTCTAAAAGCAAAAGGCTTGCAAGAGGAGATAATTTTAATGGCAGATGGGTCCTGGTTGCCAATAGCAAGTAGTATGAATATTTTAATGTTGGAACATTGGCCAAAACTCATGCATATAATTTTATTGACTAAAAATTATAATAAAAAGATTAAAATTAACATGTAAACACTTCGAGAATATACAACCAAGAACTTTGTGGATACAATCACCATCAGTAGTTCCACGAGGGAGTTCTTGTAAGGCCTCAACAATATCTCCATCCACAACTTTAATATTTTTCAAAACGACAACATGCTGATACCCGCCCACTTCCGTAGTAAGGTCATTATTAGTGTCTGAAAAATGACAACATAAAACATAGGTGAGGGAGGCCTTTGATCAAATCAAACTTTATCAAAGGAAAATCACTGAATTAAAAGAAAAAAAACAATTAGAAAAGTATAAGCACGAATCTTCCAGCGAGACATTGCAGTACTATAAATAGTAACAGTAACAACTGGAAATCAAAATGGCAAAAACCTAGTACAATCAACAGTGCAAAGATTGTGTGAGAATTGAGCATGAAACACAACACAACAGACATGGCAGATAATCAAGGAAGAACCATTGATTTCTTATTCTCAATTTTTGCATTGCAGATAACTACCAATTTTCAGTGAAGGAAAATTTTTCACTACATGACAACAAATTAGTAATGAAACCAATAAACACCAACACCAAGTCAACATCATGCATTTCAATTTGCATTAAAAATATTAAAGTACCTTCTGTTCCAAATAAGACAATTCCCACTTCATCATATTTGTTATAAATCAGCTGCACATATAAAAAAAGGGATCATGTTATTGTAGCTCTTAAGGTATGTTTGGATGGAGGACTGTAAGAAATGGGAGTCTTGGCGCAACCTTAGGTTGCTGCCTTGTGACTGTCACAAGTTCAAATCCATGAAACAACCTCTCCACTTGTGGGGATAAAGCTGCGTACATCTACCCTCCCCAGACCCCACCAGGTGGAAGCCTCGTGCATCCGGCAGTCCTTTTTTTATTCTCATATATGAGACTATTTTGAAATGAAAGGCATAAAATGAGATATTATCATTTAACTTTCCAATCATCTTTTATTCATTTTTATAATCATTTCATAAAATTAACTTTCCCTTTCTATTCATTCTAAACCCTTCCATCCAAACATACCCTAATAAAACTAAAACCAAATACAAGAACAGGATTAAGAAGTATACCTTCTTCTGCACGAGCATGGAGCAGACTCTCTGAATTTCAGGAAGAACGGAATGCATAGATGGGCCCACATCAAGCAACAAAAGCAACGCTTCCTGATTTTGAAGAACTTGATTATAGCAATTATAGAGAGAAACCCATTTATGCATTCAGAAAGAGTGAATTAGAAGAAAAACCCTAAACCCATAAGAGGATAGGATTGAAGTTGGTGTGAATGATAAAAAGGGTATGCGGAAAAGAAGTAAAAATATTACCTTGTTTCGAGCCATGGAGTTTGAGAGAGGAGCACAAAAGAAAGAGTGAGAGTTGAGAGATACTAGATGTTGGTGTTGGTGTTGGTGTTGGTGTTGCTTGTTCAAGTTCCCGCTTCAAAGGGAGGGCTTAAATACAAAAACAGGTCCCACGCTCACTCCACAATTTTGTGTTCACTCCTTTGTTCAGTTGATTGGTGAAATTATATGACGTTACAAAAGTACTAGTTTTTATGCAATCATATGTATTAAATATATTAGACATATTTATGTAATATTAAAAAAATAGAGTTTTGCAAAGGTAATTCAGTAGTCAGAAACTGAGTTTGATTGGTTATAGGATTGAATCATATAACGTAATTCAGTCCCTCACGTCCCACAATGATATGACGTTCAACAAGGCACTTAACGCGTTATCTCAGTCGTATTAAGACGTTAATTGATTGAAGTTGATGGAGGGATTAACTTGATTAACATTTTACAACTTCAGGGACTAATTTAAAATTTCGTTAATATCAGGAATCAGGTTGATATGACCCTATAATTTCAGGAACCAAATTAGGTGTTTACTTTATTGAATATTTTTCATATATTATATCAATTTATTTCTTCTATTGAGAGTAAAAATTGTATAATTTAGTCCTTAAATGATTTTATATTCTGAAATTATCCAAGTTGACTCTCAATTTATATTCTGGCAGACGATAGGGACAAAATTATTATAGATTGCACATACAGGGACCAATTTAATTTTTTTTGTCAGGTTTAGGAACCAAATCAAAAATTTGTGTCACGTATAAGGACTAACTTGTTGACGACAGAGATTAATTTTCTAATGTTTGCACATGTAGGGACCGAATTTGCTAACGTAGAGACTCACTTCCAAATTTTTTACGTATAGAGACTAAATGAAAAATCTGTGACACATTGGGATCACATTATTACTTTAACCTTAAATTAATTAGGAGCAACACGATTTTTTTTCTTATTTTATCCCGATAATTTCAAAAATAACAACACATTGGACACGTTTAGGTAAACAACTTAATTAAACGTTTATGTAATAAGCTTTTTTTCAAATAAGTTAAAAATTGTTTATTTTTATAAGATTTTCTGACAAACTTATTGAAATAAGTTAAAAAGAGCTCATGAAAGTATCATAAACTATTTTCATAAATTATTTATAAAAATTTATCATCATAAACTATTATTATAAATTCTTCTAAACACATTGATAGGTAATTCGAACAAGAAATAGGGGCGCTGCTTCAAGCCTGCTTGAGGCTCTCTAGTTGGAATGGTGGGCAGTGACGCTCCATGGGATTTGAGCAGATTGCAAGGTAGTGTTGCGGGTTAATTCATGGTTAAAATTAAAGCTACTATTTTTCTTCCTTTTTTTTTTTTTTTTTTTTAAGAAACGTGCTTGTGATTATGACTTGACTTATGGAACATTAAAATTAACGGGAAAAATAACAATTTTACTTCACTTTAAGGAGTATAGTGATACTGAAAAGGTTTAGAGGGTAGTATGGGAGCTCCTGAACATACAAGAGGATAGACCATAAAGGAAAATGTTATTTGAACATCAGAAAATTCGACAATATCGACATCTGATTAATGACATATAAAATATCGGTTAATAAAATTTAGTAAATGATTAACAGAATTCAAAATCGCGGTTAATATTGTGTTGGACTTGGTTAATATTATACAAGGGTTCATAATTGTCGTTGCTATTCATTGAACTTCAATAATTAAGATTTTGTACGTTGTTAATCAGATGTCGATGTTATCGAATTTTTTCATGTTCAAATAGCACAATTGAACATAAAAGTGTAATTTACTTAACATTAGATAAAATATTATAAAAATGAAATATAATTCTTTAAATATTTGTGATGATATTTTACAACAAAAACATGATATATCTAATATGTATATTTCCATAGATAAGGTGGTGATATGTTTTTGCTGTCCTAAAAAATGTCATCCCTTGTAATATATTTGGTTGGAAGGGAATGAAGAGAAAGAGACGAAGAGGGAAAGGAAGAGTAAAAATCCCTCATTTGATTCAAAAATTTAGAAGTTAAAAAGGGAAAAGAGGGAATCAAAATCCTTCCTTTCTCAATTTTACCTCCCCTCCAAAAGTGAGGGTTTTAGAAGGAGGAAAATTGACTAAACATTTTTAGACTTTTTCTCTCCTCTCCTCCCTCCTAATCAAACCAAGTAAAGGGAGAAATTTTCCATCCCCTCCCTTCTTTGGGTGTCTTCTAACATGCACCTTAATAAAAGGGTGCACCTTGCATGAAAGCTACATATTTAATGGTGGGGTGGGAAAGGTGTGAAAATAGGAAATAAAAACACTTGTGAGACAATTTTTTAAAATCGAAAAAACTAGTGAATGCAAATAAAAAAGGGATAAAAATCCGCTGTCCCAAAAAATTGTGTCTCGATTTTTCATATCAATCAAATATTAAGAATGAGTATAAATATTAATGAATTATGATTTTATTTTCTTAAGTATCAAATTTTTAAAGATGCTTCCATATACTTTTTTATATTAAGGTGCACCTTTTCTTTCCGCATGATTAAAAAAAATAGGGTGCACCATAGACGACATTCTTCCTCTGAACCAAACAGATCCTTAGCATGAAAGGTGTTGATCAAAACGCAGCGTTAGGAGCCACAAAAACGGGCAATGGATGCAGAACATGCCAACATGGGATGTGAGACCCACCAACTACTTGTTGTTTATTTATGATTTCTCATTGTGACCTGTATGACATTGGTTTCCATCATTCCTTTTCATTCTTTCAGCTTATTTCTATTCTACCAATGGCTTCAATGGCATATTCAAGCACCTTCTGCAACCTCAAATTTCACACCAAACTCAACACACCTTCTTCTTCTTCTTCTTCTTCTCTTACCCGTATCCTTCTCTGTGAGAAGCAGGACGACAACCCCACCGACCAAATAAACCGAAGGTTCTCACTTCTCACTCTCCCCCTTACTCACACTCCTACCAATTTAACTATTCATACCCCATCTTATGAAATCTCTCACATTTCAATTTTTTCTCATCTTTAAGGGACCTCATTTTGAGAAGCAGCGAATTAGCAACCATTGGTGCCATCTTCAATTTCAGGTACCCCCCCCCTCCTCTGTTTCTCATTACTACCTTAGAATTTTTATTTTTTAATATTAATTTCAGTTTAAAATTTGATTTTTTTTTTTTTAAAAATTTAAGATTTGATGTAATTAATTACTTGATGAATGATGAGTAATTAAGGGTTAGTAAGTATTAAGAAGCTTACTTGGTTTTGGTTTGTTGGCTTTGGTGCAGTGGGAAAAAGCCTGATTATCTTGGAGTGCAGAAAAACCCACCAGCATTAGCTCTGTGTCCAGCAACTAAGAACTGCATATCAACCTCTGAGAATATCACTGATCTCAACCATTATGCTCCTCCTTGGTAAAGTTTCATTCTTTTGCTTTTGTTAAGCTTGGTTTTCTTGGATTATATGAATGTAAGCTACAAATTTTATTCATTGATGACTTAGAAATTAGAATGATACATATTGCCTTAAATTTTCAGTTATGTAACTTAGGACCGTTTGTTTTGTTTCCATTTTCTTGTTTTCACGGTTTCTTGTACAAATTCTTTAAAACAGGTAATAGAATCATAATAAGGTGTCATTTTTGTAATTATTAATGAAAATAGGAAACTGGAAAGAAAGCAAACATACCCTTATGTTGTTAAAATGGCATTTTGGAGAGGATCTGCTAAACCATATTGAGGAGATAATTAATCAGGGTTTAGTCCAAAAGTATGCCGAGAATGAATTTTCTCATGTGACCCTCTCATATGAAAAATTCTCTGTAGAAGATCCATTTTCCATGTGGAATAAGCATGTGAATTATGTTGCAATGGCGCACTTGGAATAATTTATCACCTTTTGAACCACGTGAAAGCAGTGCAACCATTGTTGGCTTGTACTGTTGATTGTTGAATATTGCTTTATCATTAAACATTGGTCGGTGAAAGTAGAGCACTCATTGGCTTTTCTTTTATTTATTTTTTGGTTCAATTTTTCTCTACCTTGGTCCTTGTATTGTGCATGGTCCTACCAAAAAAAAACCTTATTGGACAACAATGAACAATAGTTGAATCATGGTGTCACTTCGTTTAAATTCTTGTACAGGAATTATAACCCTGAAGGTAGGAAAAAACCTGTGAGCAGAGAAGAGGCAATGGAAGAACTGATAGACGTGGTAATAAATCTAAATTGAAATAATGAGTCATACCACCTTATCAGCAATGATTATATTGTTATAGCTGGTGTTGTTAACTTCTCAAATAATTTAAGTAAAGCTAAAACCAGTTCTGGATAATTTTACAGATAGAATCAACAACAACACCAGACAAATTTACTCCAAGAATAGTTGAAAGGAAAGAAGACTATGTTAGAGTGGAGTACCAAAGCTCGATCTTGGGGGTATGTTAACTGACATCCATCCAATTTAAATTTTATTTTTCAACCAGCTTTGATATTATGAATGGTTTAGGAGTAAATACCCAATTTGGTCCCTGAAATTGTATGGTCATATCAACTTAGTCCCCCACATTATCAATATTCCAAAATGATCCCTGAAATTATAAAAAATTAATCAGATTCGTCCCTCCGTTGGTATTGGCATGGACTATAATGACATTAAGTTGGTAATGTCAGTGATGCATTTGAAATTAAGTGAATAATGTTAGCGATGCATTTGCTACATTTTACAATTCCAAGGATCATTTTGGAATATTGATAATGTGAGGGACTAAGTTGATACGACCCTACAATTTGATTTATTTTAAACAAAAACAATTTTATATACATATGTGGTGTCCATATCTTACACTTTTAAAATTAAGGTTTAATTACTTTGTCAGTCTCTGAATTTTTTTGAGAAATTCAAATAGGGTTCTGAACTTTAAAAGTTTATAATCGGATATTTAAACATATAAAACTTTGTAATTGAGTTCACCATACACATCTCTATTAGGGTTCCTAAAAAATATAAAAACATATTTGAATTTTTCCATAAAGATCAAGGATCCACAAATACACGAGCGGATAGGTCACTTAACGGAACCTTAACAGAAACCTAAGAAACCCTAACGGAGATGTATACTTGGGATTCATTTACAATTTTTTTAAAAGTTCAGGGATCCAATTACAAACTTTTAAAGTTTAGGGACCTATTTGAATTTTTTCAAAAAGTTCATGGAGAAAGAGTAATTAAACCTAAAATTAAAATGTGGTGTGTTCATGTTGTGTTGTCAGTGTCTCTGCTTCATAACTGACATCTAACGAAATTTATCTTCAAGGAATATCATCATTTTATGCATTTAGGTGGTGTCAAGAACCAACTCTAATTCCATTCACATGTGCTAAACAGTTTGTAGATGATGTTGAGTTTTGGTTTCCACCGGGTAAGGGTTCAACTGTGGAGTATCGATCAGCATCCCGGTTGGGGAACTTTGATTTTGACGTGAATAGAAAAAGAATCAAGGTAAAATGTTCCTTCTTCCTCGATATCAAGTTATCAACCATGACACTTTCTAACCAAATTTTTATTTGACCAACTAAATTTGAGTCTCAATTAATTAGTTTTTATTCTAAATAATCTGGAGAACTCCTGAAGAAGCAAGAATCCTAAATCCCTACATTACATATTTATTTATTTTTATGTAACGAAAACATCTTGCTTGTTGGCAGGCATTGCGACAAGAGTTGGAGAAGAAAGGATGGGCATCTCAAGACACGATATAATTGACTAGTGCAAAAACCTCTGCATTAGCAACCATTCTTACTAATTGAATTCAACATCTCAGCTATTGTTGCATGTTTTCCTCATATGCTCAGTAACCTTGAATAATTTGTATGAGATTTACAAAACTCGATTAATCATTGAACGAATAGATATCTTTGTTTGAAATGAAATGAAGATATCACACAGATTTCGTACAAGTTCATGTCTATCTCTTGATTATTTCAGTAAGGAAATTGAAATGCATACTTCTTGCCATATTAAATTTGTAAGCATACACCAAAAGAATGCATATTAGCATTCTCTTTGACAAGTCTAATAAGTTAACTTATACTTTATTTAATTAGCTTATAAATAAAATAGGTTGATTAATCTTATATGTTTTTTTTATTTTTTACTTTGATCTTATATGTTTTATTTTTCGCATTTTGATCTTATACATTATATTTCATCAGTACATTAGTCCTAAAACTGATACTATCAAGAAGGAATTGACAAAAAGAACTAATATGAAAGGCATAATATAAGGTATAGGACAAATGAAAAAAAATAAAATGTATGTTTCCCTTCATTGCTTTTCATTTTTGTTCAATACGTTATATTTTGTCTTCCATCTTAATCTTAAAACTGATACCATCATGTAAGAATTGACGGAAAAGATTAACGTACCATCAAAACATAACGAATCAGGCTTCTTTGAAAAAATAAAACTTATAATATCAATGTAAAAAAAAAAAAAACATATGAGACGAATCAACCTATTTTGCTTAACTTAAAAGCTTGTTTGATCAAAACATGTGTTTGGAAAACAAATTTATCTCATTAGCTTCTAATTTTTTTTTATAAGCTATTTCATTTAGCTTATAACTTATTATTTATCATCTTTTTTCTCATTTTTACCCTTATTATTTTAAGAAAATTCCTACTTTCCCTGATCCCAATCTCAAAATAAAATTTATACAGAAAATCATATAAAGTATACCCATGCCATTTCATTTATATTATTTAATAACAATATTTAAAATTAAAATAAAATAAAAAATAATTTTCTAATTATAAAGCCTTAGTTATAATTTTAAATATATATATCATATAAACATATCCTTTTATGTTTTTTTATATTTATAAATTTGTTTAACAACAAATTTTCCCAAACGCTTCAAATCAATTAGCTAACTATCAACTATAAGCTTTCGGCTAAAAATGAACTTATCAACTATAAGCTAGTTTATCAACTATTTTTCACAAGCTGAATCAATATAAACTAGTTGCGGTGCCCCACTGAATTTCAATTGAGATACCATAACCAAATCTTATAAGCTTTTCAACACAGTATACTTGAATAACACGAAACGGAGCTTGTCAAAAAAAAAAAACATAAAACGGACTAGGATAACATTCAATGCAAATTTAAAGTGAAAGCACGGTCTAGTTATAGATATAGGGTGAGCAGACTAGCACTTGATCAAATTGGCTTCATTGGAAACGCTATTCTAAATATCACCTCATGGGAAAAACCCACCATGTCATTTAGAATTCTAGGAGTACTTCATAAATTTTCAATCCCGGTCTGGCACCTCCAACATGCATTTCTGTGTAAAGCATCAATCTCTCCTTAGGTCCATGTATTCACGATGAATACCACTGGCATTTAGGGTCACAACTTCAAGCTTATCTCCCTGTAAAAGCATCCACAGTAAGTTACAAGTTTATCCTCACGTCAAATGGCAATTACACATTTAACACAAACTTACAGTGTATATATCTCTCTCAGTTGCAGATGCAAAAACAGTTTTAACCAGATCAATTGCTTCTGCTTCAGACAGAGGAGTAACAGCATCCTGCGACATATCATATTTTTAATGTAAGTGTCAGTCAAACGAAATTTGCACAATCAAATATTTCAAACAAAAAACCTATTTGAGAGCTTCACCTGTGCAGGTAATAGGAGTGGGCTAGGAGACTTCAGTTGGTTATCCAAAAATGGCATAATGAGTGTGGAACCAGAACCCTGAGAGCTATATCCAACCCTCTCATATGAACCAACAGCATCATATGTGAAGACACATCCCTTTCCTATTTCAGGTTTAACTATTAAAAATGAAAATATCGGACATGAACAAGCATACGATGCTAAAAGTAGTGTACCTTCATGGTCAAGGCCACCCAAAACATTGAAAGCATAATAAGGAAAGAAGCGTTTGTAATAAAGTGTGTTAGAAAGCAACTGAGCCATCCCAGGGCAGCTCATTTGTTTGTTGTGTTGATGCTGATATATCTGCATTCAAAATAAAAAAAATGATATATATATTCATATCAGTTCCACCAAAGGCTTCCATTTTCTTTGTCATGGTAAACTTAAAACAAGGGATTTACACAAGGTACAGAACAATTTATGAGTCACATATTACGGTTTCCCCAGATTTAAAACTAGCCTCTAACAATACAATTAGTCAGGTGATATACATTGATAAAAGAGTAGATGCTTTAACCACTGAAGCAACATGCAATTAGTATCATCAAATCAATCCAGCATGCCATTGTGACAAAAAAACTAATTTTATTAATGTACCTTAAATGCACAGGGACAAATTTAGAGAGATGTTATATTGCAAAATAATTTTTCAAAAAATGATAAGACACTGGAATTGTAACAACTAAACATCACCAAAGCTTAGCAAAATATTTATTTTCAATCATGTTAATATCTCCCTCGACTTTTTTCTTCACAATTCTTAATAGGATAAGGCTCCTCTAAAGTAAGTTTGTCTCTAAGTGAGCAAATAAGGGTGTTTCTACCCTTGATTTAATAAAGTGCATAGAGATCTTAACCCACTTTATCAAATCAATGGTGAAAACACCCTTACTTGCTCACTTTAGAGTCAATCTCACTTTAGAGGAGCTTTTTCCTTCTTAATATATAATAACAATATGTGCAGAAGAGAACAATTCGTCTTTCCCATTGTAATAAAAAGAACAAAGCCTCCATACAACCAACAAATGTCAAAGTACTCCCTACCATATTCAATTCAATTTATGATGCTGAAGCAATACAAGTAGTCACAACAAACTGATTCAACTCCTACAACTGAAGAAAGTTATTTTAATCATAAGGAGGTTGAAAACAAACAAGAACCAAGCAAAGTTCTTATTTTCCAACTTAATCAGAACAAAAATATCTAGCGAACTAAGAAGCGAATAATCAACATAGAGAAACTTCCTGGCAGAACAGATACCGAGAGATTAAACATAGAACATAATCGCTAACTCGCTATGCTCGTCTAAAGAATTTGCAAGTTAAAGATTATTTGGTTACATATCTTGAGTCTTGACTCACCAAATGCCTAGCAGACAATTGCTTTTGCAAAGCTTTGACATCAGCTTGAAAACCAGAAGAGGCCATCACACATTTGTCAGCTCTGTCAGGTAAACATGAAACAGGTATCATCAGAACAACATAAACTCGCAACGAAAAGTAATTAGCTTTTGCCTTCTTTCTATCATTTAAAGGATGAAGCTTTCCCTCTTAATTAACTATTTTTTGAATCTTACAATCCTCTATCAACAGCAAATATCATATGTTACTATGTAATCATAAAAACAATTACCATTGTCCAATACATAAAGATTAGGGAGTACACTACTAAAACCTCTCAAAAATGCAACAAACAAAGGCAATTGAGTTTCAACAAAAAAAAAAAAAATCATATCATATATAATATATAATAGGTTAAATTAAGGTTCCTAAACTACTTGGGAATTTTCAAATACATCCCTATACTTTAAAAGTTTGTAATTGGATCCCTGAACACATAATTTTTTTGTAATTAAGTCCTTCATACACTTCGTTAAGTATCCGTTAAGTGATTCATCCACTCGTCATTTGTGGGTCCCTTTGGAAAAATTCATATATGTTGCTTTTTAGTAAAATTCAAATTAGTCCCGATACCTTTTGAAACCCTAACGAAACCCAAACGGGTAAGTGTATGAGAGACCCTACAAATTTTTAAAGTATAGGAACCTATTTGAAATTCTCAAATAGTTAAGGGACCTAAAAATTAATTAAACCTATATAATAACAATTAGAGGTAAAAAGCATAATGTAAAAATTGAAAACGTAACCCAAGAATAAATAGAAAAAAAGAGGGTTGTGCATACAGTTGGGAGATTTTGGAGTAATCGCGAGTGAGGATGTTGTAACCGGTAGACATCCTGGTATCCGCTGCGATTACACAGTAATCAGCTCCAGCAATTGCAACACAAGATCTACCAAAAAAAATAAAAAAATTATCAGAGAAAAAACATCATCAGCGAGCATAGAATATAAAAGGAGAGTGTGTGTGTGTGTGTACCCTCCATTGTTGTCGTAGGGAGACCAATTAGCGTGCTGTTTGGTCATGGTTGATGGAAGTGAGAGAGAACAGCGAGAAGAGAAGAAGAAGAACTAGGGCGTGAAAAGGATCAAGCTTTGGTTTTCCACTCTTCCACTCTTTACAATAATAATTCATTTCAGATCTGTCTTTGCAAACACGAAACTATAACCATGGAAACGACGTCGTGCGCTTCTCTCGCATCAACCTTTTTTCTTTTCGGTAACTACATAGACGTTTTGAAAAAAGCCCATATCCCCTCACCACGTATTATTGGGATCCGTTAACCAAAAACAAAAAAAGGTTCAAAACTCGGCCCAGCCCGACTCAGTGTTACTAGATTCAGTTAATAATAAATAATAAATTTTTTAAATTAATATATTCCACATTTTATCATAATATATATTTATGTTGATATATTTTTTTAAATAAAAATATTGTAAAAAGTTCCTTAATTTTAACTTGGTACTTTTAAAATTTTATAACTTGGTCATGAATAAAGTCTAAATTTGTACAATTTGTCTTAGCATTGGGCAACTCTGCCTATGTTTAATAAAGTTTGTCCCGAGCCTGAATAAGAGAGGATGGATACTTTAGGAAGTCAATAATTACCATAAAACTTTGTCGAATTTTTATAAAACACAGTTGGATATTGGAAATTTTTCAACACTTTTATATTTCCCAATAGCTAACATTTGTCTTAAAAAGTAGGAAGAGCATCTTAACATGTATAAAAGTGGGATTTCTAGTAGTGTAAACACAATATTACTATTAATTCATATATTGTAGGTTGTGCATACATCGAGCTAGTGCGATTAGGCGACAATAGTGTAGGTTCACATAACCATTAGCCCATTACAGTTTAATCCATTGGTGCCTCGTGATGGGAGAGTTTATCGTAGTCTATTATCTATCTATCTATCTATCTATCTATCTATTTCTATTACTAACTAATAAGAAAACTGAGTTCTGGATTACACATGTTGATTCCTGGGTTACTAATAGCACTCCTCTTTGGATTTGGATTTAATGCAGTAAAAAAAACACACATTTGATGCGTGTTCTGATCTTTACAACATCCAATAATTCTTGCTTCAAAACATCTCTTTATAAAATTTTGCCTAAATGCACCAAATGCAAACTTTGTCTGCTGCACCAAATCCAAATCCCTCCTCTTTCCCACTCGCAAGAGAACCGATCTAACACCTTCTTCTCCCTCTTAGTAAAAACATTGTCATGCTTTTCATATTTATTATTCCCGAGTTCAGATCAAAATCTAACCCTCGTCTAAAAGCTGCAACCCATGTAGTCTCTTCCCTCTTTAGTCTCTGAGGTGCAAAATTGCTTCGCCTTTCCCGTAACCCATTTCAATATCTTTTTCTTCAAGCTTGATTACACGAAAGATGAGCCAGTTTCAGATTAAGCTTCAAGTTGTTGCATCCTTGTGGTTGTTACAAAAGTTTTATAGTGAATATTATCCACAGAAGCAAAGGATTGCACACAATTTCAAGAGTCAATTGGATCTCTCTCTAAATATAAGATAAAGAATTTAGACGAATATCTAAAAACTAAATGAAAAGCATGTCCTTAATTTTTACCCAAAATACCAACTTATTTTGTAACCAAAAAAAAAAATTCAGTTATTTAGTGCAGTCCACAGTTTCAAGTGGGTTCAAACATAAGCTGGAAACGTGTTACTTGTGAATGAAATACTTATGTACATTTTTAGGTTACTACTACAACATTAATTTAAGCTAAAGGTTTTTAATTTGAACCATGGTAACAAATCACAACATACCAAATAAAGAACATGAACAAGAATCAAAAGCAAAGGCCTAGTTTGGGGATCAAAAGCTTCAACAATTTCAGTCATAAATAGATACGCAAACATGTTTTCATTACATCCGAATTAGCCTACTCATAACACTGCAGAGTGCAGCATCTACCTAATCAGCCGACAAATCAGATACTCTAACTGATGAAGAAAGATGTAAAACCTAGCTGCAACTTACAACACTGTGAACTACATCCTATGGTGATAGACATCAGACAACAGGTTTGAAACAATCTTTAAGATAATAGACAACACTGTGAACATTAAATAAACAGCTCAGCCATGAAATGTTGTCAGCAAGGCTCGAGCATACACGGTCGCGGGTTGATCATCAACTTAATTATCAGGCAATGATATGTTAATGTCAGTTGCTGACTTTCTTGAGTCTGGCATAGTGTGCATGTTCACCCAGTTTTCTCTTCTAAAAGTGGAGGGTGGAGTAAGGCTTGAGTTAAGGGTTCCAGAATTTTGAAGTACATGTCCACCCATGACATCCTCTTTTTCAGCATTAGTTGGGGTTGGTGCAGAAGACACTGCAATGGCTTGAGTAACAATGGCTGGTGCATAATCAGACTTAGGCTTCTTTGGTTTCAGATCTTGCTGGTTGCTTGGCAGAAAACTCCCCACCACCACCTGATGTAAAACAGTACATGCATAAGTTGTCCAAGTGATCCTTCATTTGAGGAAGAAATATGTCTAACTTCTCCTAAGTAAATTTCTATTAGAAGCTACTCTACAGCAATTGAGTTGTGCCCTTGTTAAGCCATGCAAGCTAGCCTCTTTCAATTCTCAATTCTCATATCTCCAACCTTATATGGTTTTCGGATATGCTCAAGGATAATTATTTAGGATGTGTTTGGATAAGCAGCTTAATTAAGTGTTTATTCTATAAGCTTTTTTCCAAATAAGCTAATAACTTATTTTCATAAGCTTCTCTGACAATCTTATTGAAATAAGCTTAAAAGAGCTTATAGAAATATCAGAAACTCTTTTTATAAGTTATTTATATAATTTTATTTTCATAAGTTATTTAAGTTATTCTCATAAGCTCTTCCAAACACACCCTTAGTTCATTTTTCAAGCAGATATGTTCACATGAACTTCTGCATTATTGAGTATATCCTAAGTGGGAAACGTGGGGAGATGCTTACCTGCACAGGACCAGCAGCTACAAGAAGACCAGCAACTCCACCACCTACAACACGACCATCAGGGCTTGCCAACGATACGCTCATCCCACCTGACCTGCTTCTTGTTCCTTGGTTCTCAGTAGGCATGAAGGATCCAGACAATGAAAGTATCTCAAAACGGCCCTACAAAAAAGAGGGAAAACATTGTTTTTAGAAAATATGAAACAGAAGATACTATAGCACAGTCATGATTCATGAACATGGATCAATAAGGAAAATAACCATCTCAGACCACTTCTCTACATCACTTTTTACACCAATTAATGATGTACAGATTCCTGGTTAATAACGTGTATTTGATAGTTTAACAAACTATAGGTTAAAGATGAAGCAAAGAATACATTGTTAACCACCCAATACATGCTATTAACCACAAACTCGTAGATCATTGATCAGTGCAAAAGGTGGTGTAAAAAAATAGTCTGAGAAAAATAGAATTCTATCAATAATCAATAAATCAAATGAAAAACTACAGATTCGAACTCACTTATGAACATCTACAAATGACCATCAACTACCAGCAAAGACAATTGCAAAACCAGATTTTTATGTAGACTAACAGGCACATCAATAATAGGTTAAACACAAAGTTAACTCCTCCCCCCCCCCCCCCCCACTCCACCCTGGCTTTGAACTGTCGAGCAGCTGAGTATTACGGGTGCTGTTGCCTTACTTAGGCAGCAGAGTAGTTGGCTAAAATTCTGCCTTCAAAACTTCATCATTTTGCATTAGCGGTAAACAAAATGTATTTGAACCATTCGACAGATTCTGGGCCAATTAGTTCTTCTGGTTTGTCAGTTTTCCACCAGTTTTTTAAATGAGCAGTTTATATATGCAGTGACTAGACCGGCCAAGTAAACAGTTCTTGGTCTAGCCGGTCTGATAGAAACCCAGGGAGATTACAGCACCAAATGTAGACGATAAATAAGCAGAAGCACAAAAGGGAGACAAGAAAGTAAGAAAGAGAGAAAGAATGTGTATCTGAATTGTATAGAAGGAGAGAACACCTCCTTAAAAGGGCTGTCCCTTACAACGAGGCTGAATACCCGGTTCTCTGATTATTCTCCAAAGAATGCCCTCCCTAGTACAATTATCTCTATTTAACCAACTAAACTGCTAGCCACCTAACTACCCTGCTAACTGACTGAACAGCTGTCACACTAACCTATTTGGTTACCCAACAGTTTATTCCTTCTAGTGTAAACTTTCCACACTTTCCCCTCGTGTCCTTTCCTAACACGGTTCCGTCCGATTTTCAGAACTATATTATAAATAATGGCAATCCTATTACAATTGGCATCCCCAAAATTTATATTCATACTTTTAGTTCAAGGAAGTAATAATTCGAGATCAATAACCCATTTGGTTACCCAACTCTTTATTCCTTCTAGTTTAGACTTTCCACACTTTCCCTTCATAACTGCTCCTAACACGGTTCCATCTGATTTTCAGAACTATGTTATAAATATTGGCAATCCCATTACTATTACCATCCCCAAAATTTATATTCATGCTTTTAGTTCAAGGAAGTAATTATTCGAGATCAATAAAGCATACAATAGCAAACAGAAGCAATATAAACTCATCAGCAAACATATAAAGCCCAAGAAACTTCAGGTCACTGAATCACTCTCAAACTACAAAAAAAATTCTGGCCCATAAGAAAATAAAACCAAAATGAAGTCAACAATAATGCATCCATCTTGAAAGAGAAATAAAGGTCAATATGAAACCAATTAGGAAATAAGCAAAGGAAAGGTGAAAGTTTCACTCATAAATGCTTATTTAGCAAAGTTTCAAAGTTTATGACTAGAGCAAAATAAAAGTGAACGAAGTGTTTTGTTATACTTAGTTTCAAATGAATTTAGGTAAGCCAGAAACTTCAAACAAATTAATGATCAATGCTTGTTTTATTAAAATTGCATCAAAATATAATTGTGGAAAGGGATAATAAAATAAAACTAATCAATGGCATGATTTACTGCTGCACCTCATAGGTCAAAGTACCCCCAGAAGAATCGGGCTGACGAAGTGTAACATTTGAGATGACACCATTAGCGGATAAGATGCATATAGCTCGAGGCCCTTGTTGAGAAAAGGATATAACCTTCATTGTAATGTCCTGTAACAACCAAAGTGTAAATAACATTATTCAACTAGTAATAAAGGTAGCATCATAAAGTATATTGCTGATCAAGAACCAAGTAATGTATTGTTAAACAATAATAGCGGTAACAAATCATACAAGAATTTCAAACTACACCTTACAAGAATTAAATAGTTACAGGATAGTCTTCTGTCAATGAGAATATTTGCAAGAAGAAACAAGTCCTAGTTTTATTTACCCATCAGAACAAATACATGATATGATGCTTGCCGTTAAAAACAAAATGTCTTAAGAACACAATAAGCCAAATAAGAAAAGGAGGGAAGAAACTTCAAATTGCAGTGAATAGCCATCCATATGCATCAATAATGGGCTTTTATTTACAGACTACTATCCATGTTACAGCATTGTACCCATTTTATCAGACAAATTTAATAGCGTTAATTTTACAAAAGGCTCATTGTTTTGAAAAAAAACATGTTTCATACCAGCTAAACTAATGTGTAGAGACTCCTGCATAGTCCATACAGAATTAACTCTAATATAGAAAAAAGAAGTTAATCCTATATATCAGCTTTTCCATCATGCATCTTTGGATATCATACCAAACAACTTTTCAACAAACCATGAGAATATTGATATCGTCAAAACCAATTAAACATTTGAAATTGCATCTATTTGGAATTTTGTTAAACATGTACTCAATATAACCTGTTCTCCTTCTCTCTTAACACCCCCTTCAATTTTTTCCATATTAGATGATAACAAGATTTTTACAGATTTATTTCTTAAGATCTGTGAGGAAGCCAACCCAAAACAACATTAAGTGAGCATTAATGCTAAATGATGAACATTTAGGAACGTAACCAAAATAGATAGCAATAGAAAATTATAGACCGTGATAACGAAATGGAAGAACAAATGCTAACAAAGAACAAGTTTATAATACCATAAAAAACAGAAATCATTTAAGAAACAGTTATAGCTCTACAAAGAATTTCATAAAGCTTTAAACTATTTTCAACTATCATAAAGCTTTCCAGCTATTTTCAGAATATTTTGCTAGCTAAACTCCTGCTAAATAGGTGGCATAAACTCGTGTCCCGCTCCCCTATGAAGCATACCTCGCCAGCATTGACAGTGATGATATGTGGCATAAAGTTTGTACCATCAGAGCATGTATTAAAGTCACCTACAAAAGTACCAACAATATATATTAAAAAATCTGAGTTGAAACTCAGGAAGTATGCAATAGTCTATAAAAGCAGTCGACACATACATGAATTATCTTAGCAATTTTAAACAAAAAAGAATAAGCTTGGTGACATTTTCCTAACCAATTAAGAAAGGGACATGCCATTCAGAAATTAAGCAGTATCAATTTAACTCCGACACTCTCAAGTAGATATGTATAAAGAAATACCATGCCATTCAACAGATGCAATATCAAGAACTTTATATATCTTGTTACCCCCACAAAAAGTGAAGATGTAAGAAAATGAAATTCACAAGAGAAAGACTCCCTTGCTAACGTAAATTTCTCCCTTCTATTTACATTTTGCAAGAAAAAAGTAAACATTCATAATACTCTTGTAACATTAATAAATGTAATTTTAAATAATTTCAACTAGCCGATGCAACGTTTCCTTGAAAAGTGCACGGTTTTTTGGAAAGTGTCCACACTCACGTTTTCAACATGGAAACAACAAATTTGCAAATTAATTCATTGCACCGACCTTCGCAAAAAAAATTCTGTATAAAAGGATGACCTCGGTAGCTATTTAAAAATAAAATTGAGAGTTTTTTCATTGATTAAAGGAAATAGATCAGAAGTTTGACAGGAAGGCAAACTCAAGAAGACAAGTCATTTCACTAACAGAAACAGAAACATGGTTCAAACTTCACCTAAAGTAACAGGTTACCAACAAAATGAAAGTCACTTGAAAACCATATTAATCATAACGAGTAATGACACACATAATTTCCCCATGTACTGGAAATGCAACATTAAACCATCAGCATTGGCATCAAAGACACATTACCTAGATGATCCATCCCTATTTTTTTTGACTGCTTGTATTCCATCCCCCGCGGCTTTCCCCGCTTTCCAGATGAAAAGTCATTAGAAGGTGGAGCTGAAGATGAGATTGGCAATGGTGACAATGCCATAGTGACAGACCCATCTGGTCCATATTTCCTAGGTCTACCACGTTTCTTCTTAACTGCTGTTCCATCCAACCCCACACTCACTGGTGAGACACCAGCAGCAGCAGCTGCTGCTGCTGCTGCATCAGGGACATGAACCTGGTTTGGAGCTTCACTCCTTGGTGCCACATGATAAGCTGATGGAGCTTCTGCTCCTATCACTGTAACCCCAGAACTTATGCCTTCTCTTGCTTCCATGCATATATTGAACTCTCACTCCAGAGTCTATATATCCAAACCAAGACCTGCAACCCCAGAAATCAATATGGAACAATCAGAAAGCAAATGGATTATTAGAGAATATGTCATTACAAAAATTATAGCTTTTTGCAAACCCATCAATGCCCTCAAAGTTCAAACCTTCTTGAGCATGATAGACAGGCACAGTGAAAAATAAAAACCCATCATCAAAAGATCTCACAAACGAAGAAGAAGGTTAAGAAAAGACTCAAACTTTGGATTTATGTGAAGCTATTTCCCTATATCAAATCCGATTTGGAACTTTAGCTATGCATAAAAACGAAGTTCATAACAAAGAAATGCAGTTATTTTCGATCAAAGTTAAGTTCTTTTATCTCTGTTTTCATCTCTGAAAGATGATTACTTGCTCAGTTTTTAGATTCTGTAACCAAAAATTTACCTCATAACAAAAGGATGAAAATAATACATATTAGCCATTAAAAGCAAAATAATAAAAAATTAGCAAAATAGTACACAATTTTATAAAAAAGAGATTTTAAAAAAAAACCCACTTGGTTAACATAATTCTGAAAAAATATTTTTCTTTGAAAAAAAAAAATCATGCATTTACTCCAAATATTCCTTAGCCTTCAGCTCAAAACAAAGCAGAAGCCAACCAAAAACACCAAAGGATTTTCAAAAACAGAAAAAAAAAACATCCTTCTGCATAAATCAGCTTCATACCCAGCATTTTCTAAAACTTCAAAAAGACAGAAAGCTGAAACTAAGAGAGAAAAATAGTAAAAAATAAAAATTTCAAAACAAAGCTCCTTATATTCTTTATTTATGGAAAGCATATCAACATCAAGGTATGGATATTCTTCAGAATGCAAAGATCATCGACCTGTCTGTCACTGTGATTCCACACTTCAGCAAGCTTCTTCTAAAGCTGAAGAAATCTTGTATTCAGATTTCTTTTTCAGTTCAACCAGAACTTAACTAGCTCACTCACCCCACAAAGTGAAAATTAAAAAAAATTAAAAAAAATGAACAAGAACATAAAAAGTGTTTGCTCAAGAAATTCAAAGCAACTTACAAAATTCAGGAGGTGAAAAAACCTGTTGGCTGGTTGGTTTTTCCAAAGCTGCTTGAATTGAAAGTTGTAATAGAGAAAAAATGGGAAGCTGAAAATAAAAACTACTGTTACAACAATTTTTTTTATAAAAAAAAAATATTCAGGGAGAAAAAACCTATGATAAGAATAATAGATATAAAGTGTATGTAAATATTAAATTGTTTTTTTATTTTATTTTATTTTGAATAAATTGCTAAACCCGATAAATACAATTTGGTTAAGAGCAATTTGACGTCCGTGAGGGCAATTAATAAGTTCTTTTTTACAAAAAAGAAATTAGATCAACGGATAAAATGGTAAATTTTTAAAAAGCAATCTAAATTAGAGGGAAATAAAGTGGTGCCTTTTTTCCTTTTTTTTTTCACGAATTAATTTGTTTTCGTATGTAAAGCTGCAAAGGCAGTGTTGGACGGCCTAACCTTTATTTTGCCGCTGACCTGCTTTTTGTCTTTTTTCTCAAAATTAAAGATGATGGATTGTATTATGCCCTTTATGGCTCCAAATAATTACGAATTAATGCCACTCAAGTGTAGTAGTGATTCTTTTCTTTTTTTCTTTTGCAAGTTTTATTTTTTTGCTTAACCAACATTTTAGTCTCCCTAAACATGGGGCATATGATTTTGGTCGCTACGAAATTTATTCTTAGCAATGCAAATTCAAAAAGTTTGGATTAGAAGAGAGAGTTTGAAGAGAAAAAAAGGATTTTGAATAGCTTTTAAAATTTTTTTATATTTTTTTCTTTTAAAAAAGTTTCATAATGTTTTTCACTCTCTTATCATATCCTCTCAATTCTCAAACAAATCTAGTTGTCTTCCATTAAGTACTAATGTGACGAATGAAATATCACATCACACTATCACGTGAGTTAAAATAATAATTTTTAAAGTCACATGTCATTATTAATATTAATTATAATTTACAATTATTATTTATTATGTATATATATTAAAATAGTTTGTTTTTATTATAATATTATTATTTTATTAGTATTTATTATATATAGATATTAATAATAATAAAATAATAATTGTATTATTATAATAAAAACAAAATATTTTAATATTTATATGTAATAAATAAAAATAAATATTATAAATTATAAAAAATATATTTAATATTATTAAATAACGCATGACATTAAAAGTATTATTTTTGTTCATATGACAGTGCTCATGTGATATTTTGTCACAGCCACATTAACGGACGGTAAAAAGTTAAAGACAATAACCAAATCCATATTTTTTAAACTTGCACCCATCAAGTTATAGGGAAAAAATTTAGAGACTAAAACTAAATATTTTTCGATTTGCTACCATTAAAAAATTCATTTAGTCATTATTTTTTTGATCCTTTTTCTTCACTTGTAGTTTCCTAATACATTGAATCTATCGGTGTTAATTAGGATGAACTCCATTCTCAAAATTGAATTGTGTCCATAAAAAAAGTATTTCATTGGATTCATATGTTTGTCAATATTTTTTTACTCTTTGGTACTTGACTAAAATATTTTAGCAGCATTGTTGTGAGATTAATCCCTTAAGATGTACTCACAACAATATATTAAATACATATGCCTTTTTATTTCTTTTTTTATACACTGCCTTTTTTATTTGTTTTCTCCTTATATAACTAGGAGGATTGTTAAATTATGTTTTAGAATGATTCTTAGGATTTTTTTAGAAAATTGAATATGTCTCCTTTTTTAATTTTGTTCTTTTTGTAATAATAATGATTAAAAAGGTATTATACTAATTTTATGATAATTCAGTATTTTTATTTAATTTAATAAAAAATAATTGAATTTGTTGAATGCTGAAGTTGATAGGTGAAGCTTTTACATAGGTGAAGTTAGATGATGTTGGTTCCATATATAAAGGAGGTATGCAATGGATTATGATCTAATGTATATGCACAATCTCATTAAAGAAAAAGGAAACTAAAGAAGACGAGATATTTTTCAGTTACTAGAATCTGAATGCATACAGTGTGGCACGTGACAGTGGGGATTGGTCCTTGTAGCAGGTAGCTCCCTATGTTGATGTTGGGAAAGAATTTCCTTACCCGTGAGTGAAATAGAAAATATTATTTTTAAAGAATAAAAAAACAAAAAAGAAAAAGCTTACCTTGCCCACAAAGTCATGGCTTCCATCAACAAAGTTAAAGTTACGTTTCATCTAACTCTAATCTAATCTGATTATTATATTCTTTTTTCCTAAACGTTTCACCTGATCATTTTGAGATTATAATTCACCCTTTCATTTTGAGATTATAATAACGAAGAATTTATAATGAAGACGGACTAATTATATACTTATGTTTAAATTTGAAAATTTTGGGAGGGGGTCAAAATTCATAATATGTGAAATGCTTATCATGTATAATGCGCCAAAAAAAATCTAAATGTTTTAAGGAAGAATAGTTTCAAACTTTTAAAAAAAAAAAAATCATTTCCCAAGCAATATTTTTTTTCTAAATATGGAGTTTGATTACATTTATACTTTTAATAAAAAATTAGTGCAAAGAATACTGTTTTTTTGTACAGGTTATATTTTTTTATTGTATTAATTCATAATTAGAACTTAGAAATAACAAAAATTTTAATAATAATTTGTTAATTTAACTGTTTAAGTTGTAAAATAATTTTCGATGGTTGACAAATTAACTATAGTATTAATAATGATTAGCACAATTAGTAAGGACTAACCTGCATCAATTAATTACGTTGGTCAAAATTTGAATTTATATAAATGTCTTATTTTTACAAATATAAATGTCTTTTAAACTAAAAGGTTTACTCTAATTTTGGGATAAAACAAAAACAACTGGACTGGCAATGAACCAAATCAACTCGAACATAGTTCGAAACTCGACTCGATAAATAGCTCATTGAACTTGGTTTATAAATCAAATGAGCTGAACTTGAACTGAAAATTGAGCTCGTTAAATAAATGAACTGAACTTGAGCCAGGTATAATTCGACTCGTTTAGTTAATGAATCACCTCGATAATTTTATATTTATATTACTTAAATTATATATTTTTATTATTATTTAAATAATATTTAAATATATTATTTAAATATTAAATTTATTCAAATAATATATTTTGTATTAATTTTTTTGACAATATTTTGTATTACCTTTTAAAACTATTTAACTTTTTTTATTGAGGGAGAAGGTCCAACACTAATAAGTCGTATCGGTGTCTATTCAATTTTTAAAAAAATTTAAACATTTGAAAAAACTAAGTTTTTCTACTATCGTCAAATATAGTCTCTTTATTTTGACTTTTAATTGATATGAGTCGAGCTAACGAATTGAATCGAGCTATTCGTGAGTTTGAGTATAGTCGAGTTCAAGCTGGAAAAAAAAAGGTTCATGTCGAATTCGAATCGAGCTATGAATTGAACCAATTTTTATTGAATCGAGTCGAATCAAGTTCGACTCATTTGCATCCCTAATCCTTGATTCTAAACTTTGATCTATAAAAAAACAGAGAGTAGTAGGAAAAAAAATCATACGCCTTGACTTAATTTTATTTCTCCCAATTCTTTTAAATATCAGGTTAAACTAATCATTTGGTCCCTATACGTGACGTCAATTTTGAATTTGGTCCCTATACGTAAATTTTTTTGAAATCGGTCCCTACATGTACATTTATTTTTAATTTGGTCCTCACCGTTTATTGGTGTCATAACGCCGTTTGTTGAAGTTGAAGTATAGGGACCAAATTGAAAATATCTGTCACATGTAGGACCAAATTCAAATTTTTATTTTGAATTCGATCCCTACATGTAACAATTATTTTCAATTTGATCCCTACATGTGACAATCATTTTGAATTTGGTCCCTATCACTTGACGGTGTTATAATATCAATAAATAGCGGGGACCAAATTAAAAATAATTATACATATAAAAAATAATTTCAAAAATTTTTACGTATAGAAATCAAATGATTAATTTAATCTAACTATTATGAGTGCTTCCGAACATGCGTGTATTCTAAGGATGATATAATATTCATACAAATTTGAATTGGAAGTCTTCTTAATATTACCTGTATGTCAATTTCTGTAATATGAAATATTCAACTTGCAGTGATAATAACTGATTATCTATTCTTCACAAAAATTGATTGTTTAATATCTTAAGATTGAAGAATTTAACCTGATTAACTTTTTTGAGTGTTCATATCTTTTTAGTTGAGTATAGCATCTTTGTCTAATCTTCTTTTATTCTAAATAAATCTCAAACGCCATCATTAAGTGGAAATTTTCTTAATAAAGAATCCAACCTTTTGCTTTCTTTGAAATCATTATTATTGAAATCTTGCAAATAAATTCATTTTCAAAACAAGATATTTAGTGTGCATAAAAAGAAAAGTTCAAGTTGAATAAAGTATATATGTGTAAAGGGGACATTCCAATTGGATGATCAACTTTTAATTGATTTGAGTGATAACAAATTTAAACCTTTTAAATAAATAATCATGGGTTTGATTTTATGTATAAAAAAAATTTGATTAAAATAGATAATCCTTAAATATCATTTAAATTTTTCAAAAAATTAGTTATTATTTATAATGATAAATAGTTTATATCAATATTTTGATTAAAAAAATAAGGGTCAAGGACCAAGGTCCAATGTCATGACCCTTCTATTCCACGTGTAGGACACCTATGAGGGACTTGGATCTTGGATTCAGCCCATGAGCCGTCACACTTGTCCCAGGTTGCTTCAGCTTTCAGACACTACCCCTTAGACCAAGTCGCTCTCTCTTTCTCTCTCTCTCTCTCTCAGGGGAGTGCAGGCCACATGCTCTGTCTGATTCCTGGTGGTCAAACCCAACATAATGACACTCTGCCTTCTGTCTTTAGCCCTTTGTAATTTAATTTGGTCATTCTAATATTACATAGAATTGAACATAAAATATAACATGATTTTGTTTTCTTTAGAAACATGGAAGAATTAAATACAATAGGTTAGTTATTGTACACGAATATTCATGTTTTTCTATCTTCAACCATAATAGTCTCATATTTGTAATAGAAATGTTAATCATTATTTTAAGAACATTTGATTAAGAATTTAAAAATAGAAATATTATATTAAAAATAATATATTTAATACATTCAACATTTAAAATATATATTTTTTAATAAATTTTTTTTAATTTTGGATTCCTTAAACAATATCCTTAGAATATTTGTTAACAAGCCACTATTTCTAAATTTATTAATTATTAATCATGTTTAATAAATCTAAATACTTATTACAAAAATTAATGACAACTAATAAATGTTTAACTTTTTTTTGATTTAATAAATTTATAAAATAATTCACCTAAGTAGTAGCAATCTATAATATGATATAATATATATAGTTATAACAATTTGTACTTGGGTGAGAATTCTGCGAGGACTGCCCTGAATGAGGTCCAACGAATGGAAATTTTTTTCCACGCGAAAACGAGGAAGCAAATCCCCTCGAAGATACTTTGGGGACGAGAAAGAGGAACATGCTCCCCGCCGCGTGGGATCCTCGATCCCGAAAAAATTATTAGAATATCCCTATAAATATGTGTATATACATATTATTAATATATTTTATTAATTTTAAATAGGCTTAATTGCACTTTTGGTCCCCCAGGTATCACGATTGTGCAATTTTGGTCCCCCGGGTTTTCATTGCACCAATTGGGTCCTCCAAGTATCACGATTGTGCAATTTTGGTCCCCAAGTTTCAATTGCGCCAATTGGGTCCCCCACGTATCATGATTGTGCAATTTTGGTCCCCCAATTATCACGATTGTGCAATTTTTAACTTCAGTAGCCTACATAGGACACGTGGGACTAATTTGACACTTAGTGAAGTCAACTTGACAGTTTATAGAATATTCTTATAAGACAACATTGCCATATCACACAATTTAATGGTCAAATGCACGTCATTAAATGTCACATAAGAATGACACGTAAGCTGTCAAACTAGTCTCATTAAGTGTCAAATCAATCGCACATGTGCTTCGTAGGCTGTTGATGTTAAAAGTTGCACAATCGTGATACTTGGAGGACCAAAATTGCATAATCGTGATACTTGGGGATCAAAATTGCACAATCATGATATGTGGGGGACTCAATTGGCACAATTGAAACTTAGAGGACCAAAATTGCACAATTATGATATTTAAAGGACCCAATTGTCGCAATTAAAACCCGGGGGACCAAAATTGCACAATCGTGATACCTGAGGGACCAAAAGTGCAATTAAGCCTTTTAAATATATATTATTTTATCAAATTAATAAAATATTAAAAACATTTCAATCCTGAATTCTAAATGCTTCATCCATTTCTCCTTCATATGATATTATGACTCATTATATGTACGATATTATTTTAATAATATTATTATTTTCTTCTTTTTTAACAAGATTACAATAATAGCAAATTTAAACTCATTATATGAAGTATATCAATTCCAATATTTGTTCGGATATGCGGATTAAGTACTTCTCCCTTTTAGATATGTATATATATAATTATATTTTAGTAATTTTATTAAATTGAAAAAGTTTGAAGCCTAAATTCTAATCTTATTCCTTTCATAAACACTTTACATGTTAGACATGATAAGAAAAACTGAATTTGATATTATAGTCTTTGACCTTCTCATAATTTTATTAAATATTTGTTTCTACTATTTAAGTTGAAACTTGTTATAATGTCTTGGAGAGTGTTCTAACTTTAAATATTTAAGATTTTTAGTATTTTTATATTTTATTGGATTTTAGTTAATTATCTTTTTTTTTAAAATTTTTCAGGTCCTCAAACTTCCTGTGGGGATCTATGAAAAATGGGGATGAAGGAGTATCTCCCGCATCCGTCGTGCACCGTTGTCATCCCCGAAAACATGCAAGAATAAAAAAAGAAAAAAAGAAAAAATGAAATTCTGACAATTTGAAAAGTTAAAGGAAATCAAATTGTCTACGAGGTTGAAGGCAACCAAAGAAATAGAAGCATTGACAGGGGACTCTAGATTTGAAAAGAAGGGAATTTTGAGATTGGATGTCCTTCATTTCATAACTTTCAAAGCCTATCCTAAATTTATTAGAGGGTTATCCACTATATTATTCGTGCATCAAGTCCAATAGTATTGGGCATGAGGGGATATATTGGGAAAAATCCAAGTCCCACATTGATTAGAGATAGAGCCTCATAAGAGCATATAAAGCTTCATCTCTTGAACTAGCTTTTGGGGTTAAGTTAGGCCCAAAATCTAATATATAGAGAAAAAATCAAGACCCACATTGACTAGAGATAGAGCCTCATAAGAGCTTATAAAGCTAGGATAATCATCACCTCTTGAGCTAGCTTTTGGGATTGAGTTAGGTCCAAAATCTAATATGGTATCAAAGTCTATCTTAGATCTATTAAAGGGTCGTCCACTATATTATCCACTCACCAAGCCTAATAGTGCTGGGTGTGAAGAGGTGTATTGGAAGAAACCCAAGTCCCACATTGATTAAAAATAAAGTCTCATAAGAGCTTATAAAATTAAGATAATCCTCATCTCTTAAACTAATTTTTAGAGATTGAGTTAGATCCAAAATCTAATATAGATGGAAAGAAAGAGAGAGAAGTTAACGAAAGTGGATTTGGCTGTTTCCAAGCGAACGTGCTATTTGCGTGAGCTCCCTATTAACCAAGTCAAATTGCAGACCAGGGGTAGAGCATAAATGGGCTCGACGACAATTCAAAAGGGGGCTTTCTTAATGATATCCCTAAATTATTAAGGACATTTTTTATGAGCAGTATATTTATCAAAATATTTTTATTAAAGAGATATTTTTTATTCTTCACTCGTAAATATGATATTTGTGAGTACTTGTTTTACTCGTAAATATTATATTTGCCAGTGAGCAATTCTCAAAAAATAACTCACTCGTAAATATCATATTTACGAGTGAAGAAAATATTTACGAAAATGCTATACTTATTTGCGAGATTCCAAAAAAAATTACCAGCTCGCAAATACCTTTTTTGCGAGTGAAGAAATTTTTTTCACACTCGAATACCTTATTTCTAAATCATCCAGTACTCGCAAATAAGGTATTTGCGAGTGAAGGAAATTTTTCTTTACTCGCAAATATGATATTTGCGAGTACTTGCTTTACTCACAAATATCATATTTGCGAGTGAGCAATTCTCAAAAAATAACTCACTCGTAAATATCATATTTGCGAGAGTGTAAACATTTTTTCTACTCACAAATAACATATTTGCGAGTGAGCCAAATAACAAAAAAAAATTAAGAGGGTATTTTGATAAATATACTATTCATAAAGGGTGTCTTTAGAAATTTTGGGAGTACCCTTAGCAAAGACCTTCAAAAAAAGATATACAAAGCATAAGAAAATGAAGAAACAAGTTTTGAGAAAGGCATAGAGAAGGAGGAGAAAACCCAGAGCAAGAAGGTGATTTTATGGTGTGTCACTGTCATGTGATATAAGTATAAATGAATGATCTAAATTGGAAGTAACACTTTAAAGTTACTGCTGGAGTCACTTGATTATCTTCATAATTGAATTTTATAGTATTATAAAGTATTATTAAAGTGATTAATATATGTGCATATATTCTTAAATTAAATAAATGATAATTATTATTTAAATAGCATTTATTATTATATTTCTTAAGGACACAATTAAATAGGATTAAAAAAATTTATTTCAACCTTGTTACCAAAAAAAAATTATTTCAAGCTGCTCTAAGATAATGAATCGACAAAAAGTGATTTTTTGAGAAGGTGAAAAATATAGCTCCTCATAAAAGTTAAACTTTTTTAGCTTCTATTTTTTCAGTAAAAACTCAACCAAAAAAATATAATAAAGTTGATTTTTAATTTAAAAAATTATTTTTACGCAAAAAGTCCAAACAAACAGACCATCACCTTGCTATGAATAATGAATTTTTTTTTCTTTTTTTGATAGAATGAATAATGAAAATTTTGAAAACTCTGCCATGAGTTAAGATAATTTTACCAAACAATTTTTTTTTGGTTTTGATACTTTCTGATTGAACAGTAACAAAAATTCAGAGCACAAATTATAAAAGTAGATAAATATAATTTATTTTGTTATTTTTATATGCTTGAGTTTTTTTTATTATTATTTCAATATACATTGAATTTATTAACATGATAAAATAAAAATATAATATGCTGGCAAGAGTTTTATAAATTAAACTGTTAAAGTACATTTTAATGTTAAAGTATTGATATATATATATATATATATATATATATATATAATAATTTAATTAATTCCAATCAGTTTAATATTTCTATTTGTAAACTTTGAAGGATTAATACATAAACCTTTATAAATTACAAATGGGTCGCCAGGTGCGAAAATTACAAAACTTTAAAGGGCTAAAAAGATGTTAAGCACATTTTAGTCCGAGTTTAATATTGATGCATTATTATGTTATCAACCAATCATATATCACTATATATATGACTTTTGAAGTAGTTAATTTGAGAATATCAATTATTTTTAATTACGTAAAAGTACATAATTGTATGACACTATAAAAACTTACTACTCCGGACCTATATATAAGTAAAAAAAAAACTAACTTCATACGTATTAAGAAAGTTAGTTGTATTAATTTTATTATCTTGATTTGTATAAAAAAATAAGTTATAGTTACTAAACTACCTTTTCTTGGGAGTGTATAGTGCTCTTAAAAGTTGTGTCTTAATAGTGTATAATACTCTTAGAAAACTAAAAAAATAATTAATCAAAGGGTATTTTTGAAATACTAGCATTAAATAAGGTTGATTTGATTGATTTTTATTGATATTTAAGTCTAAAAAATTTAGATATTTTTTTGCTCATATATAGATCCGGAGGGAGTATATACTAAGAATGTATCAAAATTAAATCCTTGATATTTATGTGTATAAGAACATGGAATGGAACAATAATCTTTATTATACATATTGGAGATTGGATAATAGAAGCAAAAATAATTACAAGCAATAATTATGTAAAAATACATATCCTATGAATTTTTTTAACAGTAAATGACTCTAATTAAGTGACATTTTGTTTTGAGAAAAAACAATTCCCAATAAAGTCCGCTACATAATGATAATTAACAAAAGTCATGCATAATGATTGAAATGTGTAAGGTACATTTGCCAAAATCTATATTTTTCATAGACAATACTCCATCGGGACTAAAATATAAATAAAAATACTCAATTTTATGCTTATTAAGAATGTTATTTAGCTTCATTTAATTTTTTTGATTTCATATAAAAAATAAAAAATGAACTACACTTCCTAAATTACCATTAATCATGAGGAGTGTGTCATTCTCTTAAAAAATAAAAGTTGAATTAACTTAAGAATATTTTTGGAATGATGACATTAAATAGGATTTAATTAGTTAAAATTTATTTATATTTTAATCCATCAAACTTGGACGTTTTTTGTTTATATTTAAATCGGGAGGAAGTACATTATCAAAATTGATGTTTCCAAAACGATTAACAATTCTCATTGTTGAGCACAGGGGCGGAGCCACGTTCTCAATTTTTAAAAAAAATAAAACTATCCTATATACATTTTTTTTGCTGTCATAATTTACAAAATTACACTTACGCCACTCATTAACTCAACACTCAGCAATCCTCCTTTTCCTCACGTGAGTCACGCAAGACCCAGACCCAACACAACAGCACCTATTGTCTGGTGACTTATATTAAGATAGATGTGTTCAATAACATTGATAATAAGTTGATCATTCAATAATTTCAAAACATGAGATCACGTAGAGGATAATTATTAGATATATTAAATTGGGCTAAATATGTTTTTGGTTCCTGTAAAATGAGCGAATTTTGATTTTGGTCTCTGTAAATTTTTTTCTTTGGTTTTTGTCCCTCTAATATATAAAATCACTATTTTTGGTCTCTACTGTCATGTGACATCCATTAACTAATTATGTATCTAACAAAAGGTCATATGGTCATCCCAAGTGACACTCAATGACCTTTGTGGTGTCATATTAGCATATGATTCCCTAAATTTTTTCTTGAACCCTAAAATGAATTATATTTATCTACCTTAAAATGAATGCTATGTACTAAAATCAGTGATATTAAATTTTAGAGGGATAAAAATCAAAGAAAAATAATTAATAGGGATCAAAATCAAAATTTGCTCATTTTATAGGAACCAAAATTAGCAATTTTATATTTTAGAGCGATGAAAACAAAAGAATTTTTTTTACAGGGACTAAAACAAAACTTCAATCATTTTTTAGGGACTAAAAACATATTTAACCCATTAAAATTTTATGTCTTTAACATTTATGTATTTATCTTCATATGTATGATAGTTTTTTATTAGATTGCCCTCACTAACTCCCGATGCTAAATCCGCCACTGGTTGAGCATGATGATAAACATTCAAGCTACACTAAAAATTTTTTTTTGGTACAACTACACTAAAAATGTTATCTTCAATGAAGTAATTACTAAAAAAAACATAATGTCTTAATATATTCAAACTATAGTCACTTTTAGTCTTTTACATGTTTACGTGAAAAATTAAATTTATAAAATATTAAATTTAAAATATAAAGAAAATTCCGTGCAACGCGGGAACATTATCTTTTTTTTTTTGGGTATTCACCGGAGCATTATCTCCTGTATGAAAAAGCTATGAAATATTATAACACAATACATTACTAATATCATCATTTTTAATCTTCAATATTCATTTTAATCAATATAATTCATTGTAGGGTCTAAGAAATTTTTTAGGAGTTCTTATGCTAACATGACACCACAAAGGTCATTGGATGTCACTTGGAATGATCCTATGACCTTATGTTAGATATATAAATAGTTAATTGATATCACATGATAGTAGAGACCAAAAATAGTAATTTTAGATTTTACAAAAACAAAAACAAAGAAATTTTTTTTACAGGGACTAAAAACAAAATGGCTTAATTGCACTTTTAGTCCCTCAGGTATCACGATTGTGCAATTTTGGTCCCCCGGGTTTTAATTGTGCCAATTGGGTCCTCCAACTATCATGATTGTGTAATTTTGGTCCACTAAGTTTCAATTGCACCAATTGGGTCCCCCACATATCATGATTGTACAATTTTGATCCCCCAAGTATTACGATTGTGCAATTTTGGTCCTCCAAGTATCACGATTGTGCAACTTTTAACATCAATAGCCTACGAAGCACATGTGCGACTGATTTGGCACTTAATGAGACTAGTTTGGCAGCTTACGTGTCATTCTTATGTGACACTTAATGATGTGCATTTGACCATTAAATTGTGTCATATGTCAATGATGTCTTATAAGGATGTCCTGTAAACTGTCAAGTTGACTTCACTAAGTGTCAAATTAGTCTCACGTGTCCTATGTAGGTTACTAACGTTAAAAATTACATAATCGTGATAATTGGAGGATCAAAATTGTACAATCATGATACGTGGGGGACCAAAATTGCACAATCGTCATACTTGGAGGACCCAATTGGCGCAATTAAAACCCGGGGGACCAAAATTGCACAATCGTGATACCTGAGGGATCAAAATTGTAATTAAGCCAAACAAAATTCGTTCATTTATGGGAACCAAAAAGCATATTTAACCCTAATAAGTTTAAAAATGTTTTTAATGTTTTTTAAAAAAAATTCCATATGATAATATTATTTATGATGTTTGAAATATGTTATAAAGTGGTTAGAAAATCTCAAAATTGATTTAAAATGATAAAATCTGATTTTTTTTTTCGCCACAATATTCCCGACCGACCATTGTACTTGAATACCATGCGCATTTTCAAGCTATAATGTAAATCAAAGGGACAATACTCCAGTACCATGTTCTAAAAAAGGAAATAATCTTGTTTTTTAAGAGTACAACAACCAAAGGTAAGAAATTTCGAAATTTAAAAAGCAGTACTCGAGTACCACGCATTTTTTTAGCTCCAACGGACAACTACTAAAGAGCAATAAAATCCCTATGATTTCCTTATTAAATACACACAATTTCGACATACTCTATAAATGGGGGTTTCTCAATTCAAAAGCTAGATAATAGAGAAATATTTGAGAATATTAGTCCCCATTCATCATTGATCATATTCTTCTCATATTGTTTTTTGTGCTGTTGAGCTTATTTGTTCTTACTCTTGCATCACCATAGTGGTTCAATTTGTATTATCTATACTTTGAGAATGTTTCTAATAAATGTCCTCTCAATTACCTTACAAGGTTCCCCTGAATTTGAGGAATCTTTCTATTGTAAAAGGATGGACTAGCCTTTGGCGGTTTTTTGAGGCTCCAATACTCGGATAGGTGTCGGAGGCATGAAGTACAGAAGGAGTGCTATGTGGTCTAAATGTTATCAAGCACATGATCAAGCTTGATTGATATTGAAAAAATATCGGGTTGTTGGCTTGGGGACTGAACGAAGATCACAAGTGGTTGATGGTCGAATCATGATAAATCGGATTGTTTGCTCTTCTCTTTCCAAGATTTAGGGTTAAATTTGTTTTTAGTCCCTAGAAAATAAGCGGATTTTGGTTTTGATCCCTATAAATTTTTTCCTTTGGTTTTCAGCCCTCTAAAATATGAAATTACTAATTTTAGTCCCAATAAAATGAGCAAATTTTGATTTTTATCCTTGTAAATTGTTTTTTTTGTTCTCATCCCTCTAAAATTTAATATCATCGTTTTTATTCTCTAGTGTTAATTTTAAGGTAGATAAATATAATTCATTTTAGGGTGCAAGAAATTTTTTGGGGGAATCATATGCTAAAATGACACCACAGAGGTCGTTGCGTGTCACTTGGGATAATGACAATATGACCTTCTGTTAGACACATAAGTAGTCAATGAATGTCACGTGACAGTAGGGATAAAAAAAATAATGATTTTATATTTTAAAGGGACAAAAACCAAATAATTTTTTTTATAGGGATCAAAACAAAAGTTCGCTCATTTTACAGGGATCAAAAACGTATTTAACCCGAAGGTTTATATAAAGAGTTCGAAATATGGATTTTTCCATAAAAGTATATTTATATAAAATTTATTTTAAAAGTGTTTTAGCTATAAAATAATGTTAAAAATAGTTTCTTAAATTTTATCAAAATTTTGTGAATAATAATTTTCAAGTCCATACTTTCCCCCAAACTAAAACCATAAATGCAGCCAGCGATCACCCAACAATCCTGAAGATAAGAAAAGATTTATGGCAAATAAAATCCATCCCCATGTTATGTCAACAAAGCAAGAAGATTGGGTATTTGGGTCACATTAGACAGTCACCCAACAATATTAAAATCATTTGGGTATCATTACTAGTTAATGATAAAAAAAATTATAGTGAATTGAGCATAAAAAAAAAAATTTAAAGTGAATTTAGAGGTAAAATGAGAAAGTAAAAATTTATCTTTAATTAATTAAAGTGCATTAGAATTTAACCTAATAAATAATTTAAAAATGAATATATCACTTTTTACTTGGATACTTAATACTTAAACTCACTTTTAAGAAACTTTTAAGCCAAATTACTCTTTTGGTCTCTTATTTATTTTAATTTATTTATCTTGGTCCCTCTATTTTAAAAATGTTCAAGTTGGTCCTTTATTTGTCAAACGTTAAACAATTTGGTCGTTTCTGTTAAGTTTCACCGTTAAGTTGAATAAATTAAAACAAATGAGGGATCAAGTTGAATAAATTAAAACAAATGAGAGATCGACTTGATTAAAATATAGGGACCGAGTTGAATAAATTAAAACAAATGAATGACAAAAAGAGTAATTTAGTCCAACTTTTATTTTGTTTAAGAGAAGGCTAATAAGAGACCTTACATAAGGGAGGGGAAATGGGAAAAGAGAATGAGAAAGAGGCGGAGAGCATTACAGAGGTTTGAATCTGCACACTCATAATTCATATTTTACGATTTAACCAACTGAGTTGACTAGGAAGGTAGGAAAGGAAAACTTATACTAAAGTGAATGCCCAAATTAGTCCCTGAAAATTTTCAATGACCCACTTTTAGTCCCTAAAAAAATAAATTAATCATTTAGTCCCTCAAAATACAAACATGGGACACATTAGTCCCTAGGTTTAGTACCGACGTTTATTTATTTGCCTACATGTCCTATTAACCATCTTATTTGGCTCGTTAACCGGCCTGCATGACCTATGACGAATTTTCACTATGGAAGATGAATGAAAAGTCAAAAAAGTATAAAATTTTCAGGTATTTTTGGTTTTAAAAGTATGCACGTTTTTTTCATTTTTTACTCATTTACCACAGACGAAATTCGTTATAGGCCATGCAGGATCACTAATGAGTCGAATATGATGATTAATGAGATACATAGACAAGCACATAAACATCGAAACTAAATCTAGAGATTAATGTGTCCTATATTTATAAATTTAAGAAACTAAATAGTTAATTTATTTTTTTCGAAATTAAAATTGTTCAACATAATTTTCACTACCAATTTCAGCCTTCACTCCTTATACTATTATGGAAGTCAAACGTGGTCGGTGTTACTATGATAGAAGCATTAAATAGACGAGAAAACTCAACAACAATAATATTACCAAGATCTACCAAAACTGTCCCGATCTAAATGGTTGAAAATTCAAGGTAGCTAAATAAACTAGAAAGCTCAATTAAGAATTTGAGACAGCTATCAGTACGTAACAAATATAAAATATAAGAACAATCCCATCCAGTATGACCCAATTACAAAAATTCTATTAACCTGGTATTTGATCATATCCAGAGTGTTAATATAATGCTCCCCATCCAATCCCATTATGGCAGTAGGCGTTGAGTTGGATAAGTTTCAACCTAAATACACATGTGCTCAAAAAACTTCCAAACCAGTTTCCTCAAAAAAAAAAAAAAAATAGTCCAATTTGTTAGTAAATTATGATAGTGTGTGAACACCCAATTTTGTCCGGATTAATCAGTCTTTTGATTAAGTAATTAGAAATAGAAAACAAAAATTGAGTAAGATTTTGGTACATGATCCCTTTTTGTTTAACCCACTTAAAAGCCCATTTCTTGTTCAAAAAAAAAACGAAAATGATAATAAAAATTAAAAAATAATAATAACAAAAAATTCAAAGGGAAGGGGACGTGAGTTTTGCACTTCTGGAAGTCTTCCCTTCTTCTTTTTTCTCTCTTGTTTTGTTTTTTTTTACTTTATTTCCTTTTTCCCCTAAGCAGTACCAGCAGTGGCAATGGTACACAGCTCTCCTCCATATTGCACCCCCCATGCACAGAGGGATAAAGCTGTTGTGCTTCCTCTTGAGGCACCCATCTCCTGCAACAAGCTAATAGCAATTTTTGGCATCATTCTCCTATCATTTTATCTATAAATTCAACAATTCACAGAGAGCAAAGGGGATTTTTTTCGGGGGGAGCAGGGAGGATCTGAAGAAAAAATTCCCCTTCACCTCAATCCCAAAACCATTGTCTTCCCATTCTTATCTACACTCAAAGCTTCCCCTTCCTAACTACCACCAGCCACACTACCCACATACACACACAACCATTGTTCTAAAATTCAAAATTGAAGCAACAGAACAGAGAAAGGGAAGGATCAGCAGAAACTCGGGCCCCTCCCCTGTGCAGTGACGGCCGCCGTGAGCGCGCGACAACCACCGCGAAGGCCCGCCGCCGTTCAACCGGAATCAGCCCGACTCGCCTTCTCCCTTCTTCAGCAGTTCGTCTCTCCACTACGCGGGCCCAGCTCCGCTATCCGCGTCGCAGACACAGTGTCTCCATCGCTGTCCACCGCGAGCCCAGCCGCGTAGCCGCTGCCGTCGCACGGAGTGCCGCCCAACTAGCCGCTGCCGTCGAGCTCCTCGTTGCAAGTCTTCTCCTCTGCTCTTTGGGTGGGTTGCGTGAAGGAGGAAGGCAAAGGCCCTTCCTTTGCTTTTTTCTTTCAGCTCTGATCTCTTTATTGTGTTTTAATATAATGTGTCAGTTTTTTTATTTGTTTATTTTTGTTAAGTAGGGAAAAAAGGAGCAGCTACGAATGAGAGTGTTTAATATTGGGTTGAGCTTGGTACGAAGGATTAGTTTAGGTTGATTTTTTTTTCTGATTTTTTTTTTTCCTTTTAGGCCAAGCTCATCCTTTTTTGTGTGTTAGATTCTGGTCTTAAATAAGGAAAAGAGGGGAAAAATCTTTATAAAAAAAGAAAATATAATAATCACTTTCAAAGAAATTCACGCAACAATCTACGACGTTGATGTATGAATTTTTCATCCTCAAGTGTTGTAAAAGTTGTAAGGGTTTATCGTGTAGCACTGCTATCTTGAACCCTATGCAAGAATTTTTTAGAATAAGATCCCTTTTCAAAATTATTCTCAAAACCCAATCTTTTCTTAAAAAATAAAATAAAATAAACCAACCAACCAAACTTTTTCTATAAAAAACTACGTGGCTTTGAGTTTCCTATCGCACCGGAGAATACGTAGGAGTAGAATAATCATTCTGTCAAGCCAAAATTTTATTTTCTTCCTTTTGTGTTTATTTTCTTTTTTTAGTTTTAAAAATGGGGTAAAATATTATTTTCAAAGGTTGTAAAATTTTTTGCACAATTAACTTAGGGTACCGTTCTTAGAACGGGCGACGTAGGATGCTAACACCTTCCCTACTCGTAACCGACTCCCGAACTCAAATCTCTATCTTTTTTAAGGGGACCAGTTTTGCCTTAAATAATTGGGTTTTCCAAAGTTTTTCCCAAATAAAAATCTTGGTGGCGACTCCTCTGGTTTTTCACCTTTTTTTCGCGGCGCCCGGACGGGACGGTCGCGACAGTAGTGTTTGACACCGTTTTATCCATTCTCTTTTCCCTAAAATGATTGAGCCAAACAATTTTTAAAAAAGTAGCTTATTTGCAAAGAAGAAAAACTAAAAGATAAGTAGCTTTAAAAAAAAGCTACTTTTGGGAGAGCGAGATTTGGGTCCGTCGAGGAACGATAGGGTTGGGACGTTACAGTTGTCGCATATGAGGAAGAAGACGTTACCGTGACTTCGCGTTCGCGATCTGAGGCGCTTGCGATGAGAGAAAAAGGATGAGTCACAATCTGAGATTTGGAAGAAATAGGTTGAGTCGCGAAGTGAGATTTGGGGCGACATGTTTGAGGACTAGAGAGTCGCCGCCACTCAACATCAGTGTTGTGTTGTGGCCTTGTGGGTTGTGTGACGATGAGAGAAAGAAGAGGGGTTTTTGATTTTGATTTCTCAAAGTGTCACACATTGACACAGGAAGCCAACGCACAAACCGTAAGACTTTCCCTAACCGTAAGCTAAAAAAATTCTAAAAATTATCAAACTTTAACTTTACTTTTAAAACTCTTATTTTTAACTTTAACTTAGCTTTTAAGTCCCAAAAAAAAAATTGGACCAAACGTTACCTATGTAGTATTCTATATTTAGATAAAGCTCTTTTAAAATAAATAAATAAGTAAATAAATAAAAATAAGGCTATGGTGTTGCCATGCGTGAGTCAAATGAACCACATCGCGACATGTAAGCAAAAAAGGATGGAAAGACTATGGTGTTGTCACGTGTGAGAATATTCTTTGAATAAGTGCACTAATGATTGACATGTGTGATATTTCCATTTTGAAATTATTCTCAATTGTATTATATATAGATATAGATTATTTTTTTTTTGAAACAATATAGATATAGATATAGATATAGATATAGATTCATATTCATTCCTTTCTTTTTTCTAATATTTTCCAATCTTCATCAGTCTTTAATTTTGTGGTACTCTCTTCTAATATTTTATGGGAACCTCCCCATTCTCTTTTCATTCATTGATGTAGAAAACCTTGTGTTATGCTCCTACTTCCTAGAAATGGTATTTTAAGAAGACAAATGTTAATTAGTGTCCTAAAATATTAGTTAAAGGGCATGCATAAGAGGTCAAAGTAAATTTCAGTGAGTGTGATTGGTGAAGATGACAAAGCAAATATCATTGGGCTAGCCAATTGCATGGAAAAGATTCTATTAATATTAAAAGAAAGTATGTTAGTCCCCTGTAGGCAGCTTAAGTGATTTGAGTTAGATGATATTATGTAAAGTATTGAGTTGGGTCGTGAGAATTTCTCTTGTTGTTTCCTATTTTCATTTCTTTCCCTTTTCTTTTTGGGTTCCCTAATGGTCCCCTAGGACCTACCCGCGAAAATGATAGGAATTACCACCAATTTTATTTTTTAAAAAAATATTGAAAAACCGATTAATTAAAAGAAAACTGATCTTAAAAAAAAAAGAGATTAAGTTCAGGAATCGGTTACGAGTAGGAAAAGTATTAACACGCTACATCGTCCGTTCTAAGAACGGTACCTTAAGTTAATTGTGCAAATTCTTTAATAACTTTGACAATATTAATTTTACCCATTTTAAAAATAAAAAATAAAATAAACACACAAATTATGAAAATTTAATTTTGGCTGGAAAGAATGATTGATTATGCCCCTACGTATTTCCCAGCGCGATGAAAAATTCAAAGCCACGTAGTTCTTAAAAATTTTGTTGGCTTGGTTGATTTTAATTTTTTTTATTTTTTTATTTTGAAATAAACTTTGATTGGGAAATTTCAGGATCACCAAGTCGTCACGACTCAGGTGTCCTAAAACCGAAGGGTTAACAAGATGTCACACCTCAGTTTACCCATTATATTTAAGTGAAGTTAATTTAGTTTTTTTTTTTATTTTAAAAAAAAGCTTAGGATCACCAAGTTGTCACAACTCAGGTGCCCTAAAACCAAAAGGTTCACAAGATGTCACGTCTTAGTTTACCCATTTTTATTTAAAAGAAGTTAATTTATTTTTTAAAAAAAGGTTAGGATCACTAAGCTGTCACAATTCAGATGTCCTAAAATCAAAGGGTTAACAAGATGTCACATATCAGTTTATCCTTTTTTATTTAAAAGGTATTAATTTAGTTTTTTTTTTAATATTTTTTTATTTAAAACTTAACACAAACTAAAAATAAAAAAGACTCAACCCATCAACTATACTCACCCAAATACCTCAGCCCATTAACAACAACAAAAATCAGCCCAACATTTACCTAAACTAATCACCAACCAAAAAACTACAAGAAAAGTAAAAATGGTAGATAAACAAAACAAATAAAAGAACCTTCTTCTTCAGGTCTGGAACATGAACAGGAAAGATGCAGAGGGTGCTTGGTGATGGCCTCGCACGCGCATGACCAGCAATCGTCGGAGAACGCAGCGGTTTGGACAACGGTGCGAACTTCCGTTCGGGTCTGAGAAGGAGCTGGCGGTGAGTGCTCATACTGATCTGATGCGTGCGATGGTGAGGTGCTCCGGGCGACGACTATTGGGCGGCGAAGAAGATGACACTGTGCACGGCGGAGCTACTGGGAGGTGGTGGAGAAGCGCTGCAAAGGCGGCGTCTCGCTGGATGAAGCGCACGACTGGTGTTCTGGTGGTGGTATTGTTTTATGATGCTTGAACACAGATGAGGAATTGGAAACAAGGAAGAAGAAGCACAGTGAAAGGTTATAGGGAGATAGTGGGAAGAGGAATGTGAACCAAGAATTCCCCCCCTTGCTTGCTGTGTTTCTGAGTGTATATATCGCCGCCCTTACCCTCTTTTTCATTTTTCCTGTGTTTAGGTTTTTTTAATTAAGGAAATTTTATTTCAATTTGAATAACAATCAAATTATTTAGATTAGAATCAAATCAATCTAATTGAAAATATTTTTTTATTTGAAAATCTATCATTCATGGATCTTTTTAATTATGGAATTAATTTCATTTCATATCTCAATTAAATAAATTTATTCAAATAAAATATTGAAAAAAATCAACTTATGTTGTCATGGTTAAATCAATTTGACGAGGATAACCTTTTAAAAGCTTATCATTTTTGGGCAAATAATATTATTATTTTTATTATTATAAATTTTATCGCTCATCCATTTTTATTTCAAGGCTCAGTGGACCTTCTTATGACGTTTTCTGATCCAACTTCAAAACTTATTGTCATATTTTAACTGGTCAAAATTAGGTGTTTATATACACACACATGAAGAAGACAAAAAAGTAAATTAAAGATAGGAATAAATTAAATATATAGATAAATGTACATGATAATTGAAAATTTGATGTTTTTTTTGCCTAATTGGCCAATTCAGCTACCTATGTAACTCGACCTTCTAAGTTGTACACAGTTGCCCCATGTATATAAAGCTCCCTAGGTTTTTCCCTTTATCTTTTTTTTTTTGCTCATTATGTCATCTTGCTCTTGTTTATTAAAATGATAGTAAAAGCTTACCGCACGAGCTCAGCAATAGTAAACGTAAACAAAAATAAAACAACAGTGATAATGTGAATAAAGCAAATAGTATTTAGGTATATGTCACTGGCGGCTTTTAGGATGAGCTACATTAAGATGTCATTCACCATGCAACATATGTTTCAATTGTCAAATTTGATAAAAATATATATAGATGGGTGCGATGAAAGTACAGTTACCTATTCGCCTGGTGAATGAAAGAAGACACAAAAAGGAGATCGTCATTGTGCAACGTCCTTGTCCGATTGGAGTACCCATAAAAGAGTGGCATGTGATACAGTGGGGGTTGTGGTGTTACTCATGTGCGTGGCCTTCTGTGTGCTAGATCTGGTTTTCAAGGTGGAGTGGAAGTACGAAGGGTGCATGCACGAAGGAGTGAAAGCGATTCAAAGCTTATAGTTGGATTACGGACGTTGGCAATATGGTTTTGGCGCAGTGGTTCTGGGCGAAGAGGACGATCTAAACGTGGCTGTGGACTATGTCATGATGGTCTGAGGCGGTGAAGCGGAAACGACTATTGGGCAAGCCGGAGGACACACTTCGTGGGTTGGATGCATCGCTTTGGTCATAGAGGATGATTTGGATGCGACGACTCCAGTGGTAGTCACAAGAGGCTAGCACCGTCGAGCCTGACGTTTGGTTTGTTATTCTCTTCCTCCATTTCTTCGAACTAGAAATTTTCAGATCCTTTTGTTCCTCCATTTCTTCAACATTTCTCTCCCTCCATTTATGCTCCCATTTGCGACAAATCTGGTTAGGGTAACAAAGTTCTAGATCTGGCTTTCACGATGGGCTTAGCATTGCGGAGGCGGAGATGAGATAGAGGAGGGGCGGCGGCGACAGCAGGGACAGAGAGGGAGAAGGCGGAGAGGCAAAGACGGATAGAGAGGGAGATGGCAAAGGCACAGGGGCGGACAAAGAGAAGACAAAGGGATAGTTGACTTGCTGCAGCAGGTAAAAGTATGGTTTCTCACGGTGAGAGACATGGAAGGATGCTCACCCTAGAATTTGTCATACGTCACTTGCATTCACAGTTATGATGTATTTTTATTTTTACATTTTTTATTTTAAAAATTTAATTACAGACAACTTTACTATAATACTTAAGTGTAGTTATATTTTGATTATATCCCTCATGCGGGATGTAAAATGTTGTTATATACAAGAAATTTTTTATTTATTTTTAACTAAGTATACCAAACATTAATGGAATAAAAGTCTATCCCAAACCAAAAATAAAAACCATATAAAGAGAAAGGAAAAAGTGCAAAAAGACACTCTTTTTTCCCTTCATTTTTTCATTGTATCAATATTTTTTATTTTTAGTGTGTTTGAATTATAGTTTGTGTTAATTTTGATAAACTTGTTTTTACAAACTTGATTTTTATATCGAGTTTCAAAGTGATGTATCTAACGTAGTTCAAACTGGTTGTTGAAAAGACCTTTCATATGATCACGGTTGTTGGCTAGATAGCAGCACGATAAATATTCGTCGGAATCCATGAGATATGCACCGAGAAATTCTTGGCATTGTGGATAGGGATGACAATTTATACTAGACCTCCGAGATCCCCTCGAGGATTGCCCCATTTCGAGGCCCCGCAGTTGGGGATTTTCCCTGTGTGGACGAGGACGGGGAAAAAAAATCCCCTCATATGTAATTCGGGGACGAGGACCATGCTTTCCGCCTTGCGGGATCCGTATCCTTGATAATACTACCTATGTACCCTTACAAATAAATAAATATTTTAATAATTTCAAATATATTATTTTAGAAAAATAATAAAAATTTTGAAAGTCAATCCAAAAATTCCTAAACAAACTATATTATTTATATATTTTTCAAAGTTATGGATTTTAGTTTATTCTTGGTTTAACTTTTTTACGTATTTTTGGGGTCGTCGTAGGGATCCGCAGGGAGGCAAGGATTGGGGATGAGGGAGAAAAACTTCCTGTGACGGGTATCGGGGACGAGGAAGAGAGAAAAACGTGGGACAAGAAGCATAGAGGTACTCCCCGCCCTGTTGCCATTAGGGGTGGGAATAGGTCAGGCCATGCCAGGTCAGACCCTGACATAAATAGGTTTGGTCTGTGTTCCACTCTCAAGTCCTGAGCCAGACATATTAACCTAATATAGGCCAATTTTTAAGGTCTGACTTGGCCTATTTAGGAGCCTGGCCTGGCCTAAAAGCCTATTTTAGGTTAAGGCCTTTGAATAGGACAATAGGCCTATTTCTAAATAGATAATAAAGGATAACATGCTAGTACAAAAAGCCTTTAAATAGGCCAAATAAAAATAACAAAAATAAAAATAATAAAAAAATAATATTATAAAAAATAAAAAATTATATTATAAGTACTAAGTAAAAATAAACTAGTAGATAAGGCATTTTACAGGGATGCATAATGTGGAGCACCCCATAGGCCTTCTTAAACACTCATCCAAGTAAGTATGTTGATCACATGTTTGCTCTATGTTTATAAAATGTTAGCATGCTTCACCTCTATACTTTGAGTGATGTGGGACTAACTATCATGTGGTGCAAGCTATTAAGCTCTTCCACCTTCTTAAATCCCATCCTCCAATCCATATTCTGACGAACATCCTAGCCTATTTTTACCTCTAATTTCAATATTTTATATCTAATTACGCGTAAATCACGTGAAAGTATGGAAGCGGTACAAGCTTTTTATCTTAAAAACTAAAAAAGTTGTTTCTAAGTTGACGAAATCCACCTAATTCACTTACAGTAATAGTAAAACGTTTTGTTTGTATTAACATGTCTTGATGGACTTCTATGATATCTTAAAGTTTGTACGTCTTGTATAATCCATATACAAACGTACTAATGAAAATTATTTCTATTATCATCTCTTTCACTTCCATAATCATATATAAGTATACCAATATCATATATTCAAATCATATAACTTACCTACTTGAAAACTTATAAAAAAAAAGGTTTATCTACAATAATGCTTCATTGAGAGTTAGTCTCACATCTCTCAAAGTTTACATGTGAAGTAAACCAACATTCTATAAATAAAGACCAAATTATATCTTTTCTAAAATAATCTTAGTTTAGTTAAAAAGCCTATTATTATTTTGTTAAAAAATTAATATTATAAACTATACATATATATATATATATTATATATTTTATATATTTATTTATTATTATATTATTTATATATTCTGTTAGAAAATTATTTATATATTCTGTTAAAAAATAATATTATATTATATATTATATTATTATCTATTATTATATATATATATATTTATATAATTATATTTATTTATAAATGGACTGACCTATCAGGCTTAAAATGATTTTTTATAAGCCTAAATTTGATCTATTTAATTAAAAAGACTTTTAAAAAAATTTAGGTTTAACCTTTTTATTAAACAATTCAGGTCATAGATCCTTAACGAACTACCTAACTTATTCTCATGGCTAATCTTATTGCCCGAGATGGTCTTGACATGTGCAAAATTTTGATGATAAACCAATTAATGGTACAACAGTATTGTAAAAGCAATTGATGACCACTACTAATGAGGATAAAAGAATTTCCTCGAGAATCCCATATAAGGACAGTAAAATCTGGTTGGTTGACAGATCTAATGCATTCATTACCGTGACTACTACATAGACATGTTAATTATGAATTGAAAAATATTAGTAATACATTCTCTGATATTCTCTTTTCAATACACATACTCTCTATTAATTAAAATTCATGTGGATCCTACAAAACTCAAGTAGAACCCACATGAATTAGTGAGATCCATATGAATTTCAACCAATAGAAGGATGTGTGTTGAAAAAAGAGTATTAAAAAGTGTGTTTCTAACACTCCTCTTTATTATTTATTTCCATACATGTTAATTACCTACTAAGTGCTACTAGTACCTCTGTGAGGCGAGACCGAGGTTGACCTAGGTATATCCTGAATGTCAATTCATATCACTGGTGTTGTATGTGGGAATCGTAAACTTCTACTTCCACCACTACCATCTCCCTATTGTAAAAAAAATTCCCTTTCACAAGTTGGAAAAATCAAACATTTACCCTTGTTGTGACCAAATTTTCAGTCTCTAACTAAAAAAAGCCAACATATCTACAAATTTATGAAAGAAACAAAAATATTAAAGGACTAGCGAGCACTATGAACATGACTTGTAGTTCTATATACGACTCGTCCTCCCCACCTCTAACCGTGTGGCCATCGTCCGCACGACCTAACACTGCGTTGCCATCACCTATGCGACCTAGCTTCGGTGACTAGCACTACTCATAACCTAGATCTAGTGACGCTTTCTATTCAGCGAAAGTGTGCCCCAGGCTCACCTCGTAACTCTAGACATCACAATTCCCGCCGTCGTAACCCAGGTCATCGCGGATCCTCGATTGCTCTGCCTCAACCAACAATTGCCATCTCTGTTTCCAAATCTCCACCCTGATATGTTTTGTTGCTAGTTCAGTGTTTTCGACTCCGTCAATATCAAAGTCCTCTAGATCTTCGTGATGGTCGCTTACACTGCTCACAACCATAACCATAAGTCGAGCCCACGAACTCCGGATCAACGTCTTCCCCTGTGAATCTGACATCCTTGAGTTCAGATCTAACATCTCTGACATTAATGACCCTAGGTTGGCTTCCTTATGCCCCAGATCAACATCTTTTCTAGCATTATTTGAATCAAATCCTTTAATTTTTCTCAGCACCTTTATAGCTTGACAATTAGTTTGGTGATTTCTTGTCAAGAAGAAATTAAAGGAAGAAACCACTTCCCTTCTTAATGTCCATTAATTGTCAAAATAATTGCTAACATATAGTTTGCTACCTATTGCATCTTTGATGTCATATACTGATTGTTTACCAATTTGTAATTGACATTGGCTTCCTACATGATGCTAGATATGCAGGAAAAATCTCCGTTGATTCTTAATTTGCATTGATTTTTAATTACCATTAATTTTGAACAACTCATTTTTTCACATGATGTTGCTCATATATTTTCACTACTTATTCAATAAATTCATTTGTTATTGTAGGTACATAACCATCGTGAAGGGGAAGAATATCCAAGAATTGGAAGTGCTTGTGATCACAAGAAAAATCAGAATTTGTTATATGACACGTTATTGGACCCACGACCCATTAGTCAGACCACACACGTTGGATCAAACAGTGGCTCAATTCGAGACTACCCTAGAACATAGACCTTAAAGGGCTGCAACCTTATTCTTGCAAAAGCTAGCATGGGAAATGACTAATATGGTAATGCACCCCCCTTGGATCTAAGTGGTCGGGCAAGTGATTGATGTGCCATAATTAACCTCTCCCGTTAGTAGAAATCCTCCTCACCATTGGCTTATAAATACCGAAACACTAAGGAGTATCCCAAGTTCCTTTATCTCTCATTTTCTCACCTAACTTGCACAAGCTCTCCATATTCCCAAACTAATTTAAGCATTGGAATGTCTTTGCAGGTATCCCCATCCTATCCACCATCATCAACCGTGCTGCAGTAGAAGACCACACTGAACTAAAGGTGATCCAGTCGTACCCATAACTCAGATAGAACAGAATCAAAGTTGCAAACCTTTTAACTCCACTTGTTGGGAATATAAAGAGCACATAATTTTTTTTTTTATCAATACTCAACCAACAAGCTAGAACAAGGAAATCATCCCAAAGACCATCCTACGTTCTATCATGTGCAGTGCAAGAATTTAGCAGTGAGGCAAACCGTAAGTCTCACTAATTTCCCATGCCACACTGTACAAGCATAACATTTATCTGAGGTCATTCTACAAACAAAGCTCCAATCAAGTTAAGGCCATATTGATATAATCCCATGTTCACAAGCTTCCTAAGATTTCTCACAAGTTCCCATTCCTGTAAGTGTAACCAAATATGGTTCAGTTAACAACCAAAACTTTGATGCATCAAAGCTAGTATTGCTCTTGAATTAGCACTCTTGTAATATGAAGGTATTTAGAATTCCTACTTTTGGTCATTGTATTGTTACTCCATAGCAAATTACCTTGTAGAATTATGATGGCAAACAAATTAATGGTACAACAATGCTATTAAAAGTAATCAATGGGCATTGATGAGCATAGAAATTTTCCTCGAAAATCCCAAATGAAAGACCCTGGCGTTTGACATTCTAAATGCATTCACTATTGTACATACTAAATTGACATGTTATTTGTCTTTCATTACAATACATTCTAACGATCTTTAATTGTCATTGCAGGTATATCTCGATCAAGTAAGATTCCACTCTTTTTGAGGTAAGACTAGGGGTGATTCAGGTATATCTTGGATCTCAATTTAAATATGTTTTGATTAAAAGTAAGTTTATAGTAGCTAATTATGTTTAGATATTATATCTTAAAAAATAGCTTTTGTAAAATGAATATTATCTGGATCATGTTCAGGGAATTGAAGGCAACATTCAATTTTCTAAGAATATTATGGTCATAGTAGGAGTTGAATACTCGCAACCGAGTTTTGATTATTTTTTTCCTTATTCTTCAACCAAGATTTGTGCCCCAAATCCAGTTTAGCTAATTGACAATTAATTTTGCCAAACATATTGAAGAAATGTGAAACAAAGATTTAGACCTCCAAGCTGTTTGAAGGCCCCAAATTGGTCATTACAAGTGAGAATAATCTTGTCCAAGTTAACAAAACTCTCTATTTCAATAGTACATTTTTATATGTGTGTAAAATGGATTGAGGTGAATAGATGGACCCAAATAATATAACAAAATATGTAAGTTAAACTGACAAAATTCTTGATTCAATATAATTTTGCTCAATGTAAGCTGACTTAGTTTTGATAGGGGCCATCATAGGCTAGGTAACCTAATGTTAATTTTGTATTAGAATACTGTCAAATAATTTATATTATAATATAAATTGATATTGTTATTTCAAAATTAATTTTTTATGTTTGTGGGATTTAAAATATGTAGAAGAAAATAAGTGATAAAACATAAAAAATAAATTTTGTAAGTGTTCAAACTTAAGGAAAAGTGATAAAAGTTATATGATTCAGGCCAAGAAGATGATAAGAACAAAGAGATTAGACAGAAAATTTCCTGATATATTTTTGAGTTATGTAGAGTATACCGATCTTTTATTTATAGGCCTAGGACTAAGTGAATATTTACATTTGCACATGACACACATATAAAACACATAACATTCGACACACATTTTGGAAACCTATCAACCTTGGCCTTTAGAGGACCAAACCAAATTAGTGATATGATAGACCAAAATACTTATGACCTGGTATAACCCTACTCAAATTTATCCTAGTTTGCAATTGGCTAATCCAAATTAATCGATTTGGCTTCTCTAGAGTCAGTTTGTCTCTAAAGTGATAAATATGATTATATTCACCCTTGATTGATAAAATGTATAGAGATTTCAACTCACTAAATGATCTAACGGTAGATTCACTCTTATTTTCTCATTTTATACACAACATCATCTCAGAGGAACTAAGGCTATGTTTGGGAGGATGAAGTGAGTTAGTTAGTAATAGAGTGAGATAGTTAAAAGGACTTAACCCATTGTTTGGGAGGATGAAGTGAGGTAGTTAATAAAGAAGTGAGATAGTTAAAAGGACTTAACCATAGTGGAGTGATGTTTTAGGATGGTAACCAAAAACACTCCATCCCACCCAAACCTCCAATTTTTATACCCTCCAAACCGAGGGTTTGAGATCCCCTCATTAAATTTTCAAACAATGGAGTAGTATACTTTTGAGTAAATACCTAATTTGGTCCTTGAAATTGTAGAGTCGTATCAACTTAGTTCCCCACATTATCAATATTCCAAAAATAATCATTGGAATTGCAAAATGTTAATCAAGTTCGCCTCTCCGTTGATATTTGCATAGACTATAATGACATTAAGTTGGTAATGTCAGGGATGCATTTGAAACTAAATGAATAATGTCAGTGATGCATTTGCTAACAGATCCAAGTGGAGGGACGAACCTGATTAACATTTTGCAATTCCAAGGATCATTTTGGAATATTGATAATGTGGAGGATTAAATTGATACGACCTTACAATTTTAGGGACCAGATTGAGTATTTACTCGTATACTTTTACATCTTCATTCCACACCATTACTAATCACTCCATTATATCTCCTTTAAAACTCTCAAAGATAGCCTAAATTTCAAATGGAGAATGCTAACGAGTATCCTTAGGACACTTGTTAAGTAAACAAAAAAAGAAATTTTTCATTAGAAATTGATGTATTTACTATTTGAAGAGCTGATATACTTAATTTTTCAATACAAAATTATTTTTTTTTGATTTTTTTTAAAAAGTATCCTAAGAACACTCGTTAGCATGATCCTTTGCAAATTAACAGCTCTAATCTGTCATAATTATTAAGAGTGAATTACCTCATCGAGTTCAAATCTTGCCACTACCCACTAGCATGTTATTTATAAGTATTTTTTTGCAAATACTTGTGTTGAACCTAAAAGCTTCCTCCAATCAGGAGATGGGACAACGCCACCTACCCTTTTTTGTTTTATAAAAGAAAAAAACTTAGGATAAATAGAGAGAAAGCAAGAGTTGAGTGTGAGGTTAGACAGAAAAGGGTAAAGAAAAAAAGACAGAGACAGAGAAACCCTTTTGCGTTGAGGGGTTGCTAAATCCTCCCCAAAACGCGAGAGAGAGAGAGAGAGAGAGAGAGAGAGTTCTTAAAACACAAACCTTAACAGCAGCAACAACAACAACAACATAGTAAGCTGGTGAGTCTGAGACCCACACAGACACAGACACAGACACATAGAGGAATCCACTTTGTTTCTCCCATGAATTCCAGCAAAACAGAGGAAGAAGATCTCTTCCTCCCACACACTCATGACCTTGACCCACACCAGATCCTCGAACCCTCAACCACCCCCACCACCACCACTGACCCTTCTTCTTTCTCACTCCCCGAAATCGTTCTCTTCCCTTCTTCTCCTTCCGATTCCCCACCGAGTCACTCATCCTCCGACTCACCCCCTCACTCACCCACCAAAACGACACCGTCTCAACAACACCAACCCCAACCCCTCTTCATCTCCCCTGAACCCCACATCTCCTCTCAATTCTACACCTTCAACCCCGAATCCCATGCCCTAATGATCCGCTGCCTTCTCCACCACCGTCTCGCCACCCCCGCCGAGATCCGAGCCGCCACCCCTCGCTCCGTCCTCAAGTCATGGCGCACCGTCTGGAAAGATCGCAACGAAGAAACCGCCTACCTCACCGCCTGGAAACGCATCCAGGACAAGCTCTCCGCACACGTCGACCCTAACGGTAACCATTTCCTTTGTTTCAAGAACAATTCTCAGCAATTCGTTTCCCATGTTAATCAGTGGCAAGACATTGTTATGAGTTTCCATGGTGATACCGATATGAAACACTTAGGGGTTAAGGAAACTATTGAGAGGATTAAGCAGGTTTGGACTGTAGGTGCTAAGTTTTATGGCATTCCTGAGAGTTATATTAGGGTTTGTGTGGCTGCTTGTCCTGCGTGCTCCGTGGCCGCGTCCGGAGGATCGTCCGGTGGTGGCGCGAGGAGTAAGCGGCGTAGGTTTGAGTATACTGAGTCTTTTGATGTGCCTGCTAAGGAAGTGCCGAGTAGGCTGCAACAGCTTGCGGCGAAACATAAGGTTGTGCTTTGTATTAGGCAGAAGTATATTAGGTATAAGCCTTTTATGGCTGAGGTTAAGGATTATGCTTGTCATAGAGCTGGGGAGCCTGCTGCGAAGAAATCGAAGATTTTGAAGAGGGAGCCCTACGCGTCGAAGCGCTGTGGCTGTGGGTTTAGGATAAGGGCGATTGTGCCCATCGCGAATTATAATGAGAAGGACAAGAGTTTTGTGTATCAGGAAGAGGGGATGGCGGTGTTCAAGTTGTATGCGGTGCATTCAGGGCATGAGCCGGGGCCGTTGGATGGGAATGCAAGGATTATGCATCGGGTTGTTGGGCACAAGGGGAGCTATCTGATGGATCCGGATACGGTATATGGGGTGAGTGAAGAGATGGAGAATGATGGCTTTGGGTTGATGGGAAAGGATGAAGGGGATTTGCAGTTTTCGGTTTTGCAACAGGTGCAGGAATTGAAAGCTGAAGTTGGGATGTTGGAAGGGAGAGTTTCGAAGATTCCACATGAATTGTTGGGTTCTGTTTCTCGGGAATTGTTTGATATTGTGAATAAAATTAGAAATATAGGGGAAACGAGTTTGAAGCCGATTGGGTTACTTCCTGATAAGTCACCTGCAGATGATGTCTTGGTTGGGGATAATGATCTGGCAAATTGGAGTAATCATCACCACGAAAGGATTTATGGGGATGGCAAGGACACAGAGCTGATTGAGGACGATGAAGATAGTTTTGGCCGCACTCTAGGAGAAGTAGTTTCCTGGGACCAAATGAGGACGGAGTGTAGAAGTCACAAAGATTTGATAAGTGACTCTTGTAAGCCTGAAAAGTGGTTGAAATGCAGTGACTTTGATGAGAAAAGCATCCTTGACTGTGAGGATACTAAACTAACCAAGCCCATCAGACACGATGAGGCTATAGTTTCAGATGTAGTAGGTCTTGGCTGTATACAGGTTGATAGTTTCTACCAAGACAATCCTAAATGGTATGATTCTCCTTGTGGTTTGGATACTGGTGCAGATTGTGGGGATAGTGGATTCCGTCATGGAGAGATTTTATAATGCCATGAACATCAAGTTAATCCACTCTAACTTAGTGATCAAATTCTATCAAGCCTATTTACCCCTTCCGACAAGTAGAAGTGGGATTGTACATTTATGTATACAGAAGATTGGAGCGCTTACATGCTCTTTAGGTGTATTTATTGCGTTTGGTTCTGTAAAGTATGACCAGTTATGCTTCTTTGCACATAACTCTGTCATTCAGATTTTTATCGTGGTCCTTATAATGCACGTCAGTGTTTTCAGTAATCTGTTTTGGAACTGGGAGATTTTTGTATGTATTATGAGGAGCCATTGGCGATCTGTTTCCATATTCAACTGTGGTGTATTTGAACTTATTCTTTATGGCATGTATGTGCTTTACTCCAGATCATTTGGCTTTTTGGTTCCATGTGGAGATTATAGTTGCTATGTCATAGGGGTGAGACAACCCAATATACCATCATACTGAATTGAAGATTGCAGGCTGTTGGTACAAATGCCTTCAGGTACAGCCAGGTGCCCAGGTTTCTCTTTTTCAAAATTATGATTCTTGTATATGATTTGCTCTCCCCAACCCCCCTTTTCTTCCTTTTGCTGGGTTGGAGCTGGCAAGTTTTATTCCATCTGAATCAAAAGCAGGGAAATGCTTTCAGAGTTAAATAATGTTCACTTCTACAAATGCTATAATATATCTACTGATGAATGATGGTATAAGGAATAAAATAATAGTTTTGAGGCAGATGTACCGTTTAATCTTTAATATTCAAATCTTTACATTGAATAGAAGCCTAGATTTTGCAAAGATAATCAGAAATTTCTTGGTCTCCTTGGGTGGGCATAAATATATTATTCTTTATTTGGGGAAGGAGAATACCACCCTTGATATTGAATTGGCAACAAGTCGGGGTTAATTCCTTTCATAATTCTTATTCAATTGATAATTTTGATGGATTGGTTAATATACTATGAGCATATGCTAATGCTTTTAGACATTAACCAGAGATTATGTGTGGTGTTCGGTGTTCCAATAGTTGGTGCTGAGTCACAATTTTCCACCTTCTGCATTTGACTGAATATTTAGTGGTAGGGCTACTTGTTGAATAGATATTTCAGAGATTTGGCTTCCTTACATATTACACCATCCTGTGTGGAGGAACATTTTTGTAAATCGAATTGGACCCCAATGATTGTTTGATAGTTCAGTGAAGAATTCCCTAGATGAGTTCAATATTTGATTGCATCGTTTTATCTTGTGATTCTTGTCTGTATGAAAATGCTACTGTTATATTCACATGGTTTGTTGGAAGGCAAATGGATGCACTAGCATCTTTGAGTGGAAGGGAAGATGTGGATTACATAATATTCATCAACTAATTTGATGGTCTAATGAGTTCATGTTTCCCTGTCTAATGTTATTCTAAGGAACATGTCCTGTTCTTTACATATTTCTCTGAAGTAGTGCTCTTATATATACTCTTTAAATTGAAGTTTTCCTTGTCAGCTTGAAGTGTCACGTTTAGCTTTCCATTTTCAGTTTGGGGGCAAACAAACAGAATGCGAGAACATAAAGTTAGGACTTTGACAGTCTTTCATTATCTTACGAACTAAGGTTATTTACAATTCCTGTGCTCAAAATCTTAGATTATTGTTCTTCCTTGATTGGTCCTTCATACATTCCAAATTTATCTATAACTGCCTGCTGGTCATTGAGTTCTACATCTTTAATGCCATTTCTAACATGCATACAAGTTAAATAAAGATAATCTTTCATTTTTGGTTTTATTGTTTGTGTTATTAATCCACTCTTTAATGCCTAATTATAACTTCACATCTTTCATGCTTAAGTAAGTTCCCATTGGCTCTGAAGGCAAACTGATCTGGAGAACGAAGCCAGAAACTGCAAAGACCAAGAAGAAAAAGGCATAGCCTTAAACTTGGTATGCTTTTGATAAGCTTGTAAGGGGTAGTTAGAATTGGTTAGAGCTTGTAACTAACTTGCCTCCATATATAAGGCAATATGTAGAACTCCTCGGTTCTTAGTTTTCATATTCTGAATATACATTCATAACGAGAGAAAAGTTTCTCTCTGTTTTTCTCTTCTATCTTGTTACTATAATCTTCATATGGTATCAAAGCTCCATTGGAGCACCACTGCGCAACGATGCCGCGACACAACGCAGGAACTTCTGGTAATTGAATGGCAGCAATTATCACTCATGGGCTCGAGAAATGAAGCGAGCATTGATTTCAAAGAATAAATTTAGGTTTCTTGATGGAAGCATTGAGACTTGTTCTGATAGGTTTGAATCGCGATTTGAAGCATGGGAGCGTTGTAACAATTTGGTCCAATCTTGGATTTTGAATTCGGTATCTCCTTCAATTAAGCAAAGTGTGGTTTACATGGAAAATGCTCGTGACGTTTGGGAAGATTTGAAGGATAGATTCTCTCAAGGTGATTTTGTACGAATTGCTGAAATTCAGCAAGATCTATATGGCTTCAAACAACATTCTCTATTTGTAAGTGATTTCTTTACTGAACTTAGAGTCCTTTGGGAAGAATTAGAGAACTATAGGCCTCTCAGAGGTTGCATGTGCCCTGTGAAATGTTCAGGTGATGTTGGAAAAGAGCCAAAGTTATATAGAGAACAAGATTATGTGATGAGGTTCTTAATGGGGCTGAATGATAATTTTGATGTGGTTAAGTCTCAGATTCTCCTTATGGATCCCTTACCTCCATTGACTTGCGTATTCTCCATGGTGCTGCAACATGAGAGACAACACGGTGTGGCTCCATCTCCATCCCATGAGATGGATTCAATGGTGAATCTTGCAGAAGGGAAAAGACCTTATGGTAAAGGTAAGTTCAATAATAATAGTAGAGTGTCTTTACTGTGGCAAATTGGGACATACAGTGGAAACGTGCTACAAAAAGCATGGTTTTCCACCTGGCTTTGGCTACAAATCGAAGGGATACACTTTAGCTACTATGGCAAATAATGCCTCGTGTGAAGAAGACGGTAGAAGGAATGATGATAATGCCTTTGATCACAGGCAGGGTCCTATTGGTGCATTGGTATCGGTCTCACAGAAGAGGAACAACGCATGGTTCTCAGTTTGTTACAGAAATTTGGTGGTCACCAATTGCCAAGTGACTCTCAGGACCAGAAGCACAATGTACATCAAGTCTCAGTTGATTGTTCTTAGGGAAAACAGTTAGATTTTACTGCTCCTGCAGGTATGACTTATGCATTGATTAACTCTATTACTACAAGCCTAGATTTATGGATTGTTGATTCGGGGGCCACTGACCATATATGTGGGTCCCTGAATGCCTTTTCTTCCTATAGTAGAATAACTCCAGTGAATGTGAGGTTACCCAATGGAACAACTCTTGTAGCAGATTTGGCTGGAATGGTTAAAATCTCTGATAAGCTTATACTAAAAGATGTTTTATACCAGCCCTATTTCACTACAAACTTACAGTCCATTTCAAAGTTGGCTAGATCAGGTCATTATACCTTTGTCTTTACTGATGACACTTGTTCCATATAGGACCCATCATCCAGGATGATTGGTATGACTGAACTCCACGATGGCCTCTATTGCCTTAGGCAGGTGCAAGGTTTGGATTTAAATACCATTTCAGTTAATAAAGTAGTGTGTACTTCTACTGTTTTGAATAAAGATGCCTTGTGGCACTATGGGTTTGGACATGTATCCTCCTCTAGATTGATGTTACTCAATAAACAATACCCCTCTATACAGTTTGTAGATCATCCAGCGTGTGACATTTGTCACTATGCAAAACAGAAAAGAATTCCTTTCTCTTTAAGCCTACACAGGGCCTCTTCCCTTTTTGCACTTTTGCACATGGATATATGGGGTCCCTACTCTGTGACCTCAGTGCAAAACCATAAATACTTCTTGACAATAGTTGATGACTATAGTAGATACACTTGGGCAATCATGTTACGGGGTAAGTATGAAGTGCAAGCACAAGTTCAGAAATTCATTACTTGGGCAGAGAACCAATTTGACACCTCAGTCAAGATTGTCAGGTCCGATAATGGGCCTGAGTTCATGCTTCCTAATTTTTATGCCAGCAAAGGGATTCAACATCAGACTAGTTGTGTAGAGACACCCCAACAAAATGGGCGTGTGGAGAGAAAACACCAGCATGTGCTTATTGTGGCTCGGGCTTTGCTATTTCAGTCCCAACTGCCGAAGACTTATTGGTGCTATGCTATTGCCCATGCAGTCCATTTGATTAACAGAGTACCTAGCAAAATCCTTAAGGAAATGAGTCCCTATCAGCTGTTGCATCAAACATTACCAGCCTTGGAGGAGTTTAAGGTGTTTGGCTGCCTTTGTTATGTCTCTACTCATGCTGCACATAGGTCCAAATTCGACTCTCGAGCCAAGAAATGTCTCTTCCTGGGGTACAAAATGGGAGTCAAAGGTTACATCACCCTGGATCTCCATACTCATGAGATCATCGTGTCCAGGCATGTTATCTTTCATGAGTCCATTTTACCTTACAAGGATCATAGTACCACCTTCTATCCCCAAGTTTCTCCATCGGCTGAAGGATTCCTCTATGATCATGCCCCTTCTCCTGTCCAGGATGACACTGATCCAGCCACCATCTCTCCTCCACCGAGTGTTCCTTCCCCTAGAAGGTCCACTCGTATGCAGAAGCAGCCACCACACTTGAAGGATTATCAATGCAACCTAGCACAGTCCAGCTGTGTACATCCTATCTCTGCTACTCTGAGCTATGATGCATTATCTTCCTCTCACAGAGCTTATTCCATTTCCCTCTCCTCCCTCACTGAACCTACTCCTTTCATGAAGCTAACAATGATCCCCATTGGAGGGATGCCATGGACACTGAGCTAAAAGCCCTGGATGCAAATAAGACTTGGGTTATCGTTGACTTACCATCGGGTGTGACTCCTATTGGGAACAAATGGGTCTATAAAATAAAGAGAAAAGCGGATGGGACAATAGAGCGATACAAGGCACGATTGGTGGCAAAGGGGTACACACAAACTGAATAGATTGATTATTTTGATACGTTCTCCCCAGTAGCCAAACTTACTACTGTCAGAACACTTCTCGCCCTTGCTTCTGTGCAGAATTGGTTTGTGCACCAATTGGACGTAAACAATGCATTTCTTCATGGTGAGTTGCATGAAGATGTGTATATGTCTATTTCTCACGGTATTCCTTCTCCTGGTCCCAACAAAGTCTGCAAACTTGTTAAATCCTTGTATGGCCTTAAGCAAGCTAGCAGAAAGTGGTATGAACGGCTGTCCTCTTTACTACTCCAGCAGAGTTTCATTCAGTCTACAGCTGATCACACCTTGTTCATCAAACGTGCAGACTCTTCCTTTCTTGCTCTATTGATTTATGTTGATGATATTGTGCTCGTTCGTAATTCTTCCACTGACCTCTCTGCTGTTAAGCATCTTCTCCACACTCAGTTTGGCATTAAGGACCTTGGGGTACTCAAGTATTTTCTTGGATTAGAGGCTGCTCACTCTGGCAAAGGCATTTCACTATGCCAACATAAATATTGCCTTGATTTATTCACAGATGCCGGCTTCTTGGGCTGTAAACCTGCTAGTACACCTCTTGAACCCGGGATTCATTTGTCCAAGGATGATGGGCCTCCGCACCCTGATGTTGCCGAGTATCGCAGACTCATTGGGCGGTTGCTTTACCTCACCACCACTCGGCCTGACATCTCCTATGCCACTTAGCAGTGGAGTCAGTTCCTTTCTTGTCCCACTGTCACTCATTTTAAGGCAGCCCAACGTGTCTTGCATTACCTCAAAGGTTCCCCTGGCCGCGGTTTATTCTTCCCACGTACTTCTACTCTTCAATTGATGGGTTTCAGTGATGCGGATTGGGGAGGGTGACCTGACTCCCGTCGTTCCATAAGTGGTTTCTGCTTCTTCCTTGGCCATTCCTTGGTCTCTTGGCGTTCCAAGAAGCAACACACGGTGGCTCGTTCCTCCTCTGAGGCCGAGTATCGTGCCCTTGCTGCAGCCACCTGTGAGCTTCAATGGCTCTCATTTTTGCTCTATGACCTCGGTATTACTCCCACTAAGCAGGCTGTGCTTTTCTGCGATAATCGAAGTGCTCTCCACATCGCTGCCAACCCAGTCTTCCACGAGCGCACGAAACACCTTGACATTGATTGCCCTATTGTTCGTGAAAGGCTCCAATGGGGTTTGATGCGCCTGCTTCCTTTGTCTTCCTCTGACCAGACTGCTGACATCTTTACCAAGGCTCTGCTACCTGGGTTATTTCAGAAGATGGTGTCCAAGCTTCAGCTGCTAGACATTTACCATCCTCAGCTTGCGTGGGGGGGGGGGGGGTAAGCTTGTAAGGGTAGTTACGGGTAGTTATCAATTAGTTAGAATTGGTTAGAGCTTGTAACTAACTTGCCTCCACATATAAGGCAATATGTAGAACTACTCGGTTCTTAGTTTTCATATTCTGAATATACATTCATAATGAGAGAAAACGTTTCTCTCTGTTTTTCTCTGTTTTTCTCTTCTATCTTGTTTCTATAATCTTCATAGCTTTCATATATAGATAGTGGGCTTACTGTTTTAAAGCTGAAAGCACATATAATGTGCACCTTGTTTTTCTTTGTGTTTGTATATATCACAGTGCTAGACGTGCTTCTTTTTAAAGTCCTAAATCTCTCTGGTAGTGCATTATTACATATTTTTAATTGTTTTGATGATTGTATTTTCATTTTTGGCTTTTAAACTTCCTTTTGATTCTTCTCATTGGTTTGTTCTTACACTGATTTGCCAAGTTGTGGTCTGGAATATACTGCAACTTAAAACTGTTAGAACATAATAATGGCATATATTGGCAAATGTTTAGTAACAATATGCTTCGTAGCTTTGAGGTGTTATCGTAATTCATACATATAGAAAACAGGATTTTTAGACAGGTATCGAAGACTATTGTTTTTATAAGAATATTGTAAGATACTGTTTGTGCATCAGTTGATACATGTCTACCATCTCAATCCGATTTAGAAATAAGACAAGTCAAGTATACCTTTTGATGGCTAGGAAGCAAACTGATGTGGCCATGTTTTGATTTGGCAAGTAGTTATGAGAATGAAATTGAGAAGTGAACAGTCGTGCCCATCTCTTCCTTTTTGTTGCCATGCAACTCTGGCCCAGATCCATGGTTTTGATTCTTAATCAGATTTGACAAGATTGAAGAAACATAAGACCTGTAAGTTGTGACCAAAGTTGGTTCTTTTCTCTTTGCTTTGTTTTGTAGTAGTTATAATTCTGGGATTAGGGATTTGTTACTCTCTGGCTCTTAGCTGTTTTGTTCTGCTGCTTGGCCGGAGTTTAGAACTTCCCCCTCTTTTGTTCGCTTCTGTGTATGTTTTTCTATGACCGGTGTTGCCACCAATCGAATGTGGAATTGGTATTTTATTATGCAGAGAATGAAAGAGTTATTTAGTAATATCTTAGTCCTATCCATTCGAATGTTAAATCCATGTGTTATAACGGTACATATGATTTTATGTTTATCGTTTTTCTTTGTCAATGATATCTTCAGATCCAGTATATGATAAGATGCAGTGCTTAAATATTTCAGAAAACAATACACATACAATACACAGTACTAACAACTATGGGTATTAGTCAATGTTTGGTGATATATCTATGAATACGAATGATATATTGCTTAGTGCCATTCAGATCAGTATTTACAAGGAACCTAATCTCCAACATTCTCATAAACCGGATAGCTGAAGATGGCTGTTTTGTATTTCTTTGGGCTTAGGGTTTATGGACTGCTTTGGTGGATGAGTTGTGGTTGTTAAGTTTTGAATTTCATCTGTGCCCCTGTATACGAGTTTTACTGTTTTGATGTTGTTGTCTTTAGTGTGGTGGGTAATAAATGAGTACTTTGTTGACCTATTTGGTGTGGTGGGTAATAAATGAGTGATTTGTGAAAAAAGAAATGCAGCCATTCAGAAGAAAACTGTTGCCGGAGATTGCATCAAGTGCTGTTTTTGTACTTGGAGTTGGATGTAGTACTGAGAATGGGGAGTTTTGAAGCAATGGTTGGTGTTATCATCATCTGAGGTCATAGGTTTGGTATTAATTTCTTGCAAATTCAAGGTAACGCTGCTTACGGTGTGGATTTGACCCTTCTATGGCCCCACACATAGAGCACTAGGTTGTCCATGTAGTTGGATGTAGTTATGATTCTGTAGAATTTTGGGATGAACTAGTGTAATAACACAGACGAGATCGCGAAGTTGCATGGAACTGAGTATTATTGAGGAAGTCAAATGTGTGGTTTATATTACTCTTCTAGTTTCATTTTACTTGTCCCATTTAATTATATACACCTCTTAAGAAAATGATTAAGTTTACTAATTTTTATAATAAAATGACATTCTTTGATTAAAATACCCTTATTTAAATTGTATAGTTGGGTAGTTGCAATTATTCATCAATTATTACATTCCTTGATAAAAAAACTCATTAATATATATTGGTTGAGATATAAGGGATATTTTTGAAGAAAAAAATGTAATTAATGTTTCTTGATTTTTTAAAGTGACAAGTAATTTGAGACAAGGTAATATTTCAAATGGGACAAATAAAATGAAACCGAGGGAGTATTTCTTTAGGCAATATTTATTCGCATGCTATCATCAGGCAGACTGCTCAATACATTATTGATTAACTTAATTTGTTTCTGTTATTGCCTGCTCTGTGGTTGATGTGTATACTTCATGATTAACAACAATCATTTACCGAAAGGATGAATACTCAGTCCAAAATTAGACCATTTGTAATCATATGCCTTCTATTAAGATGATTCAAATAGACATCAATGACCTTGATGCCGTTGCATTTCAATTCTTGTGCATTGTATTTTTTGTATTCCACTCACTGGTCCATGCTTTTTACATATGGCAATAATTATGTTTGTTTTAAATTTTAGAAAACGCAGAAAAACATGAACTCCAATGCATTTTTATAGGAATTGTGTTTTGATACATGTTGAAGTGGTGGTGAACAAGTTCTAAAATCACTTTGTGAGAAGTAACAAATTGTTGCTTTTGAGCAAACATCCACTTGGGAATGCACCAATAGAAAAACAAACGTGCCCTAAGTTGCCCTAAGTAAATAAGCTTAATTGTGGCCGAAGCAAATAAGCTTAATTGTGACCTCAAGATGAAAATTGTTTTTAAGTAAACTTAGCAATCCTTTAAAATGCGCTGTTTTCACGGTAAGTTAACCTTATACATGATGGCTTATTCCACCTGCAGAAGCACAGAAGAAATAGATATACTACACCTGTAAGTCGGTTCTAAAAGTGCTGGACAAGGACATTATTGTTTGAATTTTAGAGTGTGTTTTGTTTGTGCTTAATTTGTAAGCAAATTATCATGTATTTAAGAAACACTTAACATACATATGCATGACAGTTTCGATAACTGTTTGAAAAAAATCAATCTTTTCTGCTTTTAATTAGAAGCTGGAATGAGCAGTTTCTTTAAAAATATTATTTTTTATTATAAAAATCTCATTTTTTTTTGTGCCATCTCAAAATCATTTTTTGAAAGTTTATCTAAAACGCACCCTTAATAGGTTCCTTACTAGAGTGAAAATTGTCATCTCTGTTAAGATGGCTAATTAAGATTCTACCAACAAGCATACTATTGTAGTATATGAAAATTACCTTGACCATAGTATGTATATCTCATTACCAAGACAAAGCGAGATAGAAAATTTCTTAGCCAAAGAAAGAGGAGGAGCCTCTGGTCTTGTAGTTATACATACACCATGTTAAAAAGTACTCTCTTTCCACTAGTACAGCTCTAACTATCACCATGTAAGCAATAGGCTCAGCAAATTAAGCAAAGTTATAATTTTCATTAGACATGATAGCAAAAGCATTGGCATCAAAATACAAGAATAAAATGCGAGATAAAACCTTAGTTAGAATTAGGTGGCTGGAATCTTACTCCAGGCAAGTACCTAGACACAAATTCTCTAGCCAAAGCTTGGAGTTCCCCATCATCGAGTTGTTGATCTGATGGATTGAGGAAATTGTTTAATTCTAGTGATGTTGATTGTAGTTGAAGAGGATCATAATGCAAAGATATGTTGGAGACACTTTGCAAGTCAGCATTTGATGCCAAGTGATCTAAGGAGGAATGGAAACTTGTTGGTGAAGAAGAGCTTTGAGGGTGAGGAATTGGAGCTATAGGGAGACGATGCATTGTGGCAAGACGGGCCTGAACATAGGTTAACTCTGCTTGCAAGTTCACAACCTGCGCCACACAAATTTGAAGCTAACACCTTTTTTTTTTTGAACTTAAAAATGAGGAAACTTTTATTCACTAAAAACAGGAAGCTGTGGGAACATCCCGATGGACCTACTGGGGAGCCAAATGCCCTAATTACGGTGGATTCCAAACCAAAAAAATAAAAAACAGGAATTACATCTAGCAAAGCCAAATTACAATTATCAGTAGGTTTTTCTATAATCCAAATTATAAATACCAGGGTGGGCTAACAAATGTTTTTATGTGTTCAACCAGGTTGTGGCATATAAAACAGCTTACATGTGCTATATAATATATTTTTTTGATATGTTGGAGTTTGTACTTAATTAGTTTGTATGTGCAATCTACTAGTTAGAAAACAGTATTGAGTGTTGATAATGCTAAGAACTTGGGTGCGACTTGAAAGTGTTCATGATGATAGTATCACAATATGATTAAAACAAATACGAGTAACCATCAACTTCCTAGTGAGTGATAACTAACTACATTGATCGCCCCCTAAACACCATATCAATCTTTGCGGATATATTGTGTGGTAGATTCTGAAAATACACAGTATTTCAAAAAGCTGCTTGTTTAATTAACCCCTCTCCCTTTTTCTTAATCAAAAGACAATACTTAAATACAAATTTACATATGTTTGTGGTGCTGTTTTTCAATGAGGAAAAAAAATGTATAACTTATCAATAAAAAATATAACATGTATAACAGTTGTTACACATGTTCTAATATCATTGAAAAATATCCATTGCCGAAGTTTTTGTCCTAAATCAAATGGGTCTTGTTTTATTCTTTTGTTACTATATTTTATTACATCAAAGCTTTATGAAATTCTAACCAGTGAAGCAACAGTAAATATCATTAGCACCTCAAAATTATTTATAAATCTTATATTGAGAATTACTATGCAGAAATGCTATGAATAATATCTGATGACTTCATAATCCAATAACCAAATCAATAGACCAAATTTTCAGATGAAAGATAATTAACTGATTAAAAGAGCTTTTGCCCAATCATGCTACATACCAATGGTAAAGAAATGTCAGAGATAAACAGATAGAGATTATGCCCACTTAAACACACATGTGCACGGAATTTTAATATATTTGTCATACGTCAAATTATCTACATGCATGTGAAGAATATTCTCATTTAGTCTTAAAAGATAATCTTAAACAATTACTGAGTTATTTTGGCTGTTACAAGTATACTGCTTATTTAATTGCAGCAGAGAAGACGTAATCAATCTTATCCAAGCAACTTTTCCTTTCTCTCTTGCAGGATAGAGAAACGATCTAGAAGGGACTAATCAATTGGTATTTGGTAACTAATCACATATAAAATGGAATTCTGCCTAATAAAGCTAAGGAATCCATTGGTGTTTATCTGCCCACTAATGGCTATACGGAATGGAGAAAAAATATATCATCTGCCAATGTTAAATAACTAATTCCTCTGGTTAATCACTGGCAGCATGGATGAATATGTACAAAGGCTCTGCAACTCAATTATTGCATCTTAGAATTTAGAATATGCTAATGTATTACTCATAATTAAGATTATGCAACTTTATCTTATTATTATCTAGTAAGTAGATAAATCAATAACCTTACTATATATAGCCCATTGACTTGTCAAAGCAAGATTAGAAACTTACAAGCTACAATTAGTTTTTATGGTGAAATACAAGTTACAACTCATAATATGCACTAATTTTACTGTCCAATCAATACGAAATAAATAAAAGGAAATTTTACTTTAGATCAGCTTTTAAAGTTTCCACATTTTTAAAAAATTATTTTCGTCGAGAGTCCTTGTGGTTTTTTATTCTGATGAGAGGCATGTGAAAATGAGTTAATTTATTTTAAAGAATGATAGCATGTCAATTTAATTACCGGCATATGAATTTTTTATTTTTAATTGTTTTACAAATGGGTCAAACTTATGAAGCCCGAGACCCCAGAACGCTCTACTATTCAATATTTACTGTATTAGAGAAGTTATTAACTTCACCAAATTTTAAGTATAGCTAGATAGTATTCCGCTCAGATTTATATATAAGTAAAAAAATTAACTTTACACGTATTAAGAAAGTTAGGTATATTAGTTTAATTATTTTGATTTGTGTAAAAAATAAGTAATAGTTACTAAACTATCCTTTTTTGGAGTGTATAATGCTCTTGAAAGTTGTGTTTTGAGAGTGTATATAATGCTCTTGAAAAATAAAAATAAAATTAACCAACGGGTATTTTTGAAACATTGGCATTAAATAAGGTTGATTTGATTAACTTTTGCTTATATTTGAGTCTAAAAAATTTAGGTACTTTTTTGTTTATATATAGATCCGGAAGGAATAGTAATTATGATTGAACAATAACCCATAGAAGGGGACATGTGAAAGACTAAATATCATAATTAATTCCTTAAAGTCAGACTAAATTTTTCCTACAAATTAAATATAAAGGAAAATATTCAAGCGAAGGAATACTAAATTATTTTTACTTTTTTAGGTAGTTATTAAATTAATATACTGTGAATATTGATTACTACTATTTGCTAAATATACAAATATATGTAACGTAAACCATGTGTAGCAAGAGATTGAAAGTCAAAACTAGAAATACTTGAATAATATATCTCGAGCTGCTAATAGCGTTGCTTGGTAGCTCCGGCAAGCAACAAATAGGACACCGTAGTCAGCCACACCCAGTTGGCGGCTGCCACCACCATCCCTCTCTCTTAAAAAATTGCAGGTTAACATGAATTTCACAAAGTTTATTATTTTAAAAACCTAATTTCCACATCGATTTCAGGTCCTCAAATTTGTATTATATAAATATAATTAATAATGTAGACCTTAATTTAGGGATTTGGATCCTCTTCTTTTATCATCTCATTTTCACTCTCATGTTAAAGAGAAAAAGACACAAAAACAAATTTATTTTTATTTGTGGGATTCATTAAAACTTGATCTTGTGTCTTTCTCTCATATAACATAAGAGAATAAAAGGAGAGGATTTAAATCTCTTAATTTAGGGTAGGTTTTAGAAACTATAAACATGGTATTAGGGTTTAAGTATAATTGATTATGCATATATGAATATACATGGGATTAGACCTTGAAATCACAAAACCTACCTACCCTAATTGGGGGGGGGGGGACCCTAATTATGTAGTGTATGGCGTCCCATAGAAAATATAATCAAAGCTGACAAACGTGTCAAAGCAAACAGTATATTGTTCATACTATAATATCCTAAATGGGAAGATCTTGACCTACGAGGAATGCAAAACAGTGATACTTGTCAAGGGACTATTCTAGAGAGTACAGGTACAGGACTTCACATCCAGGCGCATGTTAGCATGATCACCAGCAGCGTTTAACTTGATTGATCGTTTTTATTTGGTAATTAATCCCTATCTTTCTTCTTTCCTCATAATTTAGACAGAGTTTAATTAAAAGAATCCTAACTTAACGGAGTAGTGAAAGATTGATATAGTATACGGTGATGGTTATGGTACACTATGGTACACCACCCAAGAGACACAATCTAATCCATTCATTTTATTACTTGGATTAGTTGACTTTTCGATTCATATTTCAAAACATCACCTTTTTGATATTTTAATTAACTGAAGTGGTAAAATGAATGGACTATATTTTGCCATTTGAGTGGTACATCACTGCATCACTTTGATGGAAGACGCACCTTAGACAGCACCATAGTGTATATATGAAAATCGTGTAAGAAATCAAGATTAACAAAATTAGCAAGTTTGCATTACTCCATACTTGGTTGGTACCCATTCAAGGTTTTTAGTTTAAAAAATGATCAAGTTAATAAAATAAATAGAATGACTAGATAAAGAGCGATAAAGAGGTAATTCTCTTCACTTTGTAAGTTATATTTGTATGAAGCCAATTCTCTTCACTTTTCCAACATAATATGGTTATTTTTGTTAGTTTATGAATGTTTTAAGTTTCTACATAGATTTAAAAAATGGTGTCTACTGTCTACTCAGAAATGCAACAAAACACAAACCACCAAAGCAAGAGAAACAAATCAAAACTCATTTCAAAATTTCAAGTTACTAATTAATTAACTAGCAAGAAGAAGCTAGCAAGCAGAAAGAATTTAATGAAGAGATCACCACAATATTGAAGAAGGAAAAACTGCAAATGATGTCATATACCTGTTGTTGAAGTGCAAAGATGTGACCAACACAGCCATAAACGGGGTCTCTAGCCCTAGCAAGTGCCTCATAGCAGAGAGTAACAACAGCATCAAGACGTTTGTGAACTGGGATACGCATGAGTAACTTAGAGGCATTGCTAGCACCAAACACCTTGTGCACCGCAGCAAAATGAGCCGTTCCTTGGTCTGAGTCAAAATAAGGTGCAAATATGCAACCCTTCACACACTTTCGCCTCAGGAACTTGCAGGCACCACAAGGCCCACCTCTCTCACTTCCACCAATCTTACTTCCACAATCCATCTTCTCTTTTTCTCTCTCTACTGTCTACACTGATCTGCAACCAGAGGTTAGCCTAATCTTTTTCTTTGTTCAGGGTTCAACCAAATTTTGTGTGTTGTGGGTCACAAAAGAAAGATGGAAAATAGAGATATAATGAAGGAGATAGATGACGGGTTTGTTTGTTTGTTACTTGTTAACTTAGATTTTGATATTGAGACATGTGAGGATATAAGTGGGTGCTTTTGGTGGTGGGTCACTACTTGACATGGACTAGTTACTTGGTTTAATTTTAAGAGAAATTTTACATATATTTACACTAATTATTAATTGTTCTTACTAGTAATATTTTAATATATTATAACTGATGTAACATGCAATAAAATATTTGTTCGGGAATTGACACCACTTAGCACAATTGATAGAAATAATTGAGTTTCTTAAACATGTTTTTAAAAATTCGATTCATGCCTAATGTATGAAAAAAAAACTTTATCGGGAGAGGTTGTATTCACTTTCGTGATCACTAGTTCGATCTCGAAAGAGATTAATTTTCGACTGTTTGCCAAAGATACTCTTGGTTAAAAAAAAATTTATTTCTTCCCTCTTCACTTTTCAATTTATTTTGTTTTAAATTATTTATCACTTTTAGATAATCAAGAAAATATCTATTATTTATTTTAATTTTACATTATTAATTGTTGTCACTATACCAATACATTAAATTATTTTATCAAAAGAAATTTAAAGAACAATTTGGTCTAATATTTTTTTTAAAAAAGTGTTAGATTATTTAAATGAGAAGATAGTAACACCTTTTTTTTCTTAATTAAAGAGAATCTAAAATCGCTCTAATTGTTATATAGTGTGATGTGGGTTTTGTTGGGGGTGAGTGAATTTGGTTCGATGTTTGAAACTTTAAAGCCACGCAAGTAAATGTAAGAAGGGAATAGGGAAAGGGAAGATAGAAGAGAAGAGGGTTTGCGTGAAGCAAACACAGTGAACAAGCTGTGAGGGATGGATGAGTGAGTTTAGTAGGTGACAGCATCAGCTTCCAACCGCCGCATTGGAAGCCACGTGTCATACCCCAGCTTCCTACAGCACGTGGGACAAACATCCTATCCCTTCCATCCATAGAAGGCACCATCTATATCTATCTATCTATCTATACTAGTATAGATTCTAGACTTGTGCAAATTCTCAGCTGTCACCTCTGTCTCTCTCATTTTTACTTTCCTGTTCCTCAAAATGACAGAAATGAAAGAAAGATAGAACTACTATGGTGCCCTGTGCCTGTACTTTAGTTCTGGACATAATAAAGCTATACTATACTGTACTTTCTTTCACCTCGTACAGATTTTTTTTAATTTACAGGGCCACACCTCCTGGTTCATGCACTGATTTTCTTTGTAGTACTAGATTAATTCCCTTGGGAACATTACTTACTTACTTCTATTGTTTTGTTTTTTTTTTCTTTGTTTTTGTTTTACCTTTTCTACCGTAGTGCTTTAGTATGATATTTGAGTACTTTAGAACATTACTTAAATTTAATTTTTAATTTGTACTTTAGTATGATATTTTGTATATTTAATTATATATCATATATGTGATATACTTTGTGGAGCTAATATATATTTGTAATAGTGTATAAGACATTAATTTTGAATTTTCAAACTATTTTCTAATTATGTTAATAATAAGCTAGAGTTTATATACACATTTATTATGTTATGAAATTTATATTCTAATTTAAATAAAATAATACACATTGCATGATGTATTCATAATAAAAAAAAAATTGTCTCAACAATATTTTCTGGCTATATACATAATATATATATATATATATATATATATATATATATATATATATATATTCTATCAATTTGTTAAATAATGACAGATACAATTTGCAATTCATAAAAATGATTGTATTCAAGAGTGAGCCTCTTTTGTTTTAAATACCATTGAACGCAAACTGACGTTGGAGGGACGTTTGAAGAAAGCTAAAAATTTAAGCTTTTTGAAAAAGTGCATTGGAAAGCACAATTTGCACATTTGCGTCCAAAAAAATTTCAACCACACGGATCATGAGGCAGCTGACACTCCCAAATTACCTATTCACACTTTTTATTAATCAATAATAATTTTTTTAAAATAAAACTTAAAATAATAATTTATTAACAAGAAGTATATGGATAGACAAATTAGAGTGCTGCCAATAGCATTATCTTAATTAAATTGAATATAAATTTTAAAGTGCATTATTTATCATTCAAGTTAGTGATCACATATTATTTAAATGGTACAGTCGAACAAATTCATTTAAAACTCTAGGCCGGACTCAATTCGTGTTAATGATCTTTTATTAATAAGTTATTTTTAAGTATTATTATAACCTTTTTCTTACGTGTGTCATTACTATAGCTCTTACTACAGCCTGTGGTATACCTTAACCTTAAGCTAGGCAATTCCCCTTCATTACTTTCATTGCACAAAAGAAAAAAGACGCCACTTGTCCACTCGAAATGCGCATTTCACTTAGTAGAAGTATATATCGAGATATCTATGTTCCTTTTACATCTGCATACTAATATATGAACATTTTGTCGAGAGGTATCTGGCCATTTTGCTCAGGCTTGGATCAAAGATGCATGTACACTAGACACCTCTTGGGTGTGTGTAAAATATGTAAGCTCTTACTTGAAATAATTCTATCTTTTAAATATCCAGATTTAATACTTCTTATGATATCGGGAGTGGATCTTCTCATGTGGAAAAAAAAATATGAGGGGTTATGTTTTTAATCCCCATCATTCAATTCTCATATCCCCCATTTTTAATATTTTAAACGGTGCATTCTCCAATACCCCTCTATATTTTTGGGGTAAAAGTTATCCTATCCGAAGAGAATGCGTCACCTCAATTAAATCATATTAGTGGGTCAAGTCAAATAATTCTCATCATCTGATTGACTCACCTAAACAGAATAAAGTTACCTTATGGTACCATAGAATTCACCATTTTAAATACAGACTCTCTCTCCTTCAACATATATATTAGATGATGGATTGAAATTCAACATAAGAAAAAATAATGCGAAGGGATTTATTCCCATTCTACATTTTTTTCATATTAATTTGCATACGGTGTGTCCATTTCACCTTAAAATATAATATACATTCTCATCGATATATGATGTGTAATCTATATTGAATGTCCAAAGCAAGTATTGAAAAAAAACATTTTTATTACTTGGAAAAAGGCTATTGAGAGTTTTTAACTTTTATCAATAGAATATCATGTAAAGTTTCGTATGGTGAAGATTTTAAATTGCGATTGAAGTCATAGTTGCGGTTGCGTTGTATTTACCGCAACTACAGACAAGTATGAAAAAATGTGATCGATACAATCGTAATACAGTTTTGATCAACATCAAAATGTTGCGATCCAAATTACGAGCAGGAACCTTTATTTAAAACTTTGCTTATGGTAGAATCGCTTTTGTGTATATATATTTGTAGGATTTCGAATACGGACTTTAATGACACATATATATCCCACATGTACACAACACATGTTTGGTTGGGTTTTGCTTCATGCCAAATGCCATTTATGCTAGTATTGTTTTTCAACCCAAATTGTACTTTACTGAACTTTGTTTTACCCATCTACCTTCTTTATTTTGCTAACATTTTATTACAATTGGGCCTGATTCTTTTTCTAATCCATTGGACTTGGGTAGATACAGCTGTACCAGCAGATAGGCTTCATTTTCTCCACCAGTGGCTAATTTCCTGTCCCTTTCATCTCCCTCATCCTACTTGTCACTTTCGGCCTATGTTGCTCCGTATCCATAACTAACCTTGCAATTTTGGGAGTTGGTACTAGCACACAGTTTTAAATTGAAGTTGTACTGTGGTGGTTGTGAGTTGAAGCAGCCTAATAGAGTTCACAATCGTAATATGATGTAGTTGTAGTGGCGATCTGCAATTTAAATCCTTACACTTACCTACAGTTATTAAACTAGATTTCAACCTGTGAGCCAACCTGACTCAACTTTCTAAAATGGCACGTTAGGTTGCGGAAAAATTCAACCCACAAGGACATGGTCGACTCACTTAAGTAGGTAGGTTCAAGCCATGTTGGTTCATGGGTTGAAAAACTAAAAAAACATGGGCAACATGAGGCACGAATCGCACGAATCTTAGTTTCATTCGTCCCTAACTTATCCCTAATCGCAACCCAACCTCATTGTTGACCGGTCCGCAACCATCATGATGACCGACGAGCCACCGTCGATGATGATCCACGAACCAGGTACTACCAACATCGATTGAAGGACACCCATTATCATCAAGGCCAACTAGACGCGTGAGGTGCAAGTCATGACCATGCAAAATCTCTAAGGAAGATGGCCAAAGCCACCATCATTCATCTTTTTTCTTCTTACTGACAAATCAATTTATTTCATCCACCGGTAGAACCTTGCCACGCGTCAAAAAAATGAAAATGTTAGATCGGTTGCCTTTTTTAAAAACGTTGATTGATCTGGCGTTTTACATGTTAGTAGTAAAAAAAATAATAAAAAATCCACGTTTGCAAAAACAATGTTACTTTAGTAAATAATTTCAAAATCAGATTATATTGATAAATAGTTTCTAAAAGAATATCACTTTGATCAAAAACCCAAAATGAGATGATGATTTAATTATTAGATATGAGAGAAAATAAATGAAAAAAAACTACAACTTTTTTTATAGAGAGAAAAATATTTGTGAAATGACGTAAATATTCTTAAATAAAAAATGAAATATAATAAGATCAAATACATTGATGTTTTTTTCACTTTTTTTTCTTGTGGATTACCTTTTTGGTGTGCAACTTATATATAATTTTTCTTTCTTTCTTTTTTTCTTTATCAACCAAACAAAAAAAAATTTCATTTTTATTCTTTTTTTTTTGTTTCTCTCCTTTTCTTTCCTTGGTTTTCCTTCTAATCAAACGCATTAAAAGCACATTGATAATTTCATGATTGATATGCTATATTAATTAATTGTAATAATTTGCAAAAAAATAGTATTTGGAAAGTGGATGATTGTAAAAATGTTTAAATAACATAATGGAAAAATCAGTATGTGGTTGATACGAATGATAACAAGTTTGGATTCCTTAAATAAATGGTCAGAGTTTGATTTCTGACTCTTACGTATGAAAAAAAATCTGATTAAAAGAAAATAATTCTTAAAAATCATTTAAGTTCTCTAACAGAAATTAATTATTATTTATAAAAATAGATATTTCATATCAAATAATATGATTACAAAAAAAAAAAACATAACATAATCGAAAAGAACAAATGGAGAGGTGAGAGGACGTTCAACAGGTGAAATGAGCCCATACCGAGGAGTGGAGAGGACCAAATGTGTGCAACTGAAGTGACTAGGAAGCACAAAAAATCATGGTTGATGTGATCACCAGTTTACCATCACATCAAGTCACAACACGGTGCAAAGGACCGTCCAATGGTGTGTGACTGGATTCATTTTAGAAGTAAAAAATAGAAAGGAAAAAGTAGTGAGAAGATTGATTAGGGTCTATTTCCTATTACAAAGAAAGAAAGAAAGAAAAGAATGAAAGAGAAAATAAAGGAGTTATTATTTAGTTTTTTTTAAAGAAGCGAATGAAAATAAATGTTCGAATATTTTTCATAAAATAAATTATAATAATATATTCTTAACATCTAAACGTTGTGATACTTAAATTACTATATCATTATTATTTGAAGTAAAAAGTTACTGTAACATATTAACATTACAATTCTTATACCACCAATCAAGATTGAGTGATGATAAACTCGAATCCCTTAAGTAAATAGAATATATGTTCAATTCCTGACTTTTGTATATGAAAAAAATTCGATTGAAACTAAATCAATGATAACTAAGCTATTATATATCGGGGTTGGACATGCAAGACCTATTACATCAATAGAGGAAGATGTGGTGCGGCAGATGTGACACTCACTACCCCGCATATAATAAAACATAAATAAAATCATACATGTCTTTAAAAATATAACAATTAACATAAAAACATATCCTCAAGGGTAATGTGCATCACATCATCTGTAACGTAAAACATAGGAATCTGAAATAATCAAAATCCTTTAAAAACAAACTGCGGAAAACATAAATAATAAACGTAACCCAAATCCCGATGTCACATATCAGAGCTGGTATACATATACCGATAATACATCGGAATAAAACAGAATAACATAAATCATAAATCCTAACTACTAAGAGAGATCTCCTCGGGATCACTCCTCGTCAGCATGCTCATCCTCCTCTGCATATACCACAACATATGCACAAGAATAACAAAGAGAGGGGTAAGAAACACAATCATGAATATATGTAAACGGAATGGAATAGTAATTAAGATGGCATACAACATACATCAATCAACACAGATATAATCAATATATATCAAGGATGCATGTTAATGTGAATGCAACATCACTACTGCGTATGCATGTGGCCAACAACTCTAACTCTGGAAAGACGATTAGGAGTACATGTCCGGTTATCAACGTGGATGATATGCCAGACCATGGGCCATCCCCGAACACTCTCACTAATCCTGATAACGTATAGTGGCTAGTCAGGGTACTCAAGCTTATTCTTTAGGTCACTCCGACAATAGGTAGCTAGCCCATGTCACCTGAAACTTCCATACCCAACGTACCCGCAAGGCCGGGATAACACCCATCGTGGCCTCCACTATCGCGATTCATCGTTTGCTTTCCACCCAACATATCAACGTCAACGTATGATGCATGCTATGCTCAACAACATGCAAACACATGTCCAACCATCCACCATCAACACCATTACATGGCTATCAACTTTGACCAACAAGCATCAAAGATGATTTAACAACATCAAACTTGACCAATAAGCATCAAGAATGATTTAACCAACAACATCGGTAACAGTACGTCGTTACCAATAACATCATCGTCATATTAATTGTTCTCTTTGTTAAGTCTTAACTTAACATTATCTTTGTTAAGTATTATACTTAATCTTATTATCTAAACCTCAATTCATATTTTATTAAGATTATAACTTAATCTTAATAACCTCAAGTCATATATTTATTAAGATTATAACTTAATCTTAATATCTAACCCTCAATTCATATCTTATTAAGATTATGACTTAATCCTAATATTTAAACCTCAAGTCATATATTTATTAAGATTGTAACTTAATCCTAATATCTAAACCACAATTCATACCTTATTAAGATTATAACTTAATCCTAATATTTAAATCTCAAGTCATATAGTTATTAACGTTCTTTTCTATATTATCAACCTTGAATTATGACCTCACAGTCTTTTTCCCATTACCCTAACCATTATCCCTTCACAACAGAATCTGGGTGAGAAACCCAGATTCGCTAGGCGAATCGTGGCTCGCGAGGCGAGCCCGAGAGCTCCTAAACAGGTTCTCAGATTCGCTAGGCGAATCCTGGCTCGCGAGGCGAGCCCGAGAGCCCCACTATCTGGTTCTCTCATTCGCCTCGCGGAATACAATCCGCTAGGCGAATTATGTCAGACCACAAATGGTCTCTCTGTCTCGCCTCGCGAATGGCTATTCGCCAGGCGAATCATGACAGACGTGGGAATCTTAAGAATTTCTCTAAGTTATCCCTATGCCTATCATCCCATCTCTCAAGGATCATTCCTATGGATTTCCAAGACTAATCCAATATTATCAATCTCACCTCTCATAACAACTCATTCATTATGGGGTGCCAAACATTCTAAAGCAATGTTCTTTTATTAATCCTATTTTCTTCATTGTAACGCACATCATCATCAAGTCATCATTATCAATGCACATTATAAAATCTCATCAATGCATATCGTATCTATATTCATACTATTCATCGCACATCATAATATTTCAATCATATCATCAAGACAAACACCTATAATCATAATCATAGAACCATAAACATATATATTTATACAATATTCACATAGGCATATACATGGCATATACATAACATACACATAATTACACTCATAGCATACACATAGGCATTTACAATGCATATAGACACACATATAGGGGTCATGGGTTAACCCCTTCATCTTAACCTATCCCAAAACCCACATACTCATGATCTATTTCTTCTCCCCATACCTGGTATGACGATCACCATGAACAAAGGAAGGAAAAGGTCCGGAAAAGGTTGCGTCTACACGAATGCTCAATCTTACGACGCTTGACTTCACGATCACAGCCCCAAAAGGTTCAAGAGCAGCAACTAGGAAGAGGGCTTGTGATGGCAGTGATGCTCTTCAAGCGAAAGAGATGAAAAACGATGAACTATGGTGCAATCTCCTTCAGGGATCCTTGGAAAGGGTTTAGAAATCCTTGTTTGGAGAGGAAGAGGCAGCTTCTGAGAGTTTTTCGACTTAGAAAGTAGGTTTAGGTCGAGTCTTAGGGTATAAATATGAGTTAGGGTCATTATGGGCTGATTAGAAGCCCAAAAACACGATTCTGTTGCGCGCAGATTCGCTACGCGAATACATTTTCGCTAGGCGAACCAGAGAGCCGCAAGAATCTGTCTGCCAGATTCGCTAGGCGAAGTCCTTTCTTTACGCGAAACTATAGAAGCCGAATTTGGCCTTAACACCTGAAATAAGACTTGTAGATAATTCTCTAAGATTTCCAACGCATCCAAGATCACCTCAATCGGATGTTTAGAACTCAAGATATGAACAAAATCGTAAAACATGTTTCTTGGACTTGAATGCATTGACCATTCCTTAAGGCTAAACTACCCCAACTATGAACTTGGACATCAAGAACAATCACAAACAACATATATACAACATATACAAGCAAATATTAACACGTGTAAGCATAGTGTAAAAAAAACAGGATGTTACAGCAGACCACCTTAAAGAGTGGGGGTGTTGGTGGATAGATTTTGATCGGATTTTAGCTAAAATACCATTTGATCCAAAGATTAAAACAACCTATGGTTCGGTTTGGGTGACTCCCTATATCAAATCAGAACTTATCCAATCTGATTAAATGCGATTTGGATTGGACTGAATTCCATTTTTACTAACACATCCTTATACAGTTATGTTAAGTTTTTCATTCAAAGAACAGCTCAACTAAACATATCACAATGACTTAACCAGAACTACAATTTAAACTGAACAACTTAAGTAAAAGAATTTTCGGTACATATATAGAAAATTAATTTGTTGTGGCAAAAAATATGCAAATAGCAAAAACGCAGGCCAGTATCATAAGTAGTTATACCAAGCAATGGCAACCATATACAAGAATATGCAAATAGCAAGAAGTCCAAAGGAACTGTGGCAGCCCACTATCATGAATGTCAATATGTATATTCATTTTTCTATAAAGGCTTCCGTTTGGTTTTGTTCGATTTCAAAAATCCAAATCGAATCGATTGATTTTCAAAAATATGGTCTAAAAAAATTTAAAATAATTCGGTTTTGTTCGATTTTTCGATTCGATTTGTATTTTTTTCGGATTGGTTTGGATCTGAACACCCTCTATTAAAGAGAGTGAATACACACCTCATCCAACTATCACTTTTTCTCTTAATTTTTGTTGTTTTTATTTTATTATATTCTAATATTGTTGTTGTAATTTCTCCAACATTAAACAAATGTGAAATTACATTATTACTTTTTATTAACAAAATTAATTAATATAAAAGACTTATAAAATGGACAAAGAAAAAAAAAATATAGGGCCTATAAAAAAATGCACCATTACCCTTATTTCTCTTCTTTTCCACCCAAAAAGCGAAGGAATTGAAAAATAGTGAGACCAGTGAGAATTCTCTCTATCCTTTCTTTTTTTTTTTCTTCCTCCCTTGATTTAAGACCAAACAAGAGATCAATCATTTTCTTCAAATCGGCAGTGTGTTTGGGACAAATTGATTTTCAAAATTTCACCTGTTTTTTTTTTTGCCTAAAAATTGTTTTCATAGATAATCTAATTTGTTTGACATTTAACTAAAATTTTTAAAAAAAGGTTTTTTTTGGAGAAAAAGTTGTTTTATGTCATCTAATCTGTTTTAGCTTAAGAATATTATGATTTGATTATTTACCCGTGCAAAACTAATATAGATAATCTAATCACTACAAGAAATTTGTCATATAACTATGAACGCTTTTAGTGACAATCGTTAAAAATATAACTGTAGGTAGCAGTGTCAATCAAACCGTAAGTGGACCGTACGTAAAGTCTATTGACAGTCAAATACAACTGTAGGTAAAGCTATGTAGACCATAGTAAAACCTATAATGATAATTATTTCCCGTTGATATTCGTCATTCATAATGGACAGTTGAATCAGCCATAAGTGAATGTAAATTTTACATATACTTACGAATTTTAAATATATAGTGACAGATTTTGCCTGTCACTAAAAGACAAATTTCTTATAGTGAAACTGTATATTTTAATTTCTTCCTTATTTACTTCTGCAAAACTAACTACCAAATAAATATTAATAAATTATACAAATAAATTCATAACATTTTTCGTAATTTACTTTGTAAAAGTGATTTTTTTTGTGGGATCCAAACAAAATAGATTATCTTAAAATCGATTTTCAGTAAACAGACCTAAACAAAAATAGATTTCGATTAAAAGCGATTATCACAATTATCGATTAAATCCATATAATCGATTATTGAAATAATCAATTTTCCTCAGTTAGTCCAAACACACACTAAGAGCATATTTGGCTAAACACATTAAGAGTGTGTTAGTGTGTGTTTGGATTAATTGAGAAAAGTGATTATTTCAGTAATTGATTATATGCATAATCGATTATTATTATTATTACAATCGATTATAATAGAATCAGTTTTATGTTTGGATGTATTTGTCGAAAATGAATTTTAAGATAATTTATTTCGTTTGAGTTATGTAAAAAAAACACTTGGATATAATAAATTATAATAAAATATATGAAGTTATTTGTATAAGCTAATAATATTTGTTTGGTAGTTAGTTTTACAATAGTGCAATGGGAAGAAATGTTATTGGTGTCAAAATAATATAACAGTTTTTTAAATAAACTTCAAACTTCTAGCATATCTAAAAATAATATTTTTCTCGTAAAGATAACTGTTTTGGAATTTAATTAGTTTACCAAAATATATCAGTTTCTACCACCTTTTTCAATTGCTTGAATAAAATTTAATCTTATTCAAACACTTTCGTAGTTTCATCCTTTTATTTTACCCAAAACTTATATATGAAATAAGGATTAACCCTTTAATTTTAATGTAATGACACTCTTTTTGTTGGTGCTAATTAAGGACAATTGAAAAACCTTATCATTTAATTATTAATTAACGGTTTTACATTATTCGTTCAAAATTAAACTCTATTTGATAGGCGAGCATTAGTGCATTACGCTGGTGGTCCTCTGCCGGTAATGTACATGAGTCTCTGAGAGTGTGCCTTCATAGTTCATAGGTTGCGTTTTCACTGTCTTTCTGTCCAATCCATATCCAAGAAATGGATATTAGGTCCCTGGTGGTCTCTGCTGTTTTCATGTCGTTACTACTCTCACAACAAAATGGGAATATTGGTTTTCGCAGAACAATCTTGAACTTACAAGTCATGCCGAATAAGGTGACTTATCCTTAAGTGAGAGATATTTATTATTCACCATAAAATCACGTTTCAAAATTATATTAGTTAAAAGTCTATCTCACATAATTTTTAAGAAAAAAGTGTTTGGGATTCATTTTTTCACGTTTGTGTTGAAAATAATCTCAACTAAGCAGATTCTAAATTATTGATAAAATATATGGTTAGATGAATTAAAATACTACAGTGTGATAAAAATTTCAAAAATCAAAAAGAATTTATCATTAAAGTAAGTAAAATTCTATCTATTCTTAAATTATTTCGTCGTTTGATAGCTTTATATATTTTATATATTTAATTACTCAAATTTTATTTAATTCATTTTTTCACACGAGACTACTGGACTAGTTCTAAAATATTAAAAGCCATCAAAATAATTGCTCACCAACCCGAAATTTAAATTATTCCAAAGAAGCTTATTCCTCGACTCAATTCAAGCCACAACCTCTATCGAGTTGGCCAAAATACCCGAATTTATTCGGACAACAAAATAGCGAGCCTAAAAGGATAGTAGGCTTGTTTCAGAATTAGCCCGATCAGGCTGGCCCGATCAAATTTCATATAAAAATGCTGCATTTTCAAGGATATAAGCTAGCTTGTTTCATTCACGATACATGTTTTGAGACTCAAGTTATTAGGTATCCTAGGTCTCATGTTAGACTGAATTAATTCTTGTGAGTTAGAATTCCAATTTACACGAACTACTTAAATTTTGAGGTGTAACTAAATGCTTATTTGAATGCAATGTTGGAAAAAAAATTCATTCATGATTTTAAAACCAAATTATAAAGGAATATCATAAAGCATTCAGAAGTTCTCGGTAGTTTCAAATGATTAGGTGAACTTCTTTTGGCACATTTAAGTATCAAGAAGAGTTATTTTATTTATTTATTTATTTTGACTTAGAGGATTTGTTTTTTTACTAAAAAAAGATATTCTTTCATTCAAATTGGTAAAATACATCGAAAACAATACAAATTCAACATCGTTAAAAATCGAAAAAGATAAATCTGCTAACAAACTCATAACACTCAGGTTAATAGCATAAAACAGCAAAATGCCTACAAATGTGACAAAATCAAAGTGACCGGAATACCCATATCTCCGGATATGTAACTTTAACGCTTAAGTTTTGATTGAATCTGTAATGAATCGAAGTTGATTTGTCAATCTGAACCAAACGAACACCGCAATAAAATGAAAAACCAAACAACACCACACCAAGATGACGGATAAAACAACGTCGCACACAAACCACGAAATCACGAAAAAAAACGAAAAAAAATCAAATCTATGTGAAAAAATCACTTATTTAGAGGATTTGCTCCGTAATAAGAAGGATGAACCATAGAAAAAGGAAAACATTTTACACCAAAAATAAAAGCAAGACAAAATATGCGAGTCAAGATGTAAAGTTGCATTTCACCTTGAAAAATTAAATTGCATTGTAAAATTTATTATAATGTACAAACACTTTAGAGACTTTAATCTTTGTTTTTCAACTAGTTCACCTCTTCTATTTGGTCAAAGGTAAACTATTCCCTTTACACGAGACTAAGAGTTTTACAATAACATTTCTTATATTTTGCCTATAAAAAAATTGGCATACCAGAGATTTGAACCACTCTAACTCGATCCACGAGACTCTTTAAGATTTTAAATTCTGTTATGTTAATTGGTATTATTCCGGTTTTTATTATAAGTAAAATTTAAATAGAACAAATATATTAAGGAAGTTGGTTAATCTCATTTAATGTTATTAAAAAATTAAGGATATTACCTAAAGTAACCTTCACAGAAAACTTCAATTTTTATTAAATGTTTCCCTCATTGAGTTATGAAAAAATAAAATTGGTATTAAATGAAGGGTATTTTAGGAACAATATCATTAAGTAGGATGAAAGTGATTAAAATTTGCTTATATATTTGACCAAAAATTTTGAAATTTTTTACTTATAATAAGGACCGGAGGGAATACTGGTGTACTAGTGGCATAGCTCTGCATTTAATTTGCCTAGTTGATTTTTTTATGGTCTGCGTGGTCTGTACTCACGATCGATAGTTTGTGTTATGGCACTAGCCTAGCTATAACTGATCATTCCATGTGAAATTTGGAGTACCAAAGAAACAATTAAGGGGGCAACGGAGTTGAGAAAAATGGAGAGTTACATGACTTGATGACTGGATATAGCCTATTTTTTACATGTAGGAAATATTAGAAACTTTCATTCAGTTATTCTTCATGAACTAAAATTGAAACGCAACAGAAATTAGGAGATTATATACCTCTTGAACCGTATGCTTATATTTATTGTAAGGTAAGAACATATATATATATATATATATATAGGTTTACAAGAAATACATACTAGTATTACACATGGCTACAAATAGAGGGAACGATCAAGTAAAACTTTCCTCAATCTTGTGGAGAGAAGAAAATGGGTTGATGAACTTGACCCCTACTAAAACAGCCAAGCCCAATATCGCTACTAGGCCTGTATCATATATCTAACATACTAAATCAACCTGGGCCTATCGACTTGTTGACGAGTCCGGCCCACAAGGAGAGGGTGAGATGATCCAAACAAGTCCTTGGTGTCATTCATCTAATGAACCAAGCAATCAATTGAGAAGAACGCGATTTCTAGTTTAAGGAGAAATTTGATGAGACCGTTCAGCCCCAAAAAAGTAAATGACCCTTCAAACACGATTTTCATTTACAAAAATTAGGAGGTGCTTGTGATGTGATTCTCTAATAAAAATAAAAAATATATAACAGTTGTTATACGTGTTGAAATTTCTTATGTCTTGTTCTCGTTAAAAAACAACACCACGAACACCTAGTTTGGTCCATTCGTTTTCTTCACTACAGTTACAATGGAGGTCCTGAAATTTGGTGAGGGATGTAAATTTTTTTATTTTTATTGAAAAAAGAAGCTAAGCAAGGTAGTTTAGTTGGTAAGAATTATAGTAACATACCGCTCGACAGGTTTAAATTTGATTGTAGCTGCTTGCAATATTTCTTTAATAGTTAATATGAGTGTGAGACTTTGTTGAGACTTCTAACTTGTTTTAAGTCTGAACTAAAGTTACCGCCCCTCCCCTTAACTTGTTCTAACCAAAAGAAGAAATAAACTTGTGTCATTAAACTATATGGTAATTGATAATTAAAAATAAGGATAAATATCCTCTTCATTTCTTACAAAAAATAAAGAGGTTCATTATTATGATTTTGGGATGTATAGAAGATATTTGGACCCTCACCTAATATCACATTATCATATTTATACCCCTAAAATTATAATAATGAAGAGGAAAAATATAGAGGATCACGACTCTAAAAGTACTTTATCTCTTCCAAACAAAATAAAACCGAAGTCAATGTTTATTCCGGAAAACTTCAATGCACCTTAAGAGATCGATTTGCACATAAAGCAGTAATATATGACTTTCTTTCGTTGTGAAAAGTTCATAACCAACATATGTACTCAAATGATCTTTAAGCATATTGATTACTTTAGTTAGGCTCAAGAAAATTTTCTGAACTTATAAAGGAGTCAAATTCTTTTCCTGTTTGAAAAAAGGCCTTCCTCACTAGCTAGTTCATTCATGCTTGCTTTTGGTCAAATCGGTTTTGCCATTTTTCTGTATCTTTTTAAAGTATCCTTGTTACGAGGAAAGGTGCCATGTCCATACATAAATGTTTGCTTTCCATATAGTTTATATAAAAAACAACAATTACATATACTTCATCGACAAGAACAAGATATCTCATGTGCGGAAAATGGCTCTTGCATGCAATAGAAGCATAAACTACTGGAGATCACAACATGAGGATGGGAAATGAATCAAATGATTATAATATAATAAGAAGCTAGAGCCACTATAGATTTATAGAACCTTTGACTAGAATGAATTAAGAAGCAATAAAAGTGATTCTTTGATGTCATGATTGATCTGGTCTAGATCCAGGGTCTTTAATTCTTTGATCCCTTTAATTTCAAGTCTTTTAACATCATCTTCCTTTTTCTTTCGCAACAGTTTCTTAGCTACATAAATAATTGTACTTAAGTACCCAAAAAAAAAACATAAATAATTGTACTTAAGCCGCTAATTTGCCGCATGTTCAGGTGACATCCTGTAGTTCGAAACACAATTATTCAAACTGAAGTTTCTATAAGTAATCCTAATTAAATTGCATTATTTTTTAATCATCCCCAGGTGTTGACCGCACGGGTGGGGGGAACTCGTGGGGTCCTTAATTGGAGTATATAATTATCACCCTTTTGATGTGCATTTTTGCTGTAAACAGAAGCTTAGGCTGGCCTAATCATAGGACACTACCCAGACAAGTTTATGGGCAGTTCAAAGAATTAAATTGTGGATTTTGTATCATGTGCTATACAGCACACAAGAGGGCTCTATTTTTTCAAATCCTTTGGGGACAATGTTGCTTGAACTACCTACATGATAATGACTTTTAAGATAATAATATCGGTTACTTTATGCTTAAATGTTTAAGCTTTACTGAAGTTTATAGTTAATTGGGAGCAACATATAGTTTTAGAATTTGATGGTGTGTCCGGATGAAGCAGCTGATACATAATTTTTTAATTTCTGGAATGGACAAAAAAGAAAGCTAATTTTTTCCACTTAAAGAAATTAAAATAAAGATGGAAAAACTGAAAAAGACACAAATTAATTAAATAGTTGCAGAGGAAAACTGTACTTAATGATTTTGTTTTTCTTTTTAAATACTACCTTCCATCCATATTATAAGAAATATAGAAGAAAAACACACTCATCAAGAAAAGGCTTTGAAATGAGATAATTTCAATTAATATTCCAAAATATTTAACTTTTTTTTTTCTTCAAAAATACCTCATTCATGAATGATAGATTATAATTAATGTTGCACTAACACAAAGCTCGAAATTGAACCAATATCTAGGTCTTTTTGACCAAACTAGTGTTATTTTAGAAACTGTTTACCAAAATGGGGTTGTTTTATAATTATTTACTAAAATGGGGTTGTTAGGAACTTTTTACGTTTAGCGTCGGCCAAGGCCCACGCTAAAGGCTGACGCTAGAGGTGTCTGCTGGTCACTTGTCCGCTGAGACTCGTCTGAATCACCCGTCTGATACCCGTTTGACAGTCATCAGACGGGTGAATCACCCGTCGGATGGTTATCAGACGGATGAAGATCCAACTTCAGACGGGTGACACCTCTAACGTGGACCTTTAGCGTGGGCCTTGGCCGACGCTAAATCTAAAAAATTCCAAACAACCCTATTTCGATAAATAGTTACAAAACAATCCCATTTTGATAAATAGTTTCTAAAATAACATTAGTTTGATCAAAAAGCCAATATCTAGAAAATGTTAATGAAGCATCACCTAATTCTCAAGCTTATGAAGCATCACCTAATTCTCAAAGCATCACGTACTCCATCTGTTAGAACATTAGTTAAATGGTGTTGGGTTATGAAGCATCAAGTACTCCCAAGCTAAATTTTTGCATATGAAATTTCCCACCAAGCTATTCAGACCCAAGTCCCAACTATTACTATAAGAAATTTGTCTTTTACTAAGAGATCAAATTCGTCATTATATGTTTAAAATTCGTAGGTATATATAAAACTTACATTCACCTACGACCGATCTAACCGTCCATTATGAGTAGGGGTGAGAATAAGCAAGGCCGAACTAGGCCCTAGCAGGCCTGAGCCCGACCTATTAACCTGACATATGCCAATTTTTAAGGCCCGGCCTAACTTATTTTAAAGTCAGGCCTAAAAGCCTATTTAAAAGCCTACTTTTCAACAAGACCTTTAAATATGCTTTCACTTATAAATAGTTTACAGGCATTCACCTGTGAATAGGCTTGTAAGCCTCTAATGATAAAGATATTAGTAGTCTTATATTGATAAATAGGTTGTTAGGCTTTCACAAATAAATATGCAAGTAGACCTCTACATTTAAATGGGACAATAGGTTTTTACTTTCAAATGTTATAAATATTATAAATAACATATTATAGTATTATACATTAAATTTCATTATATTATATATATATATATATATGTATATATATATATATGTGTGGGGGGGTTAAATAGGCAGGTCTGATAGGCCTAATAAGTTTTTTTTAAAAGCCTTAACCTAATCTCTTTAGTTATATAGACTTTTTAAAAAACTTTAACCAGACCTTTTTGTTAAATATGTTAGGCCAAACTAGGTCTTAAATAGGTTAGGCCATAGCCCTCTAACGGGCAGCCTAACCTATTCCCACCTCTAATTATGAGCGACGAATAACAACGAGAAATGGTTGTCACTAGAGGTTTTACCTAAGATCTACATACATTTACCTATACTTGTATTTGACTATTAATAGGTATTACCTACGATCCATCTACCTTTACCTACGATTTGACTGAAACTAATACCTATACCTATAATTTTAACGATTGTCACTAAAAGTGTCTATATATATATATATATATATATATATATATATATATATATATATATATATTTATTGTAGTGTATGGAATCTGAAAAGTCTTTTGGTTTATATAAAGCCATAGCGAGGCTGCTCAACCAACTTATTTACATGGAAAATAAATAAACTCGTATATATGAATCATATAATAAATGATGGTATAATTGGAAATGAGCGTTTAATATCTTCAAAAATTGATAAATGTTTCTTATATTTTAGATCAAAAAATTGGATCCTTTGTTTGTAATAACACGAACCAGAGTAGTGGCTTGCGAAACTAACATTTTGAATAATATCACAATTGGAAGGTCTCCAGGTAATTGTTTTGTTTTTTGTTTCTAAAATCTGTACTTTAGTCCTAGTAAAATGAGGAACAACAACTTAAGTGGAACCTTAACATCTTAAAGCTTCGAGATTTGATTTTGATGTACTTGCAGGTAGTGGATTTAAGTTCCAACAAAATCAGTGGTTCTGTTCCTTTCATTCTGTTTGAGCTTCCATCGCTCCAGGGGCTTTTGCCATCATTCGTGTGGCCTTGATGCCAAAGCTTTTGTCTTTTCCTGGGAGAACAATGAGTTCACTGGTATGATCCCGTTGACCCAGTAAGCATTGAAGACGTTTTCCCCCAAATAGCGGTGTGCCCGTTCGTTAGGCTTTTGTTGAGATTGTTGAGAGCAGAATAAGAAATTTGGGAGAGAAGACAGTGGTTGAAGGCACGTGAGTTTTTTGAACTTCTGAATCAGAAATGAACGATGAAGTTTAGAATATATATTCATGGTAATTTTTTAGGTGATCACATGATCATTAACTAACTCTTCTCATTTTGACAATCCATGTATGATTTAATTGTCTTTTTTGATCAGTAATTGTCTAGATTTGTTCATCAAATCTCACAATAACACATGCTTCAAAAAAAAATCTCACAATAACACACTTCCCTTAATTTGCTAAGGGCATTGTTTAAAGATTCTAATAAAAGCAAATGTTTGCTAAAAAAACTAAATTGAACACTCCTTCAAATTTTAAATACACCACTTTTCAAAGATAAATTCCTTGTTTTGATTCCTTGATCGGTGTCCTAAGAGTAAGGGCAGTGGTTATATATATATATATATATATATATATATATATATATATATATATATATATATATTCTATAGTATCCCTAGGATAATTTTATCCTGCCTAAGTGATCAAATCAGATGGTAAAAATTATTTGACTTGATCCACTCACATGATTCATTTAATTGAGATGACGCATTCTGGTTGGGCAGGGTGGCTTTTATGGTACCCCCAATAATTTTGGGATAAAAGTTATCCTGTCCAATCAGAATACGTCACCTCAATTAAATGGATCATGTTAGTGAATCAAGTCATATCATTCTCACCATCTGATTGGGTCATCTAGGATCGGTAAAAATAAGATTAGAATTTACCTATATATATATATATATTGTAAAGGTTTTTTTAACCATATTGAAGCACTTTTACAAACTATTTATCAAAAAAAGTGTCGTTTTAAAACATATTATTAAAATAGAATTGTTTTTATCAATCTGACATTTTTAATTTTTTTAATGCTGATGTGAAAACGTCACTTGAACTGATACCTTCCACGTCAATATTAAAAAAGAATTAAAAACATGTCACATTCACAAAAACAATCTCATTTTCATTATATGTTTTAAAACGATCACAATTTCATAAATAGTTTGTAAAAGTACTATAATAAAAAAAAATAAAAAATAAAAGCCATTTTGTAACTCGATGGAGAGTGAGATACGTTAGTACTCTTTTTTTTCTTGTGAAGGAAACGGCGAGTGGGTCCCGCTTTCAAACAAATGAGGGCATTGCTTTGAATTTGTTTTACCCAGCCGTTACCGTCACAGTCATGGATCAATCGAATGGGTCCTCCCCTGCCTTTGAACGCCGAACCCAAGTGTTGACCTTTATTATATTTTCTTTCCCACAGTGTTGATCCTTTTTATTTCGTTCATCAACTCCACTTTCATATATATATATATATATATATATATATATATATATATGCGTGAGTTTGAGCATGCAGTTTATTTAAGTATTTATGTAATAAGTTTTTTTTAAATAAGCTAGAAACAGTTTATTTTCATAAACTTCTCTGATAAGTTTATAGAAATAAGTTAAAAACAACTTATGAAAAAATCATAAATTATTTATATAAATTTAATTCCATAAGTTATTCTCATAAACTTTTCATAAGCTCTTCCAAACGCACCCTATATGATAAATATTAATTACTGTGGTTAAGAAATTAAAAAATATAAATTTTTTATTACTATGTGAAAACTTACTCCTCCGGAACCTTTATATAAGCAAAAAAAACTAATTTCACCCCTTTTAAGGAAGTTAATTATGTTAGTTTAATTATCTTGATTTGTGTAAAAAATAATTTATAGTTATTAAACTACGCTTTCTTCGGAAGTTATTTTTTAGGAGTATAATGTTCTTGAAAAAGTAAAAATACAATTAATCAAAGGGTATTTTTAGAACACTGATATTAAATAGAGTTGAATTGGTTGAATTTTGTTTATATTTGAGTCCAAAAAATTTAGATACTTTTTTGTTTATATATAGATCCGGAGGAAGTATATTTTTATTTTTTTAGCTAATGTCATTATTTATTAATCTATTAAATTTTTATAACAAATGCTAACCAATAAAGTATCTAGTAATGTCAACCTAGTGTTAGGAGAGTTGCTAACGTGACTCTTCTCAAAAAAAAGTACACAAGCTTGATTCCTGAGATAGTTGAGTTCGGAGGCAGCCCAATCCCATATGTAAAAAATAAGATATCTATCATTCTCAAATCAAAAATTAATCACATAATCGATACAAATTAAGAGTCTAAACTGTAACAACATCTGATGAAACTACGCGGGAGCCAAAGTTCGGCAGGTTCCTAACCAAAATAAAAGTATCTAGTAAGATCATATATTTATTAAATTATTAAATTATTATGACACCCGACTTTATTAGAAGCTACAGTTTTTGAATATTTAAAATATTAAAGAAATATTCAAATAATTTTTAGTTTGACTGATATCTCATGTCAACCAATCATTTATTATATGAGTGATTTTAAAATAGTTAAAATAATAAATAAATATTTTTAATAATATATCAATTTATAATTGATTGACAGTGTTAAATTTTTTTACACTAACAGTATATATAAATTAAATCCATAATTTTTTACCTTTAATTCTTTGCTTAGTATCTATTAACAAGATCTTATTATTATTATTATTATTATTATTATTATTATTACAACTCACTTCTATTTGCTTTTGTGTCATTATTTTTACTATTATTATTATCATATTAAATTAAATATACCTTTTACATACAAGTAAAATATTATAGTAAATGAGTTTGCTAAGGTGTTTTCAAGTATATGTTAAAAAATTTAAATTAAAAGTATTAAATAAAATTATAAGTATTTAATATTTGGAAAAATTAAAACTATTTAAGATTTTTATTAAGTAATATGAGTGATAAATGCTATTTTCAATCCTTAACATGTATTTTAAGAGTACAAAATAACAAAATTAAAATAAATTCAGTAAAACCAGTTAATTTTTGAAAAAAAAATATTATACTAATAAGGATTGGATGTGATAATAAGGGAGTAGGGGTGCTAAAGTGGGTTCTGACTCGTGGGTCAACCCGCCAAAATTTGGTGGGATGGGTTGGGGTCTTCAACTCACCAATCCATTTTGATCCGTCTCGCTTAACCCATCCCAAAATAGGTCCGTGACAAGTCGGACACGGGTTGACCCGCCAACTCATCAGTTTAAAAAATTATATATTTAATATTTATTTATTTTTATTTTATTACTTTAGTCTTTAGGGTTTACACTTCAGTTCCTGACCCTTTAGTCCTCACCCTCACTCACTCTCCCTCAGAATCATAAGCGTCGTTGCGCCTGCACCAGATACCACGTCCAGTCGTAGCTGCTGCTCTTCGCCAGGCCGTCACGTCTAGTCGTCCACGATCCACCTCTCTCTGCCTCGCTCTCGCGCGGCTGCCTCTGATCAGCCTGTTGTTGTCCCCGCTGCTGCTCGATCCCCCGCCGCTGCTCAGCCTACTCTTCCCCCCGCTGCTATGTTCCACTTTCCACCAGTTTGAGTAAATTTGTTCATGGCTTGTGCCAAGAAGGGGATTTCAATTTTCAGTTGTTATCAACGGTTTTGAGTTGTATGGGTAAGGGGAATATTTTATATTTTATATGAGAATATATGGAAAATTGTGGTTTCCATGGTTTGCAAACTCGAGAAGCTGTCACAACCTTGAGATTTTAGATACTTTGGTGCAGAATAATTTAAGAAAGGCTATGAAGATTAGCCACAAAAATCAGATTAGATTTTTCTCAGTTAAAATGACTTCTTTTGGACTCGATGTCTGCATAAGAATTGTGCATCTATCTCTTAGTTTTCCATATAAACTGAATTCACCCTAATTGGATTATTTTAGCTCGAGTTATAACCCAATGCACACAATTTGTTCACGTCCCAACGCTAACACAACTACTTCCGACTTCTAGCCCAAATTTGGCTCATTAAACTTCCTTTCCAGCTCTTGGACTCTTCTTTTTTTTTTTTTTGATAAAAGACTAATAACATGCAAAAGCATCACTTTAGGAAAAGGCATCCCAACTAGGTTGGCACCCCTAGACCGAACAATCATCTCCGGCACACCATAGATATATTAAAAAATAAAAGAATCCAAATTTGCATGGGGGGCTGCTGCTGGGGGGTTGTTGCTGCATTTGTTGTATCGTATGTAGCATCTGCTCCATCTAACGCTCACGCTTCTCGGCACGACGCTCGGACTCAGCCAGTCTCCGCCTCAACTTAACAATCTCCTGATCAACGTGGCGACTGGCTCCGGTGGATGTTGTGGCGCTGATATCCAAGTGCGAAGACCCTTTCCGATAGTTACCGAAAAGGTCTCCTTCATCGTAAAGACGACCCTTCTTCTTGCCGCCAACAACCTCTGCCCAAACACGCAGCGCAGGTCCATGTTTCTAACTTAAGCTAATTATATCAATAATTTATTTTTTAATTATAAGTCTTATGAGAGTTGACAAAAATACAAGTGTTAAGAGATTTTGATATTCTACTCATTAGTATTTTATTTTAATATTTATGATTTACTGATTATCCAATTTTTATTTAATAATTAATTTTTAAAATTTATTATAATTATTTAAACATATTATTAAAATTAGTGCTAACATAATTAACACAAAATAGAAGCAATATGACAACCACTAGCAATATCACATGCATTTTTATTTTAATCATCTAACATGAAACAGAATTAACAAATTAACACAAAACATGAATTTTTATTTTAATCATGTAACACAAAACAGATTATTACTCAAGAATTAATGAGACCTGGGAGCAAAGGAACTGGAAAGACAATGGTGGTCCGGTGGTGGTGTTGGTGGTCCACTGCAAAAAAAAAATGTCAGGGAAGAGGGACAGAGAAGAGGGACAAGGAGAGGGATAGGGGTTGGACTTATAGTGGTGCGGTTGGTGGTGGTGGGCCGCGAAGAGGTGGTGCTGGTGGTGCGGGTGGTGGCAGTCTCGGTGGTGGTTGATACAGAGGAGAGGAGAGGAGAGGAGAGGGAGATGGTGGCGGTTGTGGTGGCTGGGACGGCTTAAAGGAGACCAGACGCGGAGGGGGAGGGAGGGGGAGGGGGAGCTTGGTCGCGGGAGAAGGAGAGAAATGAGAGGGAGAAGGCGCGAGGCTCGGGTTAGTGAACATTTTCGACGGTTACCGACAGCTTTACCCGTCGGTAAGGCCTAAAAGGTTTCAACTTTCCGACGGCCTAACCGTCGGAAAGTCTAAAAGTGATCATTGCTTCGGGAATAGCAAAAGACACACTTACAGACGATTAGGCCATCGATAACAGTAAAGTTACATTACCTACGGTTCAAACCGTCGAAAATAAGAAAAGTGACAGTCGGTAACACTTACTACTATTATCGACGATTTCACCTGTCGGTAAGGCCAAAAAGTGACCGTTGCTACTGGAATAGCAAACGACGTATACTAACGGCTAAGCCGTCGTAAGGGATGATCTATTTTGACGGCTGTAACCGTCGGAAGACAAAACACCTTCATTGGCCATACCGACGGATAGAATCGTTGGAAATAGATTATCCCTTACCGATGGTCTAAGCCGTTGGAAAATGGGCAGGATAAAATTGGCGCCAATTTGCGTCAAAAGTAGCGACGGCATTACCGACGGGTTGACCTTGGTAACCTTAATTTCCATGGCCGTCGGTAATATGGTCAGTTTTTTATTCAACCATTACTGATGGCTTTATCCGTCGGAAACGGTTCTGTTACCCACAGCTTTAAGGCCCTCGGTAAAACGTCGTCAGTATTAGCGCATTTTCTTGTAGTGAAATTGCAAACACCTATTGAGCTTTACAATTCATTTATTTTGGAAATCATAGTTTTATATTATAATTGATTGTGCACTAGGTTAGAGTGTTTTTATCAATTTCTTCTTCCATAAGCAATTAAGAGAATTGCTGCAACTTCAAGGTGAGGCATCATTGGATGGTAAGGTTATCTTGAGGGCTAAAATATACTTTTGGTCCTTTATCTTATTTTCAGAATTCGATTTGGTCTTTTATCTTTAAAAAGATCTGTGTTAGTTCTTTATCTTATAACGTTACACTATTTTGATCATTTTCGTTAGATTTGCACTAACAGTGTTAGTAAACCACTATTAGTCGCTGAAAACCATCCTCCGTCGTCGGATTCTGGGTCCCCTCACCGGAATCTGGGTGTTGGAGAGAGAAAACAAATTTCTTCTCCTTTTTTCTATCATTTTCTTCTTCCTTCCTTTTCCTCTTCCTCTTCCTCCCTCTTTCTTCTTCCTTCCTTCCTCCTCCTCTTTCCCTTTCTTCCAAACAAAGAAGGAAACAACACTCATTTGTAGGAATATACATACATTCATGGGGCTGCCACTAATGGCTTCTGCATTTTGTGACCACTCTTATAAAGGTGAGTCACTTACCCTTTACTTTTTTCTTTTTTTAATTATTAATTTGAACAATTTTTTGGAATACCATCAATTTATCTGACAATTCTCTGCAACTATTCTTAGTTTTCCTTGGAAATCACTCCTTTCTATCCTAATTTATCCTGCTTTTGGTTCTGGAATTATTTACCCAAGCTGTAATAGTTGTGTAATTTAATGTAAAATCAAGTTAATTGAGTATTTCGACCACGAATTAAAGACCCCCACACCTACATTAAAATGAAAACCTTAGTTTTTTATTTATTTATTAAAAGTTAAGGTCCAAGTGACATCCCACCCTCCGGGGTCAAATACAAAGTGAAAGAACTCTTCACATGCATGGCTTGTAAAGCTAAACAAGTCAAATGGAATGGAATTACACGAGCTATACAGTTTAAAGATTGATGCAACCGTCTTACTTACTTATGGTTTTATGACATAGGAACATTGTACTTGTCCTCCCAAATGTTTTAATTCATTAGCATAGGTCGAGTTCTCAAGTTTTGGTCCATTGTCCCTCACGTCGACATAAGCAATAGGTGTTCTTGGGGCAGCAAAACAACCCCGCGAATTTCATGAGATCCACCACATTCAAGTTTATAAGATGGTGAAGAAACAAGAAGAGCACGGATGGGTGCATTAGTAAGATTTTCAAACATTTCTGTATGCAATCCCTGAAAACTTGTTGTAAATCCCGAAAGATTAACGATGCAATCATATTTTATGGACTTGGAAATGTGCTCTCGGTTTTCAAGTTGAATTGTTAGGGCAAGGAAAATAGCAACACATGCATCATGACCCAGGCCCAAGAATTGTTTCTTCATTATTAGGAAATAAAGAAAGGGAAAAAGGAAAAGAAAGGAAAGAAGAAGAGAGGAAGGAAAAGGAAGGAAGAAGAAAGGGACAGAGAAAATGAGAATAGATTTATTTTTTCTCTCTAATACCCAGATTCCGGTAGGGGAAAACCTAGACTCGACGACGGAAGGTGATTTCCGATTACTAACAACGGTTTACTAACACCGTTAGTGCAAATCTAATGGAAAGAACCAAAATAATGTAACGTTATAAGATAAAGGAGTAAAACTGATTTTTTTTTAAAGATAAAAGACCAAATCGATTTCTAAAAATAAGATAAAAGACCAAAAGTATATTTTAGTCTTATCTTGAGTGGGGCACCTCAAGGTATTTGTTTTTGGTGAGGCATCCAAAACAAGGATTTGGGGAGGCATCCAGATCAACTTCAAGGTGAGACATCCTTGGAATTTGAAGATCAAGAACTTGGTGAGGTATCCAAATAATTCCTAAGGTGGGGTATCCTTAAAGAGGTTTGATTCTAAGGTGCGGGTATCCTTAGAGGTAAGGATTGATTTTGAGGGAGGTATATAACTCAAAATTAATCAAGGTAAATGTTTTAACTTCCTTTATTGCTTGCTTGCTTGCTTGTAAAAGACGTTTTTCAAGTAAGTGGAAAAAATCAAGTGTTGCTTGGGGACTGGATGTATATCACTAAGGTTGTGATTGAACCAGTATAAATTGTTCGTGTGGTTTTCTTTTTTGTTTAACCCTTTATTCTTGCAATCTATTGTGTATCTTGTATAATTCAATTTGGATGTTTTTGTTACTGTTTTAATAAATTGAATTCGACACATTGTTAATTTTCTCTTCTACCTTTTCTATTTTCTTTTAAAGAAGATTTCTTTCAAGAAAAGATATTTAAACACTTCTTAAAAAAGGATAAAGTTTTCGAAAATCGTATGTACTCAATTCACCTCCCTCTTGAGTAGTGGCCATTATTCTAACAAATAATACTTGTTGTTGTAAAGCTGAGCATGGAGAAGCTAGGTGTGCAAAGAATACTCGTAAATGTCAATTATAATTGAAAATCTTCGTGGTAGTTAAGGATTGGACGTAGCCCAAAGTTAAGAGTGAACTAGGATAACTCTTGTACGTGATTATCTCTATCCCTCAAACTCTCTAGTTATTGTTTTTTATTTATTTTTGCATCTAACAAGGAGTTAAAATTGTGTATACTAAATTGGTTTTAAAGTTTCTGTTTGTAGTTTCTAACTTAAAGTGATAGACTACTCGTCTGAGCCCCTAAGACGAGTCTTTTGAATGACAGACGTTGTGTATGTCGTTTTTGAATGGTCTACTCATTTCTTTCCGAAACATACTTATGTTTGCAAAAAGTTTAGTCAACACAATGCAACCCCTTTTTGTGTTTACTTTGATCATTTTAAATGGGTACTCTATAATCCATACAAATCCACATCATTACATAAATATTAGTATCACTACCAAAATACAAGCATCTCTATTTTTTCCTACCCACAAAAATTTCTATGATAAGTTATCTTTCTTTATCCCTATTCTTGGATTACTGCGCCCCATAGGTGCATTTGAACCCATTTCCTTTAAACAAAAGCCACGACCAAGACAAAACTTATATTTTCTCCACAATTTTGTCAACAATTGTGTCAACATTATTAAAAAGACGTTTCTAGCATTCCAAATAGGCCATATAATTATAAAGAAAATTACCATCCAAGGCTTACGAGTTTCAATCCTCACAAAAAATACTTTATATGTCCCCTTAATAACTCCGCACAAGAAGCATGCATAGTAGATGACACTTTGCCATTTATAACATGAATACTATACTTTAAAAGTGACATCACAAGTTACAAACTAATGTTCACGATCTTTAATCACCCTCCCACATAAAACACATAATATTGGAATCCGTCCAAATAGCACTCCTTTTTTGCCAAATTAAATTTAGTTCGAATCCTATATTTTGCATCAATCTCCAAGCAAACGCACATACCTTATGTGATACTGCTTTATTTCAAATAAGCTTGAAAAGGCTTGTGTGTTTGGGAACTTTGTTAAACATTTTGGTAAGCTTCCTTTATCGAAAAATAGTTGGATTTGCCACCTATCCAAGCCCATGAATCTCGTTTTTGCAACGACACATTAAATAATCTATCGGACTCTAATGCAATGCCTCCCTACCTATTTATCCTCACAAAAATGCATTCCTCACCATTTCCCACTTCCTTATGAAACCCCCGACTCAACCAACCTATATTAGTTTGAAGAAATCCATGAAGCTTCCATATATCTTGCCACCACCCCAAACCTCCACACACCCCATCCAGCCTTCTCTAAACACGCCATAACACCATATACCGAAGAGCTTCCTCCTCCTCTAGAACCATTCTCCACCTCCATTTAGAAGGTAAAGAAATATTCATTCTTTTTTATTGCAAAATTTTTTATCCCCTGACCAACCTCTTCTTTTTCTCTACATATTTTTTTCCCAACTCATCATGGAATTTTTTACAACTCTCCCCCGACCCCATAGAAAACCCCTTTGAATTTTTTCCATTTATTTTATGACTTTTTTCGAAGCATTATATATGGAAAAGAGATACATAGAGATGCCGGATAGAAATGCATTCGGAAGAATATTCTTCCAACAAATTATAAGAATATGTTATTGCAACCCATATCAAACACAATGATAGTTATATTGATAGTATAACTATCAATATACTATGCAGTAATATCATTTTCTCTTTGATCTTAATTGGTCTATATGGTTGTTTTGCATGATTTTTGTTGGTTTGGCAAATGCTAACAATATCCTAAAGACATTGGTTAAGGTATTAAAAGAGGCTTGGATAGCAAAGTCTTCTATTTTCGACTTCCTTTTGGTTCGAAAGAATTGATAACATCATATGGCTGCTGGTTTGGTTTTGATAAAACTGGGTACAATTATGTTGATTCTCTACAGTAACTGCTAGCTATTTTTTGCTGCTGTGGTTTATCTTCATGCACGAGTGTTGGTATTTATGCCGCAACTGGTTTTTCTGTTGGTTTGGTCTATTGTATTTGGTGGTGTTGTTATTTAGATGCTTGGAAAAGACAAAGCCAAGATGCATAAATGTTGGTTTTTCTGTTGCAATTGGTTCTTTTGCGGGTTTCTCTATTAGTTTCTTCTTTTGTTTTATTATGTTGTAATTGGGTTAATTGCTTTAAAGCAATTGCGGTTTTATCTTTGGGCTGAAATGTTGGATATTATGATGTATTTAGCCTTAGGTGAATCTGCTTCAGCTTTCATTTGGTGTTTGTGGCTATTAAATGGTATTTGTTTGGACATTTTGTATATGGGCTATTGTACCTCTAATACTCTATTTAATACAACTTTGGCTTATAAAAAATAATTGATGTATGGTTATAAAATACTATATAATTTGCTTAATTTTTTATTTTATAAAACATAGTTGATCCTTTGATCCAAATCGAATCAAAAAAATTTTAGTTGAGTTAATTCGGTTTGGGTTGACAATGTCAGAATTTTACAAAATTAAATCAAACTAAATTAATTAAATTTGATCGATTTCATTTTTTTTTCCTTTTAAACACGAACCAAACTCGACTCTTAAACACCCATGGTGCTAACTATCAAATTTAGGGGTGGGCACAGGTCAGGTCGAGTTTGGTGGAAACTCGAACCCTTTGGGTAGAGTCGGGTCGGTTTCTTGAAGAAAAAAATTATAACCAACCCAACTCGATCACATTCAGGTTGGATCGAGTCAAGGCATCAGGTTCAATATTAAAATTGTAAAAGAATTCAAAAAATAAAATAAAATTATATATTTAATAATTCCAATAAAAACGATGTCGTGGATTTCTTTCCACGAAAATCAATCGTTACTACTTTCTCTGCTCTAGCCAAGCAACAAATTGGAGGGTAAGTGTCAATTTGCATTTTGCCATAAAACCCTAATAAAAAGCCAGAAGTGGACGCGACAAGCAAAATGGAAAGACAACGTTTCGCCAACAACTGCCCCCAACACCTCACTAGTCATTTCGCCTCCGTTAGATGTTCCTTCGCCTATGTAGGCAACATCGTCCCACTGTTCTCCATCACACTGCCGCCATCCACTGCGTAGCGATTCATCTCGCTGGTAGTTGCCAAGGAGCCGGCCTCCTCTGCGCGTTGCCCACTGCCATCAAAGGTGAAACCTTTCATCCCTTTTTTTGGTTTGGGAGTGAGAAAAGTGAGAACCTGTAAAGGATTAAACGCAAAACCTAAACACAAAATGACAAAAGTTAATTGAGAGAGATTGGGTTTGGTTTGGGTCGTTTTGATCGGGTTGCATTTTCTTTAACCTGATACCCGAGCCGAACTAATCGGGTTATGCATCATAAAAGTCGAATCGATGACCCGAGACAACTCGGATTTTTCGATTCGATTTGGTCGGGTTGGACGGGTCATCGTGTTAGCTCGAACTCGTGTCCACCCCTCATCAATTCCATTTGTAACTAATTATGTATCACCACTACCAATTGTATATATGGAATAATATAATTTTTTTGGTTATAAATATATAGCGTTGTTCAACAATTCTTAATTAATCGGTGCCTTTAAATTATTGAATAAAATTTTGCATTAACGATTGAGAAATAATTATATCGTCATTCTCACCAACATTTATAATTTAAATGATATCATGTCTTTTGGAGATCATTAAATTCGATTGATCGACTTAGAATTTAAATTCTTTGTTTTGTATCGAGCTATCCTATTAAACGAAATCTTTTTTTTTTTGGTAGAAAAACGAAAACTCTTTCTTGAATAACTGAAATGATACATCTATATACAGGAGCCGTAAACTATATATAAATATGAAGATCATGTATCAAAGTATATATCTCATATACATGTGGACTAACATATGGTTGGTCCGAGTGCTAATGAGTTTGGTCCCCTTAAGCAAGTGGTCAGAGGTTCAATCCCCGACTCTTGGGTATGGAGAAAATCTAGTTGAGAGAGGTCAACCCTTAAATATCGTCCAGTACCTCGGGGGATTAGTTTCCACAGTTACGCGCGGAGGATACCTTAGGAAACTAAAAAAAATATACTAATATGTGGTTAGTTCGAGTGGTAAGGGACTCGGGCACCTTAAGTAAGTGGTTAAAGGTTTGAATCCTGATTTTTGTGTACGGAAAAAACCTGGTTGGGAGGGGAGAACTCATCTTGTGTGCCCACAACAAATTCACCGGTGGAAATTAGTCACTGTTAATGATTGTGGATCCTCCGTACCTATAACATGGTTACAAAAAAGAGAGTATATATCTCATATTTTGAAATAAAGTACATATACCATAGGCAAATGTGAATATAAATGTCAATGTACTATTATCAATTTCATTACACAAATAATGGAATTGAATATTAAAACTAGGGAAAATGGATTCTTTCCAACCAATTTGTCTCCATCATCTCTCCGGGTACAATCATAGTCGTACGTTAAATCCAAGGAGAGAGAGTGTGTGTTTTTCAAGGATTTATCTTTTAATCTTCCAACCGTTAGAATAATCCAAATATTTGGGTTGGAGAGTGCAGCAGAGACAATCTGCGGAAAATCTGGATCCAAAACTGAGTGGAATATAAATTAGTACAAACAATTTAGATAATGTCACAAGAATAATTTATATCCAATAACATGAAATATATAAATAAATTATAAAATATAAAAACGGCAAATTTTATATAAAATTTATGATTGGTCAATTGATTTAACGAAATGAATTGGATGATTCAATCAGGTTTCAACTAATTTTGATCGATTTTGACTGATCCAAAACAAGCAGTTTGACCGTCAATTTAATTGTGAGACTGAATCATATATACAACGAATGAAGTGGTTGATTCACAATTAGACTAATTATATGAATAATTTTAAATCCTCCCACTTAATCACCCTAATATCCTCCTACTTATTGAATAAAAAATATTAATAAATGTTTTTCATATTTTCAAGACATAGGAAATATTACTTTTTTTTCATTTGGTATTTAAATAATTCTAAATCCTCCTAATTGTTATATAAAGAAAATAGTGAATATCTTTTATATATCTAAGACATTTGATTTATTTATTTTTTATTTAGTATTAGGATAATTAGTAGGACGGTCTTGTAGGGGTATATATAGAGTTTGTAAAAACTCTTAATAGCTTTTTTATTTAAATAAAAAAATTATTATATAAAATATGCATCCAATATTCTAAGAATGTAAAATGCATTCAATATTTTATTTATTTAACATTAAAAGAATTCTTAAGAGCATTGAGTATAAAAATTAATTAGGGTTATTCCTAATCATATTATTTAGTCCTCTCGGGTGTTAACAACACTAATGTTAAGTTTTAGACTTTATATAAATAAAAAAACAAACTCCACATTTTATGTATACTTTTGATGGTCTGTATTTGAACAGGACCGTCTTAAACATTTTCGGGGCCCTGTTCTAATCTTAAACCTTGGGCCTCTAATAAATAAAAAAAGGTAATTTTAATAATTAAATATTATTTCAAAATATTATTTCAAAAAAAGGACAATCTTAAATATTATTTCAAAAAGGACAATTGTTCTAATCTTAAACACTCACTTCAGGACAATAAATACAAAAAAGATTATTAAAATCCTATCAATATAACTTCAAGCTAATATCTTAAACATCCCTTTTTTTTTGTCGAATAAATTTTGGGGGCCCCAAATTTTGATCCAAATTTGAGGTCCTGCGTTGCACTGCTTGCACATGCTAATAGCGTGCCGTGTCTTTGAATATATGTAAAGCTTAATTTTCTTGCACAGCATCACTTATATATGTATAATTTTTGAAATAAATCTTATTTTGGTTGCTGAGTGTAAGAAGCTCAACACAGCTACATTAGCTAGCTGGTATGCAACTCTCTCTTACCTCTCTTAGTTCAGCAGCCATTATTTTATTATTACCCCACTTCCGAATAGTATAAAAACACATTAATTACCCAATTTAAGAGACCCTGAGGGATTCACGTCATTATCTTGCATGAGTGCGTAACTCATAGTCTAAGCATTTTGGCATTTTGTAAAGAAGAGGAAGACAAAAGGGTGTGTCATTTTCAACCTTGTGTGACTGAAAGAAAGAAAGAAAGAAAAGCAGAGTTGGCGTCTTTTACCCTCCACGCAGCTTAAAACACGCAGTGGCAAATATAGACACTCTCCTTGACACGTTTTCATCTCCCCCCCTCCCATTTTTCTTATTCTATCCTTTCTTTCTTTAATTTAAGGTCTGCAACAAAAACCTCTTTCAAGATTTACATCATCTTATTAGTTTGCTCCAAATCAAAACCTTCCTTCCTTCCCATACAACATGTCTCACACTTACACCCACATGAATATACATCTATAGAGTCATAGAGTGTGTAGTGTGTGTTTGTGTGTCGAGAGAGAGGGAGGGAAATTAAACGGTAGGAGTTATATATATGTTGTTGTGTAAATTCACGAGCAAAAGAGGAAACGAAAAAGGAAAGAGAAGAAGAAGTTGATGAGGATAATAGTATAAGGGGGGACTTATCGCATGTTTGCTTCACGCAAACAACTAAATGTTGGGGTTAAGCCTTTGCTCCCTCGCGTGGCTTTAAAGACTTCATCTATCCCTTTTTAAACTCATCATTAAAAATACTACTAACCCCACCAAACCCTAAATTCCTTCAAACACCACCGTTCCCTTTCTTTCTTCTTCTTCTTCTTCTTCTTCTATTCCCCTCCTTCTCTTCTTCCTTCATTTCTAATTCCTCTCTATGAACCCCACAAACCCTACCTTAATTTCTTAACCTAATTAACCACATGCCTTTCAACACCTTCTTATAAAAATTTATATAACCCTTGTAATTAATTAGTCAAACGCAAAAACAAACAACAACCCATTAATTAATTAATTAAAGATGAGTATAAACTCTAGTTCTAGTGGTGGTGGCGGTGGTGGCGGAAGTAGTATCGGTGGAGGTAGTGGAGGTGGTGGCCCTTGTGGTGCTTGCAAATTCTTGAGGAGAAAATGTGTGATAGGTTGTATCTTTGCACCTTACTTCGATTCGGAGCAAGGTGCAACCCACTTTGCAGCGGTGCATAAGGTTTTTGGGGCTAGCAACGTGTCCAAGCTTCTCCTCAACATTCCGGTGCACAAGAGGCTCGATGCGGTGATCACCATTTGTTATGAAGCTCAAGCTAGGCTGAGAGACCCTGTGTATGGTTGCGTTGCTCATATCTTTGCTCTTCAGCAACAGGTAATTCATTAAATTAATTTCATTAATTATTGGTTGATTAATTAGCACGGTTTGAAAAGAATAGAATACCTTTAATAATGTGATTCTAGATAAGGATGAATATTTTCTTGCCAAATTTATTAATTATTTGTTTGCTTCTTTGGTTGTCCTATCAGTATATATCTTCTCCCTATAAGCTTTGCCAGCTATGGTAGCTAGCTAGGTGAATCTTAGAATGTGTGTAGCAGCTATGTAAGACTCCCGTTTCTTTTTCTTTTCTTAACTCGATTAAGATTGAAAACGCTTAATATGGAATTTTAGATATTTAGAATTAGAAGGTCATAGATTGTAGGTGTACAGAGGGTTACTTTGCTATTTAATTTACATATATCAAAGTTGCCAGAAACTGCAAAGACTGCATATATTTTTAATTTTAACCCCCGTTTTTGTTTTGTTTTTTAGCTAAGCATTGAAAATGGAGTAACCCCTCTTCGGATGATCACATGATTCACATCAAATTTGGATGGTTTTGAATTTTGACGCTCATTTTGCAACCTTACAATTGTAAAGAGGGAGTGGCATGAAAGGATGGAGTTGTTTTTTTTCTTTGAAAAAAAAAAATTTGTTTTGCTCAAGGTTTTAAATTATGATTGCATTGTTTGCCTATTGCGGACAATTGACAAAAATGCTATTCGCGATACGATTTCCGAGATTAACAAAATCAAAAAGCGGTCTCAATTGTAATTACGGACTTTTTTTTTAAAAGCACGGTTTTGGTTTCCAAAGGTTGATGTTGATATATTTATAGGTAGAGCACTTTAAGGATCTTGAGTCCATTCATTTTGCAAACATGTTTTTTTAGTTTGTAATTAAAGAGAAGTAAGGTACCCTTCATTCTTCAACACACCCTTTACTTACATGCTAGTAGTGTTCTGTGCCCTCTGAAAGAGGAACAAAAAGTTGGGTTTGGGGAAAGAGGAAAAAAGGGTAGGGCATGCAAAGCCATGGAACCTATAGGGGACAATTCCAATGCTTTTTACTGAAAGCCACAACGTTTAATTGATTAAGAAATGATGTGGTCGGTGGTTAGATAATTGGGTAGACTCTAATAGCCTAAGGCTTTGGTCATTAACGTCTTGGTATTTGCTGGTTTTAGGGGAGATGGTCGGTTAGTTTCTTGGGTTTAAGCAATTTAGATAGGGGCATTACATTTTTGTGTCCCTATCCTTCTTGTAAAATAACCTTAACTTAAAAAAAAAACTCCAATCCTCATCCATTTTCTTTTATTTTATTTTTGAAAAATAGGGGTGTGAAGTGAGACAGAGAAGCAATCTTCCTTAAATTGTGGACGTTTTCTTTTTCTTTTTGGTCATTTTTTTAATCAATTTATTAAGATTGCTTGTTTTGCAAATTGCTTATTTGCAGAGATAATGAACAAGTAGAAGAGCTAAAATGTTGATTATGTGTATGGTAACTTAGCTTTTCCTGCTGTTCTTACATTTACATACTATATTGTTCAAATTTGTGTGATCATATATAAGTTCCAATAAGACAAAAAAAATCAAACAAGCAAAGAAATATATTATGAAAATGCATGAATATATAATTGTTATAGCATACTGTCATGTGACTGTTTAACTAATAGTCATCCTCCTCTATCTTAGAAATTAGTAGTACAATCATTTTATTTAGTTATATGATTAGCTAATCCCTATGCCCTCATAATTGGTCAATGTCAGAAAATTCTCATTATTAAAACAAAATTAATCATTTTCCATTTTTTTTTTGAAGCAATCATTTTCCAATTATATAATGAAGATTGGTATTATTTCAAAACGGTCCTTTTTTTAATTCAATTCTAATCATATTAATTTGTTTATTCTCCCCAAATGACTTCGTTTCTACAAAACTCTTGTTTTATAACCTCGAGAAGTTTGTTTTAAAGTCACGTTTTCATACTTGTCATATTCTTAAGTTCATTCGCTTTCATAAAACTCACCATTTTTGTGTTGCATGTTCAAGATCCTATTTAAAATAGAACCACTGGAATGTACGGAATCCCCTTTGACCCTAAACTTTTCTTAATTAAATCTACCTTTCATGATAGTGTTCCTTAAGTTTTGAACCTGCAGGTTGAAGTTGTCACTTTTTATTAAGGTAAGTGTCTCTTTAATTATGAAGCAAATGCTAACCAGTGCCCTAAGAGCATTGATTAAGGAAACAATGATATAAATTATGTATTGTAAAATGTTGTATTTGATTTTTTCAAAGTTTAAAAATTATAATTTTTAATGTAAAATTTCTATTTTTTGATTCTTTAATCAATGTTTTTAGGTTACTGGTTAACAAGATATTAATTATAATTCTACCAATGACTAAAGCCTCATATAAATTCCCTCACTAGTTCTATATATTATAGGGACAAAAATATGAAAGAAAGGATTAAAGATTCATGGATTTTAAGTTTTTGTTTTTAATATTACAAAACTTTATCAACAATGCATATACATTTGTTGTCCATGGCCTTATATTGTCTTCTTTGTTCAACAGGTGGTGAGTTTACAAGCAGAACTCTCCTACTTACAAGGCCACCTTGCTACACTAGAGGTACCCCAACCACCACAACCTTCTCCACCACAAGCAACCATTGCACCTCCGGTGATCTCAATTGCCAACCTCCCTTCCGCCATGGCCTCCGCCTCTACCTCCACCGTGCCAGTCACGTATGATTTATCCTCACTTTTTGATCCCATGACCCAATCTTCATGGACCATGCAACAAAGGCCCATATATTTGGGTAGTGGCACACCAAGCAGTAGCAGTGGTGGTGGTGGAGGTGATCTTCAAGCATTGGCTCGTGAGCTTTCACATAGACATGGATCTACTACTGCACCTCCACCTATGGCTTGTTCTAATGCCTCATCATCTCATCAAATTTCCAAATGATCAATCTTTGACTTAACCAACTAATCTCTGCCTTCAGTTGATATATGTGGAAGACTAGGAAGAGATCTTAAATTTTAAATATTTCATGCTGAGAAATTAAGTAATTAAAATAATGATTTTATATATCCCCCCTCCCCTTTTGTTAATTTCATATATTTTAAATACTTAGTGAACTTACAAATGTTGACCTGCATTGCTTTTAACTAATATTTGGCTCATGAATTATGAAAACAAATTATTTTGACCATTTTGAGTATAGCGAAGTTGCAATATGTGAGAAAGTTAATTTATTTTTCTTAGATATACGAGGCGAAATTCATTTACATTTCAAATTGTTTTAAATCATATATTGTGCTAGCTGTTCAAAAGTTACGTATAATATATAGTTGTAATAGTTATTCAACTGAATGAATGATGTTACAAAACAATTGTTTTGACCAATAAATATATGGATGAAGATCTCCTGTCCTATTTTGGTGTATCACACCATGTCTCAACCAATAATATCTTGTCATGAAAGTTAAAATTTTATTTAATATTGAAAAAGTAGAATATATGACAAGATATTATTGGTTGGGACATGGTGTGGTACACTAAAATGGGACACGAGATCCTCATCCTAAATATATAACACAAGTCAGGACTCAAGATTAAAAGTTAATTAAAAGAGTGAAAAAAAAGGTGCTTTCTTCGATACCCCTAATAATTTTGGGATAAAAATTATCTTGTCTAACTAAAATGTGCTACCTCAATAAATGAGTCATGTTAATATGTTAAGTCAAATGATTATCACCATTTAATTGAACCACCTAAACAGGATAAGTTAAACTTGAGATACAGGAGAATTCCCAAAAAAAAAAAATTTGAGATGGTTAATTTTCCGGAGTACAATGCTTATCATGATAGGTTCTAACAGTGTTGAGCTAGTGTTCATATATGCTTTGCCTGGTTTGGGTGGTTTGTGACTAGCTTGGTAATCTTGGAAAGGAAAACATTTTTTATGTATCATAAATACAATATTTGTGTGAGTTATCATGGTGGTGTGATAGTGATTGAATATATGGTAAATCATATGTAAAATAAGAATGAATATATCAAATATAGATGTGAGTGGGTTTAAATAACAGAACTTCTGGTAAGGATAGTGAAGATGCTTGCAAATATGGTCTGACGCTTATGTCATGTAGTAAACTAGTTTTCTTAGTTTGTAATGAGAACATCCTTGGTCATGCTCTAGTACACTTAAATAGAAAAGTATGATGCCAAAAGGCTCTGAAAATCGAGAGAATCTTCAGGGTGTTTTATAGCATGTTTGGAATCACGGTGGGTGGGACTCCCACCGTGAAAGCTACTAATAGTAGTTTCATTATGGACGCACGTTTTGGAGAGATTTGTCGTGAATCCAAACATGCTATTCCTAAGTCAACTAGGAAGGAAGCAGATGATTCTAGTGTGGTGCACAAGGCTGGGTCGGATCACTCGGGTCGGGCACATCCGGTCGTTGAACTCAAGTGGTTTAGTCACCGGGTTCGGGTCCAACAGATCCCTTTAGGACCCAGGAGAATATGATATAGCCTGTACTTTATTTATAGCAAAACAAATAGACTAAATCCTTCATTTGATTCCTAAAATTATAATACTGTATCAACTATCAATCTTGTTCTTAACATTAATGAAATTTCAAACATGTTCTCGTAGTTGTTCAAAGTTAATCAATTTAATCCTTCCGTCATTAATATCAGGGATTAGATTAATTGAAGTTGAAAACTAGATTAACTTTTAACAATTTCGGTGACATTTTTAAAATTTCGTTAATATAAAAAACAAGGTTAATATCAAAGACCAATTAGAAATATACTCAAAATGAATAACTTGACAATTCCTTTGCTCCGTCCTTCCGGTCTGGGAGAATATTTTCAAAATCTTCAAATCGATTTTACTTGCCATAACAATGGATCTTTGTATATAGTCACTAACATTGGGTTCAAATTATTCTCTAATTTTCATGGTAATCAATCATAAAAAAAATTGATTATTTAAATTGTCTATTTTCCATACATTATTATACAAATAATATAAAGTCGAATTGTAACTCTAGAGACAATAAAGTCTTCCATTCTCGTGAGAAGCAACTCTGAGGCAATCAGGTAGATCAAGCAACAGTAAACACAAGTCTTTTTCCCAAATTATAAAACTCAAATTAAGTCAGGATCACAAAATATCATAGTTGATGAAAATCCTGCTCATGTAAGAAAGTTTATGGTTTAATGAATATTTTGATCCCTGCAAATAGAGTGAGGTTTGGTTTTAGTCCCTCCAAAAAATTTTCTTAGGTTTTGGTCCCTAAACGTTTTAAAACTTTGAAATTCGTCCCTGTCGTTAGGTACCTCCGTTAAGTGATGACGTGACAGACGGAGTGCCACGTCATCAGTGCCACGTGTACAAAAATATTAATTTTTAATTTCACAAAATTTTTTAAATAAGTTTTTAGTCCTTGCAAAGTTCACCAATTTTGGTTTTAGTCCCTGTAAAAAAATATTCTTAGGATTTAGTCCTTGTAATCTTATTTTTTTTTATAAATAATCCTTACCTTGTGGGATGCGTATCTTTCTCTATACTTATTCAATTTAAGTGAAACTAGAGTAGAATTAAAACTATATATATCCAAATAGAGCGAAACTGTATCTTCTTAAATTGTATAGTGGAAGACACGCATCCCACAAGGTAGAGTTTTAATTCAATTTGAACAAGTCATTCACATACTATTTAGTGTTAGTAGCGCAGTTAGTAAAATTTGAGGATACGTATTGTAAGACCAGTAGAATTTGATCTCTACAAATGTTCTGTGTCTCATATTTATTTTTCTTATTGGCATCCTGTTCCCTAAGTCGCATTAGACTCACCTAAAAGATAAAGACCACAAAAGAGGGCCCTTCAGCAGGCCTTACCCAACGGAAAAAAAAAAAGCCACTCACGTGACCAAACTTCTAAAAGATGAGGTTTCCAATGAAAAAGTTGAAAAAATATCACAACAAACATGGCTAAACCTTAACATATACTAGTATGATATATGGGCTTGGGCCATTCTCCACGTACGTAAAACCGTCCCAATCAATATGAATTGTCCAAATAAAAACCATGATACGGGTTATGTCACTTATTGGACGAAGGTCGCATAAAGTAGGTCATATATTTTGAAATATTTTCAAAAATAGGTACAACAGTAACTAGATCATAGTTGCACAGCCTTGATGGCGGACCGATCCGATTGGAAAACCCATAGGTCTTTTTTTTTTTTGTTTAGGTAAAGTCTAGACCCACCTTGTGAACTTGGTGGAGAGGCTCCTAGTGAGCCCCTAGATGGCTCCCCATCAGGGCTTGGGGATAGGAGAAGGGAAATTGAGATAAAGAGTATTAACATGGATGGAACCTCGCTACTCTTACTCCCCAACTCTTACCAATTGGGTTACCCACATGGGATGGTCTATTTGATATTTGGTCACAACAAATCTTTAAGTGATTCGGTCAAATTTGAGGGACCCACCAATTTGTATGCTCAAATTGACTCCATTTTCTCCTTTCTTTTAAAAAAGATTAAGTTTCAAAAAGAATTCGTAGATTTTGAATATGATATGAAATTTTTTTTACACCAAAATGCATTTTGTCATTAGACCATATGCTCCTATTAAGTAATGTTTTGAATTTTCTAATTTATATTGTTATTTAAAAAATTGATTTTCAAAAATTGCAGCTAGATATTTATCAATATCAGCTTAATTACATCACGAGTATTTTTTTAATATGATGTACTTTTTTCACGTGATATTTTTTATGTAAAGTACATTTTTCATATAATTTTTTTATAAAATAGTATTTTATTATTTATTCGAGTTTTCAGGTTCAACCTCTTGACGTGTGGTTATATGACTATGAACTAAATTATTAAAATGCTTATACAAAAAATCTAGGACTAAGGACTAAGGACTAAGACTACATAACTAACAATATATAATGAGGGTATTCAAATCGAATCCAATCCAAATTAAAAAGAAATTAAAAATGGATCCATAATAATTAATAAAAACCAAAAACCGATCAAAATCAAAATTATTTGAATTGATTTAGCTTTATTTTTTAAAAAACAATCGGTTTGGTTCGATTTTCGGATTCATTTTCTAAAATCAATCCAAACCAAACCGAACTGAAGTTGTATACATATACATACATTTATCCTTGAAATTACATAAATATCCAAACACCACACATAATATAGTAAGTTTCTTTTTCATTCCTCTCTCTTTAAAGTTGCTATCATATATTTTTCTTCTTTTATATTGTTACTTGTTAGTTTGATAAGATATTGTGATGTTTCAAGATTAGGTGACTATCTAATATTATTTGTAATGGTTGTATGACCTTATTAGTGGTTTGAAGATTGAACTTTGAATAATATTTTTGTTATTGGTATTTAGGTTTGCAATTTAATTATTTTGTTGGTAAAAAAATCATCCAATCCAATTTTATCAATTTGGATTGTTTTGATTTGAAAATCAGAGTCAATTCAATCCAAACCATATCGAAGGCTATTATCTTATTTGAATCGGATGGTTTTTAAGTTGAAACCCATTGCAAGAATACTGCCTATATATCATTACTTCACTTTACCCGAAATTGATTGTACCTGAGAGCCAGAGTCATCATAAGCCTTTATGATGAACTGTGAAAGAAAAGAAGAGTGAGGGAAAACATTTATGAGAATTGCAGCTATTCTTTCCGAATTCCTGCGCACACATTTAAGTGACAATAGTTTAACACTCTATTTGGTTTAGTAAAGATAATGAGATGAAAGAAAGTGGAAGGAAAGAAAGAGAATGAGAGAAAATGAGATGAAAGTTTAGTTGTTTGGTACGTAAGAGTGAAAATGAAAGGAAATAAAATTAAAATTTTTCTCTCCTCTTGCTTGATTGTGTAGAAAGTGAGAAGAAATAAAAAAACATATTTTGAAATGACATAAATACTCTTAAGTAAAAATGAAATGTAATAAATAGGTCAGAGATAATTAAGTCTTTACATCCTTTTTCTCCTTCTTCCTTACTTTTTTTCCCAAAGTGGGAGGAAAACTTTTCCCCTGTGGATTCCATTTATTTTTTCTTTCCTTCCCTTTTCTATTACAACGAAACGAAGGAAAGGTATATTTTTCTCCTCTTGTTCTTTCTCTTTTTTTTTTCCTTCACTTTTCTTCCCATCCAGAAGTAGGGTAAATTTTTTTCAAACTTCAAAAACACTTTGAACTTCTAAAATAATTTAAAAAATTTCATTCCAAATAGTAAGATTCCTATGGCATTAAAAGCTCAACCAACTCAAACTTTCTCACTTTATGAAAGAGCTACTAAATAAATAAAACCTAAAAATTAATTGGGTCACTGCATCTCAACAAACATTAAAGTTTTGAAATTTTTAATTTTGATGTATTTTGGTGAGATGGGATGGGACGAGTGATAAAGTTTTCTTTCAGTTGTCAGGTGTGACTTATTATGTATCTTTACCTTTCCTTTTAGCAGTACATACTTAGGTTGCGTACTCTGACGGATATACTCACAGATGCGTGTGTGTGTGTGTGTGTGTATATATATATATATATATATATGTCAGTATGTTGTATGTATCTGTTGAGTATTTTAAGTTTTAAATTCCACATGTTTTAGGATTAGATAATTAGGTTACTAATGATTTGGGACATCTCATAACTATCTAGTCAACTAAGTTATGAACCAAAAACCCATATCTCGACTAACTGCCCCATTAACTGACCATGTCCTCCATATTCCTATTATTAAGTGAGTGAGTGTTCGTGGATGTTCATGACTTAGTCAATTCACGAACTGTCCTTGATTCCAGTTGCTTAACTTCTATCTCCATATTCTAAAATCACCTTCAACTTCATCCTAAGAAACTAAGGAAGTGATTATATGACTAAAAGTGCATTTGACTTTATCAGTTTTATGCTACTTCCTTTTATGAATATGATTAAATCCCTTTGGACCCATTTTATCAGCATTTGCACAAGCCTATTAAGGCCTAATAACGACCTCCAAGCCCATCTCGACTCAGCAGTTCTGTTCAGCTGATTTTGCTTTAGCTGGATCACCTCGGCTAAACTTGGTTCAACTAATACTTCTCAGCTTCCTATCTCAACTTGGCAGCTGCGTTTAGCCCATCCTGGTTTAGCCGATCTTAATTCAGTTGATGTTGATTCAGCTGATCTTAGTTCAATTGATATTGATTCAACTCATTGACGAATGTATGCACTTTAGCAGATGGCCTAATACATGATCTGGTCCATTAGCGGCTTCCAAACACATCTTGGCTCAATAGATTTGATAAGGTCATTCTACCTCGACTAAAGCTCTTCAACTATTCTTGCATAGACAAATGCTGCTCATCTGTCTATTATAATTAATTATAACTATGGAAATTATCAATTTTTTGAAGTTAATCCAAACATATACAAAGAATAAGCAAAACTAGAGAGAGGCACCCTACACTAGTCTATCTCAAACGCACAAGACAAAGTGGCAAGTTGTGAATTATAGATTTGGGCATTTGGAAATCATAACAAGCACGAAAAGTCAAAACTTATGGTTTACTCATAACTCTATCGTGCATGCTTTCATGAAGAAATCTTATTTTTAAAGTTATATGTTATATTATCTACGTAACAAGTCTCTAACTTTAAATACAATATTTAGCTCATTTCACTATTATTTATCTACTTTTTGTTTGTAAGTATTCTTTAATCCTCCTAGCTGTCACCTAAAAGTTGTATTATCAATCAAAGTGTTCTGTACACTTTTTGTTTTTTTCTTTGTATTTTAGAACCCCTCTAATAAAATTAGTTGTTAACGGATAAACTAGCGGATAGCTTATAGAGTATAGCGGATGAGGTAACTGATAGCGAAAAAATTAACTTATTTTCTGTGAAAGTGTTTGATAAAATTAGTGGTTGAACTAGCTGAAAAATATAAAATAACATAAAAGAATATCTTCATTAATGATTTTACATAAAAGAGAGAGAAGAGAATAAAGGTAGAATTAAATGAAGATAATAAGGATAAAAGTGGAAAGAAAAATGAAATGCTATAAGCTATAAGCTCAAACACTAGAGTCTGGAAAAAACGCTATAAGCTCGTGAAAAAACGTTATAAGCTCGTGACGGATGCGCTTACCAAACATGGTTATTTTTTCATCCGCTATAAGCTCGTTGAAGTGCCTTGCCAAATAGGCTCTTAATGGTGGTAAGACCGAAATATAAGTTTTTTCTTTGTAATTATCAAAAGGAAAACTTTATTTGAACAATAACTATGGACAATATAGGAGACAATAGTAAATACATGTGACTGTGAGTGAGTATCAAAATATCATGTGTTTTAAGGTGAAGTAGAGATATATATTAAAATATGAATATGTTGTACAAATAACGGGACTATTATCAAAATATGTAGCATACACTTGCGTACACTTAAAGGATATTAAAGGCAAAACTAGTGCCTTGCTTAATCAGTGTCTTAAGGGCATTGATTAAGGAATTAAAAGAAGAAAAATTTTATTGGGAAGTGATGTATTTAATAGTTTAATATGTTAGACACTTAGATTTTCAATAAAAACTTACTTTTTATAGATTCCTTAACTAGTGCCCTTAGGGCATTGTTTAACAAGACCCTAAGTTAATTTAATTTTTTAAATTCGTTCCTTAAATTTTTTTTATGACAAGCAGATCCCTTAAATTTTTTTTGTGACAAATAGGTTTCTTAAATTATTATGACAGTGTATGATTTTGTTATTAAATCAGTGAATTATGATATCATAAAAAAAATTTAACGGACCTATTTATTATAAAAAAATCTTAAGGATGTTTTTATCACAAAAAAAAAAACTTAAAAAATCAATTTAAAAAATTAAATTAACTTAAAAATCAAAACACTAGTTTTGGCGAGATGCACTTTTAAAAAAATATTATCCAAAGAAAGGAAAATGAAACACTTCCATTTCTCCGGCGACCCGAGAGCTGCATTATCCTCAAAATTACATCTAGTAACCTCATCCATTCACGATGAAGGAAAGGGCTTTTACGTCAATTCAATTTCATAAGCGAACGAACCCGAACGCGATCTCAAATTTAGTAGTAAAAAAAGCAGTAACCTTCCCTGCGATTCAGATCACGGAACCTCACTCACTCGCTTCCTCTCCCTACGAACTCACTGAGTCAAGTCGCCGCCATTGTTGAACCACCCATCGAGCTCCACCAATCTCACTCTCTTAGCTCATGGAACCACAATCCTAACGCAAAATCGCTTGCATTCTCTCGAAGGTCTCAGATCTCTTAGCGTCACCGAGTCACACAACTCCTCCTTAACTCGGGAATGGCTTCTTCGGAAGCCGATTCCCGTCTGAGTCAACTCGTCGTCCCCGCGCTCGAGAAGATCGTCAAGAACGCTTCGTGGCGAAAGCACGCGAAGCTCGCTCACGAGTGCAAATCCGTCATCGAGAGGCTCACGAATCAGCAGTTACCACCAGGTTCCCCTTCCGATGAACCGGAAAACTCGCCGCCGGGACCGCTCCACGACGGAGGTCCCGTGGAGTACTCTCTCGCCGAGTCCGAATCGATCCTCAGCCCTCTCATCAATGCAGCCGGCTCCGGCGTCTTAAAGATCGCCGATCCTGCCGTCGATGCGATCCAGAAACTCATCGCCCACGGCTACCTCCGCGGCGAGGTGGACCCTGGCGGCGGCGCCGCGGAGGCGAAATTGCTGTCGAAGCTGTTCGAATCGGTGTGCAAGTGCCACGATTTGGGAGACGATGCGATGGAATTGCTTCTTCTGAAGACGCTTCTATCCGCGGTAACGTCAATTTCGTTGCGAATTCACGGCGATTGTTTGCTTTTGATTGTGAGAACTTGTTATGATATATATCTGTTGAGTAAAAATGTGGTGAATCAGACGACGGCAAAAGCGTCGTTGATCCAGATGTTGGTGATTGTGTTTAGAAGAATGGAAGCGGATTCGTCCACGGTTCCAATTCAGCCAATCGTGGTGGCTGAATTGATGGAACCTGTGGAAAAATCTGATGTAGATAACAGCATGACACAGTTTGTGCAAGGGTTTATCACTAGGATTATGCAGGACATTGATGGGGTTTTGAACCCTGTGACCCCTAGTAAGATTTCTTCGTTAGGTGGGTATGATGGTGCATTTGAGACCACCACGGTGGAGACCACGAATCCAACGGATTTGTTGGATTCGACGGACAAGGACATGTTGGATGCCAAGTATTGGGAGATCAGTATGTATAAGACGGCTTTGGAGGGAAGGAAAGGAGAGCTGGTGGATGGGGAGATGGTGGAGAGGGATGATGATTTGGAAGTTCAGATTGGAAACAAGTTGAGGAGGGATGCTTTTTTGGTGTTCAGGGCACTTTGTAAATTGTCCATGAAGACGCCACCTAAGGAGGCCTCTACCGATCCACAGTTGATGAAGGGGAAGATTGTGGCTTTGGAATTGTTGAAGATTTTGCTGGAGAATGCTGGAGCTGTTTTCAGGACCAGCGAAAGGTATCTCATTTTTCTGGAATTCCTTTTTAGGACTAAGTTTTGAAATGTTGACATTTTTTGTAGGTTAGGTAGAAGATATGTCCTGGTTTAATTAAATTTATTGATAGACAGCAAGAAGGTGTAGTTTCTGCACTAAACATAGTTGTGAAGGTGGTAAACATGGCTGCTACATTGTCTGGTAGATCTGTCTAGTCAATAATAGTATCACACTCTCACGCTACATTATATGGTTTAGGAATTTAGGATCCTTGTAGAAAATGATTTTAGCCAATCTGACCATTGAGTCGTATCTAGTTAGCATGTTGATTTATATTGGACACAAAGTGTCATAAAATTTAAACTAAGGGCATGTGATCAAGTGGTGAATATTTTCACTTGCTTCAAAATTGTATTATTCGATAATATGAATATCAGTTGATGGAGTAAAATATAATCTTGGGTTAATGTGAAATTTTTTGTGCATGTTATGTGTGAAGTGTACTTTTAAATTTCAATCTATTGGTTGATTTTGTAGAATACTAATCCAGTGAAAAACATTTTCGTTTGTTAAGAATGAATTTGTTTTATGTTGCTGTCAACAGATCCTAGCCCCACATATATAATCATCTATGATATAATCTGAAGAGAAGTATGTCAATGTCATAGTGTTGTGTCTGAGAATTTTTTATCGGGGATTGTTAGATCTGGCTTCACAATTTGTGACTCTGCTTTGGATAAAATCCCTCTGGTCTCAGGAGTTCCTTTAAGTTGGATATTTTATGGTTTCTTCTAGAATGGAGCATCTTTTTTGAAAGTTAATTTTGGACCATAAAATTTAAGTTTTTAGTTATGCAACCGTATTTAAAGTTGATTGATATGGTTGTCAGTAAGGGTGGTGGTCATTGTCCAGTATAACATTTGAAGTAATTTGGTGATTGTATGTACAGTGCAAAGTGCTTTTTGTTGTCAAACATCTTGATCCTTTCTGCATCTTCCCCTCCTTTTTATAGAGCTTATAATCTAGATCCCAATGTAAGCTACATATGATATTTAAGATCCTAAGTTCCTCGGTGAAAATATTTGTTCAGTTTTGGTCTTTCATTTTCTATTTTAACAACATAAAAGAAGAATCACACTGGTAATCACTCTTAGATTTTGTCAATCTCAATAGGAGTGAATACCAATGTGCAATGTCATTCTTGAAGTAAATGGGGACTTTGTTATCTTGGCCTTCTCAATTTTATGTTATTCTTGGATTCTTCTTTAGACAAATTGTTTTTTGCTGCCGCTTGTATATTTGGAAACTAGCAATCTGGAAGTTTTGGAGCTTTACCCAATGCTTGGATGGAAGCGTTTGGGGGGGAAAGGAGCAAGGTTGTCAAGATCGCGCGCTACCTCGTGGGAGCGCACGATTCCACGATTTTTGCTTAACCAACCAAGGCAGCGCAGAGGCGAAATCGCCGGAGGAGCAGGCGCGGCTGGAGCGACGGGGAAGATCGCAAACCACGTAGAAGCGACGCGTTTCCTCGTTCACGATTAGGGTTTTCTAACCCGTTTTTCGGGTTTCAACCTGGTTTCATCCAAATAACTCGCTCCGGCCCAACCTAAACAAAGCACCCTCTCAACCCAAAATGCTATTAGTCACCGACCTATTTCACATTTCACTAAAGTAACAGTTATTTTTTAACTTATAATGGTATTAACTCTTTTTTTTGGTATTGTCAACACTTAAAATATTTTACCGTTCGATTATTCCTTCCTAATATTGAGACTGAGAGTTCCGAGAATGACAGTGTTATATACGATTATATCACCCCCCCTTCTTCTATTCTTCAGCATCTCACGATTCTCACCAACATCATTACGAGTTGTTTTTTCTTCTCTACTTGTTCTTCGTCTGTGGTCGAGCACTACTTACTAGAGTTCCCCGTTTCTTCTCTCTTTCACTTTTATTTATGTATGAGTTTGTGACTTATGATTTATATGACATTCTTATGTTAAGGTTATTTTGGTGTTTTAAGGTTATTTTTTTTATTTATGTTATTTTATATGCATATATAAATAACTAAATATAATTTTATCTCTTTGGTGGGATCATACGATCCGTGTTACGATCCCACGTGTTACGATCTTTTATTACGCAAACGATCCTAGGTAAGATCTCGAGTTTGACAACCTTGGAAAGGAGGGGAGGGGCAATTTTTCATTTATAAATTGAGAAAGTTATAAAATGTTTATAAAGATGCATAAGGGATGTTGGAAGGCTACATGATAATCTCTCGTTTTAAAAGTTCTCAAATATGGAGAATGTTTAGTGAAAATGAAACATTACCCCTCCCCTCCTTTTCCGTCCAAACTTTCCCGTCCAAACGTGCCTTCAAGAATTGGTGTGCACTGAGTCACTGACGAACAACACCCTTTTCCCACTAGGTTGGGTAAGTTACACGGATCAAATAATGTCATTGTGTTCTGTCATAAGCCAAGTTTTAGCATTAACCCAATCATATCAGTATTTTTCCCCATCTCTAATTGCAGACAGGAAGTTAAGTACATCTGGTAATCAACATTGTTTGTCTTTCCCTGGCATTTGAGATTAATTGACATATTAAATAGGAAAATTATTTTCTTATTAGAAATTTGCATGGTACTTGAAATGCTTACCAGCTTTTCTGGTAAATAAGGTTTCATTTGTACCTAACAATTTATTGCAATTTATAGAACTAAAATTTATACAACTCCTTGTGGTTTTTCCCCCCCCTGCAACAATTTATGCTCTGTATGGGTTCGTTTTTGAACTTCCAGCATCTTAAGCATTGTTCTGAGGCATTACCATGGCCATGCAAGTCATGTGCTATAAGAATCTTTTTCTAGCTACCAGTAAAAATAAATGAACAATTGGGTGAATGCATAAAAGGAAATTTTCAATCTTGCATTATTCCTGAATCAACTTCATTACTTGTGTCCTACACAACTTTAAATACTGTACTTATAAATGGTTAATCAGGAGTTAGTGGAGTAACTAATTAAAGCTTGTAAACCTAAACCTGCTGTCCATGAATTGCATATGCTTCATCTTCTACTATTATATTTTTTGAGTGTTCATGGACTATTACTGTATTGTGATTTTTGGTTCCTTTATACTTGTCTAGTGTCTCTTGAATTTTGTATGGAACCTTCTTTTTTTGAGTTCGAAATCTCCTTGTTTTAAGTTATCATATAGCAGAGTAAGACTATCTCCCCCCCCCCCCCAATACATTGTACACTACTTGACCCTATTCTTCTATTTTTTTATAACTGATGGTTACTTTTGGTTGTGATTAAGCAGGTTTTTAGGTGCCATCAAGCAGTACTTATGTTTATCATTGTTGAAGAACAGTGCTTCAACTCTTTTGATCGTTTTTCAGCTATCATGCTCCATATTCATCAGTCTGGTATCAAGATTTAGAGCTGGATTGAAAGCAGAAATTGGAGTTTTTTTCCCTATGATTGTTCTCAGGGTCCTAGAAAATGTTTCTCAACCAAATTTTCAGCAAAAGATGATTGTGCTTCGATTTCTAGAGAAGCTTTGTGTTGATTCACAGATATTGGTTGACATATTTATCAACTATGACTGTGATGTCAATTCACCAAACATATTTGAGAGGTGTGTTATGGTTTATTTTATTTAATTTTTTTGGTATATAATTTATTTGATTTACGTTATGAATAATATGTGCAATTTCATCTTTAGAGTATGGATCTCAAGTTTAATAGCATTTTCATGTTCTTGGATTGTTTTCATATAATATTCATGCCGGCGTGCTGTGGTTGTCTTGATTGTCACCTAGAATACTCTATATTATATCTAATTGTTATGTTATGTTCCTCTTAGGATGGTCAATGGACTTCTTAAAACTGCTCAAGGTGTCCCTCCTGGTGTAACAACCACACTTTTGCCACCTCAAGAAGCAATACTAAAACTTGAAGCCATGAAAAGCTTGGTTGCTGTTTTAAAATCAATGGGAGACTGGATAAACAAACAGTTGCGAATTCCAGATCCTCATTCAGCCAAGAAAGTTGAACCAGCTGAAAACAGCCCTGAAGCTGGAGGTTTCACCACGGTAAATGGGAATGGGGAAGAGCCAGTTGAAGGATCAGACTCTCATTGTGAAATCCCCAATGATGCATCTGATGTTTCAACTATTGAGCAACGCCGTGCTTATAAACTGGAACTTCAGGTAAGCAAATGAATAAGGTTTTGAGAAGCACATATATCTTTGACTTGCTTTAGCTTTTTATTAATGAAGCTAATGCAATTTTATGGCAGGAAGGTATATCACTTTTTAATAGGAAGCCTAAGAAAGGAATTGAGTTTCTCATCAATGCCAACAAAGTGGGTGATTCACCAGAGGATATAGCTGCTTTTCTTAAAGATGCATCTGGGTTGAACAAGACTTTGATTGGTGATTATCTGGGTGAAAGGGAAGAATTGCCCTTGAAGGTAATGCATGCATATGCAGATTCCTTTAACTTTCAAGGGATGGAGTTTGACGAGGCAATCAGGGCCTTTCTTCAAGGATTTAGATTGCCTGGTGAGGCACAGAAAATTGATCGGATTATGGAAAAATTTGCTGAACGTTATTGCAAATGCAACCCAAAGGCCTTTTCTAGTGCTGACACAGCATATGTCCTTGCATATTCTGTGATACTGCTAAACACGGATGCTCACAATCCTACGGTGAAGAACAAGGTGTGCTCAGATAATTCTCTAAATTGACCTACAAATAATTATGGTAGATATGATGGCTTATTTTGTTTTGGTTGTTGAGTTATGCAGATGTCTGCCGATGATTTCATAAGAAACAATCGTGGCATTGATGACGGAAAAGATCTACCAGAGGAATACTTGAGGTCCTTGTTTGAGAGAATATCTAGAAATGAGATCAAAATGAAAGATAATGATATGGCTCCCCAACAAAGACAGTCCGTGAATCCTAATAGACTATTAGGCTTGGATAGTATATTGAATATCGTGATCCGTAAGCGTGGGGAAGATATGGAGACCAGTGATGATCTTATCCGCCATATGCAAGAGCAGTTCAAAGAAAAAGCTCGCAAAACTGAGTATGTTCACCCATATTATCCTTTTCTCTATAAGAGATTATTTGGTTTCCAAATTCTTTTCTCTAGTATCGCACAACATTAAGCCGGTGCTGTTTTTGGCATGAAGAATCTTATTTTGCACTTGTTCATTTAACTTCGTAGTTTTTCTAGTATTTATCTGCTTTTTAAATGATCCATGTCTGTTTGGAGTGTTGTGCATCAATTTCTTTCTTCTTTTTTTATTAATCTTTTAATGCCAGTTAGGTTAATTGTTTGGAATTTTGAAGTTGATTGGTTCTTCTTTTGATAGATATTTATTCTTTTTTTATTGCAGTTCCTTTCATAAATTTTGTGTAAACATTAGTTCCAGTTTTTTTTTTTTTTTTATGATATGTATTTGCTTGCAATTTGTAGGTCAGTATATTATGCAGCAACAGATGTTGTAATACTTAGATTCATGATTGAGGTGTGCTGGGCACCGATGCTAGCTGCTTTCAGTGTCCCTCTTGATCAAAGCGACGATGAAGTTGTAATATCTCTTTGTCTTGAAGGCTTTCGCTATGCCATTCATGTCACTTCTGTAATGTCCATGAAGACTCATAGAGATGCTTTTGTGACTTCGTTAGCAAAGTTCACCTCGCTGCATTCTCCTGCTGATATTAAGCAGAAAAATGTAGATGCAATAAAGGTTGGTGAAATTTAACTTCTATTCAAGCTGGCTTATGAACAATTTAATAAGCTTAAGGCATTGTCAATTAGCAATTCTCGATGTGTGTTATGTTACTTTCTACTCAGATTATTTTTGCATTCCTGTGGCATCTTTTATGATTTCAATCCATGTTCACTTTTTTTTTATAATGAATGTTTCTATCCTTTTTCATTGTTGTCCATGTTTTTATCCTTTCTAAAGCTACACTCTCTGCAAGTGCTTTCATCACTATATATATGCCAATAAAAAAAAAACAATAGTTTGGCCTTCCCTTCTGCCACAAATGTGATAATTACCAAATTAATGAAGTCTTTGTGGAGTTTTGCTGTATTTGCTGAAAATCATTCTAGGAACAATATTTTAGGACATGTTATAGTCGTTATATGCTGGATCTTTTAATTTTGTGGTAATATATTCTTGGTACCTAAACTGAATGCTAAGTTGTTGTTGATAGCTTGATATAACATTGAACTTGCTATCGGTTTTCTTGATAGGCAATAGTTACCATTGCTGATGAGGATGGAAATTACTTACAAGAAGCTTGGGAGCATATCTTGACTTGTGTTTCCCGGTTTGAGCATCTGCATCTTCTTGGGGAGGGGGCTCCACCAGATGCCACATTCTTTGCCTTTCCTCAGAATGATTCAGAGAAAACAAAGCAAGCAAAATCAACAATTCTTCCTGTTTTGAAGAAGAAGGGACCCGGGAGGATGCAGTATGCAGCCGCCACATTGATGCGGGGTTCATATGATAGTGCTGGAATTGGCGGTAATGCTTCTGGAGCAGTCACATCAGAACAGGTGAACAATCTAGTTTCTAATTTGAATATGTTGGAACAAGTTGGAAGCTCAGAAATGAATCGCATATTCACTCGGAGTCAGAAGTTAAACAGTGAGGCGATAATTGATTTTGTTAAGGCTCTATGCAAGGTCTCAATGGAGGAATTGAGATCTCCATCGGATCCACGGGTTTTCAGCCTTACAAAGATTGTTGAGATTGCGTATGTATTACTCACCTACTACTTAATGCATGCTACCTTTTTCCCCTCCCTTTGAACTTCTTTTTTCTAGTGGCTCTTGGGGTTCATGGGTTGAGGGTTATTACAAAAAAGCAACAAAGTTAATGGCACTCAGTGCACTGATTTTTCAGGACATTGCACTACTCTTTCTTTTTGTTTATAAACTGGGCACTTTGCTACCCTGATTTTCTTTTATTTGGCTGATTGCTTCTTTGGCTGATTGCATTTAACTCCAAGGTTTTGATCGTAAATAAGACAATTGATTAAGTGCATAATTTTATTGATGAGAGGAACGTTACAAGTGCTCCCTCCCTTTGAACTTTTTTTTTCTAGTGGCTCTTGGGGTTCATGGGTCGGGGGTTATTACAAAAAAGCAGCAAAGTTAATGGCACTCAGTACACTGATTTTCAAGGCATTGCACTATTTCTTTTTGTTTGTAAACTGGGCACTTTGCCACCCTGATTTTCTTTTATTTGGCTGATTGCTTGCTTCTTTGGCTGATTGCATTTAACTCCAAGGTTTTGATGGTAAATAAGACAATTGATTAAGTGCATAATTTTATTGATGAGAGGAACGTTACAAGTGCTCCTTCTAAATTCCCAAACCTCATGTACAACCCTTTGTAGTCTGGGCAAATTGTTGAATAGAAGTATTGAACTATAAGATGTCAATGGTCTGTTTATAGACTTGATTTATGGTGGAAATCATGGCATCGTTTGATCCATGTAGCTGACCCCATCTAGTGGGAAAGGCTTGGTTGTTGTTGAAGTATGGAACTATTTTTCCTGTCCAAGTCTGGTAATATCATGGGGGGTTGCATGTGAAGAGGTCACCTGTTACTTTTAACTCCAAGGTTTAGATGGTAAATAAAGCAATTGACAGAGTGCTTAATTTTATTAATGAGAGAAACATTACAAGTGTGGTTAATGTTTATCTGAAAAAGAAAAGTTCGGCCAGAGCATTGAGTATATGGTTAATGTTTCATGATTGATTGATGTTTATACACTGCTGTCTAAATTATATTGTTTGACATGATTATTATTGTGTAACAGGCACTATAATATGAACCGCATCAGGCTTGTGTGGTCAAGCATCTGGCATGTTCTCTCTGATTTCTTTGTAACCATTGGCTGTTGTGCAAACCTTTCAATTGCAATTTTTGCAATGGATTCCTTGCGTCAGTTGTCAATGAAATTTCTGGAGCGGGAAGAGTTGGCTAACTATAATTTTCAAAACGAATTTATGAAGCCTTTTGTCATTGTTATGCGAAAGAGTAGTGCTGTTGAAATTAGAGAACTAATTATCAGATGTGTTTCTCAAATGGTTTTATCTCGTGTCAATAATGTCAAATCCGGATGGAAGAGCATGTTCATGGTAGAGCTGATAAACTTTTGTTGTCCATACAGCTTCAATTAACATCAAATGTTTTGTTTTGTTTTTGTCTATTGGAGATTTTTTCCACTTATTGCTTATTGACTTGGTTTCAGGTATTCACAACAGCAGCTTATGATGACCACAGAAACATTGTTCTCTTAGCTTTTGAAATTATTGAGAAGATAATTCGAGATTACTTTCCATACATCACTGAGACCGAAACCACCACCTTCACAGACTGTGTGAATTGTCTAATTGCTTTCACCAATAGCAGATTCAACAAAGAGATTAGTTTAAATGCCATTGCTTTTCTTCGGTTCTGTGCAACAAAACTAGCAGAAGGAGACCTTGGCTCATCATCGAGGAATAAAGATAAGGAAGTTTCTGGAAAGATGTCCTCACCTTCACCTCGAACAGGAAAAGAGGGGAAACAAGATAATGGAGAGGTGACTGACAAGGATGATCATCTCTATTTCTGGTTTCCTTTATTGGCTGGTGAGGACATCGTAACTAGTTTATCTAGTCATGAATTAGGGAAAAAGTAGTTAATTTATGTTGCTTGGGCAAATGATTAGTATCTCATGGTGCCATCTTGTTTTATGTTGTAAGAACTAAGAAGCTTGGCTTGTTTCAGATTTTCTTAATTTCAATTTCTATTTTGTGCAGGTTTGTCCGAGCTTAGCTTTGACCCAAGGCCTGAGATTAGGAAGAGTGCCTTGGAAGTCCTGTTTGAAACTTTACGCAATCATGGCCATCTCTTTTCACTTCCTTTATGGGAAAGAGTATTTGAGTCGGTCCTGTTTCCAATATTTGATTATGTTCGACATGCTATTGATCCTTCAGGGAGTAGTTCACCGGTTAATGAAGTAGAGACTGATGGTGAACTTGATCAAGATGCTTGGCTTTATGAGACATGCACATTGGCCCTCCAATTGGTTGTAGATCTTTTTGTCAACTTTTACAATACTGTCAATCCACTTTTAAGAAAGGTGCTGATGCTCCTGGTAAGCTTTATAAAGCGTCCTCATCAAAACCTTGCTGGCATTGGTATTGCTGCATTTGTTCGTTTGATGAGTAATGCTGGAGAGCTATTTTCTGATGAAAAGTGGTTAGAAGTGGTTTTGTCACTGAAAGAAGCAGCAACTGCAACACTCCCTAACTTTTCATTCCTTGAAAGTGAAGACTTTGTGGCTAGAAATAATGAACATGCTTCAACAGCTGAAGATGACAGAGATCATGCTGAGTCTGGCTCACCAAATAATTTAGCAAGCCTGAGGACCCACCGTCTTTATGCATATTTATCAGATGCTAAATGCCGAGCTGCTGTTCAGCTTTTATTGATTCAGGTTAATTCTTTTCCTGTTCCTCCAAAATTTGTTAAAATGCCTTATAGAAAGAAATATAAAGGAAATTCTAAAAGTTATAGTTCAAGTGGCATTTATTCTATCAAGGGAGTCAGGGACTGCTTGATCCCAGGGTTGAATCATCCTAGGCCGCTTTACTCACTTTAGCTTGCCTTTCCCTGTTTCACGTCAGGTCATACGCTTCCTTTGCCCCAAAAGAAAAAAAGGAAGCCATAGCCAAATGTTTTACATAAAGTGATAAAGACTTTAGTTGGTGTTTTAATAGAAAAATCATCAAGATCTTTTATCATTTAAGTTACCACTAATTATAAATATTTTAGCCCTACTAAAATTGTGTAGTCTTAGGAATATGCACCAGCTGGGAGGAAGTGTGTCTTTCCATTCAACACCTCATTTCAATACATATTAATGTGCACTGACAATTACTATTATGCATGCCAGCCATAATAGATGCATATGGTTTTCGAAAAATGATGTTAACTTGTCCTGAAATTGGCAGGCGGTGATGGAAATCTATAATATGTATCGATCTCACCTTTCTGCAAAAACCATGCTAGTCCTGTTTGATGCTTTGCATGATGTAGCATTACATGCTCACAAGATCAACAGCAATACTATATTGCGGTCAAAGCTACAAGAGTTTGGTTCTATGACCCAAATGCAAGACCCTCCACTGTTACGCCTTGAGAATGAGACGTACCAAATATGCCTTACATTTTTACAGAACCTAGTTGTCGACAGGCCTCCTAGTTATGAGGAGGCTGAGGTTGAATCTCATCTTGTCTGGCTTTGTCAGGAGGTTTTGGAGTTTTATATTCAAGTTGCAGGTTTTGGACGAATATCTGAATCTTCTCATGGTAGACAGCCACATTGGCTAATTCCTCTAGGCTCTGGGAAGAGGAGAGAATTGGCTGCGCGTTCACCTCTTGTTGTGGCTACTCTTCAGGCTATTTGTAGTTTGGGAGAGATTTCTTTTGAGAAGAACCTGTCTCATTTTTTCCCTCTTCTCTCAAGCTTGGTAAGTTGTGAGCATGGGTCAAACGAAGTCCAGGTTGCTCTCAGTGATATGCTTAGTTTATCAGTTGGTCCTGTTTTGCTACAGTCATGTTGATCATTTGGGTAAGACTAACCCTGCATTTTGAGATGTAGGTTATTTTTGTTTAAATCTTTATGTTCATAATTTCCGTGGCCCGCCTTCGCCTTGTTTTACTTGTCAATAATATAGTTTGACAGTGTACGAAAGTAGTTATTTTGTGTTAGCTACACCTTCTAAGTTCTGTATTTTAGAAGCCTAGCTTTTCCTGTCAGAATTGATATGAATTACCAAGAGACCTAATGTTGTATGTTTACCTTTTACTCATTTTTGAAAAAGAATTAGTTTTTCAGCATTATCCCCTGTAAAAATTTGTTTATCGGGATTTTCTTGTTAGACGTTGATTAATTTGCTAGTTGTAAAACGTGAGTTATAATTAGTGAAGATGCCTTTTATGAGGATTTGGTTTAAATTCATAAGATTTTGATTTTGCTGAAGATTAAGATTAAGATAAAGGGAAATTATGACTTTACATGGGATTTAATTTAATTACACTTGGTATCCCTCTTCTTTCCAAAGTTACTTTTACATCTCGTTATGGGAGTCAAGTGTAATTACACAATAATCTCTCCTCCATGAGAGGTAAGTGTAATGATAACTAAATTTCAAGGGAGGTAAGTGTAACTTTCGAAAGAAGAGGAATGCGAGTATAATTATGTCAAAACTCAGGATATTAACGTAATTTTCCCGTAAGACAGATGTCATGGATCAACCTTCAAGTGTGTGAAGAGATTTGGTTTTTATAAAATACAACAATTTGTGCAATTATATGGCTTATATAAACTGATTGCAGAGCGACAGAGAAGTTTAACCCTGGAAATAGGAGATTAATGAAGTTAGATGCACTTTTAAACTTACGAAAGATATTTGGTTAAGGAATAAAAAAGCTGGAGAATGTGAGCGAGTGTTCTAAGGATATTGGTTAAGGAATCAAGAAAATAAAGTTTTCATTAGGGATGGCAAAGTGGGTCAGTCTGTCCAGCCCTGCCATTAACCCACCCAAAACGGGACGGGACGGGTCAACCCGTTTTAGACATATGGGTTAATCTCCCAACCCACCCCGCCTAATGGTGGGTTGGCGGGTTGGCCTGTCAAACACATAAAAACATAATTTGGATTGGCGGATTGACCCGCTATAAAAATAAAAAAAATTAACAAAAAATCATATAATATTCCTTTTTTTTTTTTGGCAATCTTCATATCCTTTCTTAAATTATTATTAAAAAATTAGAATAATCTTATTTTATAACATGCAATTTGTGTTATAAAAGTAAAGACATTATTTTTGTAGTATAAAATAATTTCAAGTAACAATTAAATTAAATTAAATAATATTAAATAATTAATAAAAAAATTTATTTTTTAATATGGCTGGTTGGCGGGTCAATCCGTCCGGTCACCAACCCGTTTTCGGGTGGATTAAGCGGGACGGGTCAAAGTGGGTTGGTGGGTTGAGATCAAATTCTGGCGGGTTGACGGGTTGATCCACGAGTCACATCCTACTTTGCCATCCCTAATTTTCATCGGGAAATAATGTATTCAATATTTTACGAAATGTTATATTTAGTTTTGCAATAAAATTTTGCTTTTATTGAATTCATTAATAAGTATCCCTAGGATACTCTTTCGCATAACCCTAAAATGTTTAATGGGGAAGTGATGTAGATAGTTTTTGAAAAAGTGAAGTTTGAGTTTTTCAATAAAATCTTATCCTGTTAGCACACTGATTAGCAAGATATAAAGGAGAATGACATGACCCGAACTTAAAATACCTTCGGGTATTCTACCCTACTGTTAAAGGAAGTTTCCTTCACACGGATTAATAATGGAACACAAGTTCCCAGTGAGATGGTTGTCTGCTTATTCACAAAATCCAAACACCGCCACCAAGGTAAACTGCTTTGACATTGATCCAGTTGCAGTCCAGCGGAGACCACAACAAGTACAGGACAAAATAATTAATAAGCCTGTGAAAGTGAAATCTGCCGGCACTTTGTGTGCGTTATTTTTATGAATTTTCTACCACCCACCAAACAAGACCTTAATCATACTCATACGGAATCAGTCTCTCTAAATCCATCCTTACCTGCTAGTGTATGTGATTTAATGAAAGTAGTTTCAAGATCTGCTAATGCAAAAAAAAAAAAAAAAAAAAAAAAAGAGACTAGAAAACATAAAGATCCCGGGTTTTGTCTCATAAAAGGGTTCATCCTTATGTGAACAGACCTAGTAAAACTTGGAGAATTATTACTACCAAGGTGACAAAAGGGCTTGTCATAAAGCCACACAGCTCATAACATCATCCAAATGTCAGCCCAATACAGAAACAATTTTCTTTTATTTCCACTGCTCCTATCATTTGAATAGTTAACTCCACCACCACAATTCTTAGTCTCCCTCAATTATGTTGCAACCTTTCACTACTTGCTTCACCTTTCTTCATAGGAAGGCTAAATTCCTCTTCAATCAGCCAAAAAGCATAGACATGATGAGTGTCTGTTGCAGGAGAAAACGACCCAACAACAGATTCTCTTCAAATTCTGACCTGTCAACCTCTTCATTCGCTCACATGAAGGTGTCTAGCCAGTTTCAACAAGTTTTCAAGCTTATTGATAGTAATGGGGATGGAAAGATATCAACAGCTGAGCTCAGTGATGTGCTTTCATGCTTGGGATACAACAAGTGCATAGCTGCTAAAGAAGCTGAAGGAATGGTAAGAGTGTTGGACTTCAATGGAGATGGGTTTGTAGACTTGGATGAGTTCATGGTTGTCATGAATGACATAGAAGGAGGCAAGGTTGGAAGTGGTAACCACCAAGATGATTATCTCAGGGATGCCTTTCTTGTCTATGACACTGACAAGAATGGTTTAATCTCACCTAAGGAACTGCAAAGAGTTCTGCTCAATCTAGGATGTTGTAATTGTAGTCTTAGAGAGTGCAAGCGTATGATCAAAGGGGTTGACAAGAATGGAGATGGGTTCGTGGATTTTGAAGAATTTAGATCCCTGATGAAAACAGGACTCGCCAAATAGAGCTTTATTGCAAAATTAAAATGGGTTTGTGCTCTATTTTTAGTATTATTTTCCTTTTTTTCTGTTCACTTCACTTGAATTGTTGTCTGATCATACTCCATAGGAGCCTCAAATTGGATGAGAAAAGAGATTAAATAACATGATTTCCTTCTGGTTAGGATGATTGAATGTTTTAGAGGAGGAGAATTATTAGTGTATATTGATTGATTATGTTTTTTTTAGGAGAAAACTTTTCGAACCAACATTTTGTGGTCAGCAAGATTCCCTTTGAGCAAGGAAATAGCAAGTGTCAACCCAGTACAGAGGAATCCACAAGGTTCTCTGATTTCTTAATACTCTCTAGTCCACTCTTTTCTTGGGATTCCTTATTGATCAAGTGGATATGCCAATCAAATGATTTTGTGTGTTTTACATGCTCAATGTTAAAAAAAATGAACCGAAGATTGAATTGGCAATACTTTTTAGATCATGATTTAATTAGTTCAATTGTTTAAATTTATTATAATTAAACTATGATTGAAATATAGTTGAACTGGATAGTGTTTGAATTAGAGACGCAGCCTAATTGTCTCTCTACTTTAATGAATTGATCCAACAAAGATTAACATGAGTTATGGGCAATGATATATTTTTGTCCATTCCTAAGAAAGTGATAGTCTATTTTCTATTTGCTAAGCTCTTTTGCCTTGATAGAGCACAAACCAGTCATATTAGGTACCTTTCTTTTAACTCTCTCTCTGCATATATATTATATATATATACCAAGGAAACATGGGGAGTATGGTGGAGCCCTCTGAATAGCTCAACGGCAAAGAAATGAGCATGAGTTTTTATGAAGGGTTGTTCTATTCTTCTCTTTCGTGAATGCATTCTTCTATTATTTGTCCCTTTCTTGTATCAATAAATTTTGATGTGCCTTGTGTCAATCATTTAATCTTCGGTCTTATTCAAAGTAAAAAACCAACCTTTTCTATAGTGAAATCCACCGTCTTAGTTAAATAGGCAATTGCGTGAAACAAATCATACGAATTGTACATCTATATTATTATATATTTATCTTTTTTAGACAACCGAACAAACATTATTATTATATTATAATATTAAGGTTGCTTTCCAATACAAGTTATACAACATATAGATAACTACAAAATTATTGGAAGCGTTATGAGTAAATACGGCTTTTAAAAGCCGTTTCAGCCAACTGTTAGGTTGCTAAAATATATTTTTCTGTCCTTTATCTTATTTTCAAAATTTATTTTGATTATTTATCTTTAAAAAAATTTATTTTGATAAGATTCATTTTGATAATTTATCCCTCAAACATTACACAAATTCGTTTTTTCTGTCACTTTTGTTATTGATGCCGTTAACCTTTCTCTTATATGGCTGTTAGCGTTAGATGTGACATTAACTACAACGTTGTAATTTTGACCTCCCTCATCTTTTAGGATTTGTTTTTGCAGCTTGACTGACATCATTAATGGTGGCCTTGAAGTTTTATGGAGTTACAGACCAGACATAACTTTTAATTTCATGTTTTTAATTCAAAGGACCCTTTCACCCTCAATTTCCAAATTAGGGTTCTTCATCTCTCAACAACCATCATGGATTCGTCTTTGTTTTTGCACAAAGTATAAGACGAATGCGTCCCTAAACCCAACACCAAACATGGATTCTCAACTTTGCAGGTGGCCTTTGATTCCGTTCTTTTATGGTGGCCTTTAATTGCATTCGCCTTGAATCACTTTTTTGACAAGACCATGTGTTCATTCTTAATTTCATTCGCCTTCATTCGCTTTTTTGACCACTTGGTTCTTTCGCTCTTGAGATTGAAGAATGAAATTAAAGAATGATCACATGGAAGGAAATGAATGGGTCACTTGGTGTGTACAAATGAATGGAAGGAAATGAATGGTTCACTCGTTTTCGCATCACACATTCGCCTTCAACATGGTCTGCAACTCCATAAAATTTCAAGGCCACCATTAATGCATCAATCAAGCTGCAGAAAAAAAAAACCCTACAAGATGAGGGAGGTCAAAACGAGGTCGTAGGTAGCAACATCAGACGTTAACAACCATTTAGGAGAAAAGTTAACGACATTGTTAACGGAAGTGGCGGAAAGGACGAATTTGTGTAACGTTTGAGAGATAAATGACCAAAATGAATCTTTTTAAAGATAAAGGATCAAAACGAATCTTGAAAATAAGATAAAAGAAGGGGGTTGCTAAGGGCACCCCCCTTTTTACTAAGGGTACCCCCTTAAACAGTAAAATACCGAAAATGCCCCTAACAAAAAAGCTTTAAAAGCCTTTTTTTTTTTTTACACTATCATTGTTACCCTCGCAGATTACTAAATTCAGAGAGTTGTAAAATTTTTCTGGAATCTCGCAAATAACAGTTGGTTTTTCGCAAATACCTTGTTCACTCGCAAATTAGGTAATTGCGAACTTTTTTTTTGATTTCCTTCACTCGCAAATAAGGTATTTGCGAGTGAAGGAATTTTTTTTACACTCGCAAATAAGATAATTGCGAGGGAAGGAAAATTTTCATTCCCTCGCAAATACCTTATTTGCGAGTGAAGGAAAATTTCCTCTTCCTTCACACGCAAATACAGTATTTACGAGTGAAGGAAAATATTCCTCACTCGCAAATACCTTATTTGCGGGTGATTTTCCTCTTCCTTCACTCGCAAGTTAGGTATTTGCGAGTGAAGGGAAATTTTGCTCACTCGCAAATAAGGTATTTGCGAGTGAAGGAAGATTTTCCTCTTCCTTCACTCGCAAGTTAGGTATCTGCGAGTGAAGGAAAATTTTGCTCACTCGCAAATACCTTATTTGCGAGTGAGAAAAATTTCCCTTCACTCGCAGGATTATCTTAAAAATATTGATTTTAATTTGTTATTTGTTTCAGTAATGCCGCGCACCAGGGGAGCAGGTTGGTTGGCCGGTAGGGAAGGCGGAGGCCAATAGGTTGGCGGTTGAGGCTGCGAGAGCAGAGGCTCAGCGACAGCGGCGACAACAGCGGGATGCTATGACTGCTTCGCACCGCCGGAGATTGGTTGATAGTAGAGCTGCCCCGAGCAGAGGGGGACGTCGTACACCTCAACCTCAGCAGGAGCCACCTCAGTACGAGGATGACGAGGCATCTCAGTACGAGTCACCTCAAGACGAGGGACATGAGGACGAGGGACAACACGACGAGATGCATATTGATGCACGGGCAGCAGAGGGACCATTTCCTGGAGGACCTTCCGATACATCGCTCCTGACTTCATTCAAAGACCACATAGCTTACAGCTTGTGGAATGGAGAGGTAATTATTGTTTACTGTTTTTAAAACATTTAAGGTTTTTTTTTTTTTTTTTACTTTTGTATAATTCATGACAAGACGTATATTTTTATGTGTGCAGGATCGGGAGGACCCGCTTAGGGTTTTTGCGCACGGGAAAAAGTGGCAGAAGTGGTTTGGCGAGCATCAGCCACTACCACCAGCAGTACAGGCTCATGTCGATCGAGCTGGTCTATCGCCTCTTATGTATTGCAGCTATCCGATGGTAGATAACTCGCTGCTGACAGCGTTTTCCCAGAGGTGGCATATGGAGACCAGCTCGTTCCACCTTCCGTTCGGAGAGATGACCATCACGCTGGATGATGTGTCATGCATTTTGGGCATCCCGGTCAGAGGTGCATTGTTTATACCCCCCGAGATGGACATAGATATTGCTATATCAGTTCTGCAGTCGTTGTTGGGGGTATCTTATGAGGATGCTCGGGCGGAGGTGACGGGCACTGAGTGGGCATCTGTCAGTTTATCTTGGCTGCAAGACCTTTATGATGCACGGAGAATTGAGGGTCCGATGGACGAGGCAGCAAGGGCATTCATACTGGTGCTACTCGGGATGACTCTGCTGACGGATAAGACTAGCACTCGTATTTACTGCAAATATATCGAGCTGCTGCGTGAGTTGGAGCTGGTGGGACAGTGGTCCGGGGAGCTTTAGCCCTATGCCACTTGTACGGTTATCTTGGTGACGCCACCAGGTTGGCGTGTCGTGGGTTAGCGGGTTACATGACACTCTTTCAGGTAGCAGTGTGTTATTAAATTAGAAAATTAAATTTACAATTGTTGTAATTTTGACGTGTTTTCGTAACTGATTCGTTATTTGTGACAGGCCTGGATCTACGCGTATTTTCCTACTTCGGTGGTAGATCGTAAACTTGTTGAGGGTTATGAGGGTGCGCCTGTACGCGCTAACCGCTGAAGAAGCAAGAGGGGTCATGGGAGGGTGCTTCCATACAGGCAGGCATTGGATGCGCTGACCGCTGATGACGTGTGCTGGGCACCATGGGCCGCATATAGACAGTATTTCCCATTCGATCCGGTGGCAAACTTTTCGGGGTACCTTCGGTGTGGGAACACTATAGTGCCATATCTGCCTGAGAGAGTACTGCGACAGTTCGGGTTCAGGCAGGAGATTCCTCGGTAGCCACCACGACGTCCCTCGGCTGAGGCCATTAGTCTTAACTGGATGTCCCCTCACCTGTACTCTATTAGATACCTATTTCGGTTGAGGTCGGCCAGTTATCCAGCTGAGTGCGCCCCGGATTACTTGGATTGGTACTACAGGCACTCGCATCCACGGTTGATACCTCCACAGGCCCCACCTCCACAGGCTCCACATGATGCACATGTTGATTGTGTCCCTCGGGTAAGGAATAATAAGTTTTTACATTGTATATATTATGTCTAGTCGTAACGTCATCTATTTTTTTTCCCTATATAATGTACTTATGTTATTATGTATTTATGTCATTTATGTTCATGCGGTTAGTAGGTTGGATAGAATTGCCGCCATGCTGCATCAGATCCTGCATTACGCACAGGAGGGAGATGACATGTGTGACTACCTTCGGGAGGTGCTTCGGATAGCGGAGGATCAGGAGCGCTGAGTTCTTTTATTTTTTTGTAATTTATTTTCATACGAACACTTAGTATTTATTATGTAAATATTATTGTTATTGTTATTGTTATGCAAATATTATTGTTGTTATTAATACACCTCTGCAGACTATTATTATTGTTATTGTTATTGTTATTATTTATTATTAATGAACTTAGAAATACAAAATAAAATAACAGTAAAATGTAAATATAAAGGTACAACGAACAACCAAGGTTTATTAGTCAATCGTCATCTAAGTTTATTGGATTGTATACATTATGATGTGAAAGATTAGGCGGTAGAAATATTGAAGACCATTCTTGCAATCGACTAATATATCGCATTGACCATGAATAAGTCTCAGGACGGGAAAAGCCACGCCAATGTGATGCTATGGTAGGCAGTGGACAACTATCCTTCAAAAATACCTGAAATAACGTAAATACAATTAAATGACCGACTAATCATAACATTAAAAATAAAAACATAAAAATATTACATCAATTACCTGTACCCAATGATTACCGTTGACAAAACCAATGCAAATGAGTGGATGGTTTGGAGTTGGTGCACCTCTAAGAGGAAAAAATGTCCAGCACGTCATACTGGCAGATGATAAAGAGACTAGGACCAACCTATATTTGGTTGCTATCGCATAACCCATCTCTGGTAGTGTCATCCACTTGTTTTGGTGACATGCACCATATACGTCCCGTAAAGAAGACTTCAGTTCTTGTAATTGAACACCGAAAAGAGGGCCATATAAATCAACATTTTCCGTAAGCTCTTTAAGCAACTCCTGACGGATTAAAGGCCAACTATCCTCAGTTCTACCAAGCAATGCTGCAATGCAACGATACCCACAGTTTCCATCACTGTCCACGTTAACTATGTCAGCAATGTATGGCTGAAACTGCACAAGAAATTGATTCAAGAAAGGCAAACGTCTCCTCTTTGCTTGGGCAGTTGATTTCAACGAGGAACGCGCAGAACTATTCTCATGTGCTGAGTATATTGCATCGACATGCTCAAAATAAGATGGGTCACGTTTACAATCAAATCCATCCGTGTTGGTCTTCTTGGATTTGGGTGCCCCCTTAGTCTTCACCATTCCGGGCGGTGGGCACATTGAAGTTGTCTCAGGACAACATAGTTCTCGCACTTTGCGATATAGTGTCCTTTTACCAACAATGTCAAGTGTGCGGAAATGGGTAATCAATACCTCCCACTGAAGCGCAAGTTCCTCTTATGACACTGTTTCATCTGTTTGTTGTTGATCCTCTTGTTCGCCAAAATGTAATCTCCTCCAGTGCACATGGATTACCTCCAATGGAATTGGAGTACCCGTGATACTGTAATGAGCCAGCTCACAAGCACAGGGTAAGCCGTGTGTAGTTCTAAGAGTACAACCACATGCAGATTTATCAATACCTACATTCATCGCTCTGGTCCACTCACGAACAATATGTTGCAATGCACTCCGAGACACGAATCCAATCAATCTGATAAGCATACGAATGTTGTGTGAGTGTTCGATCACGGTTATGCTCCTCTCAAATGATGCCTTTATCTCGTTGTGTTGCAGCGTAATCATGTTATTCATCGTCTCCCAACACATACACATGTCACCTTTGCTGGTTTGCAACAAATTCTTCAATCTCCAATGTCGAGACTTAACCCTATCAACAAACATTCAAAACAACTTCAGTTATAGCATAACATGATTCATTAACAATTTTGACACTAGTTTGATCATACCTGTTTGTGGTTGTATTCCCCAAGTGCATCACTTGGTTAGTCCATGCCGTAACAAATTTGTCTTTGTATGGATCCAACCAAGTCTTTTGCACATAATCAATTAATATAGGCCACTCTGCACATACTTCATGAAAACTCATCAGGCATTGCTCATACTCAGTCTCGTCAGCAGAATAAACAACACTGTTCCATGCATCCTTGACTACCTCCAGCTTTTTGTTATCAGATACCAATTTTTTGCATTTTGCATAGACATTTTTTCCTATGTGAAATTGGCACAAAAGATTGCGAGTTGTTGGGAACACAACTGCAACCGCATTCATCAAAGCAAGATCTCTATCTGTCACAATAACTTGCGGAATTGACTCATCTAGCACGAACAATTCTCTTAACTTCTCTAGTGCTCAGACATAGTTTTCAGCCCCTTCAGAATCCATACAGGCAAATCCCACAGTAAATGTCACTTCTGTTGAAGTAACACCAACAATTTCAAGTAGTGGCAGCCTATATTTATTGGTTTTGTAGGTACTGTCAAGGATGAGGACCATGTTAAATGTATTCAACAAATGGACGGAATCTGCATGTGCCCAAAATATATGTTTAACAACGTCCAAACCATCATGTCTTCTATACCAACAAACATATCGATCTCGATGTATTAAGTTCAGCAAATGTTGCATTTCTGTTCTAGGGCCTTTCTCAGATGATCGGTACTTTTGACGTTCGTTGTAAATGTGTTTAATTGTAGATAGGTTCTCCTTATTGTGACCTTTAACCGTCAACAGAACATTTTTTGGCTTGACATTGTTCTTGGTCATTTCATGAACAAGTTTCTTCTCTTCTTCGCTTAAACGACCAACATCAGAATGACCCACCAATGTTTCAGCTAACCGATGGTTGTGTAATCCACATCTTACTTTTAGCATCCATCCTTCAATCTTTCCTTCAGTCGTCGATAAAGGTATTCCTTTCATTCTGAACATGCACTCACACTTTCGAGTATCAGTTGCTTTAGAAGATGCATGCTTTTTAGGCTTATACTTCCCACTCCTTTCACAACCTAGAATTAATTTTGTACGTCCGCTATTTTGTCCTGTCTCTGACCTCACAATGACAACAATAAATCCATTTTGTTTTCCAACCTCTCGAGTCCAACACAATAAATCATCTCGTGTAGGAAATATCTCCATAGTAGTGAATGCTTCTGTACAGTCCACAACTGTCGTTTGGTTAATCTCATTAGAATCAAACATATTGTTGCCTTCCATCTCCAATAACACTACAATGAAACAAACAAAATAAAATAAATACCTAATATATGTAAAATGTAAAAAAAAAAAAAAATTCCATTACACTCGCAAATTAGGTATTTGCGAGTGTACAAATTTTTTGTTTACTCGCAAATTATCTATTTGCGAGTGTATAAAAAAATTGTACACTCGCAAATATCTAATTTGCGAGTGTAAGAACAAGAACCACTCGCAAATTATATATTTGCGAGTGTGCACAAATTTACACTCTCGCAAATAACTAATTTGCGAAAAAATACCTTCTTTCGCGAATATATAATTTGCGAGCGTCACGTCTAATTTGAGAAATTTGGGAGAAAACTATGAGTACTTGTAAAAAATGGAACGGCCTTCACATATTTATCAGAAAATGGATCCGCGTATTAATAAATTAATCTGTCTTGAACTCATTGTTCTTTTTCCCTTTTTTTCCTTCTAGATGTCCGAAACATATTAGCATCGAAAGGTTTTAACGAGTGCGTTATTTTTTTAATTGCTCACTCGCAAATATGATATTTGCGAGTGAAGAATTAAACAAAATAATACACTCGCAAATTTGATATTTGCGAGTGAAGCACGTACTCGCAAATATCATATTTGCGAGTGAGCTAAATTTAAAAAAAAAAAAACTTTTTGCGGGGTATTTTGGGAATTACACTGTTCACGGGGGGTGCCCTTAGCAAATTAAGGGGGTCCTTAGCAAAAGCCTAAAAGAATAAAAGTATATTTTAGCCCAACAGTTATCTTGGATGGAACCCATTCTTGATTTAGAAATGTTAGTTATACAGGTAAAATCTCATAAAATTGACTCATCACTATTTAGTGTTTTTATTTTTTTTCTCTTTTTAAATTTTAGGCATTAATAATAAATGTGTGTATTTTAAATTTGAGCCATGCTAACGAGTGCCTTAAGGACACTGGTTAAGGCATCCAAAAAAGCAAATTTTAATTGAAAAATTAAATATCGCACTTTTTCAAATATTGAATACATTATTTTCCAACGAAAACTTTCTTTTCTTGATGTCTTAACTAGTACCCTTAGGACACTCGTTAGTATTTTCCTTTAAATTTTCTATTTTTTGAGGTCTGTGTACGAAAATGTTGGTGGAACAATCAATTTCGCTCTTGATTCTATCACTTTTGTCCTTTAAATAACTCAGCTATAGCCCTTCTGTTTTTTATGCATTAAAAATATTTAAAAGCTTTTAAAGATTGATAAATTTAAACGATGATTGCTAATATACCATGCTATGATAAATGCGTTTTGTTTGTAAAAAAATGGCTGATAAGTTAGCTTATTAGTCATAAAGTAATTTATAACTTATAAACTAATTTTTAGGTGATAGCTGATAAGCTAGTTAATTAAATTTGAAGCGTTTGATAAACTTAGCTACTGAATTAGCTTATAAATATAAGATGACATAAAACGGCATGTTATATGATTTTTATATAAATTTTTTAAATTCTAGTTAAAATTTTATAATTAGAATATTAATTTTTAATTTTTTTTATCCTGTTTGTCCTATTTTTAGAAGAAGAAGAAGTAGAAGAAGAGAAGCGACATGCACTCTCGAGCATTTGCTCCCCACGATTATGTAAAATCTTCATGGAGTGATGTGATGGAATTGAGATGGGCCCATATACATGATAGGATATATACATTAGAATATGTCATCACATTTCCACAGTCATCTTTTTGGAACTCAAAAGAAAAGAACTCCTATGGAGTTTAAGGCACAAGCTTGAAAGGGGAAAGTTGGTGTGACCATTATTCATAAGAATTCCTCTTCTTTTCTCCTCTCCACCTCCTTCCTTGCCATTCTATCTACTTCATCCCTTTTTATTCAAGTTTGCTCTTCTCCATGGAAAGTAAGAGGGACGCTCTTAGTTGTGGTGGTTTGAGCTTAATGGGTACCCATGATGTAGGGCTTGCAAGGAAGCTAGAAAGGAGTTATAAGAGCTTGGAACAAGCATTTAAAGAGCACCCACCCTCCAACAACGTGGGAGAGCCAAGTTGAAGGTGAGGGTTTTCTTCCAATCCATTGATAATTCCTTCCTTTTCTTGTCATTTCGATTTAGTCCTTTTGTTAGAATAATGATTTTACTTGTATTTTGTGAAATAGAAACAAAGTTAAGGCTATGCTCTAGAGGGAGGAGCCACTAGGATTTGGGTTGTAGTAGACTAAATGACGAGTTTAATTTAAAAAGTGTTTAGGGAATATTATAAGTTCTTGGTAGAACACATTTTATGTAATATAATTCAATCATCATGAATTTCAAAGAAAGGAGGCCAATTGGCCATGAAAAGGAAATAAGAAGAATTTGAACTTAGCTCGGGTATATAAGTACTCGTGGCCTTATTAAAGGATAAACTCGGTATAAGACCAGTATTTTCACTTCCTGTTTTCATTAATAATTCCAAAGATATCACATTGTTTTCATTCTCTTCCTTGCTTTTCATTTCAAGATTTGTATGAGAAAAAGTGAAAACATTGTTTTCATTGTTCCCCGCACAAATATTAGAAAATAAATGTTTTCACCATTTTTGGTACAACTATTGGAAAACAGAAAATAAAATAAAAACAACGTGACATTTTTTCAATTATTAATGAAAACAGTAAGTGATGAAAACATGAAACTGAAAACAAATAAAAGTAATCCTCAGATATGGGAGAAGCTAGATTTTAACCATTATGACACTGGATTTTCAGTAGAAATAAGGACTAAGCAAATTTTTATAAAGTAGTACTTAGATAGGAAATAAGCATTTAGAATTAGGTGTGCTTTCGACCTCTTGAGAGGTCATTCGATCATGTTATAGTTATTATAGAATGTTTTGTTTCATGTGTAATTGATGAACATAATTAGTATACATTGTTACCAAATGAACATAATTTGCTTGGAGTTTTATATATGTACGTATACTAGATAACTTTGAAAAAGTTGTGTCACTCATTTGACATTTCAGACTCTTGAAACCTTACAAAACATGATATCTTTATATAATGTTATGTGAAATATGATTTTTTTGGGAGGAATGGTTTGGAGAATTATTACGCACTAGGGATGGCGATGCCGATGCATAATGTCCAATAATGATTATACTGAAAGTGATTATGCACTGGGACGGCGATAGGAATGTCCAATAGCAATTACATTGAAAGTGGTTGTGCACTGGGGACGACAACACTTAATGCCCAGTAGCGATTATATTGAAAATGGTTACGCACTTGTGACGTTGATACTTAACACCTTGTAGCAATTATATTGGGAACAGTTGCGCACTGGGGTTACCTAGTAACAATTATATTGATAGATGATTACACATTGGGGACGACGATGCGTAACGTCCAGTGGCGATTATATTGGAGAATGGTTCCGCATTGGGGACAATGATACTTAATGCCGATTAGCAACTTTATAACCTATACTCAAGACAGCGCTATACGTAATGCTCAGTGATGACGTGTTTATACCATACTGGATATGGTGATACGTAACACCCAATTGTGGATCTTCTTGGGTTTCCAAGTGGTATAAGAAGAAGAATTGTGATATTGAGTTACTGAGTTTGACTTGTTTAATATTGAGATCTTTAACACATCATTATGTTTTTAGTAAAAAAATCGTTGATTATGGTCAAGGTTGAGTGTATATATAAATTGTGTTAGTGGTCCTATTTGTTCTATTATGCAATCCCTCGTTGAGTTATATAACCCACCCCTTTCTTATTTTATTTCCTTTAGTCACATGTAAAGAACAGGATGCAAATGCTTTTTGAACCATCCACATATTTGTATAGTGCATGTATTATGACAAACTAAGAAGTCTTTCTTTTTGTAGTACCTTAAACTTTTATAACAATGATTTATGTTTATGTTGTGAAATGTTGCGAATTAAATTTCGTATTTTGAAACTTGATTGTGAATAAGGGAATATATGATAGGCTTCACAGTTAATTAGGGAACACCCTTAATTCTGACTTATCATAGACGCCTAAATTAGATCATGACATTAACTTAGATTCTTTGATCGGTAGTTGTGTTGAAACTTTTATGAACATTCTTTTGATTTCGATTCAAATATTATTTTTATATTACTAGCCATATAAGTATATAAGTGCGTGTGTATGTGTGCGCGATAAGTGTCTATGTTTTCAAACTCTGTCTATTTAGAATTGTCAAATTCTCACCTTTTTTATTTGTGTTGGCATGTTTGTTTCCTTTGTTGCTTTCTCTTTCGACCTTCTCCCACAGGTATGAGGGCGCTATGAGCGACAATGAACGCAAGGACTTACACTACAAAACCCATGGCTAGGACTTTTCATTTTACCGGTTATGTTGAGGTTCAAGTGTCCTTTCCGAGGCAGATAAAATCTCATAAAATTAGGTGTCACTTGATTTAGTAATGTTAGTTATAAAGATGAAATCTCATAAAAATTCACTTGATTTAGAATGTTGAGGTTCAGGTGTCCTTTCCAAGGCAGATAAAATCTCATAAAATCATGTGTCACTTGATTTAGTAATGTTAGTTATATAGATAAAATCTCATAAAAATTCACTCATCCTAGGCTAGGACCCTAGTTCTATATGGGACAACTGATCGTGGAGATTGTGGTTCGCCTAATGTAGAGAGGGGTTGATAGTTTCTTTTTGAGTAGTGTCTAAATGGTTTAGCTGTGATATTTTGCAATGGATAGGGGATCTAGTTATATTTTTGGAGTAATGTTATTTGTACACCTGGATTTTGGACACCTGGGCGACACCTGCTTTACATGGTTAACGCAGTTTAAATACGTGGTTAATTACATTCAATGGATGATTAATGGATATAACAAGGAGTCACAACTCATTAACCATCCACTGAACGTAATTAACCACGTATTTGAACTGCATTAACCACGATTTTTAGGTGTTGAATTGCGTTCAGTGAACGTAATTAACCATGTATTTGAACCTGAAAATCATGGTTAATGCAGTTTAAATACGTGGTTAATTACGTTCAGTAGATGGTTAATGAGTTGTGACCTCTTGTTACATCCATTAACCATCCACTGAACGTAATTAACCATGTATTTGAACTGCCTTAACCATGTAATTAACCAAACATGCATCTTACATGGGTGCATGCTATTTTTTTGTACACCTTCAAACTTGGTTTATAGTGTTCACAATCATGGTTAATGGTGTCTTAAACTTGGTTAATATTACAAGAGATCACAATTCGTCGTTAACCTTCTACTGAACGTACTTAACCACTGCATTAACCAAGTGTAGCAAGTGTCACTCAGGTGTCCAGAATCCAGGTGTACAAATAGCATTACTCATATTTTTGTAATGTATTAACCACTCACAACACATTTGGAACACTTCTTTTTAAACTATGACTCCATTCTTGTTGTATAAGATCTTCTTACACACACATTTTATGATGTGATGTATTTTAGCTTTCATCTCAACTAGTATGATATGATTTAATCACTTTCTTGGGACTAGAACATGCTTAGTTTTAATTTATTACACAAAAATGACATTTCAATTGTAATAAAGCTTAAATAAAAAATTTAGGTTAAATCTTAATAAATAACCTCAACTAAATAGAAAAGCAAAAATTATGTTGATGCTCTTAGCACTAGAAGTTAGGTATCTTAGCTTGGTCTATTAATACAAAGTCATTATAGGTGTTAAGGGTGTCACAAATATAATGAGTAAATACCCGATCTGGTCCCTAAAATTATCAATGACAAATTATGTAATTATGCATGAAAGTATTAAGTTAAACTATCTTAACATAAAATAAAAAATTATTAGAAAATAATAGGTATAAAAAAACTACAAAAAATAACCATAAAATCGACGGGAGCATATATTAGTAAATATATAAATATATAATGTGTAATTCCCTTAGGTATTTATATCTTCCTAATGACCGGAGAACCTATAGAATATTCATGAATTGATTGATCTCTAATAAGTGTCCAACAAACTATAAAGGAGATACGTATATAGCTAGGCACTCGTAGAATCAATTAGTTTTGTGGTCTTATAAAAAAGGTGTTGTGTGTGTCAAATTTGAATGAACAGTCAATGATTCCTCAAACCAAAGTGGCGTAATTCTTTTAGTTGGTATATATATTGTTCTGTTTTTATTCTTTAATAAAAAAAACTAAAAATAACTCTTTGGTTAGATTTTTGAATTCACATAGCATTTTAAGTGGGTGTGTTATCTTGAAAAGAAGAGAGCAGAGAAAATTTACCAACTTGATATTACAAGCATCTTCAATGTAATGCATCATAAGGCATGAATCTGAAAAATAATTTTTTCTTTCAATGTTTGGAACACAACTATTTTTTTTTAAAAAAACTTATTATTTGTGTTTCAAAATGATATTATACCATCTTATTTATTGCGCTTTTATAGTTCAAATTCTTATATTAATGTTATATTTAGAACACTAAGTGTATCACTTTCAAAACAAATAACTAAATAGTGTGTTATAACAGAACCTAGAAACAACAATAACGAGGACAAGAGGAAAAAAGCAAAAAAAAAAAATTGATGACAACAAAAGACAATAAACGTGTTTGAATGATATTTCCAAATATGTAATAAAATCATTTCAATTGACGGTAATTCAAAAATAAGTCTTCAATTATATTTCAATGTATCATACAAACATTATCTCTTATTATAATATCATTTTTGTCAATTTAATACCAATTAAACACTACACAAATTTAAAACAAAATTGTAAATGCGCAACGCTCGGATCACAATCTAATGTACATTATTTTTGAATTTCAGGTTGTCTTGGATTTAGCTTAGTCATTATTGGGTCTTGATGGGATCCAAGAAAATGATCTACTAATAATAGATTGAGTTCGGAAGTCAAGTCATCTAACACGTCTCATAAAGACGTTCATACTAATTGTTAACAAATTGATTAAGATTAAATCAGAGATATTAAGTATAATTATTTTATTAGTTTATAACATTACTTAGTTTTGCATGTTCTTTGTTCTTAAAATTAATTGTTAACTAGGGATAAATTCGGTATCAGTGAAAAGTTAAGAGGTAATATACATTGTTAATTAGCAAAGATTAGTCTGTGAGCTCAGCAAAATTTTTCAAAAAGTCTTCAGGTGGATTGTATATCCAACAAATTTAGAAATGAAAAGTCTTATATTTTAACCCGTATTACACGTCTACAAAAGAAATCCATGATTACAATTTTTTGACTTCATATCCACTATTAAAGTTGATAAACACATATACCAAAAAAAATGGATAAGCTCATGTTGAACCAACCCTTTTTTTGTTACATTTCCTTTTTCTTTGGGTTAAAGGTTATATTTGCTTTTTACATGAGTTACTTTCATTGGATCTACAACTTCTACGCCGTTCATTTTAAACCACTTTTTTTTTTTTTTTTTTTTGTCGATACATTTCCGACTACTTGAGACCAATCATTTGCGTAAATGGATCATGGATACTGGACTTAGTAGATATAAGTACGAGGGCCACGGGGCCCATTTGTAAAAGGCTTTTATCAATGATTAGAAGTGAATTCAAAGGTTTTTAAACAGTTTTTACTTTTAATTGAGTATTGCTAGTTGCACCTCGATTAAATTTATAATTGGAATTTTATCTTATTTTTCAAAATTTATATTTCAATTAGTTATAATCTATTTTTTTATTAGTTCTCTATTAAAAAATTTAAAATTTAAATTTAAAATTTAAAATTTAAAATTTTTAGTAGATAAATACAGTACTGTTTCCTGAAAGTTTGGATGTGTTGGAACTAGGGGTTTGAAGATTTGAAAGATTTTAGCAAAAGGTTTTGCAGTATCAACCTGTAAACTTACAACCAAATCTTGCTGATGCCCATGATACATAGTTACATACCATATAGTGAGACATTGACGGGTCATAGAAAAAACAATCTTTTTATGATTAACTACCGTTTCTTCTATAATGAAATCCAAAAGTTATAATTATAGTTACATTCGGATATATCTCAATCCCAACACCACCTTTACTTCATACAATATTATTGTAATAATATGATAATCATAATTAAGTAATAAATCCACAATTTTACTAATTTTTGCTTTGATAGGACAGCGAAGGACAAGAATTATATATAGGAGGACTACATCTTCGACAAAATCTATCAGCTATTAAACTAAAGAATATGAAAACCCATTAAACATATATATCTCAAGTGGCTTGATCGACATCTTTTTTTTTAAGTAATTACCAAAAGCAGATACGCGATATTGTGACACTTTTACTAGTATATATCTTAGACAATAATCTATTGAGTTGTTTAGGTTCTACCAACAATCATTCCTTTCATAGAGAAAGTTTAATTAATGGCGAAAACGAAATATTAAATAAAAAGAAAAACACTTTTCATGGATAACTTAAAACAAAGATTTACTAAAGATCCCTCGCAAGTCATGTTCCTAAGTTATCAATCTTTCAAGTGCATTTTATTTAAACAGAATTCCTTTTCTCATAGATATCAAAGACCAATGTGTCATAGCAGTGTTCTTTTATTTAATCCTGTTTATTATAAGTTCCCTAAGCTCCAGCAAAGTTCAAATTAATTACTAGCAAACTTTATAAATTTCCCACAGAAGTTTCTAAACTATAATTGCATGCACTTCCAAATATGTTGGAACTAAATTCTTTAACGCTTGCTGTTTCCTTTTTTTCCCCTAGGTGTGTATCAGCCTATGTTAATAATTAATAATTAATAATTAATAATTCATATATATAAATAAGGCTACACATCTAAATATAAAAATTCATGCCCAAATGAATAATATTTTTATCACCACTCCCTTTTTCTAAACTGCAGTACAAGAAACCTAGTACGGAGTTCTTTTTCCTTCTTTATGTTTTTGTCCTATGAATTATGGGTTTCACAATGATAACATATCTTTCCCTTTTATAAATTTCACCCCACCCCGTTACACTAAGACTTACACCAAGAAGATCCATTTTTCTTCCTTTTTATTATTACTTTTTTTTTTGTTTGACCCCACCATAGCCTTTGGCTCCCGATGGATCCACGGAGGTATTCTACAAGTTTAGATCTATTGGATCCGTTATGGGACTAATCTCTGCTCAAATGTTTAATTACAGTTAAGGTTCTTCTTCCCTCCCTAATGATGTGTTTTGCGGGATTAGAACCGAGATCCTCCCTCATAAGTTCAGCCTGCGCAACCAATTGATTAACACCCATTGATCTTTGTATTATTATTTTGATATATATATATATATATATATATATATATATATATATTTTTTTTTTTTTTTTATTTTTTTTTTTCCTGTTTGACACGTCAATAGCAGGCATGGCGGCATGGCACCAGAATCGACCTTAAAATTCTGCAAGACCACCTTGATTTAAAGCATAAAAGAGGGCGAGGTTTTAATTTGCAATATTGCTGATTAATAATGTTGACCCAACAATAAATGTGAACTTATTAGAATAAGTCACTCAAATGTAACTCAAATTCAAAGTACATAATGGAAACAATTTAAGATTGCACTAAGGACCATGCACCAACCAATCAAATTGAAGCAAATTCGTTGACATTATGCTGCCCAATCGTTTATCAAGTTTCATTTGAAAAAGAGGTGGCGCTAGCTATAGCAATTAGCAAGTGCATAGATGACAAGAAAGGTTCCAAATCTATCATAATCCATCACATGAAAGCTTCAGTTTGGTCGGCTGTTTAGCACTTAAAATAATCGGGTGCTCAATGGGATTTTAATTAATTAACATAAATTTGAAAGCTTTGGATTGGCTTTCCATGGAGGACAAGAGGTGTGTGTGCAACAATCAACCCACTTTGAGTGAAAAGCGGCTTGTGAAATAGTGAGAACATGCACCATCGTGCTAGGTTCGATGCAATAGGTGCCCTTCACATGGAATTGGATAGTTAAAAAAATTTTATTTGCAAGTGGTCCATACTCTTTGGATTAACTTTACCGATAATTGTTTAATTAGACTAGATAGTGGGTTCCATTTGTTTTAGTTTAAAAGAGTTGAATAAGATAAGCATCGTATTGTAGTGTTGCACTAGTACCATGACTCTGCAACAGGTTTTTTCTACGGACACATTAATCTCATTTTTTTCTCTATAATTAAAGGGATGACTATATCTTTCTCGACGACTTCATGTCATTCACAAAATTCAAAACACAAACACACACACAAGGTTTGTATTTTATTAGTTAAATATGCGAATCAATATTTTAAATCTGGATCCGAAATCGTAATTAGGACTACGACGTTTTGGTTTTGACAGTCTCCGAAACCGCATCGCGGCCGCAATTATAACCGCATCGGCTGTATTTTTTCGCAATTATCCTCAATAACGGAAAAACGCAACGCGATCGTAATTTAAAACCTTATCGTGAACCAAACGTTTGTTTAAACTTAGTTTGTGATATATCAATCAACTTTGTGAACCCTTGAGTCTTGATATTTCAATGAGGTTTAGCTTGGGGTCAACAAGCAACTTTTGTGAAGTACTCATAAAGAGTTTATGCTTACACTAGAAGAAACATATATGTATAACTGGTTCAGCAATGGAGAAAGTTATAGAGTTAGTTCAGCTTTTTGATACTTATACTTTATATATAAATGCCTTGCTATTCATCTATATGCAGATGGCATGCAAATGTTGTAGTGAAGTTGGAAAATTATTTATCTCTAACTTTAAGCTGCTTCATATTGGTGTAAGAGCCAATGACAATAAAGATGGGGATTGCTTCAACAACTAATTATAACTTAACTCATGGAACAAGAGAAAAAACTATGTGAACTGGATATTATTAATATAAATTCCCTAACCATCAACAATATGAAAAAAGCAAAAATTAATGAAATGCCTATCACATCATACCTATAAATGCAAGTGTAAGTTCTGTTCCGTTCATTATTATTATATACATGAACTTAGTGGTCCACACATATTAAAGGTCCTCCAGCTCTGCTGAACTAATTAACATAGTTTATGTGTCATCTGTTGCAACTTAGAAATATAATAGAGTTATTTCTTAGTCAATACAGAGCACCAAAATATGCTAGTTAATTTCATTCGTCAGGCTTTACCTAATTATCCTTGTCAATCAAATTCCATACCTGCGTGAATTGGCCATAGCAGGTTCTTGATATGTGTTGCTAACTAAATTGATCCCTAAAGAACCATTATCATCCCTATAATTTAACCAATCTAACTGAATATGAACAAATAAGTTCTATTCTTTGATTAATTTGCCTTTTTGAGGTAGGTCGTGGGTATATGGCTGTTAAAATAAGCTGAAGTTTGAGAGGAAATAGAAGTTACGTTTGAAGGGACAAGGTCAATCAAGGTTTTAAATTGAGATCACGATCGCAGTTGCAGTCGTGTTGCATTTTTTGTTATTGTGGATAATTGTGAAAAAATGTGACCGTAATTATAATCGTGATGCAGTTTCGGAATCCATCAAAATCACGATGTCGAGATCACAATTGCGGTTGCGGACCGAGATTTAAAACCCTGGACAAGATTAACCAATTGATGGGTGAGGATGTATGTGGTGAGACATTGGAAGCCGAGGGTTGTGTAATGTATATGAATATTGGTGAATGGTGATGAAGAAACTTGGATGTAGAACCTAGGAAGTGAGAGTTGGTGAAGGAATCGTTGACTGCAAATTTAGTAGCAATGCCTTTTGTTATGCTATTATTTTAATCTAGCCGTTTAATTTTATATATTGTTTTTTTGTTTCTTGAGAAAGGTTTGGTGTATTGTCACACTTATTTTTCTAATAGTAAGGTTCTTTTCAACTTGTCTGCTTCTTATGGAAGAGAGGGATTTATATATTCCTTCTCGTCTCTATTATAACCAAAACTTAAATGGAACACACATATTAAAAAAATTAATTAATCTCATTTAATGTTGTTAAAAATTAAGTTTATTACCTAAAGTAACATTCATAGAAAGCTTCAATTTTTATTAATTACATCCCACATTGAGTTATTGAAAAACAAAATTGGTATTAAATGAAGGATATTTTAGTAATAATGTCATTAAATAAGATGAAAGTAGTTGGAATTTGTTTATATATTTGATCAAAAAATTTGAAACTTTTTTGTTTATAATAATTATCGGATCGAGTAATGTGATAAGACAAAAGTAACATGAAGAGGAGAAGAAGACGGACCGGTAGTTCCGGAATGACACAATAAATTAGATTCTTCAACCAATCACCAAACCCTAGCTCAACAAATTGTTTGTTTATTCTTCTTCTTCATCATCTTCTTATCTTTATCTCTTTAATTAAAGGAGTTGAAATAGCTCTCTAAAATGATAAACTCATCATTGTCATCACGAGAAGAGGTTAAAATGTCACTAAGAGAAAGTTAAAATGACATCAAGGGTCATGCATATATACATGTTTTTTGTCCTCGAATTTTGAAAACAATGTGTCTCCTTAACATTTGTATCTTATGTTCGCTAGGTTTTGATAATAGATGGATGACTTGTAAAGTCTTCTTGAGATTTAATTTTAGGAATTCTCATTTAATTTTATTTTAATTCAATTAGTATTTCAGTTGAAAAAGTTGGGTATTTTCTTCTTCTCATATGTGTTTTTGGATTTGGATCCTATCCTTTTATTCTCTTATTTTCCCTCTCATGTTATGAGAGAGAAAGATACAAAATCAAGTTTTAATGGACCCCACACATAAAAATAATTTTGTTTTTTTGTCTTTCTTTCTCTAATATGAGAGGGAAAAAGAGAAAATAAAAGAAGAAGATCAAAATCCTACGTTTCTGCTTTTCGTTGGTATACTTTTTCAAATTATTTAACCTGCCTGTATATGAATAAATTAAAACCATAACAATTGTATGATCTAATTTACGCAGATTTGAAATTTATTGTTTGATTATCATGACCACCTAGAAATTACACGTTTCAAAAATTAAACTTCGAATTTTAAGGTGATCATGATAATCAAACAATAAATTTACAGATTTAAATATGTTCTATATATATATATATATATATATATATATATATATATATATATATATATATATATATATAAATAATGGATTTAATTGACATATACCGTTAGTATAAAGATTTTTTATACTGTCAACCAATCAGAATTTGATAGATATGTTAAAATATTTGACTTTTATTCTAACAATATATTTTAAAAATCACTCATACTATGATTTTTGTTTGGTTGATAGTGTAAAAAACTTTACACTAACAATGCATAACAATTAAACTTATATATAATTGGTCTAACAAGTCAATAATCATCAATATTAACTAATCTCAACCACTTGAGTTTTTACTAAGTAATAGAGTGCACAAAATTAAGGGTGGGACGTATCGCATATGTCACTTTTACCACCATATATATAGTTTCCAAATCAAAACACCGATATATGTTTTGAAAGGAGGGAAAAAGAAAATATTTATAGGTCTTTGTTAACGAATGTTTTACGAGTATTATTTAAGGAATCAACAAAAAGAAAATTTGTCTTGGGAAACTATGGGAAACTATGGGAAACATTTTTTTAATGTATTAAATACATCATTTTTCAATACAAAATTTTTTTTATTGATTTCTTAAATAATATTTTAAGGGCACTTAGCATTCTCGGAATATTTATTTGGTTATGCATGCATAAAAGTTGTAAAACTTAGGCTCATCGAGTAGTCAGCGCAGAATAATCAAGATCACTTTAGTTATAAATTGTAATATACTCCGAAAAAATCAAGTAGTGATCTTGACTATGGCTATAAATTGTAATCATTCTTAATTGTAATATACTCCGAAAAAAATATGGAGAGAAAAAACCATTATCATCACTAAAAGATCACTAGTTAAGAAACAAACAAGTAGAACTGATTGTTTTCGAAAAGTAAAGTTGCATCATTAAAAATACTCCAGATTTACCAAATCTAGTAGTATAACAGACATTAATTGATATTAAACTTGGATCTCAATTCCCCTACTAATCTCTTTTTTTTTTTTTTTTTGTGTGCGTCGATGGTGTCTTCCGGCCAATCGCCGATTGTCAAAGATTCATTTCTTTTAGGATGTGTTTGAGTTGCAAAAAGTAATGGACAAGACAGCACAAGAGTATTTTTTCTATGTTTGATTCAAAAAATGATCATAAGACAGCACAAAAACCCATATTTTTGTCTCTCATCAAACCATGAGACAAAAAGTTATACTAAGAACAAACTATTCAAAACTAAAAAAAAATGTCCATCTCTCTCTCTCAACGTAATATATTTACATCAGGTTAATATATATATATATATATATATATATATATATATATATATATATATATATATATCTAAAACTATATAATACAATATATTATTATTATATAACATAATATTATTATGTATTATATATAATACTTATTTAATATAATATTATAAATTATATAATACTTATATATATTGAATATAATATAGTATTATATAAAAATATATAGGATTATATTACTTTGAATTAAATATTATATAATATTATATATTATAAAGAGTACTAATGTAAATTTTATATTATTTTACTTGTGTTGTACATTGCTTATCAAACGATATACAGGACAAAGAGTTGTGCTGTGACTCAAGCATTTGTCCTGTGTTATTCTCTTTATATTGTACCTCAATGCGAATCAAACGCACCCTTACATAGTGTTTGATTGGAAGGGAAAGGAGGGGAAAGATTTTTTTAAACATTTGTTGTCTGGTTCATTTTTTAAGAGGGGAGGGGAGGGGAATGCAGGGAAGCAAAATCCCTCCTCACCCAATTTTGGCTACCCTCCAAAAGTGGAGGGATTTGGAGTGGAGTAGAAGGATTTTAAAACATTTTGAATGGAATGACTAAAATAACCTTATTTTAAAATATAAAATTATAGATTATAAAAAAAAATTAAAATTATAAGGATATTAAAGTAAGTTAGTTTTAAAATCTCTCTCATCCTCTTGTGAACCAAACATAAATAGTGTTACTTTCCCTCCCCTCCATTAAAATCCCTTCCCTCCCCTCCTCTCAACCAAACACGATAGCTAATTAAAATCATTCTCATCCCTTCCTTTCCTCTCATTTGAACCAAACACAAGGTTTAGGTGGAGAGATCACCGAGTTATAATATCCTTTCTCAACAAAACATTTTTCTAATTTGATTAGTCTTATGGGTACTAAACTTTCTAACCCAAATTGGATGTCAAACTAGCTGTTATAATCTTACCTAGCTTTTGTACCTTTGAACTTCATTAGATCCCCTGCATATATGCATTAACTACTAAAAGAATTTAACTAAGAACCCATATTTATTTTGAGTTTTAATAGTTCCAAAATCAAGACAAGATTTTCAATCTTCTTTATTCAATTATTTTAATAGAAATAATGTTATTTACGTAACTATTAATATGATTGCATTTTTTATGTATCATTTTCATTGTTAAAAGATATTTATTAATTAGATGAAAATGAAATTAAACTTCATTAACGCAAATCCTATATATAGTTATGAAAAATTATCCCAAGTATCTTTTACATATTGTGAAAATGAGGCAGAATCCGTTGATACCAGGTGTCAAACTTTACTTTTACACTAAATACTAACCGTTGATTTTAATTAGTTTATGACAACATCTTAAGCTTACCATTTTTATTAAAGAGAAATAATAATTAAGAATGACTTAATATGGAGAGAAACAATAGAATATGTTTTGCTATAAAAAAACAATAGAATATATTTAATGAAATGAGATATTAAGTATCTTGGCTTTTCCTTAAAAATTATAACATTTATTTATTAGATATTTTTATATTTTTGTTTATAGATATTTATTATTTATTAAATTTAGCAATACATTATAAAAATTAAAAATCATAAAATGATTTTAAGACATTAAATTCATAAAAAAAATTAAAAAAATTAAAACTATATATATTAAGAAATAAATATTTTTAATACCTGATATTCATAAAAAAACTAACATACACACTAGAAAATCGTAATTATAAAGATAAAAATTCCACTATCAGATTATCGTATTATAAGTAATACATTTTAGTTAATTTTATTTTGCAAAAATATTAAATTAAATTTTATTATTTATTAAATTCAGCAAATAAACTATAAGATTTTAATTTAGAAATATTAATACATATATAATTTTAATATATTATTTAAAGTTAAGTGAATACTCATTCTAAATTTTAAGTAAAAAGTATTTAATAAATAATAATTATCTAGAAACAAAAATATAAAATATCTAATAAATATATGTTATGATTTTAATGAAAAGTTAAGATATTTAGGCTCAGTATGGCAAGTCCAATAAGCTAGCTTATAGTGTATTTGATTAGCTTATAAGCTTGTTTAACTGAAATAGAGGTGTTTGATAAACAAGTTTATCTCATTAGATTATAGCTTTTCTTCATAAGCTATTTCATTTAACTTATGGTTTATATCTTATACCTTATTGACTTTTCTTTCATTCTAGGTACCCTCATTCGTTTAATAAAATTCACACTTTACTATGATTGTCATAAATATGTCCTTTTGTATTATTTTATATTTATAAGTTAGTTCAACAGTTAATTTTAGCAGACACTTCAAATTGAATCATCTAGCTTTTCAGTTATTAGCATTAGCTATTGGCCATAAGCTTTTAATTAAAAATTAGCTTATTGGCTATAAGCTAGCTGATCAGCCATAAACTAACTTATTAAACAGTTTTGCCAAACACAACCTTGATATTCTTCATTAAACATATTCTAATTTTCTTTCTATATTAAAGTCACTCTTAATTATTTTTTCTTTAATAAAGATGATAAGCTTAAGTCGTTTGATCAAACTGAAATTAGTGGTTAGATTTTGATGTAAATGTAAAGTTTAACACGTGATATATGGGGATTCTATTTCTTTCAAAATTTATCTATTTGTCTTTTAAATTTTAAACTATTTACGACACGTTCGATGGTCTGAAATTAGTTGCTTTGAGACAAGATTTGTCTGGAAAAAAAATCCCAGAATTTTAAATAAAAATTAATATATAAATAACATCAAAACACAAATCATAATTAAAGCGATAAAAATCTTTTTAATGGTATAAGAATTTAAAATATATATATATATATATATATATATATATATATATATATATATATATATATATTACAGTTAGAAATATCCAAAAGCGTCTACAAAATATCTAATATGAATACACTTCTGACATGAATGACTATTTTAAAGTATCCATACTGATACTTGATAAATTCTCAGTCAAAACTTTTATGATGTAATTTTTTACAAGGTTGAACAAATAATAATCGACAAACATCTAAATACGCTCTACATGAAGAAGAAAAAAGACTTTCAACTTATGATTGAATTCATTTTGTGTGTTTGGTTGAATATTCGACGAACAAAATTTTGGATAGAATTGATTTCAATATAATTGAGCTTAAAGTGAAATGATTTATGTTTGACTAATGTAATTTTTCAATCTAAAAGTAGAAGCTACTCCAAGCTATTTTTGGTAGAATCGATTTTAAAGCAAAATTGATTCCCCAAACGTGTAACTAAATATCTATTTTTCTACTAGATAGGTGCCGAAATAATTCCAATATTCCTCACCTTGATACCAAACACACACTATCAATTGATTGGAATTGGATCATCCTCTCTATCTTCACAAGTACCCTGGTTTTGGTGATTTCAATTAGGTGTTGATATTTGTTAGCATAATGGTTACGAAATCAATAAAATAAAACTTTACATTAAAAGATAATTGTAAAACTTTTTAATATATTAAATATATAAATTTCCTATTTAAATATATTTTTTTAACCATTACTTTAAAGGGTATTGGTTAAATTCTAGAAATGTTGATAAACAATAATGATTGTTACACAACATTATAAGACATATTATTACTTCATTCCAAAGTAAAATGATTGGATTGAAGAAATGATTGCATTATCCCAACAAAAATTTACTATCTTTAATTCTTTAACCAGTACCCTTACGATACTGGTTACAATGGTGGCCCTGAGTAAGTTCGAGAGGGGCGACTTCATAGGACCCCATTTTGAGGGTATCAAATAATATGCAAAAATTTAATTAGCATATATATAAATACTACCTCCGGTCTTGAATATAAAAGACAAAACCCTAATTCATCAAGACCAAGAAAAATTATTGAAATTAATTCATTTTAAATTTTATTTCATAAATGTCCTTATTTAATTACTTATAATTCAATTAACTTATTGATTCCTAAATCCAAGCACCATGCTATCTGACCAATGAGTAAACGACGAGTCAACTAAACCAAAGCACTTGCATGGGGAATTGTTGAGTCTCTTTAATATGAATTTTACAATAAATAAGGGTAGAAATAGAGTTTAGCTTAAAAATTGGTCAATATTTCTTATATGTTGGACAAAAAAAACAGTTTTATCTCCTATATTCAGGACCAGAGGGAGTATTAAAATAAAAAATTATGTAATTAAATTTTTAGCAATAAAAAATAATTGTTCCAAAATGATTGTGAAGACATCAATTTCTTAGTTTGCAAAGGGCATCTACAATATCAAGACGAACCATGCATGACTGATTAGCATTTGCCCTGAAGAAATACTAAGATAGAATTAATTTTAGATAAGTAATAAAGATTATGAGAGGGAATCCACTTACTTCAAGAGTAACTTTAAGAGAGTTATTCTCAATCTCATCCATCCATTTATTCTAATCTAATGGATCTATATTAATTCATTAAAGAAGTCACATGACCTTTGTTGGATTAGAATAAATGGATGGATGAGATTGAGAGTAACTCTCTTAAAGTTATTCTTGGAGTAAGTGGATCCCCTCTCAAAGATTATTATATAAATATATAAAATAATATGCTTGTAAGTGATGTGTGCGGCATCACTCTTGAATTTAGCATAGTAGAGACTAGTTAAAAAAGAAAAACACAGTAGTAGGGACTAGAGATGGTGATGACAAAAACACTGCCTCACTCACACTCTGCCTCTTTCTCTCTGCAGTCCTGCTGCAATAAGAAAATGAGAAATTAGAATACAAAGAAGCAGGAAGGTTGCATTTGATTGGGCCCCCTAAGCGCATGGAAAGGCCACTCGTGCTGTTTGGTGTTAGTCCCTGTCACCGCAACCACACCCTACTCTTCTGTTCTGCCTTCTCAGTCCTTGCTGCTTCAATACACGCGCACACACACACACACATGAAATTGAAAACACTAACTCTCTTGCACATTACAGCCATTCAAGCCCACACGCCTTGGTTTGCCATTCAACCTACAGCACTGTTCACGATGCACTCAGTCAAAAACACAATCCCCATTTATTGCTCATACATGCTCCCAATTCTCATCACCCTCTACTGCCTCTACTAGGTTCTTAAATCATTCTATGATTAATACGAGTAATTTTCTTTTCTTCCTACGTAAAATTTTAGGTATAAATGTTAGTAACATGTATTTTAACAGCATTAATTAAAGAGTTAGAAAAGACAAATTTTACTATCAATCAAGGATTGATTCAGTGGTAAGCATCTCGACCTCATAAGGAGGAGGACGCAAGTTCGAATCCTAGGGACGATATTCTAGTTAAGAGGTTGCGAAAATCAAAGGTTAATTCTCTGCTCTAAACAGCCTACGAAATGTCACTGGGGAGCTAAAGACCTTAATTACGGTGATTCATAAAAAAAGATAAATTTTTATTAAAAAAAATACTTTTGATATATTAAAAACCAATGTATTTTTTTGTGTGTGCGTAACGATATTCCCCAACTAGTAGTTGGTGACTAATCAATTTCGAAGCGTAGAGATGATCAAAGTGAGTTTTCCCTTTCCCAACGAAGTTTTTTCAATACACAGTCAAGAATCGAACCACTGATAACATACTTAAGGAACTCAGTTATCTACCAATTGTGTTGTGCCTTATAGGTAAAAAAAAAATAATGTGTTAAGTTCTCTAATAAAAGCTTACTTTATTTTCATTGTTTATAATAAGTATTTAAATCATTGTTATAATATATATATTCAAAATACATTAACTTTTAAAATTATTTTAACATATATAAAATAATTATTTTTATGCTTTATAAAATAAAGTGATTAAATCCCCCCCTCCCTCCCCCCAGCCCCCTTAATAGTATATAAGATGATTGTTTCATTATTCAATAGCGCTAATATCCCTGTCAAGCTAAGAAAATTTTTTGCAGACACAGAAAAGAAAGTGATCATTTAGCGTTTTTGCCTTTTGCTTTGGATTGACCGTTTCATTCGCCAATTGGGAGTACCATAAGGCCAAGTATCTTGCTTATTGTTGGAAAGCGACAAGCTAGAAATGATATTCAATTAAATGATTTCAACTACCAACATCTGCACAGCAATATATAGTGTATAAATCATAAATTTAGTCAAATCTTTTGATAAGAACAAACAGCTGGGCATGAAGCACCCCACCTCCCCAATCATCAACTTGTAAGAAATATAATTGCATCAATTTTGTTTAGGGTTCTGTTAAGGACGTTTGTCAAAGATATTAAAATAATAAATTTTAAATAAAAAGAAACATTTTCACTTTTTAATATATTAAATGTCTTAATTTTATTCAAAACTTATTATTTTAACTTCCTATAATTGATGTGTTTGTACATGTTAAAATTTATGGGGCAGTTATTCCCTTCACAACAGTATATGCCTTGAATATGTCTGTGATAAATATAACTAATAATAAGGTGCTTCAAGTGTCATCAAAGGCCTGTTGGGAAACATAGGTCTGTTGGGTTCTAGTTATGGTATTCGGTCGATGTTTAGGTGTTGTATTTAGCTTTGGTTGTTGTAAAAGTCATAATGAACTGGAGTGAGTATTCTATTTACATTTGATCTAGCTTATCTTTATGTAAATAAGTTGGTATACCCTTTTGTACACCACATATATATATATATATATATATATATATATATAATTTCAATTTTTATGATTAGGGTATTTTTACATATATTCATATGGGATTAAACCCTTTAAGTATACCATCACCGGTGAAAGATTCTCCAAACAACTCCTTTTTTCTTTAATATTTAAACTTTGGTGGGAGAGGATAAAACGGAGGGTAATAATATGATATTCCATTGTTTAGATCCGATAAAAGAGAATAAAACTCAATGAAATCTTCAATGGAATTCATTCAATCCTATACCACCACATACCCTATGTTCAGGGTGACAGAGGAACAAACTTTCTTAGCTGGGGAGAACCACATTGCTTCCCACATTTGATTTGAAAAATGAGCTAAGTGGCATCAAAAGGTGAAGATTTATTCCTATCACCGCAGTTTAGGAGTGTTGTTAAAATTGATACTAGTAGTTCCAGTCGGTCGATATAAATCTATAGAGATATGAAATTTATTGAGATAAAAGTTTTATTCCTCACATTAATTTCCTTGTCATTCTCTTGGTAAGTCAAGTCGACTGCTTCTGCTGTAAAATCATATTATATTTGACTGTTGCTGTAAAATCCCAATCCTCAATTTTGTTATAACCAATGTTTTAGAAAATGATTCAATCGGATTACCAGAGAGCAATAATGACTTTATGATTAAATTAACGATGAAATCAAATGAAGTCATAACTACATTTAAAATAAGAGTAAAGTTAACAGGTACGGATCAGGGAGTGAGCTCCTGGGAGAAAAATATATTAAATCAAACATTATAACTAAAAGAAGTTATCATATATATTTGAAAAATAAAATATTGGGTGCTAGAAATTCATCTTATGGTAGAGAGGTACGTATTTGAGGCGCTTGTATGAAATAGTTTCTCTAATATTGAGACAAATATATATACACCAAGATATCATCTACATTTAAAAGGACCAAACAATACTGTCATGTGCTCAATTAAGAAAAAGTTATATAAAGGAAGCTACTTAAGAATAAAAATTTATGTTCCAAAAAATACTATTTCGATGAGACACATTAATCAAAGGCTAAGGATGAACAGAGGTGTTATTGAGTTTTCATTTTGTTTTATTTTCTTAAGTGACAAATTATCATTGATAGGAACAGAAAATGTGTCAGTAAAATGGAACAGAAAATTTCCATCCACTACTTCAAGGCTAATCCCAAAAGTAAAACTAAGATCAAGTGGGGACGGGGACAATATATATGTTTAAAGTGGTTGCATGATATATGGGTCAAGAACATATTAAAAGTCAAGAACATTTTAAAGTGGTTACATTTAAAAGTCAAGAACATATTAAACATGGGACCCTGCTTGTTAAGCAATTATTGCATTCATAATTATCCATATAATTTCGATACAGGTTTATTTAAATATAAAAAAAATTAATTCACTCAAAAAGAATGCATGCTGCTATATTGTACTAGCATTTCTCTTAATTATATATTTAGCATTAACATTAGTTTTTTTTTTTTGAACAAACATTAACATTAGTTGGTTACTTGGTTAGTGTAATTAATATTGTAATACAAGCACAAACAAAACACTGCCGGCATGAGTAAGGCTCTAGCTTGCACTGTAATGTTTGAGGAAGCAAGAAGAATAGAAGATAGTAACAAAAAAGAAAGACCTTTGAGTCCTAGAATTGAATTCCAAGCAACATTTTAATCACAGGAGATATGTTGCTGTGAAGTGACAGAAAAGATATGTTGCTCTTCCCTCATTCTTTACTCACATTCACCACCCATGACCCGAGGAATATTCCCCGTTAACTTAGAGGAAAATATTATACATGTACCCAACTTTTTACTCTCCTTTTTTGATTATATGTTTTGGGTCTTGCTCTTACGGATCTTTAAAAAAGAAAAGGAAAAAGCTCAACCTGAGTTTGGTGTGTATGTGTTAAGTGCAGAGAGCTATAGTCTATAGGTACGCATAATGCGGGCACGTGCGATACGTTGGCAGCTTGCGTGATAACATCATAACGTGGGGACAACATCCAACGGCGCCTGACATTCGCGTCAAACATCAGTGGGCCTGATACCTCGACCTCGTCATTATTTACCCAGCGATAACATGCACCATCAATGTATCATTGATTTAGCACATAGGGATATATTATTATTAGAGAAAATTAGAAAAACATTTGGAGTGATAATCGAATGGATAATTTATATTTGGATGTTTTTAATAAGTATCCTAAGAATGTTGTTTAAGAAATCCAAATTTAGAAAAAATTTATTGGAGAATGCAATTTTTGAATTTTGAATGTTGAATGTATTAAATACATCACTTTCAATACAAAGTTTCTATCTTTGAATCCGTAATCAACGTCTATAAGCCTTTATATTTTGAGGTTAAATAGGATGGTTTATTATTATTTTTCTCATAGCATTTTGATAATGTTATCCATAACATTTGGATGCATGTTGATGACATTTTCGATTAATTTGTTGTTAGTAATTCGGTCGGTAATTTTGAACACAATCGGGCAAATTTATGCACGCGAAACTACGGATGGCTCCATCGTTAATATTGTTGTTATTCAGTTACTGAATGTCTAGTCGTCGGAATATTGCCCTTTGGAATTCAATCACGGTAACATCTCTTTTAAGGTTACTGACGACGTTGACCATCAGTGTGACGCTCCCGAAACTTAACCCTCTTCCCTGATACCAAAAAAGCACAGCAAGAAATTTTTTTATTTTAAACTTAAACATATACATATATAGCAACTCAAATATCACATCAAAGTTTCGTTTGGAAGCCATGACGTATGCAACATACTCATATAAAGACACCCCACTGACTGTGGTACAAACACGTATTACAGGAGAGTCGATGATATCTCTAAGATGTTGAATTTCCACTCTAGAAGCATCGACATCAGCGTCAACCACTTCGGCAAACTCAACAACCAACCAACAGTTCTGTCTTCGAACCACGAGCCAAACAACACATGAAGAAGCATAGTCAACATCTAGGAGAGGTGAGAAACTCTATAATTATCATATAGGAGGAAACAACGTAGAAAACAACTCATCAACATGTCAACGCGTACAACCAGCAATCACAATCATCTCTGGAGATCGTTACTACAATCAACCTCCAAATCACATCAACTAGGGATCACCACCTACTTTATATGTATGATTGATGCTACATGTTGATTGGCCAATCTACAACACCGTCCTTACCCTTGGGAATGTTGTCCTTCAACTGTGAGAGAAGTCACTTCCCAAGGTAGGAATGTTGCCCTTCAACGGTAAGGACATCGAGTCGGTAGTCCAGGTTACTGATTCCCTTGTTTCTAAGAAAGTGCGACAGTGGTTCCTTCAACTGTGAGTAAGCACTGCCTCCCCGAGTCCCTCCAGTCGTGAGAAAGCCCGAGAAGTTCTCCAACTGTGAGAAAGCACCTACGTCCCTCCAACCTCGTGTGACAAATTCTCAAACTGCTGCTGCAACTATACACACGGCTCGCTGTACACAACCACTCAAACTGCTGTTGCAGTTGTATACAGGTACCAGTTGGTATGATAACCACTCAAATTGTTGTTGCAGTTATTCATACAGCCCCTTGTGACAACCACTCAAACGACTGTTGCAGCCATTCACTCGGCTTTTCACCCCAACGATGCAAATGATATGAGCATGCACCCATCACCAACTTATTCATCATCAATCCATGCACCTAGTATCTAAACGATACCTCAACAACAACAGGATCAACATCCTAGAGATTCACACCCTCCAACTCTAAGGATGTTTACTCTTCAACTGTGAGAACTTCAACCAACTTAGATCAACCCAACTTATTCTACTCAACAAATATCCTAGGCTACTATATCAGCCTAAGGTCACATCAACCATCTCCCAACGCATTCAGGTTCAGAGCATTCACAATGTCAACACATATATACAACATGCATATCATCATATCAGGCATATTAAGACATCAACTAAGCATGTTATCACAACAACCATATCATAACCTCTTATCCTAGCATGGTATTAGATCATCGTATCATCAAATAACACCATATAGTCATTTAAGCAACTACCGTATAGGCATACATCTCTGATCAACATATATCATGGTTTATCCTATTGGTGATAAACCTACAATGCCTAAACCTTAGATTGTACCACTCCACGGTAGTCGCCAATGTAAGTTAGGTGCTATCAGTTAATCAACCACAAGTAGGGTTTGAGGATCCCGACACATGTTAGCAGTTCTTTCCTACGCCCGTTTTCCCGATAATTGATGTTTTAACTCCTCGCCTAGTAACAAATATACATAAACTCCTGAACTAACGAACAACCTTGAACCTCGATCACAGCTCCGCGATCGGCACAACATCGACACACTTTTTAATAATGCCACCAAATTGCCACTGATACCCCCATCATGTACATTGGACCAAAACACTACAAAAAAACCAATTTTAGTGACTGAATTTAGCAACCGAATTTAATTGGTCGCTAAATAGGGAAATACGCTCGTTAACTATGAAAATTTGGTAGCTATTTCGATCGCTAAATGGTTTAGCGACCGATTTAGCGAGCACCAAACGGTTTAGTAACTAGGCATTTTGCTACCACCTTTGGTGGTCGCTAAATGGTTTAGTGACCGAATTTCCATATTTAGCGATCGAATTTGGTGGTCGCTAAAAACCTCTTTTTTTGTAGTGAAAATTGCCCCGAGCACACGCACGGGTTCCAAAAACAGCCAGAAACACAGGAATAATAACAGAATCAACATAGGGTTCCAATCAATGAACCGTATTAAATCAAGATACAAAAGCGAAGGAAAAGCTTACGAGAATAGTAGATGAACTTAGGCAAAGGCACATTCGAAAGTGAGCTCAAGAATCTAGGGAAAAGGTACCAAAACAGACTACTGTGAGAGCTCTATATCTCAAGGTACAGACTTCGTATGACAAATCCGAACGGTGAAAACTAAGATCTAATCATCCTGAACCTGCTTACAAAGTTTCCGCCTGATCCAACGATGATCGAATCTCCGACGATGATTTTACTGTGACAGGGTAGGTGGTATATAGGATGAGTTTATCAAATTCTAGTCCCAGGGTTCGAGCTTAATATCTCCCACTTTGGATCTCGAACCGAAAATCCGAACAATGAAAATAAAGTGCGATCCAACGGTGGACGACTCTGCGGCGATGATTTTTTGGTGACACTCCAACCAAGCTTCAAAGCTCTTCCAACGATGGCTTCTACAATCAACGATGGCTGCCTAAGCTTTTCTTTTCTTTCTTTGCTCCATGTGCACGTTTTGCCTCTTCATTCAGTAGGAAAGTGAGGCAATTCTTTTAGCACTATTAGATTTAGCTTAGTTTCATTAGGTGCTAGACACTAGGTGATATTAGGTGTTATCTTAGTGGTATCCATGTGTCATTTATTTAGTTGGTGGTGGAGGCTTAGGTTGTCAACATGTAGCACCACCCTCTCCATGCATTGACACGTGTCCAAAAGTGACACGTGTCATCCCTGCATGTCGCTGCGTGTTGCCCCGTCAGTACGTCCGAGTGTTTTCTTTCGCATTTTCTCGCGTATCCTGCTGCTCGGAATTCTTTCTTGATTTCTTCCAACTTCTTCCCCAATCCAAAGCCCTCTTCAACCATTCTTTTAAACATATGATAACATATATCTAAGCTTCATTAATCACTTGATTACTCTTATAACATTTTTGTTTCTTTTTTATCATTTTTGTGTTTGGGTTCTCATTATTATATTTCTTTTTTTGCAAATGGGTTCTTATCAATCAGTGTTAATATGCTTGTTAATTATGGTATGTTGTAGATTTTAATGTGACACCACTTGTTAATTAAGGTTTGGACTATTGATGAGAATCTGTATAGAATGCTTTGAAGTAGAATGATTTCAATTGTTTGTTGTTAATTATAACCTATAAATAATAAATTGAATAAAAAAAATTGACTAAATAAATTATAAAAAAGAGATTAAATAAATAAAATAATAAATAATATAAATAAAAAATAAAGAGTAAATCCCCAATTTGGTTCATAAAATTGTAAGGTCGTATCATTTTGGTCCCTGACACTTTCGGAACTCCAAAAACATCCTTGAAATTGTCAAACGTTAATCAATTTAGTCCCTCTGTCAAGGACTAAGTTGAGACGAACCTTATAATTCTAGGGACCAAATTAGCACAAAATTGACACAGGGACCAAATTGATACGACCTTACAAAATCTTAAAAAAATATCAAAACAATAAAAAATAAAAAAAATTCACAAGCTTCTGCTAGCTTCTCCCTATACCGCAAAAAACGTGAAGAGGGAATGAGAAGAGATTTGGTGGTTGAGTCACGACAGATTGAAGATGTTTTGACAGTAACTCGTGCAACGCGACAAGACTAACTTAAACAAAAATAACTTAATAATAATACTGAAGTAATGATCGTCAAACATGACTTATAACAAGTGTTATATCTCATAAGATTTAAACAAAAAAAAAGAATAAAAATTTTAAAATTAAATAAGGTAGGACTAATAAATAATATTTAAATATTTAAATAAATGGATTAAATAATTTAAATTGAATTACAGAAATAATTAAATAACAAAATAAGTTAATACAGGTCCACAATAATTAAATTTAAGGAATATAATAACACCAGTTTCTCTTTGTACTTATAACAGGTGTTAAGCCTCATAAAATTTTAAAAATATTAAATAATCAATAAAAAAATTTAAATTTAATAATACCTGTTTAAGGCACGAAATTGTTTTTTAGTTGATAAATTGTTTTAGAATAGTTATTTATATGTTTGTTTGCCAAATTTAATAATCCTTGAACAATTGCATTTACTCTATGAATTTGAATTTCACGTACAAAGGTTAAAATGACCTCATAGAAGTTTTATTTTCCGGACGAGTTAATACTTGAGCAAAACCTTAGTTTTCTGTTTGAGGTTCAATATTATTAAGCATGTTTACTTTTTTGAGGTATCACTCATTGTATTGAATCTTGAATTGTCCCAGTGGGACAGTTTGAGAAAAAACTTTTTCTTTACTCGCATATAGTACATTATTCGTTAATTCTTGTGCCTTATACTTGATGTAATTTCGGTCTGATATGTTTCCTTTTGTTCTCTGAGTGCATACTTGATTGCGGTAAATATCATCGCGGTCAAGTCGTGTACTTGAAGGCCGATGGGAAATCCTACCGAAATTTCGTCAAGTATAAGACACGAGAAGTAACTAATAACAATTATAAGAGTGAAGAGAAAATTTCTTCTCGAATGGCATAAGGTCATACCAATCAATGAAAGGGAGTTATTCTGGATTGTGAAGCATGTGTTTGTTGTGTGGTAGATATATCTAAGATTGCCCAATTTAATTTTCAGGGAGCATGTCATATTTAAGTCGACATGTTGTTAAAATTTAATGTTTAAATATGTCTACATTTTTTTAACATGCAGAATATGGATTGTCATACTTCGAATCGTAGTTGCATGTATGATAGGTTATATCGGAGAGGAAGGGGTCTGAAACAAACTTTTATAGACGGAGTTGAATAGTTTGTTACCAAAGCAAGTCAGCAATGCCATTACATCAATAAGAGGGATTAGATGTCCGTGCATTAGGAGTGTGTTTGGGACAACTAGATTATCTCCATTTCAGCTGTTTTTTATTTTAAAAGCTGTTTCATAAATAATCAAATGTGTTTGACACTTAGATTAAATTTTTAAAAAAGCTTTTTATTTGAAAAATAAGCTGTACCATCTCATATTAAGGATTGTTGGATTATCCAATCCAGATTATTTTTGTATGTCTTGATTGTGTTCCCACCTTACCCCTCCACCCAACGACTCTTCCCCGTTATTTTTTTATGGTCCCTTATATTTCCTGAGCATAATATAATAATCAGAAATATTTATATAGGATGTGTTCTTGTTGCGTTATATAGGATGTGCTCTTGTTGGACGTGTTTTTGGATGTCTTAGAAGACGATAACCAATTTTTGGATACGTTCTTAAAACAGTCTATAAAGTAACTTTTTTTTATCTTAAAAATCTCTATATTATTCAAATAAAATATAATATACTCTTACATGTTTTCATAGACATAAAAAATGATACAAAATTTATTCAATTTTTTATAATATAAAAAATTGATGACAAAATAAAATAAATAAATATTTTAACAAGTTTTAATGTTAAAAAAGCCTAAAATATTATTAATACAAAAAAATAACTTCATACCCTTTTTCGTAATTTATAATGCAAAAGCGATTTTTTTTACACCACCAAAACGAAATAGATTATCTTAATTAAAATCGCTTTTCAGCAAACATACCCAAACAAAAATAGATTCTGATTATAATCGATTGTCAGTATAATCTATTTTTTCCAGCTTTCTGAACCGCACTCCAAAAGTGAGTGTACAAAGATTAAGAGCGATGATGATGTGAGAGTCCACTTGTATAAAGTTGGGTTCAAGCCCAATTACTGGATTTGGACCGATCATGATGAAGAAGTACCATATTTTGATTTAGGGGTTGACGACAATTTCACGCGTCGTTCAAGCAGTTGTGCAAATATGAGATATGGTGAACAGTTTGTTTCAATGCAAGAGACGGTGTGTTGTGCTCTCTTGATACATGAGTCATTCAAGGCGCATGAGTCACATAACACTGAAGAGCCTCCGAATGAAGAAGCCTAAAGATTTTATAACATGTTGGTATATAAAGACAAATAAGTCATTTTTTGAAGGGGCCTCCGACTCTAGATTATTGATGTGCATGAGGCTTTTAGCTTGCAAGTCCAATTGGAACATTCTTGAGCAGTGCTTGAATTTTTTTCCAAAATGCTTTTGGACGTGAAACCTATAAAAGGGGGTTTACCAAAATATTATTATAATGGGAAAAGTTTAGTATCCAAGCTAGGACTGGAGGCTAGGGTTGACTGTTGTGCGAATAGGTGCATGCTCTATTACGACAATGAATTCGAAAAAATGATGATGCATTTGTTGAATCCAAATTTTGTCAAGCGGTGAGGTATCGTGACCGCAACACTAGAACAAGTAAGCAGAAACCAGTTCAGTCAAGGCAAGGATATATTTGCCTATAATTTCAAGGTTACAGATAATGTTTGCATCAATGTAAAGTGCAGGACAAATGACGTGGCACTATGAGAATAGAAGTGTGATATGCCATCCGTCTGATTGCGGTGCAGGGAAGCACTTTGATCGGGTATATCTTGATTTTGCCGCGGATCCACACAATGTACAACTTGGGTTACCCTTCGATGGTTTTACCCCATATATCCAAGCGTCAGCTTCGCCTTATATTATATGTTTGCAATAATTGTTACCCCATACAATCTTTTTCTTCAAATGTGCATGTCAAAATCTTATATGTTTTTTACTTATCGCATACCCAGACATCTAATCTGAAGGCTGATATTGTTGTTTATTTAGAGCCATTCATCAACGGTCTGAATAAGTTGCACTACAAGAAAATGCGTTTTTAGCTACCGAATTAGCTACCGAAATAGTTCGTCGCAATTTATTCGGTAGCTATTTCAGTCGCCAAATATACAATTTTGAATGTCAAACTTGTTGAAGTTTTAGCTACCGAATCGGCAACCGAAAATTTGATCGATGGTAATATTTTTACATTTGCTACCGTTAATGTGTCGGTAGCTAATCACTTAACTGATTAGAGACACATTTAGCGACCAATTTTTGTCGATAGCTATTTTAAATCCCTAAATCATGTCCTATCCCCTTTTTTCACTCTCATTCTTTACGCAAACACAGTCGTCTCACTCTCACTCTTCCATTGGCGTCTCTCTCTTCACCACCATTCCCGTCTGGTTCAGTCGTCTCTTCTCAGTTGTGAACTCGCGGGACCAACACGCAGGCGCATCTCCACCCAAACGCAAGGTTAGTTTTCCCTTTGATTTTTCCATTTACCTTGTACAATTAGGGTTTGTGGTTGTAGATGATGAGGGTAGGGTTTGTGTTAGATTCAATTGGGTTTTTGACTTACTGTATTGTTAATCTCTTAATTCTATTTTCATTTCTATTTCTCGCTGCATTTCTCTTTCTATTTCTCGCTGCTATTATAGTCTGTATTGTTGCTTCTGTGTCATAGCCATTCCGTTTGTTTCCTAAATGTTATCTTTGGCATTCCTTTGTTCAAGTATTGGTTTTTAGATATTTAAGCTTTATAACCCCTATTTGTTTTGTTTATTTTGATTGGAATTGGTTTTATTTCGTTTGAATTTATGTGTTTCTGAAAATTTGTGAGATACTGGTAGAGGGATGGAAGATTTGACCCGAGTAATTGCTATACAGCCAAAGTTTTTTGGAAAAATTTATGTGAAAAAATATCTATTCAGTATAGTTTGCCTATATATGCTCTTTTGAGGATTTGGACTATGACTATGGTGGGAGCTTTTGGGATAATGGGAGTGGGGGCCCCACTTGGTGACACTGGTACTAGGGGAACTGTGTTGAGTCCTGGTGCTGGCACGATGGCTGCAAGTGGAGAGAGTGGTGGTGATTGTGGTAATGGTGGGGCTGGGGGAGATGATATCATTGGGGCTTGAACAGGTAAGAGTTGGGCTGAAGTGGTGGTGGTGGAGTAGATGAAGGTAATGCTGGCAATAGAATTAAGGCAGAGAAGAGAGATTGTTGTTGTGTCTTCATTTTATTGTTCAAGAAGTGCTCAGATTAGATGGTTAGGGAAATAATGAAATGCTAATTAAGTGAGGGTGTAGGACACTTGGTGGTGTTGTGTGCTCTCTGCTGCATGTGGGGAATGAGGGAGAAGGGGTTGCCTTTTTATTGAGGCTGAAAGAGAATGATTTGAATAGGTAGGTGCAAGGTTTAGGTGCAAGGTTTAGTTAGAAAGAAAAGCTAAGTTCCAATTTTCTTAGAGCAAATCTCCTTTATCTATCAGGAACATAGAAAGTTGGTGCATCGTGTTTGATTAATTATGTGAAAGTGAAGAGATATGGCAGTGACAGATGAGTGAGAGCTGAATGCACAGAACTATTTGCTGAAGTTTTTTATGTAATTTTTTTATGAAGTTTTTTATGTAGCTAATGCCAAATGATGATCAAAAGCCACCTAAAGTGCTTTTATAACATTTGTGATCTGGGCCAGAGATGCAGGACATGGACTTCGGCTATATTGGTTTTGGCTTTCGAATTTTCACAAGCTATATCAAGCTAAAGATGCTATTACTTATTGGCTTAAACCATAACTTCAAGATTTAAGTATATAGTAGTAGTATGTTACAGTGGTTCTATACTTCTATCAAATATCAATAAGGTGATAAACTGATAATATAGCTTCATAAATGCTTTTGAGGAAAGAAAAAAAAAGACGAGTCACGAGATTTAGAAAGTCATTTGGAGACTACAATTGAAAACAGTTTGACTGCTTTGCTGTATAACGTTGTTTGAAATAAATTCTGCCTTGTTAAGTTTGACCATTTAGCTTCATAGAATTTCAAAGAAGTGTGAATGCAGTGACTAATATTACCAGGTCTACTGCTGTACCGATTTTCATTGTGCTATTGTACCAATTTTCATTGTGCAAATCACTATGCCTTTTACTTGTGCAAATCACTAGGCCTTCTTTTTTTTGCATTTTAGATCCTGTAAACTTTATGCTACCAAAATGTAGTAGGCATATGCATTTTAGATCCTGTAAATTTTAGATTTTTTGCTCTAATGGATTCTCTGTTAAGCTGTGAAGTTATTTCTATAATTGAGATGAAAAATGTAATTTCAGTAGTATATTAGCTAAAAGGTACGAATAAAATTACCTTTCCTATGATCTTACTGTAAATCTCAATCACATCTTTTACTGTGGTTTCAAAGTGTGTGGTAGCATCATAGCTCTGCAGGTATTTACCTACGGGTTAGTACAACTGATTTTCCAAGGTAAGAAGAATAAGTAAAGAGAATCCATTATATAGGCTGAATAAAAGGATGATAAGATTTCATATCTATCACGAAGGAAACCAAAGACAAAACCATTCACTACATATGTATTTATCTAAGTGTGTTTGTGTCTGGTATTGTGTGATTATATATTTTATTATTTTTAATATTTAAAAATTCTAATGTGATTTATTATGCAAGAAAAGTTTCATGAAAGACGGGGTGATGCCACTAGTCAGGGACAAGAGCACTCTGCTGCATCTGACAACGCCATTTTCTTGGAGGTGGTGGGTGGTAAAAACAAGAAGGGTGTTGTGTATGGGTTGGGTCGGATTGGGATAAGTACGTGACGTCATCGACGTCACATACTCAATCCGATCCTGGCCCTACCCCTGACGTACGAGAGGTTATCGCCAACCTCAATGCTGAGCTGGCAGCGAAGGACAATAGGATAAACCACTTGGAGAAGACGATGGATCAGACACAGAGAGAGATGTACGCGTTGTTCCAGCACTTGGGATATAGGTTCGGCTCCTCTAGTGCCGTTCCACAAGATGATTCGCATGCTGATCCAGGTGCCGATGATGAGGACGATGGCGAGGACGATGATGGCTGGATTCCCCCACCCCCCAGCACATTGATATTATATTTGTTACATTTAGTTACTATCACCGTTGTACTACATGTGTTGTTTCTATTTGGATATTGGATATTGTATTAGATGTTTATATATATGGTGGATTTATATTGTTTGAGTTGAGTATAATTTTATGTAATTTATCTTTGTTTTGTATGATTAAGCAGGGTGGTAATTTTGGTAAAAGTTTGGTATTTTTGCAAAAAAAAAAAAAAAAAATTTATATTTAGCTACCCAATAGGATTCGGTAGCTAAACCAAAATATAAAGTTATCTACCGAATATTATTCATCGCCAATTTGGTCGCTAAACTGATAACAGACACGATTTACGTGACTATTTCAGCGACCACAATATTTACATTTAGCTACCGAAATATTCCGTAGCTATTGGCGACCGGAGTGAAATTCGGTAGCTAAATCGATTAGCTACCAGCACTTTAGTTACCAACTCCATTCGGTAGCTAATTCGGTAGGTAAACAATTTAGCTACCGGATTTTAGATATTAGCTACCGAAAAATTCGGTAGCTAAACAACATTTTTCTTGTAGTGTTGTACAACGGTGTATTGGCGTACGATATTTCAAGGAAGCCAAATTTTTATGTTGAGGGCAGCTTTGATATGGACCGTTAATGATTTCTCTGCTTATGACATGTTTTCTGATTTATTCTTCTCTCTTCTATGTTGTTTTATGATTTCTTCTTCTCTCTTCTTCTTCTCACTTGTTAATGTATTCTTCTCAATTTTTTGGGTACAATTCTATGTTGTTTTAGATATGACACTTATCTGCTTGAAAATTTGATAATATGATTTTAATCACAAAATGTTTTGCGTTTAATTTTGATATATTATCAGTGTAAAGAGTTTTTCATTATCAATTAATTACAAATCATCATATATATTTGACTTTTAAGGTAATTACGATAAGAATCAAACATTTTTTATGATGTGGTAATTTATAATTGATTAACAATGTAAAAAATATTTACAGTAACTGTGTGTAGCAATTAAATACAATTGTTTTTAGAATTTAATTGCTATACACTGACAATATAAAACATTTTTACACAGACAACCAAACATCAATCATGGTATGGATGACTTTTAAGGTAGTTAGGATGAGAGTCAATTTTTTTTACCGATGTGGCAACTTATGACTGGATGACTGTGTAAAAATGTTTTATACTATCGATGTATAACAATTAAACTCTTGTTTTTAAGAGATTCAAATATTATAATAAACACTATAAAATTTTTTTTATTTAATTTTAGTTTTGGGTATATTACCATTTAGTTTTTTTTTTGAAACCTACCATTTATTTATAGATTACATTATTAAAACCAAAGTATAATTGTAAACAAAAAAAATAACGAAAGTATAATCATTTTTACAGTAAAGATCCAAACTGATGCTTGACAAAAAAACACGGTGACATTTTAGTAATAAAAAGTGTCAATTTGGTCATCAAAAATATAAAATGTGAGTCAAATTAGTCTTTTTTAGGGCCCTATCAAGGACTATTTTAGTCTCTATCAAGGACTATTTTGACCTGAATTTTGTTAGAATCAAAACAGTAATGACTAATGACCCCTAAAAGTTTTAATGATTAACAAAATTATTATATGTTTATGAATATACTTGAAGTACAGATTATACTAATCCATAAGGTCAAAAAGACCTTGTATATGTTTCTGACTTCAGACGGACTCTCAAAAGGAACATTGTTTCTCAGCATTCAAAGTTACATCTAGCTCATAAAGGACAAAAAGCTCATAACAATATCTACGTCCAAAGAAACATTGTGGTTCGTCCAAAAGACTTTTTGGACTTTAGTGGTAAAAGTTTTACGTACAGTTATCATATAGTATTGTGTGCGTCCAAACTTTCTATACAATTTGTGCGTTCACTAACCTTATTTTGCAGATGACGTTGCTCTTTTTCAAAAGTCTTGATTGGTTTTAAAAAGAAAATATCTTTTCACATAAGACAAAAGAATGTACAAACGTCGTACACTATAAATCACGTAGAGCAAAGAATCACGTAAAGCAAAACGCTTGTCGGCCAAAAAGGCAAATCAGTCTGCTACAATTCAAGCTGCTATTCTACCAAAAGCAACCTTGCCTCCTCATTTTGGAAGGACAGATATTGAACGGAGAACAACTAGCAAATGGACTTGTACCTAACAGATATTCACTGTGTCTAAACGGAAAAGTTTCCTACCTTTTGAATTCGGAAGGTCAGACAAAGTTATAAGAAGACCCTCTTCTGAAAGAAGCAAAAAAAACAGAGCAAGAAAACATTCAAAAGAGAATTCATTGTGTAACAAAAAGCTTCAAAGCATTCACTCTCTAGAAATTGATTTGTAAACCTTCTTATTCTTTCATTGTAAAGTTACAAACAGATTGTTAAGAGCTGTATCGTGTAATACTCTCACTCTTAGTGAGTTTGTAAAACGCTCGAAAAACCTAATCCAAGTCTTAGGATTTGTTGAGCCTAGAGAAGCTTGTCTGTAAAAGAATACTTGTAGCCAGAAGAGGTGTAGAATACTTGGAGTTGTAGTCGTGGAGTGACTAGGAAACAACTTGTGAAAAAGTGCTAAGTGATTTAGTGGAAAAACCTTCTTAGGGAAGGGACTGGACATAGCTCTTTGATTTGAAAAGAGTGAATCAGGATATATCTCTGTGTAAATCTCTCTATTCTTATCTTGTTAAGTTTATTTATTTACTAACTTGGGGATTGAAAACAAAGTCTCTTAAACGTTGGCCATCATTTTATTTTGTTCTTTCATCTTACTTGTCTAAAATGCTTTTTTGAAAATACTTTCGAAAATCGGTTAAGAAACACAATTCAACCCCCTTCTTGTGTTTTCCTGTTTCACTTTCAAATTTTATATTCTTGAGGATCAAATTAATATTTTTTCTTTATTCAGAGACCAAAGTGTTACTGTGTTTTTTTATCGAAGACCAGTTTGATCCTTTATTCTCATTTTTAAAAATGTAATAATAATGCCGTAAAAAAGCAAGACATTATCATACATACTACAATTTCTAAAAATTATAATAAATGTAGCTTCCAAGACGAGGGAACAAGTAACTTCCTCACCATGCACCACCACTTTTACAGGTAATTTTCAAGGTGTTTTTTATTTCTCAAATTTCAGTTTTACCCCTTATCCTTCATCATCTTCCCCACCGGAAACTAGACTCAGTCCAAACATTATCAAACAACAAACCGAAACCACATCCTTGTTCGGAGTCTCACTGTCGCTCTCCCTAATTTCAACAAATCTTGTCATGTCCTGTGAATGCAATGCCAGAAAGAACCAAGACACACAGTGAGATTGAGAACCACCCACAAATACTAAAACAAAAAATAAAGAAAATAATTAAATAAGTTTATAAATAAAAAAGGAAAAAATAAAATCAGAGTTCAGGGTTAAGTGTTAGTGTTAGTGGCTGCTAACAACGAGCTCGCGGCGCTGCGAGCGGAGGCGCGGCTAGGCTAACGGCGACCGAGACTTGTGCCTCGCGGTGGTGTGGGAATTTTGGGCGGTGCTCCAGCAGCGTTAAAGGCAGGACTGCGCCTGGTTCGCAGTGGTGGTGGGACACGGTGGAAGACGACTAGCTCTGATGGGTTCGAGGAAGGAGATGGCGGCGCGGAGGTGGTGAGCTTCGCGGTGGCTGTTGTAGCTGCCATCAGTTGCGGCTGAGGGGCTGTGCGTGGCGGTGCACGGCGGAGCGGTGGCCTCCTCCGCTTGCTGATGGTGACAAATCTGTTTCGGTGGTTGATTTAGAGTATATATTTGCAGTTCCGGTATTGAGGAATTGGAAGAGGGAAAGAAAGCAGGGACAAAATTGTCCTTTGATTTTTTTTTTGTTTACCTGATTAATTATTTTTAGGTTTCAATCTCAATTATTTATTTTATTTTATTAATATATCTAAGGATTAAAATATGTAATACATGAATAAGAAACTTAGCGGTTCTCTCACCTCATAAGTTACCTATAAAAAATAAAAAAATAAAACTTTAATATTTGTCAAAGGTTTGAAATTGAAAATGGCGATTTGAGCGTGTGATAGACGCGTTGCATGGAGTTTTAGCTGAATAAGAAAGAATAAGAAAATAAAAGGAGTTGGAAGGCGGGGAAGAGACACGTAAGGGAAGAAATGCAGACAGAGAGAGAGGTAGACAGTTCCTGACTCTTGACTCTCCTCACCGAAATTGTTCTGGTGGGTCCAGTCTCCGGTCTCCAATTTCCCAAGAACCCACATATCTCTATCTCTATTTTTTATCGGTTAAAATATCATTTTAATTTATTTTTTAGTTTTAATTTCATCTCTTAATTTTTAAAAGTTTTAATTTGGTCCTTTAACTTGTCTTTGTTAATCCAAGTTAATCCCCTCCGTCAATGACATAATGAAAAGTGATGAAAGTTCATACGTGTTAATAATTTAAAGGACCAATTTGAAACTCATTTAAAATTTAAGGGATCAATTTGAAACTCATTTAAAAGTTAAGGGGCCAATTTGAAACTTGTTAACAATTTAAAGGACCAATTTGAAAATCATTTGCTATATTATTGACGAAAAAGACTAACTTGTGTTAATAGAGATAAGTTAAGATACCAAATTGAAACATTTAAAAGTTAAGGGACCAAATTATAACTAAAAATTAAGTTAAGGGACTAAAATAATATTTTAGCCTTTTTTATTTTACTTTTACATAACGGATATCCTCTCATATATAATTAAAGATTAATCTCTTTCGAAATATAAAATTTACTGAAGTAGATTTTATCTTTTTTAAAATATATACAGCAACAATCAAACACCTCCCAAAATGTTTAAGATACTCAAGCTATCTAGTAATTGTATCGGATCTTATTAGATCTTTTATTTTATAAATATAAATTTTATAATATTGTATTTTTTTTGTTTTATTTTTGTTGAGAAATACTAACTAATACCGAAAATAACAAGTTAAGAAATCAAAAATAAAACGCTTTATATTGAAACGTGAATGGTGATATATTCAATATATCAAAAATTCTAAAATTATACTTTTCAATATCAAATTTTTATTTTTTAATTTTTTAACTGATTTGATTAGGAGCACTCATATTTTTGTTATATCGCAATTTATGACACATAGGCACTCACTACACATGCATTATTATAAAATTATGTTTGATTTATCGTTACAAACGTGTTTTTGAATTTAAACGTATATTTGTTTCAAAAAAAATTTATACATACTTTATTTCTAACTAATGTATATTTACAATTTGGCTTAATTGCACTTTTGATCCCTCAGGTATCACGATTGTGCAATTTTGGTCCCCTGGGTTTTAATTACGCCAATTGGGTCCTCCAAGTATCATGATTGTGCAATTTTGGTCCCCTAAGTTTCAATTGTGCCAATTGGGTCCCCCACGTATCATGATTGTGCAATTTTGATCCCCAAGTATCACGATTGTGCAATTTTGGTCCTCCAAGTATTACAATTGTTCAACTTTTAACATCAATAGCCTACGAAGCACATGTGTTACTGATTTGACACTTAATGAGACTAGTTTGGCAGCTTACGTGTCATTCTTATGTGACACTTAATGACGTGCATTTGACCATTAAATAGTGTGATATGGCAATGTTGTCTTATAAAAATGTCCTGTAAACTGTCAAGTTGACTTCACTAAGTGTCAAATTAGTCCCACGTGTCTTATGTAGGCTACTGACGTTAAAAATTGCACAATCGTGATAATTGGGGGACCAAAATTGCACAATCATGATACGTGGGGGATCCAATTGGCGCAATTGAAACTTGGGGGACCAAAATTGCACAATCGTGATACTTGGAGGACCCAATTGGCGCAATTAAAATCTGGGGGTCTGGGGGTCCAAAATTGTATAATCGTGATACCTGAGAGACCAAAAGTACAATTAAGCCTTACAATTTTCTAACGAATAAAATATGCACTAAGTTTGTAGCCGATCAGTTCGGGTTCCTAATACGCGCATTAATGTATCAAACATTTTAATCTACACTTTCACTAGCCCCTGATTATTTTATTTGACTCCGGAAATAAATGCATTTCTTTCAATTATTTTATTTATTATTTAAAAATGCTATAATTTTTTATAAATATTTGTGCCCATTATAAGTTGACAAAAGCCACATATTATATTCTACAAATATTGATTAATTTGTACTTTTTAACATTTTCTTCCTTTTTTCAGATGAAAATAATAATTTATTGATAGATGTAATATTTCTCTCTATTGTTGTAAGTTGACACACGTAACATATTATATCCTACAAGAGTACAAATATTAATTAATTTGGACTTTTTAACATTTTTTTTCGTCTTTCCAGATGAATAGAGTAATTTACTGATAGATGTAATATTTCTCTCTATTACTACACCGTAGTCCTTTTGTCCATTGCCGTCTATCAGTCATCGCCTGCCAAAATTTCAGCGAGTTTTGTACTACCGATTACCGAACCGGGTCAGTCCTTCCGCAGATTCCGCAACTCAATTACAGAATATATTAAAGTTTTGAATCCTATATTTTACTCAATTTGATTTTTTATTTATTTTAACTTATTTAATTTAATTTTTTATTTATTTTAATTTATTCAATTTAATGATAAAACTTAATAAAAAGGATCAAATTTCTTAAAGTTTGATAAGTAAAAGATCAACTTGAATATTTTTAAAATAAAGAGATCAAATTGAATAAATTAAAATAAATGAATGATTAAAAAATTAATTTAACCAATCACTTTTTATGTTTTTTCTCTCTCCTGAAAATGGGTAATTGATACATGATTGACTTTTTATTTTCTCTTGGTTAAATAATATGTTTAATTATTTCACATGTCCTGAAATTATTTGAAAAATTTTAAATAGATTTATAGACTAAAAAAAAGTAGTAATTGGGTCTTCAATTTTGATATACTTTGTAATTGGGCTCCTACACTTTAATCATTTGTAATTGGGTCCCTGAACTTGTTAATAGTTTATAATTAAGTCATGTGATATGAGGTATTTTTAAAACATTTGCTATTGTGGTGATCTAATGATTCTATTAACCTCTAAGACCGATAAGAAATCTCAAAAGAAATTTATACGGTATTCTGATTACAAGGTTATTCTCCTACCTCTAGGATCCTAATTACAAATTATTTACAAGTTCAGTGATCCAATTAAAAGCATTTAAAATGCAGAGACCCAATTATAAAGTATTTAAAAGTTTAGAAACCCAATTATAATTTTTTAATTTAGAAATCTATTTAAAAATTATTAAATCGTTCGGGTACCAATCAAATAATTAAACCTAAATAACATGGCTAGGTTTACGGATTTCCGGCCGGCTGCATATATGCTAGCTTGGCCTTAGATGTTATAGTTAACTTAAAGTTAAAAAGACTCTAAATCGTATGATTTTTATTAGGCAGAACTAATATTTTTTTTTTGACCGAGGTAGATTTAATATTAACAACCACTAAGTTGGAATATTTAATTTTAAGTAATATAAAAGATTTAAATTATGAAGAACGATCACAAAAATTTGAAAATATTGTTGAAGATTTCTTTTCTTTTCTTTTTTCAAATGATTCTTGCTTATTATTAAATAGTCATTTCTTCCTGCCTATAAAAAAAGAGTCATTTATTTCTATTTAGTGGCAAATTGTTTTAGATTAATTAAGAATCTAATGAGTGTGACTCGATTGGTTGCATAGTCAGAACTTATGGGGAAGGAACTCGGTTCGAATCCCGCAAAACACATTCTTACAAAAGAGGGATGGAAAAACTTAACTATGACTATAAGCATATGAACGGAGATTAGTTCCATTGCGGGTCTAAAGAATCTAAACTTGTGGGATATTCCATAGAACCGTCGAGGAGCCAAAGGCCGGCCCTAAGTACAATGAGTTCCAAAAAAAAACTGTTTTAGATTAAGTTTTATATTAGATACAGGAATTTAGGAAGAAATTAATTTAAAAAGTCTATTGCTTATTTAAGTGATCATTTGTTCTTTTTTAGTGACTAACAATAACAATTAAGTAAAGTTCTCTATGTTATATAAAATTGTAAATAAATTTATGAATGACTATTATTTTTTATTGAGTGGTTATTTATATTCTTAACGAGTGACTAATAATTATAAATGAAGTTTTATATTAAAAAGAAATTTGTGGATGGCTATATATTGTTTGCTATTGAGTAGTCATTTGTTCCCATGGAGTGGCTAATAGAAACTTCTATATGTAAAGACACGTAATATTATGAAGAATTTCGAATGATTATTGCTTTTTTTAAGTAATTATTTATTCCCACCGAGTGGCTTACATAAAAAAAAACTTGCAAAAAAAGGTATTTTTAGTATGAGTGAAATCTCATCTTCCATCTCTTTGAATAAATATTGTGTGATCTTTTTTATAATTTAAGCTTTTTATGCCTCTCAAAATTACTTACTTTTTTTGATGGTGGGATGGTGGTTAATGAAGTGATCATTGATTATGCTAAAAAGAAGGGTAAAAAAGGTCTTATCTTTAAAATAGACTTTGAGAAAGTGTACAACTCGATCAATTGGTCATTCTTTGATTATATATGTTGTGTAGATTGGGGTTGTATGAAAGGTGGAGAACTGGTTAAAACTTGTGTTTGTTCGAGTTTTGCTTCGGTTTTAGGGAATGGGACGTAGCCCAACTAAAGAGTTCAAATTATAAAAAGGACTCAAATAAAAGGACCCTTTAGCTCATTTCCTTTTTCTATTTGAGGCAGAAGGGTTAAGTGGGTTTGTTAGTAAAGCTGCCTCATTGAGAAAATTCAAGGGGTTTGGCTTTGGGGATGATAATGTGGTGGTGACCCATTTACAATATGCGGATGATTCTCAATTTGTGGGTGATGCATCATTTGAAAATCTTTGGGCTATGAAAGCCATTTTAAGATGTTCTGAATTAGTATTGGGGTTGAAACTTAATTTCTTTAAAAGCAACATTATTGGACTGAATCATTTCTTGATGCAGCTGCTGAATTCCTACATTTTAAAATTGGGAAAACTCCATTTAACTATTTGGGCATTCCCATTGGTGCTAATCCTAGGAGAATGAAAACATGGAAGTCTATCATTGCCAAAATTAGAGGACGACTCTCTAGTTGGAAAAGAATACACCTCTCCATAGGTTGAAGAATTGTTTTAATTAAATCAGTCTTACCCAATCTGCCTGTATATTTTCTATCTTTCTTCAGGGCTCCTAAAATAAGGTTTTGAAAGAAATAACAAGATTACATAGAGTTTTCTTGTCGGGTGGACAACAAGAGAGGAAAACAATAGTCTGGGTCAATTAGTTGGATGCTGTTTGCAATCCTAAAGAGAGTGGAGGCCTAGGGATAAAAAATGTGCAACTTTTCAATTTGTCTTTGTTGGGGAAATGACATCGGAGAATAATCAAAAAAGTGGAAAATTTTGTGGTTTGAGGTGTTGAATTTAGATATGGAGTTGATAATTTGGGTTTTTTGAATGCTCCTTTAAGAAGATCTTCACAGTTTTACTCGGTTTGGTGGAAGGGTTTAAGCGGTATTGAGTCAGGCAAGAATGTGCAACCAGGGTTAAAATTGGGTTGTTTAAGCAAATTGGAGAGGGTCAAGGTGTGGATTTCTGGAGTGATGTTTGGCTAGGGCAGACCAACCTTAGAAGTAAGTTAGGGATACTATTTCTAGCCTTTGAAAAGCAGTGTGCAAGAGTAGTTGAAGTCGGAAAATAGGAGGCAGATATCTGGTCATGGATTTTAGTGTGGAAGAGATGATTTTTTGAATGTAAGGCTAATCTATTTCAGGAGTTTATGAAATTCTAAGTGCAACAGTGCTAATAAAAAGCAAAAACGTTGTATGGAAGTGGAAATTCGAAAAAACAGAGATGTACTCATGCAAATCTTCCTATTCTATCTTGTTTGAAAATTATATTTCTCTGATGCTACCAACACTATAACAGATTCAAGATTTAATAGTGCGTCTTTAGGGCGTTTGACAGCGCTTTCGGGCACTATCTATCAGGCCGCTATTGATGGTTGTAAACAGTGATGGCGCTTCCAAAGCATTACTACAATAGAGTGTGTCCAACGAAACATTGTAATTGTCTTCACTAAAAGAGCATCCTAGCAGTTGCGTTGACGTGGGGTCAAAATACAGATAGCGCATCGATAATTATGCGCTATCGTAGTTACCCGTATTTGACAGCACCTTTAAAATAAAGCGTTATCCTAGGGTGAACAATGATAGCGTAATTTTAAAGAAGCGCTGTCTATCCCCCACCTCTTTTTTTACGTTGATTTCTGCATATTTTCTTGCATTCAACAATAAAAAAACAACATTCAAGGATCAAAAAACATCATTCAGCAATCAAAAAACAGCATTCGGGGATAAAAAAACAACATTCTGCAATCAACACCAATCATATGAATCAACAAAATCGATCATAATCAAACTTTGGTTCGTAAATATAGATATGGTAATGCAAAAACAAAGGACATTTACCTCCATCAAAAGACATTTCCCACCATCCTTTTCAACACTAACAACCATAATCTCCCAACTTATTGGCCGTTGGCATTTACCTATATCAAAATTAGAACATATAAGTAAAAAGTCAATGAACAATAATAAATGAAGGAAATACAAAACCAAATAAATAAAACATACATGAAAAATAGGGCATCTACAGCTAACTTCTTCCCAAAATTTTGGAACCCGGTGATACCTTCGAAGGTGTCCGTTTTTGCTTGGCAGGTCATATTGGACAGGGCTTCTTCCAAATTAAATTTGGTAAAAAGAAATGTGGCCTTATCATTAGAGCAAATTGATTGTGTTTTCTGCAGAAGCTATCAGGAATCTTTGCAGCATCTTTTTTTGCTTGTAACAATTCTATGCAGATTTGGGTATGCTTGGGCAGGTCTTACTTTGGTTTTGACAGTAGATAGCAAAATTCATTTTCTCCAGCATAGAGCGTTGGTGAAAGGTAAAAGAAAAAAACAGGAATGGATGGCGATATGATTTTTCTATAATATGGTCAATTTTGTTAAAACGTAATGCAATTATTTTCAATCAGGAAAATTTTGATATGATACAAATTTTGGATTTCATTAAGGTTCGATCTTGGAATTGGTTTTTAATTAGAGTGGCGCAGTTGGTACATTTTTGTTTTCAGACTAGTGCATGTCCCCTTTGGAATGCATCAAATCTGGAATATAGTTTTGTGTAAGATATGGTTTTAATTAAAATCAGATCGGGTGATGGGTTTATGTAAGTTGCAGGGTTTGACTTGTGAATCATTGAGCTGCTATCACTTTTTTTGTTTTTTTCACAGGAGAGTTCATGTTTCTAATGGAGTTTCTGCTAGTTTCTGTAAGATGCAGGGTGTTGTTATTGCACTAATTCTGATTTTGAGGTATATGAGAAGGTTTTTTGTATCACCAGGGATGATGTTACGGTTTGTTGAAAGAGGAATTGAGACTGATACTCTTCAAAGTGTGTTGTTCTGTTGTTGGTATATTCAAGAAGGAGTTGTTTTAAGTATGGATAATAGTTTTTCAGTTTGTTATTAGCTCTCTAGGTTGGTTCTGGACTTTTCTTCTTTTTTTAGTCTTTTGTATGCTTTTGGTTCTTGGTTTTTTTTGTATATAAGTTAAAGTACATGAGATCAATTACCCTTTTTAATATCAATTTTACTATATATTTTCTCTTAATTAATTAACTAATTAATTGAATAAACGGTTTTCTTTCACTTCATAGTTTTCAAAACATTTCAGTGGGTTAGAAGCTATAAAAATGAGAAGTTGAGTAAAACATTTTGAAGGTTGGTATGAACATTTTCCCTCAACATATCAGAGAAATTTGTGTTTATATATATGCAGCTCCAAAAATCAAATATATAATCTTTCTATATATTTAGATTTTTTTTTTCTTGTTTCATTCTGTTTATTTATATTGACATTAATGAATCAATTGATCGGTTGCGGTATATATTAAAAGTGAAAATAATTCATTTTATTCAGAAAATCCTATTAAATATTGATTTTTGTAATTTTTATTGTGCGGTTGATGATATTAATGACAATTATATTCTTATATTTTTTTTTTTTGACAATTACAATTATATTATTATATTAAAACCTATCTATAATTTCATGATTAAAAATACAGAAAGTCAGAAAAAAAAAAACCATCAAGGATACACCTCTAAGAATTATTTGAAACTTCAAGTGTATGGTTATTTATTTGGGATCAGTGACAATAAATTTTTAATCTTATTTTATTAGTTTTATAAAAAAAGACTAACAAAGAAAATTTTTACATATACAATTTACAAACCAAAATTAGAAAGATAAGGTACATGGACGTGTATATCTTTCCAGTATTTTTTTCCAAAGGTATCTCCGCTGCTTAGTCCGAGTTGTAACGAATTTGGTCATCTTAAGCAAGTGGTCAGGAGTTCAATCCCTGACTCTTGTATATGGAGAAAATCTGGTTGGGAGATGTCAACCCTTAAATGTCGTTCAGTACCTCGAGGGATTAGTTCTCTGCAGTTGCGCGGAGGATACCTTGGGAAACCAAAAAAAAAAAATTTTCTTTTCATTATTTTTTTTCAAAGGTATCTTCCGCGCATAACTGCGGAGATCAATCTCTCAAGGTACTGGACGACATTAAAAAACCGATATCTCCCAATTAGATTTTATTCATACATAAGTGTCAGTGATCGAAACTGTGACCATTTTTTTAAGGTATCTGAACCCGTTATCATTCGGACTAATCACATGTTGGTGTATATCTTTTTAGAGTAAAACATCATTTTGGTCCTTGAAAGTATGAGACGCTGTCAGTTCAGTTCCTGAAAGCAGTTAAATTATGAAAAAGTCGCTCAATGTTAATTTCGTTAGTCCGGTTAGTCCCTCAATGTTAATTTCGTTATAGTTAGTCCTTGACAAAGACTAACTTTACTAAAGAAATTAACATTGAGAGACTTTTTCATAATTTAACTGCTTTCAGGGATTGAACTGACAACGACTCACACTTTCAAGGACGAAAATGATGGTTTACTCATCTTTTTACTATAGAACATTATATGTGTATTTAAATTGCACAATTTAGTTTTTTATAAGTAATTGCGCAATTTAGTTGATAAATTTTTACTATATAACATGCTTGCCCGGTTACGTGAAAGTAGAGAATTTTGGCAAGAAGAAAGACTTGTTTTGCTTACTATATATATATATAAATCTAATATATACTCTGTGGTCCTTATTATAAGAGATAAATGATAATTTTTTTTTTATTCAAAATATAAGAGACATGCATATATTTTGATAAATATTAAATGCTTATTTTCAATTTTACCCTTATTTATAATAGGGTACGTTTATATTTTTGAGACAGTATCAACTTTCCATACGAATAAATTTGTTCATTAATTATTAAAGGAGTAATTTTGTAAATTTATATAAATATTAATTATAAATAGCTTATTTCAATGCATTTTCTTGATCGGTATGTTTTATATATATATATATATATATATATATATATATATATATATATATATATATATAGGTGGAGTAAATTAAGGAGTAATAATTATGAAAAGGATGAAGTTTTAATGAAAGAGGAAGGTATATTAACATTTTATTTTATAAGTAAAAGAAGAAAGTTCTGAAGCACGGGATATGGCTGAACTTTGAAGTATACCAATTCTGGGAACCATCAGAGGAAGCAATGATGAGTTCCAAAGGCAGAGAGAAGAGATAGAGGTGGCTCTGAAAGTGAAGGAAAAGGGTTAAGGATTAAGGATTATGGGGTGAGTAAGGTTTTTGGCCAATAAAGGGAAGGACAAAATGTCTTCTTATATTTTTTGCAGGCTTTTAGATAGAGAAGTTTTACACGGATAGAAGAGTTAGAGAGAGACCAAATAAGAGAAGGGGCAAGCATGGTATAGACTTGAATAATTGGGGCCCTCCATCTCCATGGAAGAAGAGAATTGTGGACCCCACATCACCGCCCATGCGCATGCTGTCTTACCAATATCAAACCCATCATCCATCCGATTCCTTGGACCTAGCTAACCCTAACCCAACAACGCAGTAATAACCCAAAAAAGGTGTGAGGGGAAGAAAAAAAATGTTTAAATAAGCTTTTAGTGTGTGAAAAGTGTGTGAGTTTTGGTTTTAGTTCCTATAAATTTTTGCATAGGTTTTAATCCCTACAATTTTAAAAGATTAGGAATAAGTCACTACCGTCAACAGTACACTGACGTGACGTGACGGACAGATGTCGCACCATGTGACGATGTTGACTTGGCTTCCGTTTGCCATGTCAGCAAATAATAGTATACAGTTGAAGGTAGGACCTATTCTTGAACTTTTGAAATTGTAGGGACCAAAACCTATGAAAATATTATAGGGACTAAAACCAAAACTCACGCACTTTTCTGAAATTAAAAACTTATTTAAACCCAAAAAAAAAAAAAAAAAAAAAAACCAAACGATTTTAAAAAAAATTAAAAATGAAAAAACCGAATACTACCACCATCCTCATTCATCCCCTTATTAACCCAACAAAAAAACCGCCCAACTCGTTTTCTCTTTCTCCTTTTCCTTTCTAAGAAGAAGTACTCTCCTTTATTACCTTATTTCCTCCAAACCCTGAACTACTAGTTCTTTACTTCCATAAGGGTCACCTTCAAGTCCATCACGCATGAGAGATCAGCTAGCAAATGGTGGTTGATTCAGCTCAAAATTTGGTGGGTTTTCACAACAAAAAAAAAAAAAAAAGCTTCCTTTTCTCTCCATTATTTCTTGTGAGGGTAAGTACTAAGTAGTATGCTATTAACACCTAGCTAGCTACCTATAGCTCTCTCTTCCCATTCCTCAAAAATAAAAAAAACAACCTATATCTTCTTTTTCTCTCACCAATTTTTCTAGCTTTAGCTTTCTTGTGTGTGTGTGTTGAAGGAAACAATCTAGGGTTGTGTGGATATCATATCATCAATGGATCCTGTAACAGCACAAGGACGTCCTCTTCCACCTCCTTTCCTCACTAGAGATCTTCATCTACACCAACACCATCAATTCCAACACCACCACAATCACCAAAACAGCGAAGAAGAGCAAAGTGGAAATGGAAACTTAAGCCGAGGGCAGAAAAGAGATCGAGATGAAAACGCCGGCGGCGCCACCACTCCAACCAACGCTTCCGCCGCCGGCAACGAAGGCAAAGAACTAGGCTCAGGCTCAGGTGGAGATGGTGGTGAGATGGGTAGAAGACCAAGAGGTAGACCTGCAGGTTCCAAGAACAAGCCTAAGCCACCCATCATCATCACAAGGGACAGTGCTAATGCCCTAAGATCTCACGTCATGGAAATCGCCAACGGTTGTGACATAATGGAGAGTGTCACCACCTTCGCGCGGAGGAGGCAGCGCGGCGTCTGCATCCTCAGCGGGAGCGGCACCGTCACAAACGTCACCCTTAGGCAACCGGCTTCGCCCGGTGCAGTTGTGACCTTACATGGAAGGTTTGAGATCCTGTCCTTGTCCGGATCCTTTTTGCCACCCCCGGCGCCTCCTGCGGCGTCGGGGCTGGCAATATATCTGGCAGGCGGACAAGGACAGGTTGTTGGTGGGAGTGTGGTGGGTCCCCTTTTGGCTTCAGGTCCGGTGGTTATCATGGCTGCTTCGTTTGGTAATGCTGCTTATGAGAGGCTGCCGTTGGAGGAGGAGGAAGCTCCGGTGGTGGTTCCGGGAAGCGGAGGGCTAGGTTCACCGGGGATTGTGGGTCAACAGCAACAGCAGCAGCAGCAACAACAGCAACAACAACAACAACAACAACAACAACTTGTGCCAGATCCTAACCCTTCACTATTCCATGGAGTGCCTCAAAATCTTCTCAATTCATGCCAATTACCATCTGAGGGCTATTGGGGTGGCTGTGCTCGTCCTCCATTTTAACATGAAGTGTTTTATGATTTTCGGTTATCTTGTTTTCTTTCTCTCTTTTTTTATTTTGTTTTTGTTCTCTTGTTTTTCTTTTTTACTACTTTCTCTTAATCATGTTCATTCTCGATCCTTCTTCCATATTATAACTTAGTTTACGCTTAATTAAAGCCTTTGATCGTGGTATTGAATATTGATTATCAGTGTTGAATTGAAGAAGGATGTATAAATTCACGAATTTTTGGTGAGGTTTGAATTTTGATGTTTTTCATCTAAGTGGTTTCTCTAGTTCAGCTAATGTGTTCGTAGTTTGCTTCAAGGTGAAGCAGCACAGCTAGCATGTGCTCTCTCTCTCTCTCTTCGTTGTCTTGCTGCAATTCTAGTTCCTTGTCTGATAATTTATCAGTCAAATATATATCTTTGCACTTGCAAAAGAGAACGGTTATCTATTTTCTTTTATCATTTTTTCTTCTTCAGATTTTTCCTTTTTTTTCTTCCGTTTGGGATGATTTCTGACTCCTAACCTTTCTAATACACGATGTAAAATAACCCCCAGGAAAAAACATATGTAGTATATGAACTTATTCTAAATTTTATCTATTTCAAGAAAAGTCTAGGACACAATAATTAGCCTCCTTTGTAGTTAGAACAACACTAACTCTCATCCATCATTACCATTCACTGATCTCACTTTCTCTTGCATACTAATACTCATCATTGCACCCAAACTCTCACCCTTCTCACACTCATGGCTATATTCTTAAAATTAGCACTATCATTACTATTATCCCATGTACATTAATTGTCTCCTTTTATTCAGTCTTATCTGTCACTATGATATCATTATTACTCATTTTATTGTTTTTTATAGTTTTTATTATTTAATTATAATTAGCCTTATTTTATTTTCTGCACACTTATATATATCAATGTGAACACATTGATGTGCAGCTAACATTAATTTTTCATTTTTGCTGCAGTTAATTAGTAAAGTTTAGATTCTTTTATAAGTTGATAACTCTTGGAAAGTAGTAGATGTTGGACACAGTAAATTTCATCCATTTCAAGGAATAAGGAGAATGGGGGGTTATGGGCTTCACTCTGTTTGTCTGTCTCACTGTGATTAGGGTTTGTTATGGAGGCAGAGATGAGCATTGGGTGTTGGGTCACACGTGCGCTGCTCTGTGAAAAAAGCTCCTTTTCGAGGCAACAACCAGAACAAACAGACCTCAAGAGCGAAGTGTTAAAGTCTCTCTCTAAGTGTCATTGGCACTCACTAGAGAAACAAAGGGCTGGAAGTAAAAAATCAAATTGAGGTAATTTAGTACGTGGGTTTTGTTAATAAGTGTTCTAAGTGTATCATTTAAAGAATTTAAAGAATTCAAATATAAGAAAAAATTTATTGAAAAATGTAACTTTTAAATATTTGATGTATTGAATACACTTCAATGCATAATTTTTATCTTTGAATATTTTTTAATCAATGTTTTTAAGATACTAATTAATATTTTTTTTATAAACAAAAGAATATATTAATGAGAGGTTAGCATTTGCCTCTCTCTCCCTCTCTCTCTCTATATATATATATATTAAAGGGGAAGAGAGATAAATAAACTCGGAGTTTTGTCTTGATTATGGAATAGATGCTCCTTGAAACCCTAGCTCTCAGCTTATTTACACTGTTATTCCACCAATGCCAACATGTATTTTGTTTATTAATTAATATCCATCTTTTCCTTGGATTCTATTCTCAACTTGTCCAGTTCTTCTAGCTGAGTTTTCTTATACATCAGCAGTTCCCAAAGATCATTCTCAAAAAAGAACACTGCGAGAAAAAAAGTCTATATATAGCACTACTTGTGTTAAGGGTGCTCTTTTGGACACTGTCACAGTCACTGTTCATAGTTTCACATATGAACAACATGCAATAACATTGGATTCTTAATTATTCTTCAAATATATATATATATATATATATATATATATATATATATATATATATATGGATCTTGCTAACCAGTACCCTAAGAGTATTGGTTAAGAAATCAAGATATAAAAAGTTTTCATTGAGAATCGAAATATATAATTTTTCAGTATGTTGAATACATAATTTCTCAATGAAAACTTACTTCTTTTGACTTCTTAACTAAAACTCTAAGGACGTTGGTTAGCATTTTTCTCTATCTATCTATCTATCTATATATATATATATATATATATATAATTTTCTTTTAAAAGGCAAAAGAAATATTATTAATCGGGTACCCGTACCCTTAAACATGATAATACCCCACTACACCAAATATATATATATATATATATATATATATATATATATATATATATATTATGACTCAATAAAACGTATATCTGTAAAATAATTTCACTGAATTCCATATCGTTTTTTTTTTATTGTGGTTTTATACGGATCTTACGATAAAGAAACCGAAGCATCTTGAACTCATATGCTCTATAATTAATCATTGTTGTTTAGACTCCTTTCATTCAGAATCTGAAACTGCTCTTATCTGCTCGTTTCAAAGAATATTTTCTATTGTTTTGCAGCGAGAACAATTTAATTATCACTTCACTTCTAGCTAAGAGCATCAAAACAATGGAATAAATACACGTTGCTTTAGTTCTTTCACGTCCTTTTACTTTCTTAATTTGATACTTAATAGATAGCTTTATACATGTTTTTAGATGTGTAATGTAAATATTGGTGGACCATGACTACTGTGCTTTAGATGATTATAACTTTCTGCTTCATCATGGTGAGCATCACTTGGAACTTGAAAGTATACATTATAATAATATACAATTTATAAGATAACAAGATTCCATTATGATGAATCTCTTTCTTCTCTGGCTTATTTACTCGGCAATTCATTATCTTGATGATAATGAATTGGCTATTAGATCAAAGCCCGCATTCTCCAACTCCATTAACATATATTTATCCCAATTAATTTTTTGGATACCTTTGTATAGTGATGTTCTAGTTCCTCTCTGGATAAAACTTTTGGATTTTCTTATATATGGGGTTAGAGTACTCTTGTACTCTCTTTAATATACTTTTTTTATTATAAAAATTTTTTGGATGGGAGCTTATCCAGATTATGAAAAGACAAAGAAAATAGATATATAACGAGTCAAATTAGAGGATTAGGAACAGAAAAAGTTAACTGACTTCCTAAGATTGTTATTTTTGTTTGTAAGTGTCACTGTTATTGTTGTTCTTACTATTGTTATTATTATTATTATTTAATAATGTAGCCTGCACAATTTTTAATTACATTCACAGAGAAATAAATCCGACCCTACATTACATTTCGGGTTCAATTTTTTGTAAATTTTGATAAAACTATCAGAAAATTTGTGTAGTGTTATAAATTCAAGTGTACTCTTGTAGATAATATAGTTTGAAATGGTTTTGCATCTCAATCTTTTTCTTATCTAAAAGAAGACTCGTAAGAGGCCGTATGAGAGACGAGAGAAGAGAGAATAGAATGGGATCAAAAGGGACTGCATTGAGGTTTGAACATCCACACTCATAATTCATGTACTATAACTTAGCCGACTAAACTGACTTAAGAAGATTTGCATCTCAATCTTTGAACTACTAAAACTATGTATATGCTTTAATTGTTTTTAATTTTTTACCGAAGTAAAGAGTCATTCTTGGGAATGTCAAATTGGTAGACTTTAAACATTTATGAGAATGTTACTCGAGAATTATGATTCTCATGTTTGGTTTAAGTCTTTAAGGGCATCTTTCCTGAGAATGTTAATTTTGTTTTAAAAAATACCCATGAATATAGATTACTTGAAAATGAAAAATTATAAAAAAATATAAATTAAAATAATTAGTTAATGCAAACCAATATCTGTTCATACCTTAATTGTTCTTTTCTCCCGAACAAAAATATATTTTAACATAATATTAATGTTATTCATGGAAAACTAGGATATCATAGTCTTTTCAAATAACAAAAACTTTCTCATGTTCATGGAAAACTAAAACTTTCACCCCCTCTCAGGAGTGCTAGTTTCCTGAAAATGTGTTTTTTTTAAAAAGTAGCATACCAAACATAAAAATTTAATTCGGATTCCGAAATTAGAATATCAGAGAATTAATTTCTCTACCAAACTTCTCTTATAGCAATATCAAAACCACTTGCCCAGGAGAGGTCCCATGGTAATATTCATTAGCATATATATATATATATATATATATATATTTTTGGCTAACTTGAACCGGTTTTATTCATTTTTTTATGGATACTTGGAATTAACCACATTTGAAATGGTGTCTGATCTAAAAATTAATTATCATAAGAGTAGCTTTATAGGAATTAATTCAGATGATCTTTTCTTGCTTGTTGTAGCACAATTTCTGAATTTTTAAACAAGCTTCGTTCCTTTTAACTACTCAGGAATACCTATTGGTGCAAATGCTAGAAAGGTTGAAATATGATACTAAGTTATTAAGGTAATGAAGGGGAGGTCAGCATCGTGGAAATGTCGACATATTTTTGTTGGTGGTCGTGTTATATTGATAAACTCCATCGGTTTTGTCCAGCTTGCTAGTGTATATATCCTCTCTCCTTGTTCAACGCTCCCAAAATGGTGATCCATATCCTCACCAAATTGCAAAGAGATTTCTTTTGGGCTGCATGGTTCAAATGACAATAGAAGTATTTGTTGGATTAGATAGAATTAAGTTTGGATGCTAAGGGTGTCCGTGTGCGTGCAATTATACTTTTATTTTTGTTTTTTTATAATAAAAATAATTTTACCAAATTTGATCCAAATAATATATTTTTTTTTTTGTAAGAGTTGGAAATTTAAATACTTTATCCAAACAAGGGATTTTGTAAATGAAGGGAATTTAACTACTTTATCTAAACAAGAAATTTTACAATTGAAGGGAGCAATTGAATTCCCTTGTATTTCAATTTCTTTTGGAATTTTAAAATCCTCTATTCAAACACACAAGAGTTTTGTTCTTGAGTTGAAGAAGTTAGCGGTTGGCCACACAGATTCATGGTACTGACGGGGGGCTATACGTGAGAGGGGAAGGGGAGATCTGTGGATGTTGTGCTTTCGTTTTTTTTTTTTTCTTTTGACATATTAGGTTCATTGTATCACTTCCTCTCGAATAGGAAGAATATGACAAGTATATATCTAAGTGAATGGAAAAATTCTGACATGCTCCTCAAGTATTAAAATTCTTATTGTAAAAAAAAAGTATTAAAATTCTTAGTCCATGAGACATCTTGACCATTAATTTTTCCTTACTCTCCATCTCTCTCTCTCCCCCCAATGGATGATACATGCTTCAAGTTGTAAGCTAAAACATAAGAAATAAGAGGAAGATTCAGGACTATGCCAATTTATAGCTTTATCCATTAGGCATCAACCCTTTCTCACGTATTACTAGGTGTGTTCTTGTTTCCATGTGGCGCTGGTTGTGACAATGGGACTCTGCATCTGCAATATTCATATTGCCTTATATTCTAGGGAGTAAGTTCAATCAAACTAGACTGAGACCTACAATTTTAGGGAGAAGCTAATATGGTTGAGGATAGCCTTTATAAATTTGGCAGCAACTCAGCTAGTTGGATTGGTATTACCAACAACTTGCGCTTTTGGCGTTGTTCAAACTCGTAGGTTTTTATGTGTTGTATCTGACATGGGATGGATATACTTTCATTCTTAATTAATATTATTTCTATCTTTTTGAGAAGTATATTAAATTAAGGCAATATGTGAGAAGATGCGAGTTGTAAGATATGTGACTGGTATTTTCTGAAACTTTGTATCCACTTAAACGTTATAATTATAACATTATAACAATTTAAAAAAAAAAAATGAAACCAACCAAAATCGAACTACAATTAGACCTTTAATAAGTACATGAAAATTTTTAGCTCTTCAAAATCAATTTTCCCATGAGACAACACTTTTCGACCATTAACCAAAAATAATGATTTTCATTACTTACACAAATCAAATAATACAATAGTGGGCAGCTCCAAGTAATTTCGAGCAGTGACACATTGACTACATATGTTTAACTGAACATATCCTCACCATCTCTCCCCAACCCCAAAACGTCACTTTTCTTCATCTCTTACCCCTTCTATCTACATATACGACATTCTAGGTCAGTGATAACCACAAAGCAGTTGCTTAACCCCTGCTTCTCTTACACAAAAATAGCAAGGTAATACAACAAACTCCCCAAATGCCATTCAGAAGAATTCTGAAGTAGCAGTAGATCAGTGTCATCCGATGTGTAACAAGAATAAATATGAATAGTCCCAGGTAAGATCTGCACTGCAATCAATAGTCTATACGTAATCGCCGCAATTCAGATTTGAATGGCGGGATAGAACTGAGAGTCCGACGAGCTAGATTCCTTATGTCCTCCCGTGTACAATCCCGTGAAATCCGGACAAGCTCCCAAAGGGCACCTCCACTGATCATGTCTTTGGCATTCACTTCTGCAAATATTTAAAACCTCTGTTTGAATTTTCGTAACAGTGTACTTTCGAAAAACTCAAAATACGACAAGAAGTCCCATTACCATGCTGTGCCAAATGGCAGAGTGCAAGCTCAATGTGACGCCTGATTGGTGCAGCTTCATTATTAGCATTCTGTACTATCCATGGAAGTGCACCATCTTCTATCAAAAAAGATCTGCCACTTTTTATACCTGTGAATGCAAAATATGATTACCAGCCTACAATCAAAAACCTCTATATCATTAATTTCTCTTTGGTGCTAGAAATATGGTGATGCCAGAACTGGGCTGTGGTGGAGTCGGGGGTATTGATAGCAATGACATGCTTAGAAACAAAATTCACCTTGAAATTAGAAGTTCACACCGATATTTTCATTGCACCAGTCAAATAACTTGGTCCATTTTCTATCTAATTTAACATATCTCCACTATGACATTCTGATCATTGACTATAAAACACTGACAAGGAAGAAAGCAAACCTTGATTAGAAGCTCGAGACTCGCATTTAGCAAAGTTGGCAATTCCTCGTGCAACTTGTGAAAGAACATCAGGATGTCCACATCTTACAATTGCCAGTAAAGCCTTTATACCTCCCTGAGATCTCAGCTTCATCAATATTTTATCTGGATGAAGAACGTGAAGACAAAATCGTGAACAGTTTGTATCTAGTAATGGAAATATGAAGAATAATCATGACTTATAATGTAGAATCGACAAATGAAAGCACAATCTTTCAATACAACTTATTGAGATAGTAGCTATCTGTTTGTATTTATGGGTATTTATTGTACGTTCACAGAAATAAGGGTTCTCAATGTAAGATCATTTTCTCTCTCTACAGTACACACCTTAATGTAACAGCACCAGAATGAAGAACAACGACACGAAGCTAGCACCAAGGTTTGTCTATTTCATGGTGAACTTTCCTAATAAATTTCATAAAGAAAATAGAAACAATACTCTTGTAATCTCTAAAACAGAAAGCCACAACTTTCAACTTTATTTGGTAATGCTACGCAAATTCTTCACACAAGGTGCTCATCAAACTAAAGAAAAAATTCTACCGGACAGCAAGACAATTGATGCTCTAATGCTAGTGAATGTGGGGAAGTAAAGTGCCAAAACCAGCAAAAAACAAGTTTCAGCGAAGATGAGAACGTTGAAGCAGATGAGTCAACTTACACGAAAAGATGTGAGAAGGCCAACAGAGGATAAGTGAGAAATGTGAATTAAATGAAAGATGGTTTGATTAGAAGGGGCATAGGAAAACCAAAGAAAACCATTAAAAAAGACCTTCATCGAAATGGATTTATTGAGAATTTAGTCTTTGATAGAGCCCCCATCGTTTAATGCATATAGCCAGATCCACCTAGTGGGATAAGATTTGGTTGTTGTTGATATATACTTGTATGCAAATTAAATCTCTCCAGACAAACAAATTACAAGATGCAGCATCTACATAAGGTTGATTCTGCCAGCATGAATGTGAAGTAGAAAGAATATTACCAAGGTCACTAAAACATTAACAGATAACGGATTGTAAATAATTCAGCATTAGCAGCCAAGCATGCCACCATGATTGGATTAATTATTAGTTCATCACCAACTTTATTTGTCTTAATTATTCATTCCAATGTTCTTATCGGTAGCTAAAATATATATTTTCTTGATTTAGCAACATGAATGACTAATAAACAAGTAATTATACCATTTCCACATAGGTTAGCAATGGCCCCAGCAACCATTCGAAGAGTTTGTGGTTCTTCAGCATCAGATGCAGTCATTGATAACAGAGTAACTCCTCCTTCAGCCATTATAAGTTCTTGATTGGCTTCTGATTGGCATGAAAGAAAGCAATACAGTGTCAGAACTAACAGAAGATAAATGCACAAAACCACTAATACTTAGTAATAATAGTAACAAATTAGGAGGTACAATCCTGTTAACATTTTGACAAAAAGCTGCTAAACAACAATCACCATTCATGGCAAGATTGGCAATTGCCCCTGCTGCTACTCTGCGAACAGTTTCATCCTCATATCTTCTAAGAAGCATCAACAAGGAAGTAAGACCACCAGCTTCAACAATACTCTTTTGATTTGCCTCTGCATTTTATATGGAGACAAATTACTACACAAAATATTTATATTTATATATTACCAAGAAGACTACATTCTGGCATTTTTGGAAGTATTTAGTATGAATGCAGTGAAACTGGTAGACTAAGACCAAGTGAACACTTAAGTATGGTCTCAATTCAGCAACATTCATCCCCACAAGAGATCATTTGTTTATGGAAAATTAACAATTAACAAAGCGATAAGATTTTATATTTTATGGTCACAACCAGCCACTAGAAGAGACTATGATGATCCAGGCGCTCATGGGGACAACAGGTGAAGGGAAAACCAAAACTTTTGAATCAAAGGCCAAGATCTACTGTGATAAAATAAGTTTCTTAGAAGATAAGAAAGACAATCTCAGGACAGCTAACATAAAAATGTATTATTAGAATTGACCACAGATTGGGGCTAACTCAACCAAAAAAGTTATTATACACCCAAGTGACGTGGGATAAGTGGTACTGTGCCCATACACCCGAGTGACGTGGGGTCTTAAAACACCTCCTCCCTCATGACTAAGACTAGACATTTGGAGCGTGCAGTTTACAAGGTAGCTCAACATCTATTAGAAATGAAAATAACCTAACTCAATCCTAAAAGCTAGCTCAAGGAAAGGATTGATCAAGTCATTATACTGGGTACTTTGCCGATATACCCAGCCAATGTGGGGTATAAAAAAGAAGCATTTATCTCAATGAGAAGCAGATCCAAATAAGACTAGTATATGACATTTTTATGAATGCTGGATAAGAAATATGTCAAGAGATAGATATGTTTGTAGGCCCATGAATGGTTTTGAATTATATCGCTAACAAAACAGAGTGACAACAGTGCACTACTCACGACTGGTAAATTGAACATTGTAAATTGTTAGTACAGACTGGACAACATGGACAAAACATAGAATAAATATCTTAAAGCTCTGAATGTTATGAACAAAACAATGTCACTAAAAAAATTACCATTCTGATTTTTGCATGAATTTGTATAAGATAACATGAAGACAAGCGCACCAAAAATAAAAAGATCAGGTATTTACTATGTGGAATCCACTACCACCTTTACAAAATTATCAGTATGCCACCACAAGTGCTTCATTTTGAAGATTTTTCTAGCCAAACATCAAGAAGCAATAAGTAGAAAGCAGAAGATCAAATAACAGCCTTGAGAAGAAGATAGCAACTACCTTCAGCTGCTAGGTTGGCCACCACTTTCACAGCATGAATTCGTGCATTGGCATCTTCTGATTCCAGCAACGACAAAATCTTTTGCAGTCCAACTGTTAAAAATAATTTGAGTCATATACACTGGATGATGTGGTCTTTCAATTATAACATAACCAACTTGTACCTTGTTCAAAGAGTGTAGCGACAGATGCCTTCTGACCATTACCAGTCTGGGAATCCCTAACTTGAGACATGGAAGAATCCATGGCAGGAAATGCATTTCCAGAGCTTCCACTATCTAAACACCTTCTCATCTATGGCCAAAACATTCAATTATATTCACAAAAGAGAAATAAAATAAATTGTAACAAAGATGTGCAAAAATAAAAGAATAACTGCAGCTGGAGGCTTTGGAGAGAAAAGATGACATCAAGTCATAACACTTGAAAATAATGCAAATAGGCTGAATTGTGTATCTTCTACTGATCACACAAGGGTTCATTATATAATAGACTTGACATTAATTACGATGATATGAAATCCTAATTTAATAAAAGAATAAATCCTAATTGATTCTGACTTGTGTACAAAATAAGGCAACCATATCAACACAAATATTTTACACTCCCCTTCAAGCCGTTGCGTATATATCACATGCACCAAGCTTGTTACATATATAGTTGTCCCGAGGACCTTAAGAGCTTTAGTGAAAATGTTTGCAAGCCGGTCATTTGAATTCACAAATGTGGTAGCAATCTCTCAAAACTGAATTTCTTCTGAACAAAATGACAAACAAAATGACAATCAATCTCAATGTGCTTAGTTCTCTCATGAATGATTGGATTTGAAGATATATGTAGTGCAGCCCGATTGTCACATATAAGCTTCATTGGTTGTGGTTCACACACTTTTAGCTCCTAAAGTAACTACTTTAACCATATGAGTTCACAAGTTCTAGTACCATAGCTCGATACTCAGCTTATGCACTTGACTTGGCAACTACAATTTGCTTCTTATTTTTCCAAGATATCATATTTCCTCCAAGAAGAATGAAGTAACCTGAAGTAGAACGTCTATATGAGGGAGAACCTACCCAATAATAAGCATCTGTTTAACCACAAATCTCCATGTGCCCCTTATCTTCATATAGTAAGCCTCTTACAGGTGCTGCTTTAATGCACCAGAGTATTTGAATAACAACATCCCAATGAGTCACATGGAGAATCAAGAAACTAACTAAGCACGCTCATTGCAAAAGAGATATCAGGTCTTGTTACTGTGAGGTAATTCAATTTGCCTACCAACCTCCAACAACGTCCAGGATCTGTTATTGGCTCCTCCTGCCCCGGTAGAAGCTTGATATTAGGATCCATGGGTGTATCAATGGGTTTGCATCCTAACATCCCAATCTCCTCCAAGATGTCCAAGGGATATTTTTTCTGGGAGATAGAGATACCATGTCTAGATTGTGCCACCTCAATCCCTTGGAAGTAACGGAGCTTGCCTAGGAATGACAATGTCATCCACACAAACCACAAGGAAGATGCATCGATCGGAAGACTGATGCCGATAGAAAACAAAATGATCGGCTTCATTGCGGATCATACCAAAGGCTTGAACAGCTGCACTGAATCGACCATACCAAGCGCGAGGAGACTGTTTTAGGTCATACAATGATTCACAGAGTTTGCACACCAATTCAGACTCCCCTGAGCAACAAACCCACGCAGTTACTTTATATACACCTCCTCCTGTAAATCACCATGTAAGAAGGCATTCTTGATGTTCAATTGATAAAGACGCCAATGCTGAACAATAACCAGGGCTAGAAAAAAGCGAACAGAGGCAATCTTAGCAACTAAATAAAAAGTGTCGCTATAGTCAAGCCAAATATTTGAATGAAACCTTTGGCAACTAAACGAGCCTTCAATCGGTCAATAAAGGCATCATGACCAACTTTACCTACAAACAGCCATCTACAGCCAACATATTTTCATGCTGGTTTAGGAACGAGATCTCATGTACCATTAAAGTGTAGGGAAGACAATCTAGCATCACCCGGTGCCAACCTGGATGGGATAATGCTTCATATGTGGTTTTAGGGATGGAAACAGAAGACATACTCGAAACAAAGGTGTAATGTTGTGAAGAAAGACAATCATTAATAAGAAAAGCATAAAGAGGATGAGGTTACGAGTGGACCGTATAACTTTCGAAGAGCAATAAGTGGGCTAGCTGGAGCAGGGGCCAGATAAGAAAGACCGACATGCGAAGGTAGTGATTCATCAGGGGCTTCTGCAGGAACCTCTTCTCGTAAAGTGTTGGCACTAGTAGGTGGTTGTGGACGACACTGATAACTAATGAATGGACGAGAAGGACCATGGGCGTAAGCAGGACGAGACACTTCATCGAATTGGAGAGGAACAATGAGAATGGGAATGACCTGAGGTATGTCAACTAGTGACGATGAGAAGGGTTGTTGATCAAAGAAGGTGACATTTGTCATGGTACATGCTACTGGAGAACAAGGCTCAACAAGATAGGTAAAGACCTCATGACTCATGACTTACTCCAATCGTCTTCCTCATACCCGATCCTGCACAAAAACAAACTTTCCAAGAGAACACTTATATAAACATGCTATGGGATTACCAGTTCCTTCAACCGGAGATTGAGAAGATGCCTTAAAGCGGAGTAAGGCCTCATAATCTACAATGGGAATGGCCATACTAGGCATAGATGGTGCTGACTCGGTCTAAGCAAAGTTCGTTGATGTCGGTTTACCATGGTTTGCCCAACAACGATTCTCCAAATGTCCCAATTTATTACGGAAGGAACATTGTGGTCTGTTACCACCACCACGACCCAGTCAACGACCATGACCACCATCAGAATTGCCGCTATGGAAAATGAGAGCAGACGATTCTGATATTGGCATGGTTGAGGTGTCATATCAGAAATATTCAATAGGTGCTGAAAGGTCTGGGATAGTGTGGGACTATGAGTACTAGTCATGTGGAATAGATAGAATAAAACTCCCATGTCATGTGAAAGAATAGAAAGAAAGACCATAAAGAACCGTTCTTGTTGATTCTTGTGCTCGGTTAAATCCTTAGTGTATGGCATCATGGCAGAATTTACAAACAAACTTTGTCAAGGAAAGTTTCCATCCGAATATCTTGCTTGTGCAAGCTCGTCATACTAGAGACAATGGAATAGAGACGTTGAATATCATTGGTGTAGTACCAAGTGTCATAAGATTGAAAGATATCAACAATCTCTGGATCAATAGACAGCCATGGAACACTGAGGAGCTGTGCATCAATCTTCTTCCAGGTAGGGAGATCAGCTTAAGGAACATCCACAAGCTTTGTGGTAAAATGTTCTAATTGCCTCTGTCTTGTAAAGTGTAAACGAAATTCTTGTCGAGGTTGCCTGGGACTTGTAAGTGGCTAATCCTGTCAATTTCCTTGTGGTGATGGACAATAAACTTACGTTGGTCAGCATAACAGGGCTCATAGCAGCTGAATCAGAAGAGCTACATGATATATCAGAAAGTACATTGTCTGTCATTTTAAGAAATCAAAGGAAATAACCAAAAAATGTAAAAGAGACTTGGAAACAGCAAGGACAACAACCTCTCGCAGCAAAGCACCTCGAAAAACACAAAAATTGAGATACCCACAACAGGAACTTCCTTAAAACGACCACGGTTGGAGTTGAAAAGGCCGATGATGGCTTTGAAAGAGGATTTTGAGTCGGTCTGTGGAAGAATGACGATGAGAGGGTCTGTGGAAGAATGGCGGTGAGACGGTGTCTCATGCGTCAGCATGTGGGATCTGTGGCAGCGTGTGGAGGACTATCTGGCAAAGTGGTTTTGGGTTCTGGACGGTTGGGACTCTACGATCCAGATCTGAGAATTAGGGACCAAATCATAAAGTTTTGGGTTCGCCGAAAAAATGGTTGACGGCTGGCCGGAAAGAAGCACGGCAGCAAGGGCTTGCTGGAATTGAAACACAGCGACGGAGGAGCAGGCCAGAACTAAACACAGCCTAAGAAACTTTGCCGCTAGGCAGTGGGCATAGCAGATTAGGGCTTTGTAGAGTCTGGTCGGAACACGCTCTGACGCCAACTTGAACACCAACTTGAAAATAATGCAAATACGCTGAAATGTCTGTCTTCCACTTATCACATAAGGGTTCATTATATAATAGATTTGACATTAATTACAATGATATGCAAACCTAACTAATAAAAGAATAAATCCTAATTGATCCTAATTGATTCTGGCTTGTGTACAAAATAAGGCAACCATATCAACATAGATTTTTACAATAACAATTATTATATTTATCGGTTTCAGTATGCTAACCGAACTTTCAGCTCGGTGCTCTATATTTTGTGTCTTAGTAGTTCTAAAATATAAAACTCTTAATAACTGCTGAAGTCTGAACCATCATGCAGTTCATTGGAGTATTTAGTGCGGAGAAATACACAAATTTCAAGGAGGACCCTTTTCCCTTACATTTTGCATATAGGATTGTGTTTATGAGCCTTGTGTAGTGCTCTACTGACTGCTCATAGTTGTTTCGAGAGAGTTCCTATTACTGGCATGCAAAGATATGGTGAGCTTAGGGCTTTTTTGAGTCACTTCTTCCTTTTTCAATACAGGAGGAATACTTATTCTTCCCCCAGCTTCACTTTTACTTCTTTATTTATAATAACTTTTTCTAGCATGTCTTTAAATCAGGTAGGCCCTTTGAATTATAATTATTCAAACATATGTGGATTCATAAATTACTAATTTATCAAGCACTAAAATATTAAACGTTATTGCAAAAACAATGTATAGACTCCAAGGTGGTAATTATTCAAGAATATGCTACATGCTGAGTCAAAGTAACACAAATACCTGGTCAGCTTCAAAGTTCAATTGCAATAACTGACTTCTTAATATTATTATTTCTTCTTCAAGTTTCTTTTTCTGATTGGACTCATCATCCAGGATGCTGCGGAGCTTTATAATTTCCACATCCCCTCCTGCCTAGCACACAAAAAAATTCCAGACATACAGAAATCAATGCTTGTAAAATAAAGAAGCAAGAGAAGTTTATCATTTAACTGAAATTTACCTCTGCTTGTGTATATTTCCCCAGCTGACTTTTGAGATTTTCTACCTCTTCTTCAGCTGCCTTTCTCCTTTTGCATTCATTTTCAAACAGCCTTTTGACGTCAGCAACTTCATCTGCAGAAGATGGCGTAGGTCCCTGTGTAAATAAAAACAAATAAAAAATAAGCAAGAAATTAATAATTGTAAATTGGATATCACTAGCTAAACTACTTCAACAAGGCAATTTCAGACGCAGAACATATACTTTAACATCTGGACCCGTGAAGAACGAAGTGTTAATTATAATATTGAATTTAGCAAAAACCATGACGATGGAAGCAAAGACAAAGGAAGGGAAGTCATCTAGGACAATCCTAAAATAGGAGATGGCAAACAAGGTAAAACAGTTCAATTCTGATAGATACTGGTTCAGAATGTAGATATTAACAGAAAGGAAGATAAAAAATCATTTATGGGCTTTCACCTAACAATTCAATCTTTTAAAAGTGTTGGTCTCTGACACAAATTAACAAAGATATTTACTTTATATTCAAAAGAAAACTTTACAACAACCCATACACACAATAAAAAGACTTCAGAAGAGACTGATGGATTCAGGGAAACAGTCACCCATGTTAATATCTCAAAATATCCACCATAAATCAAAAACATGGAAAAATAATTGACTTCCAAGAATTCCAGAATATTTAATATTGTTTGAAATGGAATACCTCTCCACGACCATCCACAAAACCATTGCAACCATGTCTTTCTTGATTTGACACCAACTTCTGCTCCAGCTGCTTAACTGATTCCATGTACTCCATCTGGCATTTCAATCTCTCTTTCTACAGGAAACAACTCAATATAAGACATTATGTAAAGATGAAAGAGGTTGTTAAAAAGAATATATATATATATATATATATATATATATATATATATATGTATTAAGAGTTAGCACTAGCAGACTCTAAGGTTCTCAAAAGAATATGAAGTAAATGAACCATGTCTAATCTCTGCTTCAGAAGTACAATGTACTTAGGAGTGTTCATGAAGCGAACAAAAATGCAATATTTTGTTTCATTTGGCACTTGGTGTAACCTGGGTAGTTAATAGCGCGCTATAGCAAAGGTGCGGAAAGGAGCGGCCCCTGGCCGCGACAGAGCTCTAATAGCGTCGCGTCTTTGGATAGCCACAATCACAGACGCTCCAGTGAAGCAAGGGTAAAACCCAATTTTACCCCTCCCCAAATGTGCATCTAACGGTCATATCTAGGTGTATTTTCGGTTTTTGGTTTTTAGGACCTAGGTTATCTAATTTTCACCTCTTCTCCATCTTGCATTTTCACGCACTCAATATCACTTCTGCGACCGCTATCAGCGCTTCGTCTCTCTGCTCTTGCTTCGTCCAGCTTCTGCGAGTCAGCTCCCATCTTATGCAACTCAGCCTCGCCGGCATCATCTTTTTCCAGCCAACCCAGAGTATTTTGGCCACTTTCTTTCTTCATCACAGGTTTTTGATTGCTCTTTCTTCTTTTCTTATGCTTTGTTTTTTCTTCTTTTCTTCTTTCCTCCATCTTTGTTCCTTTCTTCATCCTTTTTTTCTTATTTCTTCTGTCTCTGCTCCTGTTCTCAGTGTTCTGGTTTTTCGGTCGTTCCTGTTCTCATAAGTTATTTGATTTTTGTTGTTATTGACTTGTATGTCTGGCGGAAGATTATAACTTATGATCATTAATTATGAATTTGTTTGCAATTTTGGGTAATCTGAACGTGTTTTAGCATTTACATGTGTATATTTAATTTTTTAGCTTATATGTATATACTTTGCAATAGCTACCATCCCGCTCCGGCTATACCGCTATAGCGGTTTTGGAGATCGGCCGCTAGCCGCTATCCGGGATTGATAACATAGGGTGTAACCACACCCACATTGCAAACCAGTGGCTTTGATGATGCATCTCCAATGTCTTAATGCTTAAGAATCCTAGCTGTAAAGCCTAGGCCTTCTCTAAATCTCTATACATCCATCTTCCTAGTTTAATTGGACCTATTCAGATCTGTTACTCGGCCAGAAACCCTAATCTATAATACAAATTATTCTAATTCCAATAAACCTCAGAATTACTGGTTGTACGTGCATTTCACATCCCAGTTGAAAAGAACCCTAAATCAATTATCAAATTCTTTGCATGAACTTTATAACATAAAGCATTTCAAAACTAAGACTTTATTTTAAAAACAAGGTATTGGAGCCAAGATAGTGCTATTTTTTTATACAAAATACAACAAACCTCTAATGCATCTGCAAAGTTCCTCTCAACCTCAGCAATACGACATTGTGCCTCTAAATTTATTCTTTCAACTTCGTCCTCAAAAATTTTCCGCTGCCTTTCATTTTCTGCAATAAGCTTATCTAATTGTACCTCCAGCTTCCGAGACAAACTTTTATAATCAAACTCCTCCTTTATTTTCAGCATATTCTCAACTTTCATAGCCTGAGACATAAATATGCATCAATCTAACATCCATGCACAGCCAAGAGCTAACTATATCAATTGACAGCAAAGCTTTTTCATTTGAATTAATAATTAATAATCATAATAATTAGTAAGATATATAATACGGGAAATATCAGTAATATGCCAATCAAAAACTGTGATGAATTAACTAAGATACTTCAAGTTTTTAGGGGCTTAACTAGACAGAATATGCAAATTAAAATGCTGGCAACAGTAGATTAATGCATAGCACAAAGAGAAGGAGGTGAGTAAATTTATGTCTGTCAAATTAGTGCATGATAATAACTGGCACATGAGATCTCCAAGAAACGGGGATGGGAAAACCACTTATCACAATATTTTTGAACAGACATCAAAGTTACTTTAAACCTTGACAAATATACGATAAACAATAATGCCAAGGGTATAAAATTATAAATTTTGATAATGATACTTGGTGCATATTGTGTCAATGACTAACTTTCAAAAGGTTAGGATGCTTGGTGGAGGCCTAGTAAAGATTTATATCATTTTTTTACGGTCTGAATGATTTATATCTCTAACACGCGACTTTGCGCAAGAGCCCTTTGAGCTTAAAGCATGAATAACGCACAGGCCCACTTTACCTTCTATTAAAATTAAATTAGCTATGAAGGATGGGGGCAGAAAGGATCAAACTCCTTACCACTTGGTCATAAAGACTCTAATAACAAGTCAACAAGACAACAATCTACTCTTCTAAAAGCTTAAGTTGTTAGGTGGAGGCCCAGTAATGTTTTATATATAACATATTGCATGAATAAAAACTATATTTTAAAGTACAGACATTCATAGATAAGAAAACTGACCCTTTGGCCAAACAATATGGTACTAGAGGTCTCTCCTCGATGACGTGGAGATGGGCCAATAGTCACAATTAATGAAGTCCTAGCGGTTCCTGAAAATGATTTGAAAAAACATGAAATATAGAATAATATAACCAAAACCACTGCAGGATTCAACAAATAGGAAAAATGTTCAAGAAGCAGAATAACATCCAATGCAGAGATACAAAGAGAATGATACTGTAAACTGGCCAGACAAGGATGTAGAAACAAGATTCCTAGACCATAAATGACATCTTACAATTTTATGACATGATGTTGGAACTTTGAAGAACTGAAGGCTAATAGCATGATATCTAACAAAACAGATTAAAGCATCTTACCTCCAAAAGAGTCTCTAAGCAACCTAGTAAGCTTTGAATCACGAAATGGCACATGAGTACTGTTTTCTGCTAAAGCATTGATGCATTTTCCCAGTGCACTAAGTGAAAGATTGATAGATTTAGCTTCTTCTAGCATGTGGCCTTCACTTCCTGGTGGGGAAAAAGAAAAGAGGCAAAGTTTAATATTCACAATAAATAATAAAAAACATGCATATTTGCAAACACACGCACATAAACAGAAGAAGAAAATCTTAAGTTCAGTTTCAGTATACACCTGACTTATGGATACGCTCAGATCCTGCCAAATCTACCACAACCAGCTTGCTCCTTCGAACAAGTGGTTTTGAAGGTTTAGTCAAGTGAGAAGCATCATCGTTTTCAGCAGAAACAATATCTTCACTTTCCACTACAGACCTCTTAACATGCACCTATGTGAAACAGATAACTTCATCAATATTGGATATTATTTTTATGAAATTAAAAACAGTGGCTAGTAGGATATCTTGATTCATGACATGTAAAAGTAATAAAAAGTAAACAAAACACAGTTCATTATTTCACCATCAGAATAGCATGACTACGAGAAGATTCAGTATTCAACTTTGTGTTAGCAGCAACTCGATGAGCTTCCCCTATTCTTAGCAACTCCAAAAAACTCTGCTGATCCCTGATTTCTACAAGAGTTGCCCCAGGCACCGACACATCACCAGTTCTTGGATCTTCCACTATGGGAATATTATCATTTACTGGATTAAGCAAGTCCTGGAGAGTCTCCATGTAAAGCTACACATTTTGGAGGACACAGAATGATTAAACATTTCAGAAGAAATTACAATAGCCTAGAAAATTGATATAAACAGAGAACACTAGCATGAGTATGATCAAACCAAATAGGGCATCGCCCCAACGGTTATATAAGAGCAGTATGATGCAAGATGCAGTAATACACTTAGAAGTATGCAACCTGCAGATATGAGACAGTGACAGAATCAGTTTCTGGAGATAAATCGGCTAAAATATCCTCCATGGAACGAACCATGATACCACGATCAGAGGTGTCTTCTTCCCCCAATCGTCCAAGAGTAAACGTTTTTCCCGTTCCAGTTTGACCATAAGCCATAACAGTCCCATTATAGCCATCAAGAACACTCTACAAAGCATATATCAAAAGACATGTTGAGTCATAGAACATGAGTCAGGGCAATCCTTTGATGGAGACAGTATATTACCACTAAGAAAGATGTTTATCTTATCAAATCTTAAATGACACTAAATAAAGCAAAAAAAATGATGGCATAGTAAAATGATGTTCTTGAACATGGGTTTCCCAGCTCTATCATTTCTCTCCGAGACTGCATCTTTGTGAATCAGTTTTGGAGCGAACTGTTCAAGCTTGCATGTACCAAACTGAGATTCAGTTCAGCTTATTATCCGCAAATGAATGGCCAGACTGAGGTGGTTAACAGGACACTGGAAACATATTTAAGGTGTTTTGCTAGTGCCCATCCCCAGACATGGACAAGGTGGAGATCATGGGCTGATTTTGGTTCAGCACCTCTTACAAGTTACAACGCTTCGATTCAGATGTCACCCTTCAAGGCATTATATAGGCGAGAGGCCCCTGTCCTGATCCGTTTTAACAGAGGGGACACTGCATTGGAGGCTGTGGATCATCTCTTAATTGTCAGGGATGCAATTCTGGATGATTTGAAGCATCACCTATGCCGGGCTCAAGAAAGAATGAAGGAGCGGGCTGACAAGCATAAGAGGGAAGTGGAATTTAAGACCAGGGATCTGGTTTACTTGAAGATATAGCCCTATAAGCTGAAGTCCTTAGCCAAAAGGACCAACCAGAAGTTGAGCCCACGCTTTATGGTGCATTTGAGGTGGAGAGCAGGGTGGGAGCAGTAGCATACAAGCTGGCATTACCAGATTATTCTCGTATAATACACCCCATTTTTTATGTCTCCCAACTAAAGAGGCAGTTAATGCAAGCATGCCCTGGAAATGTGAATTGAAGTTAAAGGTGCAACCAGCAGCAGTTTTAGCTACCAGAAAACTGCTTAATGGGTCTGTAGAGGTGTAAATTCAGTGGGCTGACTTACCAGATCATGAAAGTTCCTGGGAAGATTTCTCTACCATTCAGCAACAGTTCCCTTCTTCACCTTGAGGACAAGGTGCAACTGTTTGGAGGGATATTGATACACCCTCAGCCCAATAGTAAGAGGAAGAAACATGGGCTGTACTCAATAAATAGAGAGGAATGGGCTAAATGAGCAGATTGGGCTGCATTTAGAGGACAGGAAAATAAGGAGGGAATCAGAGGAACGATTTGCAAACCAGAGAAAGAGACAAAAGAAGAGGATGTTGAGGTTGTTAACAGCCAGGCCAGCTGGAACGAGATGACTGGAGGGGAGAATGATTCTGGTAACATTACCAGAATGTGGGATAAATGTGAGAAAGGAGAGGAACGAGAGGGTCAGGCAATTGTTGATTGAACTGGTGGAGGAGGCTGAGAGTTCCCTTGGTCTTTGGGACCCCTGTGTTATCTGTTCTGCGTTTTTTTTATTTGTTGTTTCACTGTGTTACAGAGGGTTACCTCTGAATTTCCGGAGCTCATCTCCATATTTTCCTTTTCCGTAATACTAAGTTTTATCAATAACATACCTCCACAACTGGCTTAGCTACAACTTCATAAACACGCTTCTGTGATGCAAATTCAGTAAGCACTTCATCAAACTCATAAGTGTCTGAATCCCAATTGTTTCTCCGAAGTTTCAGTCTTTTAAGCTGAAAGATATTAAAAAATGAAAAAAAACAAAACAAAAAATGGGTTAAACCTTAAACAAGGCTTATGCACAAAAAAGTCAAAAAAGTATATCTATAATCAAAGTAAAATGCAGAATCTAGAGACATTTGAACAAAATGCACCTCTGGTTGTAATTCAACACAGTCGGCAAAATCAGCATCAGCCATCATTTCTTCAGTATTTCGAGGTCTCAATCTTACAGCCACTCGAACTCTTCCCGGCACTGGAGACAAGCATGATAAGAAAACAAGTGTAATATTACCACAACAACAGAAAGCACAATAGAAAAGAGAAAGATTTCAATAGTCACAATCTCTTGCAAGAATTTGACTTTCAAAATAAATATGCTCAAGTATAAATTAAGGGCAACACAAGGAAATTCAAGCCAATATCTAGAGTCTCAAAACATATTGGCCAATGGCCATAAGTCCCCCGAAACCCTATACCTTCACAAAATGAACTGTTCTATAGCCTTTTCAAATCATCATCAATTCCAAAATCTTCTCTACTCTACCCCAGTATTCACATGTCAAATTGCGGTAGAAGACAAGTGGCACAGGAGCATGAGCCCCATATCATTTTGGTGTTAGAGAAAGAACTCCCATATAACGTAGAGGCTCTACCCTGAACCCTCTTATTAGCCTAGGTTTTAGAGTGGGTTATCCTCAGCATCAATAGGAACGAGAGCCAGATTGGTCCACTACCACCTGTCGACGGACCGCTCTTTGCAACCCAACAGATCAACACAGCAGCTTCGGTCTTATATCGACTGAGTGTGAGATAGGGACCTCCCATTTAAAATAAAGGCTCTAAACTCTTGTTTACCTGGCTTTTGGGAGTGACTTTGGTTTCAACTGAGCTCACATCATTCGTTTCACACACACACACACACACACACACACACATATATATATAGTTAAGTGTCAAAAAGTCTCACATTGGTTGAGTATGTGTGCAAAGAGCCATTTATAATAACTTGGGCATCCCTCCCTCTGTGAGCTAGCTTTTGGAGTGGAGTTAGACCTAATTGTTCTAACATGGTAACAGAGTCTACCATGATGTTGGGTCACAAGCAAATATCCAGTCCTGCAAACTTTACGTTCCATATGTCTAGTCCTAGGCGTGGCGAGTGTGTTAAGTATCAAAAAGTCTCACATCGGTTGAGTATGTGTGCAAAGAACCATTTATAATAACTTGGGCATCCCTCCCTTTATGAGCTAGCTTTTAGAGTGGAGTTAGGCTCAATTATTCTTATATATATATATATATATATATATATATATATATATATATAATAAAAATAATCAGCATCATGTGCTCCTCTGATCTTTATGGCCCAGCCAAAAATTTAAATTTTCATAAACACAATATGTAGTAGATATTTGCCTTTGATAACAAACTATGCATCCAAGATGCTACTCTGAGGCCTACTTTTCATAAAATGAAGATATCACATTTAATCGAGATCTGGATTTGAATTTGACTGCACAATTTGCATCTACGTCGTTGACCGAGGGCCAATATTTCACTACATGAAGATATCATTCATATAATCTGGATCAGATAGAGTTCCATAGTCTTGGGAATTTTAACATTGAACATAAATTTTCCTATTTTTTTAATGTGATTTAAAGGTTGAAGCAACCAACAACTTATATCACTTCTCATAACAAGAATTGAATAATAAATTACAACAACAACAACAACAAAACCTTTTTCCCACTAGGTGGGTTTAGCTACATGGATCATAGTTATGCTTTATTACAATTTGCATTACTTCATAGTTACCTACAAACTTGAACAGAGATGCTTCATTGGAAGGAGATAAGGAATGGGAGCATGAGTCATTCCCCTTAGAAGCAACAAAAATAAACAAGGCACACACAACACCAAAGAAAAAGGGGGAATATAGAGAATAAGAACCAAAGAAGAAGCATGTAACCAGAAACCAATTACATCAAAAGATGGAGGAAGCGCCCTAACCAAATGACGGTCGACAAAGGAAAACCACAGAGAATAACATTTTCACAGTACGCCTTAAATACAAAACCTTAGTAATCCAAAATCAGCAAAAGCTATAAAAAAAAATCTTGCACTCTTTGTCAAACTGAACCCATCTGCAATTCGAGCTTAATGGCATGTATGCATATTACCCATATCTAAATGCAATGGTATTTAAGACATGGTTGGTCCAATATCACATGTCTGCTCTCTGATTCATGATCTAAAGATAAACAGATAATTAAAATGAAGACTAAAACAGAAATAAGAAGGCAAGAACCAATTTTTGCCATAGAGAAATCTTGGTTCCTAAATCAGTGTGACAAGTCAGAAGTGTCATAATAAATTAGGTTTACTTGAAGTCATAATCAGATGCCAGTGAAGGAAATTTCCAGTCATACACTACTGTTGTGTACTATTTAAAGATACATTCCCTCTCACCGACTCCTTCAAACCAAGTCACACTATTACCATTACCATTACCAGGGACTGACGCACCTGGAGCGGGGGCATTTGCCCCCACAAAGCAAATTTTGTTTTAATTAATATATCTAGTAAATTTTATTTTGCCCTCATAAAAATTTAGTTGTTGTCCTTGCATGTCAAATCATTAGCTATCTTTTGATAAGAGCGAAAATTATTTTTGTAATGTCTCATTTTTCGCTTACTGAATTGTTTCTCAATTCTCAGCCGTGGACCTATTTTTTTCTGCATATTTATAATATAGACTATTTTTTTGGTCCTAATAACCAAAATTTCTGGATCTGTCAACGAGTGGAGTGTTAGTGTTACTATGAACTGTTACCATCTCTAATTTGTAGATATAATGATGAATGAAATTGCATTGTTATTGTGAAATGTGAAAGAAATGAATGATGTGGGGAGTAACCTCCGTCTGGTCCATTTCTGGCGGAAAGAGAGGCGGGGCTGCTGCGGCGGAGGGCGGATCCGGAGGAAGGAGGGAGGCGGGGCTTAAGCGACGGCGTTTTGAGGTTGGAACCAGGGCGATCGAACTTGGCGCTTGATCTTTGAGGTTGAGCGACGCCGTTTCGGTGAAAGTTAGAATTGGAGGCCATGAGGGAGGTAAGTTAGCTAGCTTGGGAATTCAAATGACAAGTGTTTGTGTTTGTGGGGAGAGAAGAAGAAGCATTGTTGGGAGTGGGAGAGGTCAGTCACTGCCTCAGTTTGAAATTATAATTATTATTTTCAATTTCGCAATTCAAAGGGAGAGAAGGCAGAAAGCGTGGCCACGACTCGCGAGAGACGAGGGAAGATGGGGGAACTGGGTGGGCCATATACAGGGACAAAGTGAACGAAATGGATAGGGGTGCTGCGACCCACTCCCACGAGCCATGATAAATTGAAGTGAGGTTTCTTCATGGTTTCCAAAATGAGTAAATTTCGGATTTCATCCCTTAATTTATAACATCATATCAATTTGATCTATGATATTTTTAAAATTTTAAAAATATCTTTGAAATTATTAAAAGTTAATCAATTCAATCCCTCTGACAGTGATCAAGTGATATATACGTGACCATTAAAGTGTGTGAGGTATCAATGATGTCACATATGAATGTCGTGTAAGCTGTCAAGCTGACCTCACTAAGTGTTAAATCAGTCTCACGTAGGCTACTGGCGATAAAACTTGGACAACATGGTGAATGAAGGACTTGATTGTAACAAAGGGGATACTCCGGGGACCCAATTGGCACAATTGGAACCTAAAGGGCTAAAATTGCACAATCATAATACTTGGGGACCAAAAGTGCAATGAAGCCTTTTATTAAAAAATTAAAAAATTTATTTCTCAATATATTAAGTACATCACTTCCCCATAAAAGGTATTTTTAATCGTTGGTTAAAGAATACATAAAAAAAACAAGTTTGATAGAAAAAAACAGGGTTACGAAAAATAGACCGACCGATCGGACCGGTTGAACTGTGAACCGGCCTTTTGACTGGTCTTGATCAAGGGTTAAAATCGCTTCTACGGTCATACCATTTTAAACAGGTCAAAAACCCTATTGGACCAGATTGGACCGGGTTAAGTCGGATATGATCAATTTTCTAAAAAAATCAAAATTTAAAACTTAAAAAGTAAAACAAAAAAAAAACTTAATCTGCTGGTTAATCCTTTGTTCTAGAATCTCAATCCTCGCAAAGTTAAAAGTTAAAACGTATAAATTATAAACTTTTTAATAATATAATTATTATATTATAAAGATGGTAAGTTCAATTTTTAATTTCTTGTTTGAACTTTTAATAATTATAATATTTTATTAGTATTGCATATTATAACCTATGAGAAGAATTTATCTTATAAATCATCCGGTTAGACCATCTGATTGAATCTGAACCAAAACCTTTTCCGATTTGTTATCCGATCCAACTTTAACAACATTGAGAAAAACTTTTTTTTTTTGACTAAAAAACATTGAGAAAAACTAAACATATCACTTCTTAGAATAATAAATATATAACTTCCTCACAAAATTTTGTTTTTCTTTATTCCTTCCATGCATATGTTAGCATTCTCCTCCCAACAAAACTTGTCTTTTGTAATTCCTTATATCATACCTAGAGACGTTTGGTGGGCAGATTTTGTTTTTGTTTTAGGAATCATGATCCTTAAGAATCACGTACATGATAATTCTTAAAAATGTTAAAAATGTGTTTTGGATAATGATAAAAGAAAATAAAATTTATATTATTATTTAGCTACAAAATAGAATAATAGAAAATTAGGAAATGATATCAATCTCCCGGTTTGATTTGATGATATGTGACACCACTTTTGTTTCACAAATTACATCATTTTTTTTATACGTTTGTGTTATCATATTATTTATCATTTTTAAAGAGTAATGATTGAAATTACAATGATGTCTCCAAAAGAAATGTGAGCATAAATCTTAAAACAAGAGATATGGAAAATATAATTAAACCCAAACTCACATGTGTGTGTAATTTTCAAAAAAAAAAAAAAATCTTTTATTTGAAACAGTGATGAAAAATAAAAGGTGATATGAATTAATGAATTAATACAATAAACTCTACTTCTATTTCAAATATCCCAGTTTGAAGGGGGAAAAGGTGAAATGTGGAATAAAATAAGATAAAATAGACTTCTTCAAATACCATCTCATTCTATCTTTATTTTTGAAATCCACATTATAGAACCACACATATTTCCATTATATTTCATCTTTCCATCACCAATCAATCCAAACAAATCGTAGAAATGTGTAGGAGCCTGTTTGGTAAAATTAGCTGTTAGCGGATAAGTTAGCTGATAGCGGATAGCTTATAGTGGATAGCGGATGAGGTAGCTTATTTTCTGTGGAAGTGTTTGGTAAAACCAGCGGTTGAACTAGCTGAAAAATATAAAATGATATAAAAGGACATTTTCATTAATGATTTTAAATAAAAGATAGAGAAGATGATAAATGTAGAATTAAATGAAGATAATAAGGATAAAAGTGGAAAGAAAAATGAAACGCTATAAGCTATAAGCTCAAACGCTACTTCAAGTAGCGTCTGGAAAAAACGTTATAAGCTCGTGAAAAAACGCTATAAGTTCGTGATAGATGCGCTTATCAAACGGGACTACTTTCTCATTCGCTATAAGTTATCCGCTATAAGCTATCCGTTATAAACTCGTTGAAGTATCTTACTAAACAGGCTCTAAGTCCATGGTTATAAAACAGACTTGAACAGACTAGCTGGTGACTGGTGAGGGAGTGAATGAGAGACAAAGAAATGCCCTGCAAGACATGGAAGTAGCAACGCATTCTCACAAGTCACCCACTCAGCTGGGCCAAATTGATTGGTGTTGTTGCTGGTGTCTTGGTCATGCCTTAAATCCTTAGCCAAGATGGTAATAAAATAAAATAAAATAAAACTGTTTTTACCCGATAGTAATCTTGTATAATTTACTATTGTTGCACAATGGTAATATGGGTTTGGCTCTATTTCCATTGTTGCATAATGCAAGGTGTTAAGAGACAAGTCAATTTAGTGGCTCATGTTTTAGATAGGGTTTTTATTTTCCAACCTAATTTTTACTCTTATTATTCTGCACCTACATTTATTGCTAACAAATTAAATCAATTAGGATTTAATTTGTATCCATTATCGATGTAAAAAAATTTTATACAATCAATCAATCATAATTTTTTATATTATTAAAAATGTTTGATTCTTATCTAACTATCTTAAAAGACATTTATATCATAATTTATGATTAATTGATAATATATGAAATCTTACAATCACAATATATCAAAATTAAACTCATATGACATTAATTGAATGTCACAATGACATTAATTGGATGTCATAATAATAAAAGTAAAAGTTGATCTACCAAAATACAAGTAAAAATTGAAGAGTTGACCATGACCTTATGACACATATTTAGTCTTGGTCTGTATGCTAATTTGTAAGGGAAATAAAAAATAAGATTAATTAACCATCGTATTTGAATACAAGAAAAGAGATTTGGATAGATGAATAACCCGTGAGTTTCACAATTTACCTCGCTTCATCTTCTTTTTCATTGGATGCTACTAAAGAAAAGAAGTAGAAATTTCTTCAATTATCTTTTATTTTATATTATTTTCTTTTGGGAAAAGAACATACACATCCCTTAAATTATAGTTCATTTGTAAATAAATATCATTAACTATTAATTCTTTCCAATTGATCCTCAAACTTCAAGCATTAGTGAAATGGATTCTTTTATTAACTCACTATTAAATCATTAACGACGATCAAATCCAGCCGTTCAGTCTTTTAAATCCACCGTTGAATATTTTTTATTTTATAATTTTTTAAAAAAATAGGGAAAAAAATAAAAGTGAAACAGCTCTCTCTCTCTCTGGGTTTCTGTTTGTTCATTCTTCTCTATTTGTTCCTCTTCTTCTCTGGTTAGAGGAGTTGAGGGTAGTAGAAACAAAAAAAATAATGATGGTGGCCACTCTCTCTTCTTCTATATCATTTCTTTTCTCGTTTTTGTTCCCCTCTCTAATTTGAAGCTGCATCTACTGGTTGTTCATAGGGTGGGGGCATTGTAGGTTTTTTTTTTTATTAATCCTAGGATTTTGTTGCTTTACTTTGACAAGTGGGCAACTTGTTGTATTAGTAAAGATTGAAGAATCAGCGAGATTCTGGCGCAGAGAAAAAAAAAATGAACCTCTCTTTTATTTTTTGCCTTTTTTTAGTTAAAAATTATAAAATAAAAAATAATCATCGGTTGAGATTTAAAAGAATGAACGGTTGGATTCGATCGTCGTTAGTGATTTAACGGTTGGTTAACAAAAGGACTCATTTCACTAATGCTTGAAGTTTGAGGATCAATTGGGAAGAATTAATAGTTGATAGTGCTTATTTGCAAATGACTTATAGATTAAGGGATGTGTATGCTCCTTTCCATTTACTTTTTTATATGTATATTCTTTCCTTTGTTATCAAATAGAATAAGTAATGCACAAAAGTGGCTGATCATAGTGGAAGTAGATTACAACTCCAGACGATGTCAGAGGTTTGAATTCCGGAGTCACCACTTTAGAGAGGACTTTATCTAACTACCACCTCGGTCCGAGGATTAGTCTCACAGTTTGCCTGTGAGAATGCCCGGACAAATGAAATGGAAGGAAAAGAAAAAGCAAATAAAGGATCTTTCAGTATAATAAAATGGAACGGAGATTGAAGGATATGATTTCTGTGAGACCGCTACCTACACCACCACAATTGCTTTTGTACCATCGCACAACTTTTAATTTTTTTATTACAAAAATACCCTTAAATTCCTCACCCATAGGAATCCGGTAAATTCCTCCTCTTACCACCTTTTTCTCCCTCGTCCCCTCTCCTTCCTGTTCTTCTTCTACTCCATCTTCTCTCCCACATTCTCCACATACCGAAGCCATCCTCTTTTCTGGAGTTTCCTCTCCGTCGCGCAGGTACTATGGATGGCTATGTCACCTATTTTTTTCGTGATTTCGTGTTCTTTCGGCAACTAATGGTCGGAATGCAAAAAATGCATTCCGGCAATTAGTTGTCGAGATAAATGTTTTTTGCATTCCAACAAGTAGTTGTCGGATTGTATAATTGTATGCATAAAATGTTGTTTTGTGTGCGTTAGATCATGGACGATCTTACAATTATATCTAATGAACTGGACATACTAATTACCAAAACGGTGGATTGTAGTGATGCATTCACCACCGATGAGGTAATTTTGAATGGTAAATTAATAATATAAAGTTTTGCATGCCTATTATAACCTAAATTTTTATTCATATTTTCAAAAATTTCCTACTCGAGATGATTGCATAAATTGGGCTCAAGATGTTGGGAGACAAAATGAAATGGTTGTTGTCATTATGAGGTCAAATACTGAGACAGGACGTAGAGGAAGGAAGATATTTGTAATTTCTGGTTGTGAAGTGAGTGGAAAGTATAGATCATACAAGAATTCTTTACCTGCCAAGTCGACTGATATTAGAAAATGTAAATGTCCCTTCAAACTAAGAGCAATGGCCTTTGACGAATGGTGAAGGATGGTTCCTTAAGATGGTGCATGGATTGCACAACCACAACTTAGCCTTAACATTGGTGGGTTATCCATATGTTGGTCGGCGAAGTAATGAAGAGAAGTCTTTGATTGGTGAGATGATAAAAATTATGGTCAAGCCGCGAAGCATATTAGTAACTTTGAAAGATCATAATGAGGATAGCTTCAATACTACAAAGCAAATTTATAATGCGCCACGTTTAAATTAATAGTAATAAAAAACTTCAAAACTTCAAGATATTTTAATAAAAAAATATTAAATTAATAGTATTTATTTAATTACTTATACTTTTAATTAATAAAAAACTATAAATAGTAAAAATTAATTTAAAAATAGTAAAAAAATTTATATTAAATATTGTGTTGTGAACCTCATATTTTTTAACAATTTTATGATGTTATAAGTTTTAGACTAATATAATAGTTTAATATCTTATATATATTTTCATTTTTTTCTTTAACAAAACTAAAGAAAGAAAGACTTGAGGGGATATGTGACAAGACCATAGCAAGTGTATCGAATTGTTGGAAGCGATAAAATAATGAATAAATGAAGTATCATTCACAAGGATTGATTGTCAACTATCAATTCGTAAGTTACTTAGCTTAAAGACATAAAACAAGCATTTAAAATAATAAATATATTTGGATTTTTTTTGAGACCATTTATCAAACACTAAATGACAAATGATGGAAATGCAATGGAAAAAAGTATTAGAGATAAGTTGGTATGGGAGAAGATGACTTGTTAAGTTTCCTACGTGGCACAAACAACATTTTCACCATACGAAAAAATGTAGGAAATACAGCAAAACGTCATCGTTTTGTGTGATGCATGAAAGTTGAAGAAACAAACCTAGAAAAGTGATCCCAATTAGCCTTTAAAGTTATTGTTAGTGACTAAATTTAGTCCCTAAAAATTTGATCATGACTCAAGTTAGTCTTTGGATTCATAACTCAATAAACACCAAAAGCTAATTGCTCATGGGAGAGGGCAACGAAAATCATTACACATGATTCCTTGATGACAAGTTTCATCCATGTGAGACTTAACTATTAAAAAAAAGAACATAAAGTGTAATGTGTATAACTGCATTGATAATTTGAAGCAGTATGAATAAATTGCAAATTGTTATCAAAAGAAGCATGAACATCATGCAAAGCTTTTGTGCGGTCTTATCAATAAATGTATATTGATGCACATCTTAATCAATCACCACCACCACCCAAAAAAACGAAAAAAAATATAAAAAGCAGGAACATAAGAAATGTTGAAACGGATAAAATCCCTTTTCATCTGCCAAGTAATGAATCAACTTTATAGCATTTATGATAACATTTAATGTGATTATAAATGCACAGTAAACAATATCTGCATTAATATTCAAAACATAATTACACTTCGATCGGTTCTGGTATGAACAATCTTCCAGCGGGTAATAATATAAATAAGGGTTTTTCTATATGTGCAAAGTTATATATATTAAAAAATCAATATATAAATTTTTTTTTTTATAGAAAATCACATTTTTAACTTTTCAATATATTGAATGCAACATTTTTCAATAGGGTTATTTGACTAAACTGACTCACTTTTAGAAATAATTTACCAATATAACTTTGTTTTAAAACTATTTACTAAACTTACCCACATTTAGTCATGTGGCATTTTTTATTATTTTTTTCTGACACTGAAAAACGTTACTTTGACTAGCGTTTTCTAAAAACGCTACTGACAGTAACATTTTTACTAGATTGTGCCATGTGGCACAATCTGGATCACAGTAAAAAAAATTTAAAATAATACGTTTAGCGTCGGCCGGCCGACGCTAGAGGTGTCACCCGTCTAAAGCTGGAGATCTTCACCCATCTGATACATTTCTTCACTAGTCTGATGCTAAAAATCTTCACCCGTCTGATAGTCATCAGACGAGTGAAGATCATCAGGTTCAGACGGATGGCACCTCTAGCGTCGGCCAAATTTTTTTTAATTTTTTTTTTACAGTGAACCAGATTGTGTCACATGGTATAATCTAGTAAAAACCGCTATTGTCAGTAGCGTTTTTGGAAACGCTAGTCAAAGTAGTGTTTTTGAGTGTCAGAAAAAAAATGTCACGTGATTAAAAGTGGGTTTGTTTGGTAAATAGTTTCAAAATAAAGTTATATTGGTAAATAGTTTCTAAGAGTGAGTCAGTTAGGTCAAAAAGCCTTTCCAATAGAGAATTACTATTACTGATGCTTTAACATATGCAAATTTACACATGATAGAAAAACCCTATAAATAAAAAGCATCTTTTCTCAGATAACCTAAAAATAAAAAATATGCCACCGGACACGATTATTTATCTTCTGGCAATAATTTCCCATTGATTAATTTGTCAACAGCAATGGGCATGAATCTGAAGAGAAGGAACACTAATTCATCGTGAAATTCTGGAGTTTATATGCTAAGAGAAATATTTTCTTGATAAAAAAGGAACGCTAACACGCACTTGGGGCACAATGAAAACCCTACAGTGAAATGTAAACGGGTTGGACTGTTCCTAAGAATTAAGAACTTCTATAAGATAAAAAGAGTAGATATTCAATTTACGCTCTAAAATTATAGGATCGTATCAATTTAAACTCTTCATATTATCAATCTTTCAAAATAATCCCTGAAATTATAAAAAGTTAATCAGAGTCGTCCCTCTGTTGGTATTTGCATGGACTATAATATCATTAAGTTGGTAATATCAGGGATGCATTCAAAATTAAGTAAATAATGTTAGACATGCATTTACTAACGAATCCAAATGGAGGGACGAACCTGATTCACATTTTGCAATTTCAAAAATTATTTTGGAATATTGATAATATGAGAGACTAAATTGATATGAACCTATAATTTTAGGTATCAGAATGGGTATTTACTCGAAAAAACAAATATCAGGCAACCTTGTGTCCTTGTGTTAACTTCAATAAGGAATCTTTGGAAAGCTTTGACAGGTCTCATTACAGATCTTCGAGAGAATATAGTATATCGAAGGGTTGAATTAATCCATTTTTACATTATATTCATACACATTAGTCTTCATGATAACAGTAACTTTGTCTCCTTATTGTGATATAATATGTTCGTACACATTATTTTTTTTTTTTCTCTATAAGAGTTAAGCTTCACCTTGATAGAGTATATCACCAAGAAATCATTAATAATGATTTGGGTTAATCTCCCTCACTAGCAAGTAACTTTTGGTGCTGATTGAGTTGTGCACCTTAGGACTAACTTCAGGTCACTATTAAATTTTCAAAGACTAAATTTAGTCACTAAAAATAATTTTAAGGATTAACTTATTCACTTTTTTGTGTTTGTTTCTTCAAATCCCAGCATCAACTCCGCGTTGTTTTTATTTTTCACGGTGGAAATGCTAACTGTATCACGTAGAAGACTTAATAGGCTATGTAGGATACTTAACGGTCTCGCGTTTGTAAAAATGAGGAACTAAGTAATTAATTTTTTCCTAAAGACTAAAAGTGTCTATTTTTTTTTTAAGTACCCACTTGGACGTTTACCGTTAAAACTATTGATAAAAACTTAATTCAAATCAACCATCAAAACCATACACCCATTCTTTAAGATGCATATAGGATGAACGAGCCGTTCTAACTTCTAAGAGGCTTTGTCTACAATCCTCCGACTCAAAAGTGGAGGATGAGTCCAAATCACTTTTAAACCATTGATATAATAATAAAAAATTTAAATGGTTAAGATTGGAGAAGGGTAAAATGGATAGTTTCATTTATTTTATTGCATCTTTTCCTCCTACCTTCATCCAAATCAATGTTCCCCTCCCACTGACGCAACCCACCACTGCTCTGTTCCACATCATTGTTCTCCTTCCTAACATCTTTCACATGTTGTAAAAGAGGTTTTACAACCTGGGATGGTGAAGGTCGTTGTAGGTATGACACGAATAACCTAAGATGGTAGGTCTATGAATTGAACCTTTGGCAAAGGGCCTTAAAATAACTAATTTTTCGAATTCCTTTGAGGTTCTACAGACTCGTTGTGGCACCGCCAATAACGATGTGAAGTAACAGTGAATAAACGAATCTGAGAAGGTTGGGAAGAGGTTGCACCAACCCACATCAATGCTCCGGTCTGACCAAGTGGAGGTTGTGCCAGTGTTTGTCGTAGGAAGCGAAGCGAAGGTGGTGTAGTTGTAAAAGAGGTACTTTCGGTGAGTAAGCGAAGCCAGTGTTGGCAGAAACTGCAGATTGGATTGGTGGTGACTGGCACGGTGCTTGCCGATGTAGGCGTGCAGCAAAGTGGATCCATGGTGATCATTATCGTCGTGGTCGATGTCGTTCTGGTCGGAAGCGCCAGAGATCATGGTCATGGCAGGTGTTGGCCATGGAGCTGGAGAGGCCGGCGAGGCCATGAGAACAACCTGGGTCGAAGACGATGAGGAGAACGCCGGGGTGCCGGTGAGGTAGTCGTAGGCTGAGGCAGCAGTTAGCAAGGGAGGCGACTGATCTGCAAAACATAGGAAAGGGAAAGGGGAAATTCACTCCCAAAATAAAAAAAATAAAGTAAAATAAAAATAAAACGCCATTAAATTGACCATTCTAACTTTGGAGTACCAAAACTCAATTCCTAGAAAGGAGGATTAAAGATTTGTCCGTTCTAAGATGCACCCCTAAGATGTGGTGCATCACTGCACCCTCATTTTTTTATATAATGCACTCTCATTTTTTTGGGTCATTGATTAATTATAAAAAAAAAAATCAATGGCAAGGATTTATTATTAAGCGGGTAATTTTATAATTTTCATTTGATCCCTCAAAAGTTCAAAATTAAATTCTACTTATTTTCTCTCTTAACCAATGTTCTAAGAACGGAACCAGAGATGGAACCGGTAAGACCTTCAGGTCATGGTTCCATTGGTTCAACCACCAAATGACTAATAAATAAATAAATTATAATATATATATATATATATATATATATATATATATATTAGATAAAAAAATTGTATAAAAATAAATGTAGTTCCCAATAAATTATACAATAGTTCCCAATATATGTACTTCCCTAGTTCCCAATATATGTAGTTACCAATTCATTTAGTTCCCCGAAAATATATACAACCTTCCCAACACCTCAAAATCCTATTAGTACTTACTAGCAACCATCCATTTCCACAAATTGCATAAAAAAACTCATATTATCCTCTACCCTCTTTCCCATCATCAACTCTCACTGTAAATCTCTTTCCCCGCCCCTCCCTCCATCGCCCCTATCACTAATTCTTTTGCCTTTCTTTCTTAATGCTAGCCCTCCTTCCTGGCCCCTCCTTTCATCGCCCTAGTTGCATCCCTCCACGCCATTACATCGTCGGAGAAACCCCATTCGATTATCCCAAGAGGAGAGTAGAGAACTGAATCAAGCATAGCAAACCAAGCAAAGAATTGGGTGAAGCAAAGAATGGGTGCAACAAAAAACTTTATGATTAGGAAATGCCTCCAAAATTAGGAACTTTGAGATTACTTTTGAATAGGAAATGTGCCCAAATCAAGAATAGGTGCGTTGGTGAGGATACAACAACTCTGGGATCGTCGACGACATGGAGGCCTGGGATCATGGAGGGCTACAACTAGGAGTCACCATACAAAGGCTATGGTATGGTGTTTTCGTTTTGGTTTCTAAGAGTGGGAATGAAAAACCAAAAAATTAAGAAAAACTTAAAAAAGCGTAAATGAGTGACCCACACGATTTTCAAAAACCGTTGTGGTTCACTGGGTCACACGGTCCATTCGGGTTCTATCCGATTGCAACAATTTTTTGGCGATTTTATATGACTTTCGATTTTAATGGCTCAATCGAACCATACACTGGTTCGGTTCTTACAACATTTCTCTCAACCCTCTCTCCTTACTGAGCTTCAATCCCCAATCCCCCCCCCCACAAAATCAACAATACAAGAAAAAAGCCAATCCAGAAACGCTTTCATCACAGGAGCCGAGCCATAGTAACCCTCCACCCTCCACCACGCCTCTGCCCTGCCTCGTCGGAGCCATTGTCTCGTGCAACCCTTTGCCACGACCAAAGCGCGAACCACCATCCTCGCCACCCACGAGTAGTGATAGGCCCGGATCCACCCACCACCCTCGCCACCACGCCTCTGGTCGCTAACATACCATCCTTCTGCACATCCGTGTGATGATAGGTCGCTCCCTTCTGAAATCTCGTTCAATAGTTGGCCGTGGAGGTGGATGGAAATGGGGACAAACTTAAAAATTAAGTATTTTTGGGTTTTATTTTAATTAAACAAAAATGCGTTTAAAAGAGCTTAAGAAAATAAACTTATACAAATAACTTATTAAAATAATTTATGATATTTCTATAAGCTCTTTTAAATGATAAACTATTTTTATAAACTATTTGTATAAGTTTAATTCCGTAAATTATTCTCATAAGCTCTTCATAAACTCTTTCAAACGCACTCTAAATAAGCTTGTCAGATAAGCTTTATTAAAAAAAAAATTATTGAATAGTATTTAATTAACCTCTAAAGATACCGATTTTCCGTCTCCATCGTAATAGTGTAAATACTCTACAAAACCAATTTGTGGTAAGTGGGGGTTCTTGTCATTTCCTTTTATCTCTGTATCTCCATCCCTGTCTCTCTTCTCTTCTCTTCTCGCACTGTGGTCTAAAGGTGCAGCTTCTATGATGCAAAGGGTATTATGGTCAAGGACTTCAAGGACCGTAGCCTCTAAGGCCAGAAACCATTTCAACGACCCATTTTCGTGCTCTTCTTCTTCTTCTTCCGTGAGACGCTCTTTATTCTCTGCCGGAGGAGCAACTTCCCAGAAATCGAAGCAGCAACAACTACTACCGTTCGATTACCTGAAATGGGGTTCGCTTGGATTTTGCAGGACATATTCAAAATTCGCCAATGGGTTCACCCCTTTGCAACCTAAACCCTTGGATTCTATTGTAGATGTTCACAGACTCAAGGATCGATATCCTGATGATATTGCTTCCATTTGGGATGATGTAATCTCTCTTTTCCTATTCCTCTAATATAATTATTATTCAATTAGCCTGCATCCAATGTGATTTGTTCTTTGATTTGTTGACTATTTATGTGTGTTTGACTTTTTGTTTGTTTCTTTGTGTGTGAAGCTGGTTAGAAGAAGAATTTAGTATTAGTATGCATTAGGAGAATGAAGGATCAGAGTTGTAGTCTCTAAAGCCTTTTGTTTTTGTTAGATTTGTTTTATTCAGTTGTTTTTAGAGACTGAAAATAAATAAAAATAAAGATATGATGTGAATTGTGATGACCAAGATAGAAGAAAAGGAAAGGAAGAAACAAAAGAAAATTTTTTGGACTTAGTTCAGCTTCTGCTCGAGGTTGAGCCTTCCCGCAACAGTAAGGTTGTTGGCTTGTGACTAGAGGTTTGTCTTGTGACGTTACAGGTTCAAATCTAGGAAACAACCTCTCTCTTTGCGAGCGTAAGACTGTGTACATCTACCCTTCCTAGACCCCACCACGTGGTCTCGTGCACTGGGCCACCCTTTGCTTGGTGCTGAATGGGAAACACTTACCCTCTATGCTGTGTGGTTAATGAATTATAGGTAGAATGTACATTAACATATAGCCATGTGATCTTTGTAGTAGCGGCCAAGTTGTTTTTATTCTCTGTCGCTTTTAATTTTCTTGGATTATATGCCGAAGACTTGTGTATAAGTAGCATCTTCTTTATTATGACAAGTTTATTATCATTGTTGAGTCAGAGTGGATTTTCTGAGTTTTGACGGAATGTTGATGCAACTTATAAAAAAGCTGTTTGGCTGTTTATAGCAATTATATTTAAAATGAAGATCTCTTTATTTTATTTTATTTTTAATTATATGATTTGGCTGGTTTTATTTTAGTATCACTTGGGAAGAGGTCATATTGGAGCATCTATGAAAGCAAAACTTTATCACTTGCTGGAGCATAGAGCCTCCGATTGGTATTCATTTTTATCAATAAGTGTATTGTGAATTTGTGCTATTCAAGATTTCACTGTCTCAGCTTTATTTATCCTTGGCAGCCGATATTTTGTCATTCCTTTGTGGAGAGGAAGTGGTTATACGACAATGTTTGTTCAAGGTTTGATAAAAATTACTCTCTCTTTCTCTCATCATTCTGCTCTAAAATTTAGTAATTGTTGTGAATCAAAACTGTGTTACACCTGAATGCTGATTTTGTATGTGGAAAAGAGAAACCTTTTCCCCCTTTAAATATAGGTAGTATTATCTCTTCCTAGGATGTGGAGAGTAATGTCAGGGACCAGAAATTTAGGTATGGATATTATTAACTGAAAAAGGAAGTATTACAAGGAGAACGCCCCTGTAACCCTAGAGCTAAGCTCCTTCAGAGAAATGCCTAAAGCACTTTCTGCCCGCCAGATGCCTAATGAACCACCCAAAAGCATAACTAACTTCCCACTCTCACTCATTCCACCTTATATTGACCCAATATATGTGCATTCCCTCTCCAAACCTGTAACTAACCGGACAACACAGCTACCCCTTACTTTTCCGTTTCCGTTTCCCTTTCCCTTTCTTATCCCTCCTTCAAGAAACCTACTAGACTTTAAGTCCATGGGTCACTTGGTTCACTCCCAGCCCATCCGTTGCTTTATTTGGGCCTTTCTCTTCATGGGTCCTATCCGTATATGAGAGAACATGAAAGATTGAAGGGAAAGGAAAAGAAAAAAAATGCAGAAATCACTCTAGGAAGTTGTTGAAATTTTTCAATTAGATGGAAAAGAGAAGAGAGAGGTAGAGTTAGAGCATAAGCCCAACCCAATCACGCTGGCAACCTACCTACACATTATAGCTTAACTCAATAAGAACATTTAGCATATAATACCTTAATATTCTAGAAGACCTAAAAAAATTGAACTTAAAATTTTAGTTTTTCCTCACATTCATTGATAGAATAGAGAGAAAACTTGATGCAGGATGGAACATTTGAACAACATGATATATATATTCCAAATTTTTCTAGAGGGGTGCTTTTATGAAATTATTCAAGAAAGAGATTCAAGGAATGTCTTGAGAGACATCTTTATAAGGAAATGCACTTCTAAAATATTTCAGTTTGCAATTTATTTATTTATTTTTGACAGAAAATGGGGCATATTGGGAATGCAATGAAATCAGATAACAAATTTCATGACTTATAGAAAACAGAGAGAAAGAGTATTATTGAAGCTAGGAGAAGAATCTCCCCGAAGGTTTCCCCTTACAACCGAGCTATGCTCCAGGTTCACTCTCACTAAGCCACTGCTCAAGGTCACACTCTCAACACACAACAACTAATGGCCTCCCTAATGCCACTCTCTCCCTATTTATTCAGCTAGCTAGCTAAGTTCCTATACTAACTATTACATTTCTCTTTATTCCTATTTGGGCTGGGCACTAACAGAAATGTAAATTTATCTTGAAGCAGTCAGAAATGGATTATACATTTATTAGTTAGCAGTATATCTCCTTGACAGTTGAGAGGAAAACCCAAAGTTTTTGGGAAGGGAGGGATGGTGAGAGGAAGATTTCAACAATGGGTCTGCCCCTTGACATTTTTTTACAAAAAAGAAGAAAAAAACTGAATAAAGCATGTCAAAACAAATGGTTTATTTTTTCTGAGTGTTTTTATTTGCTTTTCCTTTTCCACTTTGATTGTTGTCTCACATTCACATATTCATTCTTGCAGTGCAGACGCCACACATGCTGTTTACAGGTCTTGAGGATTACAAGGCCAGGGGAACACAAGCAGCTCCCTACTTTACTGTGACCTTTTACAAAGAATTTGCAGAGAGCAAAGACTTGGTACTTATCCGTGGGGATGTTGTATTTACCAGCAAGCTGTCTGACTCAGAAGCAAAATGGCTTTTGGAAACTGCTCAGTCTTTTTATTTGAATGATATGAGGTTTAAACTGGTTGAGAGTTTCAACAGAGAAACACGTGATTTTGAGTTTAAAGATGTCTTGCAAGCATTGGACATGCCTATTTTGTGACCATCTTTAATTGGACAACTGCTAAACTAAATGACATTAGTAAAGCAGAAGCAAAAGGGTTGATCACAGCAAGGATAATGAAGTTGGAAAGGAAGCAGTCAATAGAGAAGATGTCTTTGTGCAGTGTATGGGGCAGGAGACAAAAAGGGAATGTCATTGGGTGTTAGGAGGGGAGATATTTTTTCATCTTAGTCATCAAATGCTTTTTTTGTTTGTTTTTCCTTCAAGGTATAAGGGACTTGGACTGAACTTTCAAATTTCAACTGTAGACCCAAATCCAGTCTTTAAACATTCCTTATCTAATTTCAATAAAGAGATCTTGGATTGAAATTTTGCCTGAAAATGAACATCAACAATGTAGCAAACTATCAAGTCAAAAAGATTACGATGAGGTCTCCGGAGTTGGATAGCATTGAGTTTCTATATATATATATAATATATATCAGGAGGGATCAAGTTACTCGAAGAATAATTTTAAGAGAGTTATATTCAATCTCAATCATCCATTTATTCTAATCTAATAAAGGTCATGTGGCTTCACTAATGAATTGATGTAGATCCATTAGATTAGAATAAATGGACGGATGAGATTGAGAGTAACTATCATTTTGTTTGGTTGTAGAGGAGAAAGTGAGAAGAAAGAAACATGAGAGAAAGAGAGAGGAGATAAAGAAATAGGTGAGAAAGAGAGTAAATTTTTATATTGTTTGATATGAGAGAAAGAGAAGGGAGAGAGATGTGAATATTCTCTTTCCCTTTGTTTGGTTGGCTAAAGAAAGGAGAGAAAGAAAATGATTTTTTGTTGAATAAACTATCATGCCTTGATAACATTAATAACAATTTTCATGCTAAATTAAAATTATATATTGATTAAAAAAATGAAAAATTATTTTTAATGATCAAATTTTTTTAACAAAATGATCAACTTTTTTTTAATGATCCCTCATTTCTTTTAATTTATTCAAGTTGCTCTCTTTATTTTAAAAATGTTCAAGTTAGTCCCTTACTTGTCAAACGTTAATCAATTTGATTATTTCGTTAAGTTTCACCATTAAGTTCTAATTAAACTATTCTTTTAATCTATCATTTGTTTTAATTTATTCAACTTGGTCCCTATATTTTATTCAACGTGGTCCCTCATTTATTTTAATTTATTCAACTTGGTCCCTCATTTGTTTTAATTTATTCAACTTAATGGTAAAACTTAATGGAAAGGACCAAATTGCTTAGCGTTTGGCAAATAAGGGACCAACTTGAACATTTTTAAAATAGAGGAACCAAGTTGAATAAATTAAAAGAAATGAGGGACCAAAAAAAGTAATTTAACCGTAAATAAATTTAATTAATTATTTAATTATAAAAAAATATTTTTACTAAAATATATTAATTTAAAAAAGAGATTTATTGATGCTTGACACCGACCTTTTTTCCCTAGCACTTGCTCTCCCGGTCACTATTATAAGTAAAAAAGTCCCAAATATTTTGGTCAAATATATAAGTAAATTTTAACTACTTTCATCCTATTTAATGACATTGTTCATAAAATACCCTTCATTTAATATTAATTTTGTTTTTCAATAACTCAATGTGGGATGTATTTAATAAAAATTGAAGTTTTCTATAAACGTTACTTTAGGTAATATACTTAATTTTTTAAGAACATTAAATAAAATTAACCAACTTCCTAATATATGTGTTTTAAATTTTATTTATAACGGAGACCGAAGAGAATACGTGTCATTTGTTCTATTGTGACTTTGGCATCTTCCCCAACACCCATTTCTGATTATCACCAAACAGAGTGACACAGACTCTTATATGGGCTGCTAATTCCTGCAACATCTATGGGAAGAAAACCCATTTTTGTTCTCACCCTCTCTCCAGGTTCTGTATGAGGCTCTCATATCCATTGATGTTTCCTATTTTTTCGAGTACCGTCCACAATTACCTAAACTGTAAATTTCATCATAACAATGGACCTCGGATTCATCCACTCTCGAATCGTATCCTTACTCAAACCCACCAATCGAATAGTCAGAGAGCTAGAGATATTGTGAGAAGGACAAATTTGGAACATGCAAAAGGAAGCACCGTTTCTCACCCTTTTCTTCGCAGTCGTGGGGAGAAAAAAATTTGGGTGGGACCCACTCATTTTATTTCTTTCTTCTCTATTTCTCTACTATACCAAACATTAGAAAATAGTAATTTCTCTTCTACTTTTCTCTCCTCTTTTTCTTTCTTCTCTAATTCTACAATACCAAACAACGCATTAAAGTTATTCGTACTCTTGAATTAACTTGATCCCTTCTCTTTGTATAACTCTCTCTCTCTCTCTATATATATATATAATATAATATGATTTATGGTTTTAAAGGAGTTGGGTTTATTGAGTTCTGTTGTGAGAAGGTGGAGTGGGGCATGTTCTATGTGTGAGGGTGCAGGTTTGGAGTTTGTGAACAGGGTAATGTTAGGAGAAAAATGCTATTAGGTAAGGAGAGGTTTATGCTCCCTCTGGATCAGGAATATCACGAGTTACTTCCTAATGTAAGAGGGTGATGTTATGAGAAAAATAAATTTACAAGCTAAGTTAATGAATCTTATAAAAATAATTATGAGTAATTAAATAAAACTTTTAAGTCTATCTTTCTTATAACATAATGAAAATTTCAAAATCAGAACGGATTGGCCGATCCTATCAACTCATAAAAATGAAAGTATAAGCGCAAAATTGGACTTTTGATAGATGTGTAACAATAACAAGATGGAACATAATATGTGAGTTTATTCTATCTTTGATGTATTTTATAAAGATTTAGTTGATATGTATTGTCAGTGTAAAGATTTTTTATATTGTTAATTAATCATAACTTGTCATATCAGTTAAAATGTTTGATTCTAATCTTAATTACCTTATAAGTCACTCATACCATGAATTCTGATTGGTTGACCGTATAAAATTTTTTACACTGACAATGCATAACAATTAACTCATTTTATAAATAGAACAATATATGAGATAGAATAAAAATTATTATATTTTGACTCCACTAAAAGGGGTAAAATCATAAAGAACAAAACACAACTAATTTTTTATTTGGTAAACAAAACACAACTAATTTATTAATGAATGGTGATCCTCTTAAATGGACCCCAAGGATAAAAAGTAAATTTGCTTTTGTCACTCATAATATAGGATTAGGTTCCTCAGTGAACAAAATTGTAAAATGTAGAAGTAAGGGTGTCAACCATTGATTAACTAAAGTTGTTTGAGATCTCAATACACTTTAACTAATCAAGAGTGAATATAATCTTACTTTCTTACTTTACATTCAAGCATACTTTAAAAACTTCATCCTATAATAATAATATAAGAGGAAAGAAAGGAGAAAAAAAATCCAAATCATTTATTAATGTTGTATTATTTTCTATTTCATTTATGTTCTATTATATTTTATACACATGCCCAACACTATAGAATGAACCAACATGTGGTTAATCCGAGTGGTAATGAGTTCGGGTCCCTTAAGCACATGATCAGTGGTTCAATTCTTGACTCTTACGTTTAAAGAAAACCTGGTTGGGAGGTGACAACTCTTCAATGTCGTTCAGGTCTCCCTACGAAGATAAGTCACTGTTTATAACGGTGAATACTTCGTACCAATTGCATGGTTATTCCAAAAAACACACCATAGAATGAACCGTTTGAAAGCTGACAGCTTGCAGGTGAAATTGTTTTGGATTTCATTTTTTGTTCTTTCAATTTGTAGATGTAAAACGATGATGTTATTTCTTGGTGCTTGGAAGCCCTTTCTCCATGTTCTCCACTTTCCCAGTCATGCGAGCCCTTTTGTTGTCTGTGAATTTCTTCCAATTTTCCAGTTGTGTTTCCTGCGTGCTTATATGGCAATAAGTTTTGGTTGTTGGATGAATATGCTGCTATGGCGAATCAGTGCTGACTATTGGATAAAAGGAGAATTAATTAATATAATAAATATATAGGGAAGAAAATGGATATTGAGCTATTGGTCGAATCACAATAACAGTTATGTTTAAAATTTAAATTTAATTGAACAAATTCAATATCATTAACCAGAATGAATAATTGGTGGAGTTTAATTGGAAAACTCATGTTAGCGAATGTTCTAAAGATACTACTGCTTAAGGAATCCAAGAAAAACAAATTTTCATTAGAAAACAAATTATATAACTTCTTCAAATATTAAATACATCGATTATCAATGAAAATTTTCTTTTTTTGATTTCTTAATCAATACCTTTAGAACACTTATTAACATTCTTCTAATTGGAATAGGCCCAGAGCAGTTGAAGGAATGTGTGAATTGGATGGTTAAATGAATAAATGCAATTTTAATTAATGGTTGAATTATTTGGAGTAATTAATTGATGGTTAAATTAAATGTATTTTAATTAATTAAGTAGGTATCTGGTTGAAAGAAGATGTGATATTGAATTGGATGGTTAAATGAATAAATACAACTTTAATTAATGGTTGAATTATTTGGAGTAATTAATGGATGGTTAAATTAAATGTTTTTCATTAATTAGGTAGGCACCTGGTATAATAATAGAGCAAATTGTTGACTATATGTATATATCCAATTATTGACTGTATGTATTCTTATTAATTATTACAATATTATAATACCTTTTTTTAAAAAAAAAACAAGTACGTATAAAATCTTGCATACTAAAAGAGTATGTATTAAGAACCAAAAAAAAAAAAAAAAAAGAATATGTATACGATTTTGGTTCCATGCCAATGTAATCCAGTTTTGAACTTAGAGTTTTGTATTTTTCTTCTTATTAGATTAAGAACCACCGATCTAATTCTAAAAGGGTACTTTCTAATTTCTATCATTATCCTCTAATCCTTTTTTTTTTTTTTTTTTTTGGTTTTTCAAGGTATACTCCGCGTGCAACTATGGAGAATAATTCTCCGAAGTACTGGACGACATTTAAGGGTTAATCTCTCCCAATCAGATTTTTTTCGTAGATAAGAATCAAGGATGAAACCTCTAACCACATCCTCTAATCCCCTTTACCTTCTAATTTTCTATTCGTTCTCTAATCTAGACAAAAAGAGAATGAAAATCACATCTTTATATATATATATATATATATATATATATATATATATATATATATATATATATATAGCATCTTTTTCTCTTTTCTTTATATAGTTGATTCATAGTAGCACAATCCTCCTTTTTATTCTTTTAAGTACCTGAAATGTGTCAATTTCTTTGGTAAAGAAAATGTGTCAAGATTCAAAATGATATTTATAAGTATCAATTGATTTTTATTCAAGATTTTGGCTAATTACTTATTCAAATATATTTATATTTAAAGATACTAAACATCCACACATATATTTTATCTACATGTGATAAATTATATTTAATCTTACCGCTTTTTTAATTCATGATGTAAATGATTTATATTTTATGGTTTTTCGCTGCTACATAGCTAAGAGATATAGATATAATGTACTCCAAAATATGTATATCCTGTTAATATATTTTGTACACCTAATAAGATATTTAATTAATAGATATTAATTAAATATATTAAAATTTTAAAAAATTATGCAATTCACGAGTTATTAACTAGTACAATTAATTGAGTAAAAGAAAAAGAGTAATTAATTAAGGTGAATGCTAAAAAAATTAAGATTAGTCGTACAAACAGAAATCTAATAAGAGAAATATCCAACAGTGATTGGTAGTAATGGAAGTAGATTAAATCCCTAGGCAAACTTTACATGCAAAGTCAAATACTAGATTTGTCACTTTGGAAGGGCTTTGTCCAACAACCACTCCTATGGCTAAGGATGACAGAAATATTTGTACTCGCGAGGTAGAGGTGTCACTTTGAGCCCGATCTGCTGGCCTGGCCCGAAAGAGCAGATTTAGGACTGGATTGGGTTAGAGGATTGTTGTCCCAGAAACAATCCGGCCAAATCGACCCAATCCGATTGGGCCGTGGGTTGGTCCGCCTCGCCCTGACGGCCCGATTATTTATTTTTATTTTTTGCAATTATATTTAAATTAGTAATATAATTCAATAGCTCATATTACAACTTATGGGAAAATTGATATTTCAATTTATTAAAAGTAAATATTGTTCAAGTTAGTATTTAGTCTAATAGTTTGTGATAAAAAATACATATTTAATGATTATTTAAAAAATGCTTCTATAACATTTGTTTACTTATTTTAAATTGTGATTTATACTATATTTTAGTGTTTTAATATATAATAATAATAATAATAATAATAATAATAATAATAAATTTAAATAAAAAGATCTAAAAATAATATAGGGCCCAAATGGCCAGTGACCCATAAGATTGGGCTGGGCCAACAAAATATTTGCCGAGCCAAATTCATATTGATTTGCCATTTGATTTTTTTTGGACTAAATTTGGCATTTGATTGAGATAGAAATACCTTAGAAATAAAAGAAAAATAATAAAAAATATAAGTCTAAAGTTTAAGTGAATAAAATAATTAATTAGCGACCAACATGGTGTTGAGAGAGTTAGTAACGTGACTCTTCCACAAGAAAAAGGACGCAGGTTTGATTCTTGGAGTCGTCCATTTGGGAGGCCGTCCAACCCTGTGTGTAAAAAATCGGACATCCGTCGCTGTTGAATCGGGGATTAGTTTCATAGCTGGTCCAAAGGGTCGAAGCTGCGGGACACCCCGGTGGACTCACTGGGAAGTCAAAGACCCTAATTACGGTGAGTTTCAAACCAAAATAATTAATTAATGAGAATGCTAACCAAATTACAATTTATTTTTTTAATAAGAAGAAACAAATAATAAAGTAGATAATAGTATTGAAGGGATTTAAATTAAATTAAGATTCGGTTGGGAGTTATAAAATAGTGTATATTATTTTATAATGTCTATTATTTTAACAACAACAAAAATAAAGTCTATTAATAAAGACATGTAGTTAGTTATGTTACAAAATTTCACCAAATTTCCTCCCAAGAAATTATATAAGAAGCTAAAAATACAAATATTAATAAAAAATATAAATTTTCATTATATGCATTCACGAGATACAAATATAATTGAATAAACGATTTTAAAATAACTCATTTCGTTTAGTTTGTGTAAAAAATAACTTTTATACAAAATTACAAAAACGGTATGAAGTTACTTTTATAATTTAATAACATTTGTTTGATAGTTCGTTTTATAGGAGTGAAATGTGAAAAATGTTATTAATTTTAAAATTATCTAATAAATTTTTAAATAAGCTTTAAAATATAACTTCTTTAAAAATCGCTTTTTTCTCATAAAAAATAACTTTTTGTAATTTAATTAAGTTTATTAAACATAATTTTGTTTTCAAAATAAAAGTCCTTTCCTTGATAATTAATTAATATTTCCCAAGCATCTTATCAAACTCCCAAAATTTTAACTGATTCGAGAAAAAAAATTTATTTAACTTGTAAACTATAACAATTATTTTAATAGGCCTGGTTGTCAAAATCGGATCGAATCGACGAATTCAACCGGTGAACCTGGTCTACCATTGGTCCGGATTCCCCTCATAACTGCTTGTGTTGAAAATCAATGGAGAATCGGTTAAATCATGGTAAAATCAGCCAAACCGATAAAATTGGCGGTTCGACAGTTTGCCCAAAAATTGACCTCTTTAATGAAAAAAAACGAAACAACATCATTTCACTTAAACTTTTTAAGGCTTGGTCTCTTTACTCCACTTCGTTTCTCGTTGTCAACACCGCGAAAGAACTAATATTAGTCTTCCTCGTTTCTCCGGCATCCAAGCCGCACTTGCAGTTGTTTCTCTTCTTTTTTTTTTTACAGGCAAATGTTAGTCGTTAGTTTGTTATATTAGTGATGGTGGAAATTGAACCCAGTATCTTATATCTCCCAAATCAATTTCTTTGTCCCACACCATAAACCACCTTGACCACCTTATGACTCTGTGTTCTTCTTTCTCTTACGCAAAACAAGGTTTGTTATCTTTCTCTTCCGCTATTTTCACTATGCAAACTTGCCCAACCACCACGCTATCTAAGTGTCTATGACTACTATCATTGCAATTTTTTCTATTGGCATTGTTTTGGAGATATGAGCACACTTAATTAATTAGTAATTACACATGTTATTCTATGTCTTTGCTTTCGATATTTCATTAAACATTACACAATAGCCTAAATATTCCTGAAGAAGTCTTGTATAATTTGTTATGTCCACTATTTTTTTAGTGTGTTAGTTTAATGCTTTATTATTGAATATATTATATAAAATATAAAATTTATATTATTTAAACCCGGTTCGATCACGGTTGGATCAACGAACCGTCAACCCGTGCCTTCACCGGTTTAATAACTGGTCCGATCTTTTTTTTTTTTTTTGTCTAGACCCTCGATATCGGAAACCACATTAGACTCCGACTAATCCGAGTTGAATCGGAAAAACCCATCTAAGGGGGCAAATCTTTCTCAACACCTGTTTTTTTCATTCACAAAACTCGAATCCGAGACTTTACTTAAGAGAAAATAAGCTCCTTGCCACTAGGACTAACAGACGTTTGTGATTGGTCTAATTTTTAAAACATTGATTGTAGGTCACTTGGATCCTCTCCTACAACTTCTCTCTCCAACCTTTCTTTAGCAAAAGTTCAACTATTAGAAGCATGCATTTATTTATCTAGACCATTAAATACATCTAAAGACTCCCAATATCAACATCAATAATTTTTTAATGACTATATTAACTGACTGATAGGATCCAAGCTCTCTATTTCCGTCAAATTGTAAATCGTTATGAAAGTCATATGATTCACATGCTTACCTACTAACTTGACAAAATCTGCACCAGCCAAAATTAACGACCAAATGTTTTAATTTCTTAACAATTCCACAAGAGAAATCGTGATGACTCAATATATTGTACGAACATATTTGACACTATTTTTTATACAAAATTGAAACTAATCATTTTTAATCGATATAGATAATCAACCATTAGTTAAATAAATCTTGAAGAAACTAAGAAAAAGAATGATATCATATGATATAACATCCATTTATTAGGAAGTTGTGATATTTTCTACAAGAAAATAGGGAAAAATATGATAAGATTATATGATACAACATCACAACCAACAAGCTCGCTATAAGCCTATTAATATTTATGCTTTTGATTTTTTTTATAAGTATTTATGCTTTTGATTTATAGATTAAAAAAATCAATTAAGTAAATATCAGTGATGCCTATGATATTAGGGTAAAAAATGTCATAACAGGTCTTTCTATCATCTATTCATTAAATTATTATCATAGAGTGACACAGCATGATTAAAATCTTCCATTTATCTGCAATTTTTTTAATTTTAGAATATTCTTAGGTACTATTAGGCACTTAAGTCGGGACCTCTCCCAATAATATTTTTTTCCCATGGATGAAACTCCTCTAAAGTGAACAAAAATGTAAAGTGAGAAAGTAAGAGTGTATCCACCCTTGATTAATTACATTGAGATATCAACCCACTTTAACTAATCAAGGGTGGTGATACCCTTAATTTCTCACTTTACACTTTTGCTCACTTTAGAGGAGCCTTTTCCTTTTTCTATATACATGAATCCATGGATCAAAACCAAGACCATTTGCTTAAGGAACCCAAATCCCTTGCACTTGGACCAACACACTTGATTATTTTTATGGTAATTTTATATATTTATTACTTCATCATAAATTAAAGCAAAAATAATAATAATAAAGAATGAGAATAATTATTTTAAAACGAGTTTGTCTTTAAAGTGAGAAAGTAAACTATGGTGACTAGTTGGGGTCGATTTTAAGACAAAAAATCATCTAATCTAAACCTGATAGCTAACTCTAGTTACATTTGGATAGGATGATTTGGTTTTTAATCAATAAAATAACAAAAATGCAAGTGTAAATAACAACAATCAAAAAATTATTTGAAGTTCAAATTCCAAACTATTTATAAGGTCATACAAACCATTCATAAAATCATTGAAACAATTTTTATTTTCAAAGCCATGCAACTAATGATATTTTATTTCTACAAAAAATCCTTAAATTTTTTCTCATTGTTTTTATCCTTCAAACAAAGAAACTAAAGCCCTATAATAATTTGTTATATTCTAGACATAATCTATCCAAATAAAAAAGGGTTTTATTTTGATACACAATTAGTGTAAAGTTTTTTACCCTATCAATCAATCATAAATCATCATATGTGTCGCTTTTAAGATAGTTATTATAAAAGTCAAATATTTTTAATGATGTAATAATTCATCATTGATTGACAATGTAAAAACATTATATTGATAATGCATAATATTTAAATCCGGCCATGAAAGAAATACAAAAACTTCAATTAAAGATGATATACAACAAAAATCACAACTTAAAGGAAATGTGTAATTTTAGAGTACAATTAATATATAACTGCAACATACCCTATTTGTTTTGGTTACATTTGGTTTTGAAAATGAATCTATTTTTATTTAAACAAGAATTAGTGTGCAAAGACATCACAATAGAAAGAAGTAATCCCAACTAGGTTGGCACCACAACTCTTATCCATCATCTGTGGCACACTTAAAATTTATTAAAAAAGAATAAAAAGAATACAAAAAAACCATGGTGGGACATAAACCAAACCCATGATAAAATATTAAAACTATCTAAATCTATAATTATGAAGATCCATCCTATTACGGAAAAAGTCTTCACTAATAAAATCTGGAACCAAGTCCCACCAAGTAAATCCTCTATGACTAATCCCATAAGAGGCCAATTTATCTGCTTAACTATTACCTTCTTTATATATATGAGAGACTACAAAGTGCATACTAGAAATTAAAGAAATACAGTTTCTCCACCTATTCCTAAACTTCCATGGCACAAGATTAGATGACTTGAAAGCGGCAACAACAAGCATGAAATCACACTTTAACCATAACCGAACCCATCCTTTTTGAATTGCCAACTCGACTGCCAATATAGCTGCAGATAGTTCTGCATGAAATGCATTCGAGACACCAAGAAACTGAGCAAAGCATCCCAAAATAAAAGTCATACTATTTCTGAAAATTCCCCCACATGATGATAATCAAGGATTGCCCTTAGCTGCTCCATCAATGTTGCACTTGATCCAGTTGCACTTTGGAGGAAACCAATTAACTTGCTTTATTAAAGGAGCTGAAGAAGCATGACCAGAAATGAAAAAAATACTTCAAAATACACAATTCATGAATAGAAGATGACATACAACCTTTGGAAAATATGCCCGAAAGAGAAGTATAAGAAACAATCAAATGAATAGCACTTGTAAAAGAAACAAAACAACAGTTAAACCTTTTCTGGTTTCTACAAAACCAAATGGCCCAAATTGAATTAATAACAATAGCAAGCAAACAATAGAAGATAGATCAAGATTACAATGAAAGATTGAATTTAACCAAGACCAAATATTCTAAGCAAAACTACACTGAAGAAACAAGTGATTACTTGTTTCTGCAGCAGCACCACACCAATCACATCTGGAAACCGTGATGTAGTCTCTCTTCATAAGATTTTTCATCCAATAAAAACTGAACCCAATTGATCGATACTATATAAAACCAATTCAATACAATCCAATAAAAACCGGTTTTGATTGTATTACCATATTTTTTTTCCATTGAATGAGATGTAAACACGCCTAATGTTAACCCTTAAAATAACATTAACCTACTAAGAATTAAAGGTTAAATGCACTTTTAATATATTTTTAGGGGAGTTTTTTAAAACAAAAACCGTGTCCACTTTCACTGAACTTTTATTTGAAAGTTGTGTTATTTTTTTAGATCTATTTAATTAATAGTTGGATTTCTATTATTGATTTAAAATAATTAAAGTCAAAGACATTAAGATTACAATACATGTTATTTCTTAAACACGTTCTTTTTAATTTGTTGTTTATTATTGGCTCGATTTCGTGTGAGATTCATTAATATCCTGTTTGGATAGCATAACTTACAGCTTATTAGAGTTTGTTTGTTGATATAAGTTTTGGGTAAGCTTAAATAAGTAACTTATTAATCCTGAGAAGCTGTTTTTATCTTATTCTGAGAAGTCGATTTTTTGAGCGTATTGAAAAACCTTACGTAGAAGCTTATATGAGAAATTGTTTTCACATTTTATAGGACAATTAGATTCATATAATAATTTGAAATTACACCAAAATCAATCCTTCTATCTTTCTCTCTTAAGTTTATAGATTTTAAAATCGCTCCTTCGAGTATGTACCCAAACATTAAACAACGTAATTTAAATGGAGCTTAAAGTACTAAACTGTTTACCTAAACGGGACCTAAATCGCATGAGTCCACTTTTTATCTAATGAGTCACATATAAGTACCATTCAATAATAGAATAATAGATAATGTGCTCAAGAGAATGCGTTGAAGAGTGTGCGACTAACATTCCACATACTGGTTGGTTAATTTTATGCTCTGTTTGACAAAAAATAGCTGATAAACTAACTTATAACTGAAAGCTTATGGATAGTTGATGATGGCTGAAAAGTTAGTTAATTTGATTTTGAAGCGTTTGGTAAAATTAGTTATTTTTTTATGAATGATAAAATTAGTTGTTGAACTCACTTATAAATATAACATGACATAAAAAGATATGTTTATATGATTTTTATCTAATTTTTTTTTAAATTGTGATTAAAGTTTTATAATTAGAATATAAATTTTTTAGAATTTTAATTGTTTGATTTTTTATTATATAATATAAATGAAATGACATATTTTTTGATTTTTTATATAAATTTTATTTTATGAGGTAGGATTTGAGTACAGTAGGAATTTCATTAAAATAATAAGAATAAAAATGAGAGAAAAAATAATAAGTTACTCCTTCCGTCTCATTTTATTTGTCCCATTTGGTTATGTATACCTCTTTAGAAAATGATTAAGTTTGCCAACTTTTATAATAAAATAACACTCTTTGACTAAAATACTCCTATTTAAATTATATGGTTGGATAGTTGCAATTATTCACGCACTACTACACTCCTTGATAAAAAAAAATCATGAATATAGATTGGCTGAGATACAAGAGACATTTTTAAGAGAAAAAAGTAATTAATACTTCTTGATTTTTTAAAGGGACAAGTTATTTGTGACAATATAGTATTCCAAATGGGATAAATAAAATGAGACGGAGGGAATATAAGTTAAATAAAATAACATTCAAAAGGTAAAGGTGTTTGATAAGTCCAATAAACTAGCTAGTTAAATAAGCTTATTTATCAAATACTTTATTTTAGTTAAACAAATTTATAGGCTAGTCCAAGTAAGGTTAGACTTGTGAAACAAAGTGTTAGTTAGACATGTAGATTCTAGCCCCTCAATTAGTAAAGCATATACAGAGATCACGTGACTTTCATTATTGGAAGGAGTTTAATGGAATTAGGATTGAAGTTAGAAGAATCTATTATGACTTATTATTATAGTCTAGTAATTAAATAAGAATATTTTGTTTGCACCAAAATATAAGCAGATTTTTTGTAGTTCAGTAGCTATTTGCAAATCGATTAAAATTTAATGGATTTTCATAACATAAATTTAAGTTTACATAAATAAAATATACTGTTGATTATTATTATTTAAAAATTTAGAAAAAAAATACAAATTTATTAAAACACTAATAATAAGTGATTTGGTTTGAATACTTGATATAATATTATGTTTTTTCTGTCTCTTACAGGTTAACTAGTGATCTCGAATTCGAATCTGAACTTTGAGAATGCAGTAATGTTAAAATTTTTTACGGAGAGCTTGAATGCTACCCTTGTGATTTTATCTCACTCAAAAGATTAATCTCCACAATTACGCGTAAAATATTTTGAGAAACCAAACAAATATTATACTTTTCCTTAAATAGTAACAACCTAATATAATATACAGGGTTGATAAACAATCTAATTTAAAACAAAAAAAAATATGAATACATATATATATATATATATATATATATATATATATTTATGAATACATATATTTATAATACGATAAAATAAGTTGATTGGTCCTATATATTTATTTAATTTTTCACATCGGTCCTATAAGTTTTTTTTTCAAATTGGTCTCACACGTTATATTTCGTTTTCACGTTAGTCATTTCCATCAATTTCAACTTAACGTTGTCAAATAAAAAGCCACGTGTCACTAAAATCATATCACGTCATCTCAAAACTAAAGGCGTTAGGTCAAAATTGCCAGAAAGAACTAACATGAAAATAGAATATAACGTGTAGGATCAATTTTAAAAAAAAATGATAAAATCAATATAAAAAATTAAATAAACATATAAGACCGATCAACCTATTTCACCATATAACAATTATATATAATGAAGCACCATCGTGCCCCGAAAACCCTACTCTCTACATTCGCACACACCTTTGCTGTTTTGTTGTTTTTCTTCTTCTCCACACCCCTCCCCTTCGCCGGAACCTGACGTCATGCTTCACCGGAGCTCCGCCGCGTACGACCTCTCCTCCATTGACGTAATCCACTTCTCCGCCACTATTACCATCAGCATTATCTAATCAGGCCACTATTACACTGTGCTCCCTCTCCCTTTATTTATTCCAAGCTAACCCTCCATCAAGAGCTTCATTCGGGTCGGGTCGGATCTTGCTATAATTATCGGGTTCTCTTAGACATTTATTTCGGAACTGGTTTGAGTGATGGCGATGTTGAAGAGCTATAGTAGCAGTGTGTGCTTCAGAGGATCCGATTTCCCTGTTCACCGCTCCAATGCCACTGATGGCAACAAAAGGTTCAAGCTTTTTCTCTTTTTTTTTTTGTTAATAAATGATCACTTTGTTTTTTATTTGCTATTTTTTTTTTTTTTATTTTCCTTTGCATGTTGATGCATTTGTTAGTCATGATTTTTGTGTTTTTTTGGTGTGTACTATGATAAAATGGGTTTGTATTATTATAAATTGAAAATCCAAATGCCCATGTGATTGATTAATATATTACTATAATGGGTTTCAGATGGCTTATAATTTTGAACATTTCTAGCTCTGATTTTGGTTTATTTACATTTATGTTACTTCATTTGTATCTCATTGAAATAGGGGTTTACATTTATGAACATTTCCTCCCCTGTATTTAGGGTTTCACTTTAACAAGTCTAGGACTTGGCGTGAGTTTTGAAGACCTCATAGAAAGCTTATCTGAGCTTGTAGGAATAGGTTATGAAATAAAATTATACAAATAAATTATGAAAATCGTTTATGATATTTCTATAAGCTCTTTTTAGCTTATTTCACTAAGCTTGTCAAAAAAGCTTATGAAAATAAACTGTTTTTAGCTTATTTGAAAAAAAGTTTATTAAATAAGCGCTTAATTAAGCTGCTTACCTAAACGTACCCTAGGACCAGTGATTGGTGCCAATTGCACAGCGCAGAAAGATGCCAAAACTTGTAGCCATTAATCAAAATATTGGGTTGTTTAATCATTTTAGTATTTTGTATGAACAGAAGCTCATACTGGAAGCCTCCACAAGCAGCTGTGATACCCAATTTCCACCTCCCAATGCGCAGCTTCGAGGTGAAAAATAGGTGCGGTTTGAAATAATGAATGTGTTGTTTGAAGTTGATTCATTCTCCTATTAAATTCCATCGCTTACATTTGTTTTCATTTCCAATAAGTTATTTTGTATATTATGTTATTTATGTGTGCGTTGTGTACTTTAGGGTGGGAATATTTGGAATGTCTGCTCTGAGTAAAATTTCTGGAAGAGTTTTCTGATCTAATTTGTGACACAAGCATCTGGAGCTTTAAGCAATATCTCTCTCCAATCTTCATTTTTGAACTTAAGATCTATTTGTTTTTCCTTTATCATTCACTTTGAGGTTTAGTTTGGATACACAAGGCTTGTAAGTCATGAGATCTGTATCTTTTATGTGGGAAACAGTTTTATAGTCATTTATATAATAAAAATCTGCAACTGTGCAAGTGTATATTTTAAGGAATGTGTTGTGCTAAAATAATGTTGATGTATATTTCTGGTTTCATGACCGCTGTTTGTGTGGTTGGTTTTTGTTCACCAATATGAAGGTGTTAACCAAATTTTTAAAATTCTGTTTGCAAAAATCATAAGAATCTATAAGAATAAAGCTTTACGGAAGCTTTTTAATGTGAATTTAGTTTTATATGTACTTTTTTTTTTACAGGACATCAACCGAGGACATAAAGTGTTTGAGATTGATAACTGCCATTAAAACTCCATACCTACCTGATGGCCGATTTGATCTTGAAGCATATGATGACTTGGTGAATATGCAAATTGTAAATGGCGTTGAAGGTATTATTGTTGGTGGCACAACTGGTGAAGGCCAAATAATGAGCTGGGATGAGCACATAATGCTTATTGGGCACACAGTCAATTGTTTTGGTGGGAAAATTAAGGTTGTTGGTAACACTGGAAGCAACTCCACAAGGGAAGCAATTCATGCCTCGGAGCAGGGTTTTGCTGTTGGAATGCATGCTGCCCTTCATATAAACCCTTACTATGGCAAAACCTCCATGGATGGTTTGGTTTCTCACTTTGATAATGTGCTTTCCATGGGCCCTACTATCATATATAATGTACCTTCACGGACCGGTCAAGATATTCCTCCACGTGTAATTCAAACCGTGGCTCAAAATTCTAACCTGGCTGGTGTCAAGGAGTGTGTGGGAAATGACCGGATCAAACACTATACAGGTAATGGAATTGTTGTGTGGAGTGGGAATGATGATCAATGCCATGATGCTAGATGGGGTTATGGAGCTACTGGAGTGATATCTGTTACCAGCAACCTTGTTCCTGGTTTAATGCATGAACTCATGTTTGGGGGCAAGAATTCTACACTAAATTCAAAGGTCATGCCTCTGATTGACTGGCTTTTCCAAGAGCCAAACCCAATTGGTTTGAGCACAGCTCTTGCTCAACTTGGAGTTGTCAGGCCAGTTTTCAGGCTACCATATCTACCTCTCCCCGTGGAAAAGAGAATAGAGTTTGTCAATTTGGTGAAGGAAATTGGTAGAGAGCATTTTGTTGGGGAAAAAGATGTTAAGGTTCTTGATGATGATGATTTTATCTTACTTACTCGATATTAAATTATGTTTCCTTCTTCAAGTCTCATTTCAAGTTACTCTTAGTGTGGGGTTTTGTATGTTAACCAAAAAAAAAAATATGCTGTGGGGTATTGTATCCTTCCTAGTGTTTTGGCAAAGTTCAAAACCCAAATGATGTACGATAGTGTTATTCAATAAACTCAATAAAAGATTTGGTTTCTTTCAGTAACTACTTTTAGCTGGAAACTGGTTATATCTGCTTATGCATTTTGTTTGAACCTTCTTTAAATATTGACGAACATTTATGGACGCACATACTGATATAACTGCATAAATCAAGAACTCTGCCTATGAAGATGGGAGAGGGATATCAAAGTGGTGAAACATAATGAAGAAAATATCCTGGATTTTCTTCCCTTGCATATTACTCTGTTTTACTGATTTCATATTTTGTAAGAAGAATCATAAAACAGACTTATCGAGCAATTCATTGGGAATGCTTAATTTCTCTTTTTACGAGTTTTATATGTCCTATCATTATTTTTTATTTTATACAACTATAAGCAACTTTTAATTCTAATGATGTAACTCTAAAAAAGTTAAAGTGCTTTTATAAGAATTGATTGTTTTTATAAATAATGTTGTTTATAATTGGATGTCATGTCATTAATGCTTTTATATTAAAGTTTTCTTTAATTATGCTTATGATTGGAGTTTGACTTATAATGCAACATAAGTTTGATTTTAACGAAATTCTTATCTTACATTTATTTTATTTTTTCGTAGTTTTATATATTATTTTAGCTTTGATATAATTTTTAAATATAAAAAAAAGGACAACCGACCACTCATATCAAACCAAGTCTTGATGTTAGGGTTGAATTGGTTTGGGTTTGGATAACAAAAAAAAAAAAAGAAGGGATCTATTGACCTTTACTTACATTACACAAATCTTTAACCAATCATTTTACTTTAATTTAATGATTAAAAATTATTCACTTTGTTAAAGAAAGAGAATAAATCATTTAATGAAGAGAGATATTTCAAATTGTGACTACTCATTAAATTTGTAATATTCATTAATCAATTTTATATATTATTAATATGAAGATAGTTTTAAGTAAATATTATCTATTTAATTATTATTTGTTGTTTGAGACGTTCAGTATCCGCAAATTACATTAGATATCGACTAACCCGAGTCGAGCCCCATTTAAGAAGGCAAAGCTTTTCTAGTGTCTATTTTTTTTAATTCACAAGACTTAAACCCAAGACCTTGCTTAAGAGGAATAAAACTCCCTGCATTTGAACTAATAGACGTTATTTAGGTGTTTATTTGAGTGATCTTTGTTGTTTCCCTAATTTCTCCAACTTATCCGATTTTAATACACGTAACAAAATTAAATTAAAGAAAATAACTCATGAAAAAATTCACATAACAATTGAGCTGCAAAACTTTTTTGTTAAATTTTATACGAAGCATAATATTATGCCTTTTAGAAATTTTCCCTTCTCATAATTCATATAATGACAACTAGATTGAATGAAAATAATAATCATTATTTTAAGAAATTGTGATTGTTGACATAAAAAATAAAAACATTGTGGATGGTTTTAATTGACATATTCAATATGTAAGTTATTGAATAAGTCAGGAAAATATATGACTAAAACATTATAAGGCAAAAATTAATTCTTTACTATATTTAAGATATTAATAAAAGTGATATATTACTTTTTTTTGGTGAACAAGTGATATATTACTATAACATGGAACTAATAACATATCAAATTTATCGTATAATTATTTAAATAAAAAAATTTATTAATCACTAATTGAGTAAATAATTATTTAAAAGTATTTACGTATTAAATTGTAAATATGTAAAATCTAATTAATGAATATCACAGATTCAATGAGTAGTTAAAATTTAAAATATCTCTCCTCATTAAATAAATTTCATTTTTCTCTTATTAAAGTTATCATTTAGTATTTTTCTTTCTTTAAGAAATTGAGTGCACTGTAACCATTAGATTAAATTAAAATAAGGGAGTTGCTTTTTACGGTCCCTGTTTTTTCTAATACAATCCCTCTCCTTTTTTTAAACTTTTTTCTACCCAAAATACCTTTTATTGATAAACCCCTTTCTAATACAATCCCATTTTCTTCTTCAACCATTCCTCCATCTTTCACCCTTCTCTCACACCTTCAACAGTGTTTCACTCAACCCAACAAAAACCATAAGCAGTTCGTCACTCTTCTGCCTCTGGGCTCTGGTGTCCACTGTCCACTTATCAGTATGTTATTGCTTCCGAAATCGCGTAAGGCATGCGACTAAAATGAAGGAAAACACAAGGTAGCTTGGCTGTGAGTAGAATAGGGATAAGGTGGGGAGTGTAAGAGGAGGGTAGAAGGTGGAAGAATGGTTGAAGAAGAAGATGGGATTGTATTAGAAAGGTATTTAAGAATAAGGGATATTTTGGAAAGAAAAAAATTTAGAAAAAGGGGAAGGGTTGTATTAGAAAAAATAGGGATTGTAAGTATAAAATTTGACACTCGGTGTGAATGGATCCTTATACCCAATTTGAACCAATTATTTTGGTTGGTTTGTATATTTTCTTGTTTAAATTGGAATCAACCTGACTCAATTACACGAGAATGAAACTAAACTAAGATAATAAAACTCAATGACAAATGCTAACGGATGCCCTCAATAAAGGAATTGAATATAAAACATTTAGTATATTAAAAATTGAAAAGTTGTGATTTTCAATAACAAACTTTTTATGTATTGATTCCTTAACTAGAATTCTTAGAGCGATAATAATAATAAAAAATTTAATGGTTAATTGTGCAATTAAGAATTTAATCTTTCTTGGCTTGTTTTTACTTAGCCATTACCATCTATTGAAAAGTCATTTATAGTTATACTATTCTATATTTTTATAAACAATTTTAACATGAAAATATTAAAAACTATAAATAGAAGATTAAGTTTTCACAAACAACGATATCAGGGTAAAAGATCATCTCCATTTTTTATCTTTTTACTTCTGTCCATTTTCAAAGTTTTTTCTAAATAAATATGTATTATACATATGTATGTAGTCCCTCCATACATTTATTATCCCAAAATTTTAATAATGGACATATTCATTTCTCATGAAAAATGGAGAGGATCCCTACTCCATGCGTTGTGCAAGATATTTCCTTAAACGTACAATTTTGCTGACACAATAGAGATGAAGTTCTTTTGCATCATCGTCAAAAGTGATTCACTGTCCTCTACATAATGCAGTTATTCAAGGGTTTGATTTTAAGTTCTAATTCATTTTATACAAGCTTATCTGCCCATATCACTAGATGTTTGGCTTTCAAATGATTGATCCTTGAATTTACTAGACGTATGGTGGTAGGCGTGTGAACTTGAAACTCACTAGACATAGGGTGCGTTTGGATAAATAACTTAATTAAGTGCTTATTCAATAAGCTCTTTTTCAAATAAGCTATAAACATCTTATTTTCATACGCTTCTCTGACAAGCTTATGAAAATAAGCTAAAAAGAGCTTATGGAAAGACCATAAACTATTTTCATAAACTATTTGTATAAGTTTAATTCCATAAGCCATTCTTATAAGCTCTCTATAAGCCCTTCCAAACGCACACATACTCTTTTTAATTTAGACAATTGCCCTCTTGGTTTAAACGTTTGATTCTTGAGGCATATATAAGGATTGGTCTGCTTTTAAGGCATTCTGCATACTTAAGTGAAAGCATTAGCATTATTCACAGGATTCATTTAATTATGCTTAATATTTGAGTTCATCAAAACTATAGGTTAAACACAGAGACACTTAACAGTCATATCAAGACATATCATCGGAAAACTATCAGTAATTTACAAATTAAAGCTAATATTAACATATTGCTCAATACTTATTATTCCTGGTAATGGTTTACAATTTAACTCTTAAACTTATTTCAAGAATTGATTAATAAACGATGACTTGTTGAGAATTTGGAGTGCCTCTCTAGCTGATGCAATGGGGGTTTATTATTTCCTTATGTCTTAGTTATTTTAAAATGCACCAAAAAAAACACTTATTGCAAGAAAGTTATTTTAACCTCAAAAGAAACATACAAGAGAAAAAGGAGAGATAACTAATAAGATTCAGGGTTCCATACAAAAAGGGGATCAATAACAACAGACCCTTTAATTTTTTCCTACGTACTCTTGGTTATTATTATAATAACAAGTAAACTATATATATATATATTAGCTAAAAGCTAGAGATAGGTTTTCTTGTTATTTTGTTCAGAAAGCTTCTTTTGGAGCTGAAATAAGAGTGCTTGATTCTCTTTTTGAAGAAGCAAGGCTTGCTTCCTCAACTTCTCATTCTCCTCTATGATGCTTTGGTTCTCTATGTATAATTTCAAGTTTCGCGTCTCAATCTCTGCGTTCACCACAACCATCCTTTTCCTCTGTTTTGCTTCTTTCAATTGTGATCTTCTTCTGTACCAATATCATCAAAGAAGGATCAATATCACACATACGAAACAAATGATTTAATTTTGATGTGCTATTAATTTAAAAAATTTATATTATCATCGAATTATGTATTGTCAAATTATTAAATGAGTTTGACTATTGTCATGAACTATTTTTCTTAAAAAAATTATAATGAAAAAAAACTGACTTTTAAAATTTTGGAATAATCATAACTATTTCATTCAACAACTATACAATGCTCCTGTTTAAGAACAGGTAGTGTTAAAGCATGTACTTAAATATTATTTTCTTTCTTCTTTATTTAAAAGAATAATGGCAACAAGATAAAACTCTAGATCACTTAATTATAAAAACTCTAAATGTTATATTATGAATCAATTATTCATAAAGCTTAATTGATTCATGACAACTACTGCAAAGTCTAACTCTTTGATTGATATATTAATACATGTACATAACCGTCTTAAAAGGCTTTACATTAGTATCAATGATCTTGCTAGATGGCCATATATTAATATACGTAGGAAATTGAGACAGCAGATCTTATGATTTTTCAGGATTAGGAATCCCAAAAAAAAAAAAGTAAGTTCCTTCACTTACCATTCTCTCTGCTTTCACCACATTCGTTATCATTTGCCTAATGTAAATTACACTTCATAACAAAACATGGATACATGTACAAGCTGGAAGAATACCTGTTGAGGTGGCTCAACCGAAGTTTCCTGTGGTGTCTCCTAGATGGCCATGGACGGTGAAGGGCGAAAACAAGCTGAGGAACATATGGGGTCTGTTTTGAAGAGATAGGGCACATACCGTTTCTCTCTAAAACTTGGGATCTCTCTAAGAAGGGCTACAAGCTTAATTCTCTCTCAAAAGAGAGTAATAAACAATTGAAAATGGGAAGATAAGTGATGAAAGTGAGGCGTAACAATTGCTCTTCAAAGGGTTTATATATATAGCCATATAGGTAAGAAACTACAGTAGAAAGAAAAGTGTTATAGCTGTGATTTTGTGTTTGTATCTGCATGAGAGAGAGAGAGAGAGAGAGAGTTTTCATAGCAATGATGGCACAAGAGGACTCATGATTACAAAGGGCAAAATATGGATGAGGAAGGCAGAAGAGGGTGAAGAAAAATGCAATTCTCTCCTTTCTTGGCCTTTTTTATTGCCTAATTTAATTTAAGAGTCTAAAAGGCTCATAACTTGGGTGGCGGGGGTAACGTAGGGATGAGGGCACTTTTAAAGTTGAGTTATACTTTTTCGAATTTTATAGAACTTTCCCCTTCAGTTTCACTTTCAAGACCGTTTAGGTCCTCACTATTCCTATTACTATGGGATCTTCAAACTTGGAAGGGGAAATAGTCATAAAGTGATCACGTGGGGCGTAATCAAATTGTGGTGATAATTATGGTAGAAGACAATTTTGACATAATATTAAAATTTTAGCCAACCTGCATTTACTCTTGTTCATTAAAATGGAGCATTGTATAGTTGGTTTTAGTTTCAATACTTATTGCTATAGATCAGTTCTTACATGCCCTGTTTCTTTGGATGGAGATCTTCTGTCTCAATTTCCTGTCACATTCTTTGTTTCCCACCAATAACAATTTGATACTTAAGAAAACAAAATCACAACTTAGTAATATTTATGTTCATTCCCAACATTTGATTGGTGGGAGACACTGAAACACCATTTTTTGGGACATCAAATTTCTGTCTTGTTTCTTTAGGTAGTCCTAAACAGTTTAAGTGACATAGACAGAATTGCTTGCAATAATGGACATCTTGATAAAGATAAGAAAATATTTTTGTAGTTTCGTAGTAGTTTATATACATTCGAAGATTGTGAATATACAAAGCTTAAGTTTTTCTTATAACCAAAAGGAATATTACTAATAAATGAAGTTGAGTCACATGGAATAGTGAACTGATGAAAATTTTAGACAATGAAAACGTATCCAAATTAATTAATGTGTTTGTAGTATATTTTAGAGTGGATTATGCACCTACTTGCCTTGTCCCTGCACAAGAAGAAGGACCATTCACCGATCCAGATTCTTCTACATCTTCTTTTTAGTCAAATGTTAGTCATTGAATTAATCTAATGGCCGAGAGATCTCTCATGTCAACCGTTAGATAAATTTAGTAGGTGACATTTGGCTGAAAAGAAGAAGAATGTTGGAATCCAACTGGAGATGCATGATTCATTTTCACCATTCACTCGGTCAAATCCCTAAAATTATGGAGACATTATTTTCGGGCAAGGCTAAGGCCCTCCAACCAATAGGCTGAGGATTCTAACAATCTGAACCATTGATTAATTGATTAAAAATATAAAAAAAAATGACTAAAAACATGTGGAGGATTCATCCCCCACTAAATTTTAGAGGACCATAGAATTTTCCACTTTTCATCGTCAATGGCCAAGCTAACTAGGAGAATCATCCCCAAGATAGCAAGCATGGTCAAAATGTTCAAATCTTAAGTATACAGACTCAAGAATGTGGCACGAACACAATGGTCTCCGCAGCTATCTTGGCAGCCTCGGAATGTCCGCTTGTGGCTTGGAAACAACTCACTGATTAGTTGGGATAACTATGCTTAATTGGGTATCACGACATGATAGGAGCAACCCATCCGTTACTGTGGATCAATCCCGAGTCCAGTTACATCCCCAAGGTACATCGAATCGCCCTTCCACTTTTCGTACCCACACTCAAGTACAACTAACCTCGTATGACAATTGACAGCACATACTACCGTCATACGGCCCGCCACTTGGCCACTATGATATGCAACAAACATCCTCAATGAGCTGATACCGGAACCTCACACTTAACACTTGGATACCATCATGATGCCTCGCATCCACACGACCACAGCTACGACGCCTCGCGTCCCCAAAGATCATACTTTTTCCATCAGAACCTCAACGGTATCAACCCGGCTCGCTCAACAGCATCTCATAACCACTGATCAACCAATCAACAAGCATACAACTCATTACCAACATGTACAACATAACAAGCAGGCCAGTATAGCAGTTAAGCATATACTCAGGTAATTCAACCAGTCACATTAAGCAGCACAACAAGCATATGTATCACAATTCAACCTCAAACAACAGTCGTCTAACCTAGGGTATCAACTTAGCGGTGATTGCCCAACGATACTCCCAACTAGGATGGAGGTACTTTGTCTAGGGCTCAACCTCTAGTAGGGTCAAGGGTTCCCCTACACACATGCAACTACGCTATATTCCTTTTGTCTTCTCGACGATAGCAGTAACCTCTCTCCCCACTACCTGAAAGTAAGCACATGAACACGGACAATTCATTCCTTTTGTTCTTAAAGAGATTTAGATCATATAAAACCTTTTAGTATCAATTAATTAATTAATTAATTACCCAATATTCTTGGTTCGGTCCACGTGTGGCTGGTAGATTGTACCCAAACGAAACATCAATTGATCATGTAAATTTGTGTATCTTGTTCTCTATTGTCTTACCTAGACAAATAACAGAATCGATGAAATCTGTTCACATTATATGTGGGAGGAGGTTAATATGCTCTCATTAATATTTCCAGCTTTTGAATTTAATTGGCCATAGATATATAGTATTAAACTAGAAATAAAAATTAACATTATATGGTAAAAAAGTTGTGATTTTTTCATATAAATATATAATAAGAGTGCGGTCTTAAGTACGTAAGAAAAATTTTGTTTGAAAAGCAGATGCGACTTGTCTAACATTTCTATGTTTATTTTTTTTGCTTTCACATTATGGATGTCTTTACGTGTTAGATTTCTCTAAGTTCAAGCAAAGAAAATCCGTAACACTGTCATTATGATTAATCATTTGCTTTATTTGAAAACATAACCCAAAATACTTTTTTATTTATAGTCGAGCTGACTGGATTAGCACACATCTTAATTCTTTTAGTTAGCCCGTCAGAGACGTAATTACTCTATTAATTACATGTTGGAGTTACAAACTGCAACCAATTTGGGTTCCTTCTTTATACTACATTGATTATTATATTTTATAATAGCTAAATTTGGGTATGTTACTTAGAGGCACCTATCTACTCCAACTTCAAAAGAAGTGGCACATGGAGTTGCACGTGAAAGTCACATGTGGATAAGAAGCCAATCGAAAACGAGTGGAGTATTGGAAGGGATGAAAGGGGTAGTAGTCAATGTGGTTAGGCCCCTTCTTTGTCTGTTTTCTTCAAGTAATTGAGTACCAAAGCCATACTCATTTATTTGGAAAATGAATCCCAATTTGGCTTCATCTTCTTCTCTATCATTATTACCACCATGCTCCCCTCTCACATCCAGCGGGTGTGGTTTTTGTTTATATCATGATGGTATATAGTTTGGAGCTAGTATTTTTGTCCAACTTCGGCTAAGACTTCACATGTTACCTTCAACTTGTTGGCTGCAAAAATCACCTTGGTCTAATTTCACAATAATTTTGGGGCCTGAAGTGTATTATTTTTCTTTTGAATTTTACCTTGCAAGTCCTATCCTTGGAAGTAAGTTGGTAACAACAAAGTGTCCATTAGTTTGAGCCTTTGGAGGGAGGAGAACGAGTGTTTGATAAAAATTACTAGAGGGATACATCGGAAAAAATTGCTTTGGATGCGTGTTTTTTCGTTTGCATTCAAAACAATCTAAAAAAAACATGATCAAAGATGATGAAAGTCATGAATTAATTTTTGGTCTAGGTACATGAAAGTAATTCAGGCAAAGATCCAACATATAGCTAATGTGGAGATGGTAGCTAGCTAGGAAAGCGAGGTGTCATGCTAGGGCAAAACGTGTGGGGTTACTTTGAGATAAATTAAAAGGGAGTCCTTTTCGGTTAGTATAGAGGCTATAAAAGCAAAGCAGAGAGAGATAGGAACAAAGGTAATTTACGTATGACTTCATATTCTGATGTGTCATATGTATTTTTTTTCATCCTAGAGTATATATTGTGTAAATACACGTACATATTTGATATCTACATAAGTAGATTCCAGTTAAAGATGGGTTCTTGAATCCCTCATCATGCCCTTTTGAACAAAGGAAGGTTGAGCCATTCGATGATCAGGACATAGACCACTAGCCCTCACTCATTTCTCGTATTACTACCAGCATAATACTTGCACTACGGGGTGATGAAGATGCTAGTAAGGTAGTCAACAATGATATCAAAATCCCTCCATTATTTTTTTTAATGATGATCCTATTGCACGTATGTTTTGGTGTATAACTTTTTTTTTTGGCAAAATAGGTTGATTTGAGCTGTATGTTTATTTTTTACTTTGATCCTATATGTTTTGTTTTTTTATTTTTATCTTATGCATTATGTTCTGTCTTCAATGTTAGTCCTAAAATTAACGCCGTCAAGAAGAAATTTACGAAAATGACTAATATAGAAGACGAAGCATAACATACAGGACTAAAATGAAAAAAAAATAAAACATTTTTTTTTTATTTTGGTCCTAAACGTTATGTTTTGTTTTTTATGTTAGTCTTAAAACTGATGCCGTTAAGAAGGAATTAACGGAAATGACCAACATTGAAGACGAAATATAACGTATAATACCAAAATGAAAAAAAAAAATGAAACATATAAGACCAAAATAAAAAATAAAAAAAAAACTTATGAGATTAATCAATCTATTTTATTTTTTTTTTTATAAACTAAATTGAATTAAGAGAAGTATAAAAGATACTCAAACCTATTTACATCACAGCACGACAAACCATTAAAAATAGAACAAAAATCAAATCAGAACAAACATCTAAACGAGAACAAACACAAAACCTCGCCCTTTGGTAAATATAGACTAGAACCTGAATAGATTTGTCAATCCTCTTGTTACCTCCACTTATACAACCTAAAAGCCAAAATAAGCTTCACAAAATTAGCATGCAGCAACCCTCCCTGTAGCAGAAAACCAGAACCGGAAAAAATCTGACAGCAGCAGAAAACCAGAACCAGAAAAAATTACAGCATCTTGTAAACACCATCAAAATAAGATCAGTCAATAGGAAATACATCCAACTGGATTCATAAGCCATTCCTCCCTAATTTTTCCTGGAACCAAGAACAAGGACGGACCTTTATGATATCCAATAAATTAGTGTCGGTTTGGTTTAGATTATTTTCAACTCAAACGTAAAAATAACGCTTTCCGAGACAAATATTTTGGAAGCTATGTGAGAGAAGCTTTCTCCCAACGTGATTTTGTCTTTATAGAATCTAAAACAAACAGACCCTTAATAACGTCAAAGATCCATTTTCAAAAATGATCTTTTTACGCATGAACCATAAAGACCCACTTCATGTCAAAGAATCCATCAATTTTACCCTTTTCCTCTTTCTAAACCCCTGTGTTGGAGGTACTGTGCATATCCAGTTTAGGCAAAACAACATTATAACCAACCCAAGCATGGCAAGAGAGCCATACCTGAAAGGAAGACTGACAGGTGAAGAATAAATGATCTAAGTCCTCATGGTGTGAATTACAAAAAGCACATGCTAGCCCTCGCAAATCAGAGATTATGTTTCTCCGAAAAAAGAGAACAACCTGAGTGGATGGTCTAAGATGGAAACGGATACTCTCTATTTTTTATCTCTTCATTTCTGTTCATTTCTAAAGAGGAATACCCACTTGTGTAAGGCACCATGAAAAAGCTAGCACCTGTACAGGATCAACGCACATCTAGAACTTCTTGAAAACCACTTTAGCGTAGTTATTGTTGGCTAATAGGCACCAATTGACTTTGTAAAAAATTATATGTTGTCCTAACAGTAAAAAACTGAGAGTTATCCATCTTTCAAATCCATTGATCTTGCTCCTCTTTACATAAACAATACTCACCAAATTTCTCAATTCTACTAATAAGTTTTCCTTCCACACAAACAATCTTCTTTTCCATCTCAATTTCCAATACCAAAGTTCATTACACCACTCCCCCATACCAGCAACGAAGGCATTTTTTTTTTATAATTGGTATAATCTAGAAAAGTAATCTTTAAGAGTATAAGTATCAATCCAAGAATCATGCCAAAATTTAACTTGTTCACCATTCTTTACTCTTCTCACTATAGCAGAAGAAAACTAGAGAGGGAATACACTTCTATCACATTCCACACTACGAGTGTGTTTAGGATCACGGTGGGGAGCATCAGAATTGTTTTTATATCTGTCAAACGTGATTCTAGTAGAAAAATAGGTGTTTGGTTATATGTTTGGGAAAGCAATTTTGCATCTAGAATCGATTCTACCAGAAACAATTTGAAATAGCTTCTACTTTTGGATTGAAAAATTACACTAGGTTTTACATCAAACTTGTTTTCAAAATAAAAAAATCCAAACATAAATCACTTCGCTTCAAACTTAATTATTTTGAAATCAATTCTATCCAAAATTACGTTTGTCAAACTCTCATCCAAACACACATTACATAGATCTCTCCACCATATAAGGAGGTTGTTTTGTGATTCCATCTAACATTTGGAACCGCGTTTTGGTGTATAGTGAATTGGACCACAACTTAAAGCTCATCTATAGGTGCGTTTGGATAAACATTTTAATTAAGCGCTTATTTAATAAGTTCTTTTTGAAATAAGCTAAAAACAACTTATTTTCATAAACTTTTCTGACAAGCTTATGAAAATAAGCTAAAAAGAGCTTATGAAAAGACCATAAACTATTTTCATAAACTACTTGTATAAGTTTAATTCCATAAGCTATTCTCATAAGTTCCTTATAAGTTCTTTCCTGTGGAGAAAATTCTTTTGGGGGTGCCTTTGATATTTTGTAAATGCATTACACCAACTCTGTGTTAATCTATCATGCTTTCACTTTTTAGTTTTTATCACCACCTGAGATAATTCAAGTGATTAAAGAGAAGTAGTTTTTGAATAAAGGTAATTTGAATATTAATCTTTGCAAAGTTAAAAAGAAATTAAAAAAATTATATTTTTTCTTAAAAAGGTTGTATATGGCTATGATCTGAGGCCCTTCATAGGTATGATGTTAAGATTAGGTTGGAATCAGATGTGTTTGTGGCTAGTGCTTTGGTGAATATATATGCGAAATTTCGACGAAATAGATAGGCCAACCTTTTGGTTGATGAGATGTTTGTGAGGGATTTGGTTGATGTTATATTATCGTGAAGCTTGTTGTCATAGTAAATTAGTAATCTACCATGTTGATTATAGGGTGTTTATTCTTACCCAAATCGTTTTTTATGATAAAAGCTGTTTTTTTTTGTAGAAACTGATATGTTTGGATAAACTGATTAAATTTCAAAACAGATGTTTTTATAAGAAAAAAGCTGTTTTTACAGATGTTACAAGTTTGAAGCTTATTTAAAATGTTAGATTATTTTGAAATCAATAACATTCTTCTTATTTCACCCTCACAAAACTAATTACCAAACAAATATTATTAAATTATAAAAATAACTTCGTATCCTTTTTAGTAATTTACTATATCTAAGCGATTTTTTTTTTCACAACCCAAACGAAATAGATTATCTTATAATCGCTTTTCAACAAACACATCCAAATATAAAACTGATTCTATTATAATCGATTATAACAATAATCGATTATCCATATAATCAATTATTTAAATAATCAAATTTTTTCAACTGATCCAAATACACTTGCTTGTGCAATATAATTGGTAGGACTTCTATTTTGGAAACTCAATTTCATGGCTCTGTCAGAAGCTTAGCTTCCTATTGCCTTTGTTATGTTGTAACTTCGTCATAAGTGTTCACAGATTGTTTTGTTCATGATATGCATTCATTCAAGTGAAGATGGAGATAATTTTGTTTATGATTTTTCTCTAACATATAATTATAAGATACCATATAAGCATGAATAACATTTATAATTAACAAAAGAATTAGTACTTGTGGTGTTGTTATTTTTTTTTTTTTATGTTTGTCAGGTGTTGTTTTTCAATGAGGAGAAGACGTGTATAACAACTCATCAATGAAAATATAACATATATAATAGTCGTTACATATGTCATATTCTCATTGAAAAACAACACCACAAATACCTATAGAATCCTTATTAAAATTGAATTAGCAGCTTTTGGATTTTGAGTAGAGCAAGTGAATTGAATAATAAGCAAGGGGTGCAACAATACTTGCAAATTATATTAGGGTTGCAAAGAAAAGGGAAACTGTTTGCAACATTTTAGTTTAGGTTAGATAGGTTTTAAAAATGATCAAAGGTTCGATTTCTGTCTTATGTATGGATAAGACTTTGTTAAGAGAGACAAAATTCACTTCGATGATCTTTATGTCTTAAAAGGAATTAGTTTCAAACTATCGGTTCGAGGATATCTTTGCGCTTAAAAAATAATATTATATTTTATTTGAGTTGCCAATTTTTTATTAGTGAGACAGCCATTGAGAAATAAGACAAGACAAATGATTGTCATCCATAGAATTGTAGGATTTGAACACATAAATTAGATTCAATTCTATTTTATTTTAATTCCTCCATACTCCCCTTTCACCTTTTTTTTAGTTTCTCTCACCTTGGGGCGAATTTATGACTTTCAGTGGTAATATTACAGCCAGGTGGGATTTCAAATGATTTCAATTTTGTAAAGGTAATATGTGAAAATCCTTTTCTTATTTGATCAATGCGTGGAACAATGAATCACCAAATAAGTTGAAGTGAGTTGGAGAGCAACAGTAGTTTCACATGCACTTACTTATATATTTACTGCAGGGATGGCAATGAATAGGATATGAATAAGGTATTATAGTATCCATTCTCGTACCTGCGTTTTGAAAAAATATCCGTATCCGGACCTATATCCACGTGGGTAGTAACTTCAATATCCATACCCTTATTCTCTGGGTACTTAAGTATCTGTACCCACATCCGTTACTCGCACTTTAATAAGAGAAATTTTAATTAAACAATAAAATGCCTAAACTCTTGTAAACTCTTGCATTCCAAACTAAAAATGCAATCCATGGATCTAATAATCAATTTGTGAACATGAAATGCAAAGGTTTTAATACAAAATATCTAACAATCAATCTCCAAAATATCAAGTAAATATTACAATAAACTTCAGAATATATCATATTATATATATATATATATATATATATATATATATATATATATATATATATATATATATAGTACGGGTATGGGACGGGGTGGGTATTAAAGTATCCGTACCTGCATCCATCCCCATTAATTTTTGCGGGTAATTATCCGTACGCATACCCATACCCAATTAGCGGGTAATTATTCTACCCATAACGGATAAATTTTGCGGGTACCCAACGGGTCTTGTATCTATTGCCATCCCTAATTTACTGCTAGCTCATGCATGCATCTCTCACCATCAACCTTGTGGTCCACCTCAACATCACCATTTCCCTTCAATTCAAATAAGAAATCTATGATCTTTCTCTCCGCCACTCAATTTTACACTGCCATTGATTGCCTTCAAAATTTGGTATACATCCTCGTCATCATCATCACTTACCTTTCTTCTTCTATTAACATCATCATCATCATCATGACATTTTGAAACATGTACATTATAGCTCTGTATGAATTTGTACCATATGGATACTGAAACCGGAATCTCATGCAGAACAGGGAAATAATATATTCCTCTGAGCGATCAATATTACAATATTTTGTATTTTAAAACAAAGTAAACTTAATTAAAACGTCCATTGTTAAAAATCTGGAAGAATTATAGGAATTTACTGAAGCATCCCTATGGGTATTCTTCAGATGTATAGAAAAAGACAGATATGTATCAAAAAATATAGATAATCTTAACGAACATTATCTGCTTCTCTCAAACATATTATTGTTGGGACAAAATTTAAATAAAATTTCTGTTTTCACTATTTCTTGTACATGTCTTTAAAAATAGAAAACATAATAAAAACAAGATGACATAAAAATAGATAAGGTTTTCACTATAAAATTTCAGTTTTAACTATTTCTTGAACTTTTTAATAAACATGAAATAAAAATAGATAAGGTTTTCTTAAACCAAATGCACACTTAGTTTTCTATTTTATTGTTACACTCACTTGGACCAGATTATTTAATTGACAATCTCGTTGTGCTGAGTGGCAAGATTAGCAAATGAACCTAGCGAATTTCAAATTCAGATTCAGATTCCAAGTGTTGTGTGTGTGTGTGTGCACGAGCCAGCCATATTCTTGAGTTAACATTCGCTAACAAAATCATGCAAGCAGAACAGCAGGAAAATCCACATGAATAAAATTGTATGCAACAAAAAAAAACATTATATACAGTAACATGCTCTAGTTATAATTAGAGGGGAGGAAAGGAAGATACATTGATGGCTAGAAATAATGGATATTCCATACAATCTACAACTTAAATACCAAAAGACTGTATAATCCCATTCCCCACTATCCAAGAGAATCTTCTTGAGTGGCTTCATCATCTTCATCCATGGCATCGCCCTGCTTTTGATCCTCCTCAACATGGTCGCCATCGTAAGTTTCTTCATCAGACATTGATTCACCTTTTGCATCGACTATATTATCGGGGCCAGTGTCGCTGCAACTCTCAGTTTCTGAGTCAGAGGAACAGCCATGTTTTTCTCTCTCTTGATCACAATCATTAGCAGAACCTCCAAAATGATTCCTCAAATCAGGAGCAACAATGCCAATCATCTCACCTAGTGCTCGTCGTTCATTCTGTCGAGTGGCAGCAGCAGCAGCAGCAGAAGAAGAAGGAGTGCTCTGACTCTCAGCCGCGGCCGCCAAAACATTCAAATCGTGCAACGCCCCAGAGCCTTCTTTGTTGTCTCTGCTTCTTGTAGATTCATATTCTCCATGCACCGATGGGGGTGTACTGCAAGCCCAGCTACCAGCAACTTCAGAAGCTAAAAGGTCAGCTGTCCTGATTGTGCCTCCAACGTGTGTATCCTCCTCATTGGTCTTCTGAGTGTCTGCAGCATTATTTGATTGTGAGTGATGTAAAACTTCCTGACAAGTTGTTTGAGCTTGCTCTTCAGTTTCTTGTACACAGACATCATCATCAAACTGCAGGGTGTCCCCAACTAAAGCACAACTCTTGTTCAAACCAATATTTCGTTGACTTTCGGTTTCGACAACTCGCTCAGTGCCTAAAGCATCTCCCTCCGTCATAGGTGCAGTGCCAACACCATCAATATCAGAACCACAGCCACCTTTAACACCACGGTCATGATCTGCACTGGTGAATTCTGCCTCTTGGGTATTTTGGCATTCTTGACTTCTTATATCACAGTCATGCTTCTCAGTAACACTGGCTTCATCACTTGACGTTTCAACTTGACCTCTGTTAACCTTCTGCGCAGAGGTAGTTGATCCCGCCTTTGCAGCTTTGTTACTCTGGTATCCTGCAACTTCTTTTTCTCTGACTGAGGTTCCACCTATGACTCCATCCATATCAACAGATGTATTCTCATAATTCTCTTCATCTTCTAGAGTTCTCTGCATAGCCTTTAATTGTTCCTGTTGCTTAGCAAACAGTCCTTGTATCTCCTCAGTTGTGGAATAAAATGCCCGTAGCTGTGTTTCCCTACATGACACACATGGTTAATTAATCATTGAGCTTCAACTAAGATCTAGAAATCTACCATCACCGTGAAGATTGAGGCAGACATACATGTTGCAACAGAAAGCAAAACTTTCAATCACCATTTCACAAACAAACAATACAATGCGGCAGCATGTTAACCAAGGGGAACTTGTAAACATATATCTTGAATTAAATGAACATGAATTACATACTTATGGACACCAGGATCCCCAATTTCAATTGACTCTATACTACTATAAGTTATAACCCACTTTGTTGTCCAATTTCTGCTTTTCCGAAACTATCATTATAAGTTACTCATTTAATACTTCAAAGAAAAATAAAAACATAATAAAACTATAAATCCATCGTATAACTCATTTAAAAATTTAAAGATAAACATAAAAAGAATAATACAGTAAATCTTGCCCTCAATTATTAATAAAGGAGGAAGGGTGTGGGAATAGAACATGGGTTTATAAGTAGCACTTACTCTAACGGTCTCATATCTACAATAAGGTTGCCTAAGCCATTGGACATTCCTATTTGTGAATTCACGTTTCTACATTCTTTGTACCCCAATTTATATTTAGAGTAGTTTAAAAATAGTCTAAGATCCATGATTGTAATAATATATCCACTCTTTTGAAGACTTTTATCAAGTCATCTTAAAATTCCTTTCTATTTTAATCTCCAAAAAAGAATCGTTATTATAACGGGAAATAATTGCACGGCATAAGAGGAAAAGTATACAAAATGATCATCAAATTAGTAAATGCAACTTTCTCCAATCACATTAAACACCTGTCAAGGATGTTCCTAATGGCCTATAAAACAGTTTTAGTCATACACCCCACTGAAAGAAAATATGTGGTACCGTCCCAAAGGAAACACACTGACACTTTGATCATCTCAGGCTTTCTAATATTTTATCATGGATTCTGGTCTGTGAAACCCTAGAATTCCTCTCAACTTTCTTCCTTAGATTGCTTCCAGCTAATTTTCTTGAAGTATTACTTTCTTTTAATCACTGTTTCAATGCTAAAAAGCAGGTCTAGCAGCCTTGTTTATGTATGATTATAGAAAAACTCAATCAAGCAATATTTCCTGACATTATTAAACCATGACAGATAAGAAAACTTGGGGGCTAACAAATAAGAGAAAAACAATTAGCTGGGGAATTATGACAGCTAGAATGATGCCCTATGTCCTCTGATATTCTACGCCAGCATGTCTGTGCATTTAGATTATGTTAAAAATATGATAATCATGTCGATTAATTCTACATATTACTATTCAAACTGCAGACGTCCCGCGATCATAATTAGCAAAGAGCCAAAGTCCTTACCGAAGCATAAGCCTTTCCCTGGCACCTTTTAATCTCCGCCTCTCAAAATCAAGATCTCGCATTGCAGCATTTATCTCAAGCTCAAGAACAGAAACTTTAGCCCATGCTTCTTCTCGAGCTGCCTGCTAACAACGGGAACAAATAAAGAAACTTCACTAAAAACAGCTTTAAAGAAAAAACAGGATAAGATATAAAACAAAAAGAAAGAAAAAGAATCAAACAGGAAGGGGAAGCAGCAGATCAACTATGAGATTCTTCATTCTTTGGACCATGAGCAACAGTCACTTAAAGTCATGGCATTTGTCATATCAGTAACTTACTCTGCAGTCTCTTGGAAGTGACATTACCAAGATAAGTTTAAAAACACATAGTACAGGTACAAAGCAGACATTGTTTCCATAAAACAGTTTTCTATCAAAAAGTTCCTCTATTCCAAGACATAAAACTTCCCATTTCTTACCTTTTCACTCTCAAGCTCTTTCCTTAATCTTCTCGTCTCCTGTTCAAGTTCTTCGACTTTCTGCTCCATGAATTAGCATTAGTTGCAGCTAAACATCAACCAAAATATGAAAAAGCAACATGAAACTCAATATAAAAATTATCTGATTATTTACCAAAAAAATTATCTGATTACCTTTATCCCATTTGCAGTGGCTAGCTGCTCTATATGTACTTGAGTTTCCAACTGGCGAACCTTATTCTCAGAGGCAACCAATTTTTGTCTAGTATCCTCCTGCAACAAAGAAGAAATAATATTTTCAAAAGTTCAAAAAGCTTTGCCTTAGGGTTAGGCTAACAGGATTAACATTGCAACCATACCAGCTTGGACCTCAAGGTTTCAGCCAGCAAAGACTGTTCTCTCTCTGATTCCTACAACAGAAAATTGTCATATTATAGGGGCGGTGCTATGTAAGTAGAGTGGCATGTTAGTTTTGGCTGCTCTCTTTTTCTTTCTGTTAGCTATCTTTTCATGTAACCAAAGAAAGACAACTTGCAAGCCCCTTAAAGTAGAGAGAAAAATGCTTTGTGCTTTAGTACCAAAACTTTCAAACCTTGAGCTTATTTATTGCTTCTTGTAGCTCTCTTTCCCTTCTGAAGGCAGCATCAGAGAGTCGTTTTAATTCCTCTTCAGCCTCAGACTGGGCTCTATGTACTGCAGCTTTTAGATCATCTGCAGCCTTTTCTCGCTCTTCTTTTCGCTGAGTTCTCTCTTCATCTAATTGTTCCTTGAGTTCAACTATGTTTACCTTTTGACTGCAAGTAAGAGAGAAAGAGAGAGAATCACAATACTGTCCAGCCTAAATATTACTACTTTTAACCATAAAAAAATAATTAGGGGAATCAAGCTCCAAAAGACCCAAGCTCTCACAACAGTCAAAGTAGTAAGTGATTCAAAATTAATTTAACAGCAAAATATAAAGACAAGCTCAACCATTTCGGTAATGTCTAATTTGACGGCAATATAAAAATCAATCAACCTGAGCCAGGGCAATTATATAATATGAATAACTCATCCTACAATATTTACATCAATGATCAATCTATTAAAAGAATTAAACAAATCATACCTACTTATTATAGAATTCGCTTCTGCACATGATTGCATAGAAGCACTAAGCCTTTCATTAAGGTCTTCCATGGCATGTTTCTGTTCAGCAGATGCTCTGTTAACTTCCACGAGTTCCTTCTGTTTGAGATCGACCATTAGCTTTAATTCTTTTAGTTGATCAAGGTAACATTTTGCAGCTGACTCTTGGACTGATTTTAATTCCTATAGAATGGATCATAAATTAGGTAAGACATTGTAGGTCATAGGAAATATGAATAAATAAACTGAAATCAAGACAAACATTTCTTCTAGAATCCATACGATGCACAGATAGTTGTTGAATATCACACATTGTTGTCTTAGTAAGATAAGGAGAGAGAAGTCATCAATTCAAAAAGAATTACTTACACTTTCATGGAGCTCAACAGCTGCACGATTCTCACTACGCAAAGTATCAACTAAAACAACCTGATTCTCCAATTGCTTTCTCAGTTCCTGACAAAAAAAGCATTGGGTACCATTAAAGAGAGAAAAGGTTTGCACCGCTCAATGCTATTCCATTCCAATCCTTCTAAATTAACACACCGTGTTTGATCTTTGAAGGCTTCGAAAATCATCAAGAGATATAGGGCCCTCAGGAGCACCAATGCCTAAACCTTTCAATCTCTTGTTTTCAGAAACAAACTCGTCTACACATTCAAGAGAAGGAAGCCACAAAGAGAAAGAAAAAAAAGCACAAGAAAGTGAAGCAAAAATGAATATTAGTATCAATGTCGATATGTTACAAATATTAAGAAAATTGCCAAAGTCAAAATCAAATGATTAACAGCCACGTCCTATCACTGCTGTATAGCAAATTATGAATATTATGACATATGTGAAACATCAAACCTGCGTAAGATTAGAAGTCTGAATTCAATTATGGGCATAGTTCATAGTAGAATGAAAGAATGAATAAAAATAATAAGCATGTGTTCTGCTGATCATAATAATACCTGCTTTTCGTTTAGCAACTGCATTATCTGGCATGGGAGTGGACACAAGCACCTCTCGATATACAAAAGCAAATGCAAGCTCTGTAAGATAAGACATAAATTATAATAATTTGGAAAGAGAACACACACATACTGCCAAAGCTTTGCAAATATTAATACTCGAAACCAGCAATTCCTAAACTTTTAACAAAGATACTACACTAATTGGTCCAACTTTAATAATTGTTAAGAAAAGAGAACCGAAATAACTTGTTTCCCAATTCTCATATAATACTGTCTTAAGCTTTTTAATTCTTTTCATAGTTAAAGGGTATTAAAGGAGAACATATGTTATTAGTGAAGGGAATTGAAACATTCACCAAAAAATTTAAAAAAAACTACAACTATGATGAGAAAAGTGGATTGGAATAAAAGAAAGATGGAAATATTGAGATATTGGTAAGAATTCATATTACCATGCTGAGGAGCAGCAGCAAATGATATAATATCTCCATGACTGACTTTGACAGCAGCATTATTCTTTTTCAACTTGTCCCAGTTAAGATATGTTCCATTGGTGCTGAATAAGGTTTTACATAAATCAGAATATGTAGGAAAAGAAAAGAAAAAACTAGAGAAAACACTCATTTTGGTCGTCCAAACTCCAAAGATATACACGACATCATATTGGTCCTCCATTTATCAGTGACATCAAATTAGCCCAACAATGATAATTAATACCATCACTTGCTTCCTTCAAAGACCAATTTGATATCATTTTAAGGATTGATTTGATAAGCAAAATGTGGCATTGAAGTATTGAGGACAAAATCAATGTGCTCATAAATGAAAGATCAATATGATGCCGCATATGAAGGAACAAAATGAACAATTACTTCCAATAAAATGGACAACAACCTGGTATCTTTCAAGAATATAGCCATGGTGCCCTCCATATTTTCATTGGTAACCTTCATCCTGTAAATTCTGCAATGTTTTGCACTAACGGAATTGGAATCAATCTGGAAACGCACGTCTTCCACCAACCGCCCAATGCAGTGCTCATCAGCAGTTAACAAAATGTTTATTCCCTGGTTACAATTTCTTCCAATCAAATGAAATTCAAACAATATTCCTAAAATTAAAGATTACACACTAGTTCAGCAAATGGGCATCATAAAAATCACCCCTTTTACTTTTCCTACGTGGTTTGTAAAGTATAACCATAAGAATAAATGAATGCAATGCAAGTAAATGAGCATATAACTGCCCGTTTGCTTTATTTCCTGTTTCCTATTTCCATCTTCTGTTGTCGTCAATAATTGTAAAAATGTCACATTTTTTCATTATATTATATTTTTTTGTACAAATCTTTGAAAATAAAAAATCAATTACGATGGTGTGACATTTTTACAATTATTAATAAAAATAGGAAACGGAAAACAACGCAAACGGGTCCTAAAATTCTATAAAAAAGATTACCCCTTTTAGTTGTCCTACATTGTGATGTGTAATAAGGTAAGTAAGGTGTGATTGATTGACATTGTAAATCAAAATTGACTTGAAAACAAAGGAATTAAAGTAAAAAAGAAAAAGGAATGTGATTAAAAAAGTAACCTGGGTGCGTTTGCGAGCGTTGTTAGAGATGGCAGTGAGGACACCCCAAACGTGAGGGTCGGAGTAGTGAAGGGACTGGGAAGCGATCTTCGATGCCACTGACACAATGAACTCTTTGGGGCTCTTCTGGGAGGAGCTAGAGGTACCATCCTGGACGACGTCGTTTGGTGTCGCCTCCTTCTCCTTCTCCTCATGTATCCCCATTGCTACACAGATAAACAATTTTGAAACCCTAATTACCTAATTTTGGTGCCAACAACACTCAGCAAGTTCAGTTTCACTTCAGCGTGGTACTCACCTCACTGGTCTGCAACGTCGACTTTTTAGTTTTATAGTTTCACCCAAATCGTAAATAAGTTTTTATAATTTAAAAAAATTTAATTAAACTTTTTTTATTTTAAATAAGTTGCGAGATATTGTTAATATCTATTTCATACACACACATATTCCTCTTTACTCACCTTATTTGATTAAGTTGCGAGATATTTCATTCCCTTCTCTTCCCTTATATAAAGCCTTCTCTTATAAATTTCCTCTTAGACTTAAAAAAACAAATTATTAATTATAAAAATCAAAAATTATCATATCATTAAAAATATTTGACTTTTATCCTAATTAGTTTAAAAGTCATATATATTATAATTTATAATTGATTGATAATATAAAAAATTTACACTGATAATACATATCAATTAAACTCTTTTTATAATTACAACCTAGAATTTATACAACAATTATTTATTTTAAGTATAGGAACCTGTAAAAAAAAATTAAACTATAAAACCCTATTGTAAGTATCAAAAGAATAATTTGTCCAGCCAAGTATTTCGCTTACATTTACTTAGGCAAAAAAAAAAGGTAAATTTTCACTTACATAATTTCATAATTGTATAGCTCAGGTTTTATTTCGCTTTTATTTTGATTTTGAATCTACTACATAATCAGATATGAGATGGACATACAAAAATATGATTGATCCGAGTGATAATAAGCTTGGATTTCTTAAGTAAGTGGTCAAGGGTTTAATCCCTGATATTTATGTATGGAGAAAATCTGATTGAGAGATGTTATCTCTTAAAGATCGTCCAGTACCTCATAGAATTAGTCTCTACAATTACGCGTGGAGGATATCCTTAAAAACCAAAAAAAGATATGAGATGGACATTATGTATTTAATCTATTTAGGCAGAATTACACACATATTTAACAAGGCAATAATTGTTTTTTGGTAGAAAAAATAATTAAAGTTTCACATCGTTCCTATCTTTTATAAATGATTAAAAAAAAAGTACATTTTAATATACTATTTTTACACTTACATTTTAACATAAGTCTTTTCAGCGTGTTTTATTCTCACTCACATGTTTCCTAGGAAAACATCTCAGAAGGTCATCCATCACAGAATTGTTTCAGGTCAAGCACGCTTCACCTTGGTGTTCTTTAAGTGATGGGCTCCCGAAAAGAAGATGTATTTTGTTGGTATAGATAATAACAATTAATTTCATTAAGCCTTCCTCAACTATATAATTTCATACATGTACGGTCTTAGAATCCCTCAACTTTACAGTCTTATATCTGCATAGTCTCAAGATCCATCTCGTTTTGATATGAATTCGGTCCATGCATGTATTCCTTCGCCTAGAGACTTATCAGGAGCCGCTCCTTGTCCGTGCTTTTTTTCTTGTATCGACAATAATTTCCCACCCTCCAGAGTATTATCCCCACCAGCTTCAGCTTGTTTCATCCCCGAACCACACTGTACTCAGAGAAGTGTCACTCTCTTCCATGATTACCGTTCAATCCAACATAATCTTTATCAAATATATGAATTGATCATTTATCAAATATATTTAATTAATAAATATTTATACATAATCTTTAGAAAAGACTGTACATAAATTCATAGTTTAATTATTTCTCAGTCAACTTGGTCATGTGAGGAATCTATAGGATACATGTGATTGCTTCCCCGGCTTCTCTTGGAAGCCTAGCAAGCAACTTTCCTATAAAAAAAAGTGTATTCCAATCTTTTAGCTAAATTAGACAAAACCTCCCATTAATATACGGTCATATCCTATATTCCTAGACTATTGGAACAATTAGCTTCCTAAATTTATAAAATGAAATAAATCATCAAAATATAAAATAGATCATATTCTCTACTATATCTGTTAAATATTTACCATTGTTCCTAAAAACAAATTAACAATATTGTGCAAAGATAAAACATGGACATGATTATGGTGGGTTGAGTGGGTTTTATGATATTTTTGAATCTAACATGGTCACAAATCTAATGGGATGGGTTGAGACAAAAAAAAAAAAAATCCTTCAACCCAATTGATCGACCGGATCGCTCAAGAATGGTTGTATTAGGTCAAACTCTACGTCCAACATAAAATTTACTAATGAGGAAGGAATGCTAGTAACACACACTCTATCTATCACACTTCTTTTAACATACTCTCTATTATTTGGTGGATTTCATGTGAGACCCACTTAATAAAGAGTGTGCCTATGTGATTTAGTGGGTCTCACATGAAATCCACTCAATAATGAAGGATGTGTTGGGGAACAGATTCCCTGCCTTTCACGAGGGAAAGGCATGGTGCCTTTCCCTCCTTCTAAGCGTTGTCGGATCAATCCGATAGTGCAGAAGGTGACACATGGCTCACCTGGTTTTTTTTTTAAAAACAATTTTAACTCATAAAAATAAAAGAGAGTTCCAGACCCTAACCGGCATGACGACGACACCGTCCCAACATCTACCAGCCACCAACCATTTCCTGCCCCATCTCCGTTGACGTTGCCGCGCAACTGACGTCCACCAGCCGCTGTCAACGACGATTGCCACACAATCCAAATCCCACCGCTGTCGCCCATGGGTCTACCTTCGCTCCCTCGTCGACGCTCCCTCGAATCTGCACTGTCGTAACCTGGTCATACTTGGTCTCTGCTGATAGTGTGGTGGAACATGCGTGTGCGCGTGCGTGCTTATTTTGGACAGGAACATCCTCAAGGTCTTGTTTTAGGGGAACCGAGATGCGGAAGGAAAAGATTCTTCTCAAGGTAAAATTTTCACAACTTAAAGAGTTAAGACTATAACTACTTGAATATTCTTATAAGCCATTAACAGTAGCATTTGGTGTTAGATATTGGGGTATGGTTCTGTAACAAATAAGAGAAGACGAAGAAAATGTGCAATCTCCAAAGCGTGTGAGGACACTAGACTTTAGGTTCGATTCGCCCCCACCAATCTCTATCTAGATTGGATGCAACAGGTGTTAACAGCGAATCTCCTTCAGAATACAATGGAGCAACCTTGATTTGGTTTGCACACCCTAAACCAAGCGTATCATCAATGGCAGTTTACAGAATAATAGTCTTCTTAACTCTCTCTGCGCATAAGGGGGAAAAGGTGATTTGGAATGGATAAGGCTTAATAATTTTGTCAACCTTTTCCTGCATGCAGAGTGGTTCTATTTATAGACCAACTCATGCCACTTGGTGAAGAGAAACAACCTTTAATAAATTGAAAGAAGGAATGCAACCTTTCATGCATGTATCCTTTGATCTGTAGACACATACGCTCATGATATAACACACCTATTAGGAAGGATTTTAAGCTCATGAAGAGACACATTTCCTAATGTGTGTTTTAGGACTTCCATATTTTGGAAATCCTTCACAATCCCCCACCATTTTCAAAATAAACCCAAATCCCATTATTCCGGAAACCGCATGCTTTCAGACAAAGGTATCTCTGGGATTTGAACCTTTGCTTAGTAAGAAATGGGTTTCACTCATCCCGAATAAAATGGTAAACAAGCTTTGAACCAAATATTCATTAGAATAAGCGTGCATAACTTACACATGAAATCTCGGTATCATTCAATGACATGAACACCGACACATTTGATGAGGCATTGTGTCATGTATTCTTTTCATGAGAGCTTTAAGAGTTAAGCCCTTAACTCCAAGAAGCGGCCCCACTTCACACTCACATAGGTAGACTCTATCGGAAGCGCCCCATAAGTAAAGCACTTCAGCATATATATGCTATAGGTCTATTAAGAGCAAAAGCTCATCCGCCCTCCTATATTTTTTTTATGGTCCAAGTACTTTTAAACCTTGGGATGTATCTATTGTCAAGTACTTGCAATCACTCTAATAGTGTACTTTGGCCACATTGAACTCATGACTTGATGCTACTCAAGTGTGAGTTGGGTTTCCACCATTGGTGATCATTTAGATGTGGGCTTGAGTCCCATCCCTAATGATGTCTTCAACCTATTTCCCTTGTCAATTCCTTCATCAAGGATCCGTAAGATTCCTTTCTGTTGTTACCGAAAGTATGGATATTACTCCATTTATAAATTCCTTCACATAGTTATGCCATAGTCCAATCTGCTTGGACTTTCCATCATATATCTGGCAATATGCCTTTGATAGTGATAACTAACTATCATCATGTATGGATACTGGCGCCCTTGACTTTGGCCAAATTGATATCTTATACAACAAATTTCTAAGCCGTTTAGCCTCTTTTCTACTTGCAGTAAATGCTATGAATTCTGCAGCCATGGTGGAGTTGACAGTGCAAGTTCATTTTTTGGAACCCCAAGAGATAGCACCCCACAACGTGTGAAGATCCAACAACTTACTGAAGCATGGTCTTCTTTACCCAATTGGCATCTATGTATCCTTCCAACACCGAAGGATAACCAATATAGTTTAAACTATAGTTAATTGTTCCCTTCAAGTATTTCAATACTATTTGGACATCATGCCAATTGTCTTTACTTGGATTACCTGTATACCTACTCAGTCTACCTCCAACATATGCAATGTTTGGTCGGGTACATGTCATGGCATACACCAAACATCCAATTACTTTGTGCATTCAAGTTGTGCTACTAGGCTACCTTTATTTGATACTAAATTAGTTATGATCAAAGGGAGTATCAACGGGTTAACAATTGAAGTGATCAAATTTCCTCAATACCTTTTCTATATAGTGAGATTAGGACAAACCTATACTATCACCATCTCTTATTATTCTAATTCCTAGAATCATATCAGCTTCCCCTAAGTCTTTCATATTAAAATTACTAGATAGAAAACTCTTAGTTTCTTCTACCTCATCTAGATCAATATAAAAAATAATACATCATTTACATACAAACAAATCATCACACATTTTCCATTATGGAATTTACTATAAATACACTTGTTAGACTCGTTTATTTTTTATCCATTAGCTAGCACAACTTTATCAAACTTTTGATGTCATTGCTTAGGAGCTTGCTTTAGTCCTCCATACAATGACTTGTACAATTTACACATTCTTTCCTTGACCATTAACCACGAACCCTTCGTGTTGTGTCATATACACCTCTTCATCTAATTCCTCATCTAGGAATATCGTTTTCACATTCATTTGATGAATGACAAACATATAGATGGATAGAAGTGGCAATAGCACTCTAATTGACACAATTCTTGTCACAAGTGCATATATGTATCAAAATAGTCAATGCCATCTTTTTGTGTAAATCCCTTAGCAACTAGTCTTGCCTTAAACTTATCTATGGTTCAATCTACCTTCATTTTCCTTTTGAAAATCTATTTACAACCTATTGGTTTGAAACCGGGTGGGAGGTCTACTAATTTCCACGTTTTATTCCCCATTATTGAGCCAATTTCCTGTTGTATAACCTTTTTGCAGAAAACGACATTTTGAGACTTTGTTGCCTCTTGAAATGTTTCTAGATCACTTTCTGTATTATAACAGATTGGTCCATAACTGTCTATGAACGCTCTTGTTCCTTCAACCATGAGCATGAAAAAGTCTAGTCCTTAAGTTTTCTCTTTCCCAGCTCTCTGACTTCTTCAAAGTTCTGAACCTTCAAGTATCGTTATTAGGTACATTGGTTTCCGGATTATATGCATTACTATGAACATTATCCCTGTGACTTGAAATTGAGTTAAACCTATCTTCTTGAAAGATTATAACTCTAGACTCAATTAGTCATTAGATTCTATAACCATGAATCTATATGCTTTGCTATTTTTAGCATAGCCAAGAATACACATTCAATTCCCCTTTCACATAATTTTTCCTCTTTGGTTCAGGAGCTTTCACTGTCGCCATACAACCCTAAACTTTGAAATAGTCGAGGTTGGGCTTTTTATTTTTCAGAGCTTATATGGGGTTATCTTGTTCCATTTGTTTGGAACTCTATTCAAGATATAACAAGCCGTCAACACGGCTTCTCTCCAATAACCTTTTGCTAGACCAGAATAGGATAATATGAGATTTATCATTTCTTCTAATACCCTATTTTTCCTTTCAGCTATACGGTTTTGTTGTGGGGAATAAGGTGTGGTTGTTTGATGAATTATTCTAGTAGACTCAAAGTAACTAGGATTATAATATCATGTATATAAGCATAAAAAGTTCTGGGTAACTAAAAATACTTTTCCAGATTAAGATTTTTTTCCCTTAATTGGAACTAACAAAGCATTTGCAATATAAACTTTGAATCACAATATAAGATTCAAGAAATACCATAGATTAGTGCTATTAATGAACAACTACAAAACAAGTTATGAGTTGGTCTGATGGTTAACACTGTTGCACTTTGGCCCATGCGTCGCTCATTCAAATCCCAGCGGACGCATTTTTCCAATTAATCTCGTTTTGTTAAAACAGAAATAACAGTAAAAAATTTAAAATATCTGCATATAAGGCTCGAACTTGTAACCCAGTGCTTTGGGAGAAAGCATGTAACCACCGCACCACTCGATGAAGAGATGTGAATATTTAACCGAACTTTAAATGTAAAAAGAAAGCATCGTTTGAGTGCAATCACCATGCCAATCAATGGACAGATGCAATTGATCGACAGTTAATTATATTTAAACTTTAAGTAAACTCAACCTTTCAATAAAGTGCAACTTTTGGGTGTCATCTCTGCACCTAGCCGGGTCAACTATACCCGTTTTGCAAAGATGTGTGTTCACACGATCCTGTATTGACCCACAACCATTTTTTACCATTCAATTCAAATCTAAACCTATTTTCATTATCTCTATCGCTTGGATTCAAGTCTAAACAAGTTCTAAGGCTAAAACAAAATAATTGTCATAATGGAAAACACACCAAACAATGATCTAAAATCATTAAAGTTTTCTATGACTTTCTTCCTTGAACATTCATGTTTAGTTGACAACTTAGAGCAATCCAAAGCACATCAATCTATTTCTAAAATCTTGATAAGCAAGAATCAACACTTATGTCATATTCACATAATCATGCACATAGTATATAAGATAATCAACTCTAAAATATTTTGTTCTTTCATGATACAACAACTTCATAAATGCATGCATCATAAACCAAATACATTCATGATTACATAAATTCACATATTTGAATGGATTCTAAATCATGCATCAGAGGCTCTAATACCACATGTTAACATTAACATAAACAAAGAATGCCTTTAGCATTGAACATACATGAATATAGAACATAAAGTCATATTCATAGAAATTAATTGTGGACCTTTCACCACGGTCATAAATAGACAAACTTTTGAGGAAGCATATGAGTGTTCATCCTTCCTTGTTGTAAGAAGACAATGCATCTACGTCCGCTATCTTAGAAAGTTTCCACCTTCGAACCTCTCAAGTTTGACAATGTCATATGTCATCTCCTTCAATGTTGCAACCATTAATATAGTATAAAATCGAACCTAAAGATTGTTAGATATTGAGGTATGGTTCTGCAACAAAGAAGAGAATACAAATAAAATGCGTAATCTCCAAGGCGTGTGAGGACACCAGACTTTAGGTTCGATTCGCCCCCACCAATCTCTATCTAGATTGGATACAACATATGTTAACAGCGAATCACCTTCAGAATACAATGGAGCAACCTTGATTTGGTTTGCACATCCTAAACCAAACGTATCATCAATGGCAGTTTACAGAATAATAGTCTTCTTAACTTTCTCTGTGCATAAGGGAGAAAAGAAGGTGATTTGGAATGGATAAAGCTTAATAATTTCGTCAACCTTTCCTGCATGCAGAGTGGTTCTATTTATAGACCAACTCATGCCACTTGGTGAAGGGAAACAACCTTTCATGAATTGAAAGAAAGAATGCAATCTTTCATGCATGTATCCTTTGATGTATAGACACATACGTTCATGATATAACACACATATTAGGAAGGATTTTAAACTCATGAAGAGACACATTTCCTTATGTGTTTTAGGACTTCCATATTTTGGAAATCCCTCACATTTGGCACTATGTTTCTTAAATCCATTTAGAAAATTCTTTGTTTCAACCTTAGGTGGAAAAGGATTCTCGTACTAATAGGCAGGTGACAGTCGGAGCTGCAGCGGGCGGTGACGGCAGCGTCGTGACGACATGGGAGATGGGCATTGTTCGCTAATGGGTAGGGTGAAGGGTCTGATTGCGTATTCACTTTTTAATTGGTTTTTTTTTGGAGAAAAAAAAACATGTGAGCCACGTGTCACCTTCTGGACCGTTAGATTGATCCAACAACTCAAAAGGATCGCGTCAAAGGTAGGGAATCCGTTCCCGAGTGTGTTGCTAGTATTTCTCTTCACTAAAACTAGGGGTGGCAAAGTGGGTTGTGACCCGCAGGTCAACCCGCCAAAATTTGGCGGGGTGGGTTGGGGTCCTCAACCCACCAACCCACTTTGACCCGCCCCGCTTAACCCACCCGAAAACGGGTCGTTGGCGGGTTGGCCCGCGAAACCGCCAGATTAAAAAAGAAAAAATTTATTATTAATTATTTAACATTATTTAATTTAATTGTTATTTGGAATTATTTCATGCTAAAAAAATAAGGTCTTTACTTTTGTAACACGAATTGTATGGTATAAGATAAGATTATTTCAATTTTTTAATAATAATTTAAGAAAGGCTATGAAGATTGCCCAAAAAAAAAAAAGAAATGTTATATAAATTTTGTTTTTTTTTATTTTATAGCGGGTCAACCCGCCAACCCAATTTAAATTTTCTTTTGTTTGGCGGGCCAACCCACCAACCCACCATTAGGGGGCTCAACCCATATAAATAAAACGGGTTGGCCCGTCCCACCCCGTTTTGGTTGGGTTAATGGCAAGGCGGGTTGGCTCCCTTTGCCATCCCTAACTAAAAAAAATGCGGAAGTACGAATTTAAAAATTTATTAAACATAAGAATAAAAACAACATAAACAACATATAATATATGGATTGATATAATTATTTATTTCATTCTTAATTTTCTTAGGATTTAATTGGTATACACTGTTAGTGTAAAGATTTTTTACACAAACAACCAACCAGAAATTGCCACATAAGCTAAAGTGATTGACTATTATCCTAACTACCTTAAAAGTCATACACATCATGATTTTTGATTGACTGTCAATGTAAAAAAATTTTATACTGACAATACATAAAAATTAAACTCATATTCTTATGGGGGGTGGGGCATTGACACTCCATTTTTCCTATTCACACTCCTTTGTAATAATTACTTACAGTATTAATTGCCAAAAATACGCTATATTAACTTACGTCTTTTAACATGTTAAAATCTTCTTTTTATCAATATACTTAATTATTTAATCACTTCAATTTTTAATACCTAACTACTTTTAAATTTTTTTAACAATAGAAAGAAAATTCTTAATCATATGAATATATGATCATTATGTCAACTAAAAACATAAAGGAAACACATAATCTTTTCTCTTCCTCCTTATATTTTTTTGTCTGTTATTTTTATTCCAATTTATTTTAATTAAAAATCTTCTTGGATATTCTATAGATAATTCAAAGGTTATAGGCAAATTACTTTAACGAAATTATATTTAACAAAAAAAACCTTTTAACATTTAACTTCTAAAATGTATTTTGATTAAAATTTGAAAGATTACAACTTCAAGAATTTAAGTAACATTTACAAAAAAAAAAGTATTAATATAAGTTATAATCTTAAAATATTTGTTAATATATTAATAGAGTTTACTAATATCAAATTTTTTTGACAAGAATATCAATTTTTTTAAGCACATGAAGACTTTTGGATGATTCTAATGGGTTAATTAACATACCTAATAATTTTATTTTTATTTTTTTCATTTTCATATATAGTTATTTTAAATAATTTTTTAAAAGTAGTTTTATATCTGTAAACTTTTAGATCCTATACAAAATTGAAACTCGTTAAGTTTTGGGTTAATGCAATTGAGAACCAAGGTTGTACAATTACATTCTGTACCATAATAATAAAAGATTGAATTGGTACGTACCATCACTTTAAAGATTTTTATACTATCAACCAATTATAAACTGACACATCTAAATATGTGTAACTCTTACCTTAACTATCTTAAAAGTCATCCACATCATGATTTCTGATTATTTGTCCGTGTAAAAATTTTTACACTGATAGTATATTCCAAGCAAACTCATAATAAAATGATTATATATGAAATTTATAAAATATATGACTTTGAAATAATATTCTTGTATGATATAATCTTAACTAATAAATTAAATTAATACTTATAAGTCAATTGTATAAATAGTTACGAGTAAGTAGAAAAAAATTTGAATTATTAGAAAGATAAAATTATTGAAAACTATTCTAGGTAATTAGAGTTTAGAGTAACTAAAAGGGAGTTTGAATAGATAAAATGAAGTGTTAATGGCCTCACCCTTAAGATATGGAGTTTTGTTGTTAGAACATCAAGAATTGGATATCGTGTTTAACATTGTATGTGTTTATCTCTATTTCTTACTTATTTTTTATCTTCTTTGCATACACGCATTTCAAAAATACATCCATATGTTATCCCGAATTTGATGTTCAAGAATCATTTCTTCAAGAGCGTGTTTGGAAAAATTGAAAAAAATAAATTATGCAGATAATCGATTATATATATAATCGATTATAATTAGAATCTATTTTTGTTTGAATATATTTGCTGAAAAGCGATTTTAAGACAATCTATTTCGTTTGGATGATATAAAAAAAATCAATTTTACATAATAAATTACAAAAAAAGGATATGAAGTTATTTGTTTGTATGAATAATATTTGATGTTTTATTTCATAAACAAGTTGAAATGATGGATAAGATGGGTAAACTACCTTGAGATGCAAAAATAATTAAAATCAAACAATCTAATAATCCTATGCAATAGATGGTATAAAAACAACTTTTTTTTTTTCAAAAAAAACTTTTTCCAAAATTTAAGCTAAATTACCAAACATGACAAATTATCTATGAAATAGCTTTTTAGCAACAAAAACAACTGAGAGTAGAAAAATTTATCTTTCCCAAACACACACTACAATATTATTTGTTATCTAAAAGATTGGTTGGGTTTTCATTAGGATAGTCCATCCATTAGATGATTCATGAGTTTATATCCCTATTTTCTTGCACACACTCTAAAAGTGATCATAATGCCCATACCTAAATTTAATTGGCACTTATCACCAAAAAAAAAACATAACTGGCACTTAAAAAATTAGGAGTAAAAAACCTAAAATGTCTCCATGGCTAACAACTTTTATGAAGGTAAGCTAACTCTTTTCAAAAACCCATTACTGACCAGTAGCTTGCGAATTCGAGTGTTTTTCACACTAACCCAAACTGTGGACCCAATTCAACCCACATTTTGCGGTTAAGTTGGATCAAAACCTGTGAGTTTGCGAATTGCACTAACCAGTTAATAATAAGGGCAGAGAATATCTCCCCGCTCCCCCTTCCTCAATTATTCCCCCACAGGTCCTTGGGTAGATCTCAGAATTGTAAAACAAATAAAGAAAATACAAAGAAATTCAAAAACTAGCATTTCCAACTTATAGGTTAGAAAAAGGAGCATTCTCAAATCCAGGAAAAATGAAAAAGGACCTTGAGGAAGACAGGTTCTTTGATCTTGAAGGACGTCATGTAGACAGGTTCTTTGGCATTTTACAAAACCAAGATACGGTGGCTTGGTCCTCAGGCAGATATATATATATATACGTTGGCCCTTAACAATAACATCACAAAATTTGGCCACTTACACTAATCCATAAAAATGCATTTAACGCATTCCATGCATGTATGACAAATATTTCAATTCAATTTACATTTACTACTTTATCAAAATGCTCCTGTGAATCAGAAGTCGGTATGAACAAGTACTCAATTTCAGCATGTAAGAATTCCCCTTGTACGCTGGAAAAGTCTCTTAAATTTTACATAAACAAGAACTGTTGAGACAAGTCTAACCAGCAAGTGGATTAGCATGTATTGTTACACGATTAAGCCTTATCTCTGCAAGTGGTCGGTCCCCTGCTCCTGTTTGAGTCTGCACAACAAAAATATAAGTATGTTATTCATTCTTTTATTTATATATATATATGTATGTATTCTAGATGAGCTATGTGAGTGTACATCGGAAAAGACAAAATGCACGAATATGACACCAAAAAAAAATTTGGCCACAATTGAGCTGGCAAATCAAGCCAAGACCTTAAAAGTTAAGGCTCACCTTGAGATTCAACCCCAAAATAATATACATAAAAAATAAAAGCAACTTTAACAATGGAAGCAGAATAAGATACCTTTTCCATGAGATCAAGAACTTCAAATCCATGAATTACTCTGCCAAACACAGTATAAAGTCCATTCAGATGTGGCTGCTTTGCATAAGTTATGAAGAACTGACTTCCATTAGTATTTGGACCACTGTTAGCCATCGCCAATATCCCCCTTGCATTGTGCTGGAACATTCAAAAAGGCAAACTATTAACTACTATAATCATCAATGAAGAATAATGTCTATAATTATGGATCCATAAAGCATATGTCAAGAACATCCCACTATACTTTGCTTCTGCCAGCCCCCCACTACTACCACAAACCAAAAAGTTAATTACATCAATAAGATGCTACAGAGTAACAGCTATAAGATAATTATATTTCAATACACTAAAATTGATGAAAACTCGCAAGAAAATTATGTGTTGGCCAATCATAATGTATATAAGACTTCAGAGGAAAATATGTTTTTGACATATTAAGGGCGACCAATCAGGTTATTATGGAATTGAAATTTTGTCAAATATGATAAAAGGTTCTCATAAAATTAGGAAGTTAAAAGGGGTAAGAAATAGCTATCAATTTTAGCTATAAGGAATAGAGGTTGCTTGGAGTATTTCATTTTAATTATAGAATTAACTCTCAAATATGATGAAATTGGTAGGAAAATTTTAAAAAGTCATTTTGTCAAGCAAAGATATCTCCCCATTGCATCCTCCTGATAATAGTATACCTCAATTGTAATCTTAATTTTATGGCCATGCAAACAAAAGTTGCATTTATCCTTTGACAGACAATACAAAAATGAGGTATTAATCTTAGTTAAGTTAATAAGCTTGAAACTATGTGCCATTTCTATACCTGAATTCTACTGTTCCAGTATTGGCATTGAGAGTCAAAAAGTAAAACAGATATGTAGCCTAAAGGAACACATAACACTAATCAGTGACATGGCTTCATAGTAACTAATCAGCATGGTGGATGATGCAATTACCTTCAGAGATTCTCTTATCTCATCATTAAACTTCTTGCCCCATATACTGGTCCCTCCTTTGCCAGTACCAGTTGGATCTCCACCTTGGATCATGAAGCCCTTAATGTTGCGGTGAAATATAGTCCCATCATAGTACCCACTTGCACTTAGCGCTAAAAAATTCTGGATTGAAAAACATTAAAACATGAGAACTGAATTGTCAGTTACAGTACCCTTCAATAGAACAACCAATGATTATATTTTAACTATTATTAAGGTAATAAATTGCACAACACAACCGATGCAGTGGTTGTTTGTTGTTTCATTCACAATCATCACTTTTTGTATAACACCAAGAACTACCACTCTTCATAAAAGCAACAGAGTAAATCTAAAATTTCAATGAAACTGAATCTGTGAGCAAATGTTTTATAAAGATGACTTCCAGACTAATTTTTTTTAGATAATTTCATAGTGGGTCTGACCATTCCCTAAACTTTGTGCACAACGGGGACTTTATAGCACCATGTTGCCCTTTCTATAGATAATTTAGTATGGGAAAGTTAACCTTTGTTTTTGTTTTAAGCATTACTATCAGACTAATCTCCACCATTCCAGTATCTCCTGCGACATGTTTCGCTTACCATTATGTCCAGCCTTTCTCGGTATATGGAATAGTTAGCTAATTACTTAAGGGGTGTTAATAGGACGAGCCGGGATAAATATAGCTTGACCCAAACTCGGCCCAATATTTTGGTCGGACCATTTACTTGGACACAAACCGGTCATGACTCGACAATGACCAGATTGGAACCGAGCTAACATCAATTTTTTTTTTTTGCACCAAGGGTGTCCTTCGGCTAGCTAACAGCCGGAGACCAATCCCTTTTGAGACGAAGAGTTACTGAAGTGGATACAATCACTCCCAACAAAGTATTTTTCATACACAACCAAAAATTGAACCCCGGTCAGCATACTCAAGTAAAGGAACTCAGCTATCTATCAACTGTGCTGAACCTTGTTGGCAGGTGACATGTGTCAACATAATATAATTTGAATATTATGTAGGGGCTTTCTCTGGTATTCTTAATAATTTTGAAGTAAAAATTACCTTACCCAATCAAAACGCGCCACCTCAATTAAATGGGTCATCTTAATGGGTCGGGTCAAATGATTATCACCATTTGATTGGACCACCTAAGCAGAGAGGTACCGGAAAATCCACCTATTATGTATGGTTAAATCATAGAATTAAACAAGTTCAAGATATATTTTATTTCAAAATAAATATTTAAGTTGAACAACACTAATTAGTTATCTGAGTTGATTGCTTAATTAATGTTTTTTGAAGAGAGGGTTTGGATGTAAGAGAACATTGGGACTAAAGTGAAGAGAAGGAAGGAAGGGAGATATATACTGTACGGACCTCGGAGGTCTTGGGGACCTCGTCGCAGAAGATTTCGCATTTGATGTCGCCTAGGTTTGTGTGGAGAGTCACAGACTGGAATTCAAATTGAAACCATATCAGCAAAACAAAAAACAAAGCAGGTTGAGTGAGTGAGTGAATGAGTGAGATTAACGCATAAACGCAAAGCTGAGAGAGTGATAATACTAAGTTACCATTTGATTTGATTTGATTTGATTTGATCGCTGAGAATGCCAAAGTGACGAACCCAACGAGTTCTTCTTCTGGAGTATGAGTGGAGGCCGGATGCGAGATTCTTCGGGAAGGGAACTGATATAATTTAGAGCTTCTCTTTGGAAAGGTTTATTTCTCCCCCCCCCCCCCCCCCCAACTGCATTTTTTGTGATAATAATAATAATAAAAAAGATGTTTTATATTTATATAAACCAATTATATTGTTATTAGGATTAGAATTTGGGATTGAAATATCATAATTTTTAATTATTTCCTTTATAATATTAAAAAAACTTCTTTAGAAAAGCAATTTTTTGGGCATTTTGCCTATAATTTCTTTGATTATTTGGTAAGTAATAGTATTTTTAACAGATTTATCTAAATCATCAAACATTACATAATTTAAACAAACTAGTAGAGAGACCCCTCATAAGAGAAACACATTTTAATCATAATTATAAGATATAATGTTTAAGATATAATTCAGCTACTACAAAATCGTAATCATAATCAAAAGAAAATTTGAAACCTAAAGTTTTTGATATTTTCTATTATAACAATTTTAATGCTCCATAAACCATCAAATGTGCATTTGGTAACATGACAGAAAATATTAAAAATAAACACCTGAAGCTAAGATGTAACATTATTAAAAATTATTGATTGCCAACTTAATGTGCATCACCATGCTATTAAGTAGTATCTTAATTAAGTCTAATAAGTGACAATATTTATGGTTTGAAAACTAATATAATTAAAATCTCAAGAAACTGACAATATTAGCTACGGAACCTTTCTTTCTTAAGAAGGAGAAGTTTAAAAACTAATTGAGAAGAAAAAATAGTTGAAGGTGTTTATTTACAAATAAACTAAAATTTTAGGGGGATGTATACACTTTTCCCTTTAATTAATAATAAATCTGCAAAATAATCTCTTACAATATTTACAGCAAAAAGTTGTTTCATTATATCTATATTCAGAACTGTTGAGCCTATCAATATTTGTATTTTTAAAATTGAATAAAAAACTTGATATTATTTTGTAAACATATTTTTTTTGCTACATATATATTTAATACTTGCAAGTCAAATAAAGGGAAGGGAAAAAAAATCAGAATTCTCAAAGGCTCGGAAGTAATTTCACAATTTCATCAATATGTCATTTTGGTTGGAACTGATTGTCGTATATAAGATGAGGCTGCTTCTCTTTAATTCCTCTAGTGTTTATATATATATATATATATATATATATATAGAGAGAGAGAGAGAGAGAGAGAGAGAGATTCAAATCTCATTTCCACACTGAATGAGCTATCCAAGTGGTACTATGTGCATACATAAGCATGTACTGATGTACATGTACATAAACTAATCATATATATATATATATATATACCGATCACATTGTTGTAATTGTAACCTTTGGTTACATCTGTCTCAAAATCTTTGCTTCTTACCATCAAATGCACGAGCTAATTGTTATATTTATTAATTATTTAATATTATTATTCATTTAAAAATTAAATATAATTTAAGATTTATTTGTTCTAATTTAAAATAAATTTTCTGTATGAATAAAGATATGTAGATGAAGGATAATTATTACAAATAAATAGTTATAATATCTCAATTTAGAAATGATAAAATAATTTTATCCATGAAAATAGGGGACTTTGAAAATTCTTCAACATAAAGAAGGCACAAGTATATAATAGCTGAGTTGAAAGGGGGAGTTTTTTCGTCATTGAACCCATAAGCAACCCTTTGAACCTCCTCCATCAGCATCTTATACTCAACTACCTGTAGGATAAGGATGAACATGAAGCATAAAGCCATGAACCTTGGAATATTTATTTTCAACAATGAGGGTCTCTAATTAATAATCTTAAATGATCAAAAGTAGCAATTTAAAGAGAAACACACGTATAACCCAAACATAGTTGGTGATTTATGTTAATATAAAGCAGTAATAGATACAAAATAATAATTAAAAAAATATAGGGACTACATTATCAAGAGGAAATACATTCCCTACCTTGATTTCATATGCTTTAGTAGAAGCATGAGTTGATTTAGCAAGTCATGCATCATTGTCCTAGCAAATTTTAATATGCTTTACATATTAAAAAAATGCTTCTAATTGCGAATGAATTCTGCAAATTTATTTCATGTTTAAAATGTAATGACAAAACTTTTATATGGTGTGTCGAACATATATGCCTTTTGTAGCCAAGGCCATTGTGGGCAGGGCAAGGTGCAAATTAAATGATGCACTATGTAGCTGAGCATAGCATTCTACTTTCAGCTCACCATCTTTTACAGAGTCGTGAGGAAGAGATACTTTGAAGTTCCATTTCCATCAAGCTCACCACCAGCCCCTCTAGTTTTGAAGTGTCCATTTGCTGACTTTCAGTCTACAGTGACACGTAAACCAACACAGAAGTTAGACACAAGATTGTTATGTTGTAGAATTAGGCTTCATACTCGAATTTAAAACCCACAATGGTTCATTGACACTATTAGATTAATCATCTTGTCTACATGTTTAATTGATATAAAAGTCAAAATAGTTGAAAGAAACCAAAGAATCTCAAATTCCTATAGGAATATATTAAGAGAATCAGGAGCTTAGAAGTGATTCAGTTGGGCATATCTATCATGTCTTATATAGTAACAACTTTCACACCACTCAATCAGTGATATGATGGCAAACATAAGTATTAATACACAAATGTGGTTAAAAGTAACATATTCATATACAGTGAGACAAATGTACCTGAGAAAGCTTGGCTAGTCTTAATATTGTTCTCCTAGCAGTCTGCGCATTCTCCAACTCCAACTACCTCTGTTGTACTTTGGTCCTCCATAGCAGAATCCTATTACCACAAAAAGCAAAGACAACCAGAAGAACACAAGTGATCCATGGCTCTCAGTGAAAATCTGTAGAGGGAACTGCAATTACTGTTCTAATGCCAATAAACAATAACACAAAAGAAACGAATAAGGCAGACTTGGAACCAAGAAACTATTAAGCTTCTATGGTTTGATGAAAAGTAAGTACATATTGAGATTCATAAGTTTAATATATAATGATCATACATATGATGTCTCAAATGGCTCACCGACTTTAACATTAAGCACTCACATGGGGCTAGAGACATGGCCCAAGGGACTTGTGAATCATTATGGATGATAATTATACTGGATGATCTCAGAATAAAATATGAAGCTCCTATGAGATTACTTTGTGACAACAAGTCTGCCATTAGTTTTGCTCACAACTCAGTTCAGCATGATAAGACGAGGCACATAGAGATAGACAGACATTTTATCAAGGAAAAGTTAGATAATGATCTTAAAGCTGTCGAGTATGTTCCGTCAGAGTTCCAATTAGCAGATGTCTTCACTAAAGGACTTCCCACAGAGCGGTTTCAAGGTCTTACTTGCAAGCTGGGAATGATAGATATTCACTCATCAGCTTGAGGGGAAGTGTTGGAATATATTGTATTTAATTGTATTCATTTATAGGATATTCTCTCATTAATAGCAGTGATAAGGATTATTCTTTATTCCTAATTTTTAGGATGGCATTAAGTGCCACTAGTCTATATATTGTAAACATCTTTGTACATTTCAACTAAGGAATAATATTCATATTCAGAATTCCTTCTTTCAAGTAATATGATAACTCTTCCAGCATCCTTCGAATAAGTTTCATTAGGCTAATTAATCAGAGAGCATAAGCAGCAGCAACAACAAAGCCTTTTCCCTAAATCAAATAGCATAAAGATTTTTATTTTTTAAATTGTAAATGTTGCATTTCTGGTGGAAGATGTTGGACTCTTCTAGCTATTTAGAGAGGAAAAAGCTAATTAAATAGTGTTATAAAAGGATAAAGGCCATGACAGAGAATGAAAGGGATAAAATGAAACTGCATACCATACACAGCTTATTCAATGTGCCATCGATTTGCACAAAGTATGTTGCCAAGAGCATCTCAAGCTCCTCTACATCAAGTTGCTTGGTTACAGCACTGTGGGTAGTTCCATGGCTGTCCCGGCCAAGTTGGTCTCTGGAGTTGTCAGCATTTTGATAATCTTCATAACTTGCAGTACCTTCAACAGCTTCCAATGATATTTCAGGAGGAATCCTAAAATAAAAGATTGAAAGATTACAGGAAAGGTAAGAAAGTTAATCTGGTAAGAAGCATGACCATGATCAAAATGATTTGTGTGCCTGTCATTTCAATCCTTCGAATGAACACGATCAGGTTAACTATCTATAATGCATCAGCTTTCAAATTCCTCATTTATTTTTTCCTCATACCAATCTCCTTCCCTCTCTGCTCTCTTTCAAAAATTTCATTTGCAATCCAACAAACTCTGCCATCCTACAAATATCCTCAGACTCTGGGTGTGATTTATCCCCAGATGAGAAACCATGCAAATACAAAGAATCAATATTACCAACATCCACCCAACTAAATCCCACTTCCTTCTTTACTCCCCTTCCTCTCATCCCTCTCCGTACTTCAGCAACTTTCTCCCACTTCCCTTTCTCAGCATACAAGTTTGCCATCAACACATATGGACCTGAACTTGCAGGATCCATTTCTATTAAACTATCAACAACCTTCTCAGCCATCTCCACATTTCCATGCAATCTACAAGAACCAAGCAAGCTTTGCAACACTGATAGTCCAGGTCCTCCAGGAATCTGGTGCATCAAATCCTCTGCCTCTTCCAGTCGTCCTGCCCGGCCCAGCATGTCCACCATAATAGAATAATGCTCAGGGATTGGTTCAATTGAACGTTCTTTCACCATGGATTCAAAGACTCTATGGCCTACATCAACCATGCCCTTTCTACAACATGCTGCCAAGACAGAAAGGAAAGTGATGGAGTCAGGACAGTTTCCCTCCCTCTCCATTTCCTTAAACAAACTCATCACTGACTCATAGTCTCCATGTCGGGCATAGGCTGATATTATTGCTGTCCAAGCAAACAGGGTTCTTTCAGGTGTCTCATTAAAAACTCTTTGCGACTCGCTTATGTCCCCACGCTTGCCATACATGTCAAGCAGAGCCCCTGAAATAATTGGGTCAGTGCTTAAACCACGTTTGAGCAAGTCAGAATGGCAACGTTGCCCATGTTTTAAAGATATATCCTCAGCAGCAGCAATAGCATTTAAGACACTACCAAATGTGTATTGGTTGGGTTTTATCTCCCTTGTTGCAGACAGAAATGTAAGGAAGGCTTCTTTACACAAGCCATTTTGAGCATAACCTGAAATTAATGCATTCCAAGATATTGTTTCTCTATAATTAAGCTCCTCAAAAATCTTCTTTGACTCTTGCATGAACTCAAACTTGGCATACATGGTAATAAGGCTATTGGAGACACTTTGTTCTGACAAAAAGCAGCTTTTTACGCACAACCCATGAACCATTTGACCTTCTGTCACCAGATTCCTGATTGTTATAGCATGTATTAATCCTATAAATGTAACATCATTTGGATATATACCATCTGTTCTCATCTCATTGAAGAGAGACACTGCATCTTCTTCATAAATAGAAATCAGTGTTGTCCAAGAGACTACATTTCGATTACTAATGATCTGAAAAACCGCTTTTGCATCTTTGGGGACCTCACACTTTGAATAAGTGGACATCAAAACGTTGCCAACTGAAACATGTGTTTCATATCCCACTTTTATAATCAAACCATGTATCTGCCTCCCTAGCTCCAAGTTTTTTATATGACCACAAGCTGAAACTGCACCGGTTAATGAAACATGGTCAAGCAACATACCTTGTCTTACCATGTTGACAAAAATTGAAACTGCTTGCAACCCATAATGTTCCTGTTCTTGAGCATACCCCGAAAGCATCGCATTCCATGAAACCAAATCTCTTCTGGTCATTTCGTCAAACAACCTCCTAGCCTCATCTAATCTCCCCCACCTCGAGTACATAGTTATTAGTGCATTCCCTACAAAAACTTCACAACCAAATCCATATTTCAGCACAAGAGAATGCAATTGCCACCCAAAAATAAACTCATCCTCACCCCAACAAAAAGCAAGAGCAGTAGTGAATGTTACCGGATCAAACACTACCCCGTTCAAATGCATAGAACAAGCAAAACTCAAGGCATTCACACCCTTCTCAAACCCCGAAAGGATGGTATTCCAAGAAACAATGTCAGGAAGAATCAAATTCCCGAAGATATTCAAAGCCTTTTCAAAATTTCCAGACTTGCAGTACATTTTCATCAGCGAATTTGACACCGTAACGCGGGAAACAAACCCACTAGACACCGTGAAACCATGTATTTGAGACCCAAGTTTTAACTCTCCCTGACAAGCCTTGAGAGACAAGGCAACAGTAACCTCGTCAACGATGTCAAGAGTACATAGCTGGAAGTGGTTCTTGAAAATGGCAAGGGCTTGAAAGGGAAGGTGGTGGTGCAAATGGTTAAGCATGGAACGGTTAAGTGAAGCAGGGTTTGGGTGAGGAATATGGTCGAACAGGTGGTGTTCATGTTTGAGTGTGTGGAATAATAGTTTGGAGACAATTTTGAATAATGGTTGTAAGGGTACTTGATGGGAGGTTTTGAAAGGTAGTTGGGAGTATACCATGAGAAACACCACAACGTTTGTATTTGTCTGTACTGTGACTGATGATGCTCCAACTTCTTCTGCCTACGCAGGGGACCCCGCCTCTGAGTGCATCTCCTCTTTGACTGCTAGGGTATACGCTACCTAGTAGGAAAAGAAAGGGGTAAGGCAGAAGAAAGAGTGAAACTGAAAGGGGAAAGGCAGAAGAAAGAATTCATAAGAATTGGGTTTCGAAGAAAAGAATTGAGAGTAAAAAAAGAACAATAAATAAATGAAAAGGAGGCATACGGGTTCGAATACGGGACAATACGGGATAAGCTACGCATAAGGTGTTTGCTTAAAAATTCATAAGCTTCACGTGATAACTTATATGAAAATAAGTTCAACACAACTTAGAGCATGATATAAGTTTTTTTGTATAAATTATGTCAAACACTCTATATAAGTATTTGTTATAAGATAAGCTCAAATAAATTTAAATAAGTTCTTTCAAACGTCATCTATAATGCCATTGAAAGATTTTAATATTTTAATAAAAAAGCAAAAAAGATCCCTTGGGGGTGAAAAGGAACAATGGAGCCGTTGGTATTTATTATTTTTAACGGTTTACAATACCAACGGGTCGTATATAGGAATTTTGGTGTTTTAGACAAAATTTTTAAAGAGATTTAATATCATATACATGATTCGTTTCATGACTTTTAAGCTTGGAATCAAGATTTTCCCAATCTCTTGTCCCTTCATTTATTAGTTGACTAACACCACTTGAACAAAATAATTTACAACAAAAACAATACACTTTATCTAAATATCTAAAATAAACTAGCTATTTTCTATCATATTTTTCTCCATTTGACAATGTTCGTTGATAAAAAGATGAATAAAAATATTTATTATTTTCATCTTTTGGATATTGTAACTTGTCATGCCTAATCAGACCCTTTTCTATTATTAAATCTCCGAACTTTTCATCAATATTTTTCCATTGCCCTAGAGCATAAATATTTGTAGGAACTTCACTAGATGTATTATTATGCTCAACATTCTCTTCTAATAAATTATCTTTGTTCAAAATTTTGTCTTCTTGTTGTTCTTGGTTGGAATTATGACTATTTGTTTTTTCGATATTATCTATAGGTGATTGGTCTATCACTTTTTCACCGATTGAACTTGTTTCTATATCCTTTTTATGAATAGTAACAAAATTTTCAAGAGCACCACCACATTGAGATTCAATTAATTTTTCAACTTTTCTTTTTTTTTTTTCAAAACCAGATTCATACTTTATATTTGACATTTTCTATTATTGCAAAGTATAAGAATAAAATAAAATATAAAGCAATGATAAAGAAATATAAATAAAATAATTTTACAAAGTAAATATAAATGATGGAATAATAGAATCTGGAAAACTGAAGAAAATAAACAACTTCAGAGATTTTGCAATAATTTGATATCAATTATCTGCTTTGACAATTCACTACAAGGTCTTCAAAAGAATATGAAGATGAGGAGAAACAATGAGAGATTTCTTTTTCACAGAAGATGCAATGAGGGAAGAAATAAGTTTGAAGTAAATAATCAAATTGTACAAGATATATATATAGGGATGGTAAAACCAACTAATCTCTACAAAAGAGAAACAAAAATTAAATACTTCAATTTTGAAAATATAAAAGCTAATTAAAACTTGTATGATTAATTACTAAACGGCTATTTTATTTCCAATTTCCCAATAGTATAAAATGACTAATTGTAAATTTGTAATTAAGTTTTACTCACTTATTGTGCACATACTAATACTCACCACCTCGATTACTTTCCACTTGCCTAATTAATCAGACATTTTATTTTGTCAACTCCTAATTACTCGACCTGATTGTGATTGTGCATCACTTACGGGAAGTAATTGTAAACTTACTACTACACAAGACCATCTATCTATATAGTAGTATGTACTAAAAAAAAAATTTGGGGGGCGTAAGGCAATGGCCTTGTTGGCCTTGCTTACTACACCGCCCTGATTATACCAACCATCATCTATATAAAGTGTATTCAACCTCAAATTTTTTCACACAATCAAATTTCTCTCATTTATTTCTCATATTGCCTCTCAAATTTTCCTAATATTTTTTATGGAGCATATTTAGGAACGTTTTGGGCGCGATAATCAGTAAAATTGAATTTTGTTTTAATTATGTAATTTCATCATTTTAATGTTTTAGTGTTTTAATTTTGTAATTTCATCATTAATTTAACTTAATTCCATCCTATGTTTTAATTTTCAAATTTTTATTTAATAAAAAATTATTAAAAATGATTTCCTTAATTTTTATAATTTTATTATTTGATACTCCAAATAGTTATGATGTAATAAATAAATTATTGATGAAATGTAAGAATTTGGGACCATAGGTGAGGTCTATTTATGAATTTTTTTTAAGTTGCTGAGGTAGAGAGATGAAGTGTTTAAGTTGTAAAATGTAAAAATGAGTGATATGTAAAATTGAACCCATTTAAAAATTCCAAAAAATAAAAACATGGGTTGCTGGGATGAAGATAGCCTTTCAATCTATATAAATTAAACTCTTGAAGGTATATCCTAATTCCCAACTACATGCTTAATTCAATTCTTTAATCAATATAGTCCAACAAAACTTTTAAGAAAATAGAAAACCAAAAACAAAGGAAAGGGACTTTGTTTTGCGAAGGGTAAGAAATTTGTGAAAGCAAAGTGTAAGAAATTTAGGCTGGAATATGGATTGCTTCACGCAATCTTCTATTACAGGTTTACATCAAATAGGAATCACCCTTCAGTATACTTTTATTATATACCTTTATAACTTGTTTACACCCCTATTTATTTGACATGATTATCTTCGTTAAAAACAAGAAAAATCTTTGCCAAATTGTTTTAAGGACACGTTTAATTCTTTCATGTGGTGCTACGTCATTTAGGTAGCATATTTTATGTGATAATTAACAAAGTATGTCATCCTATTTTTCCTTCGTTACAAATTTCGGAAAATTTATACTGTGCACTCCATCTCTTTTGCACGAGCCTTATCACCTTCTCTATGGATATGTTTTGCTTGCATGATACTACAAGTGATACTGTTCCAGTATTGTTCAAGGAAGGTGAAACAAAAATTGTTGAGCCTCCAAGTTATAATCAAACAATATTTACAAATTTGCTCATTTTTATTCATCTCATTAGCATGTTTTCTCACTTTTTACCAAAAAAGAAAAGACACTTTTTTTTTACTGCAACATCATCATATCATTTCATTCATAATATCGGTTTCAATACAAGATGGTAATGACTCAAAAACATAGGAACAAGCTAAAGAAGTGGCCAGCCTTGCTAAAGTGTGAGCAATTACATTCGCTTGCCTCCTAACAAACTTAACCACAAAGTTGGAATGTAAGGTTAGAATATTTTTGCACTCTCTAATAATTGCCCCAAAAAAAGAAAAGACAGTTATAATAAAGAAAAAGATCATTTCTTTAATTTTATTTTGACAACATTCAAAGCTTCATACATACACTGGCATACCTCATGCCCCATCTTCGATTTTTTTTTAATACATAAAATTTTATGGAAAGAGAAGTCAACCCATTCGAAAGAGAGGGCATGCTACAAGGCTAAGCGGCCAATTATCTTATTAGGCCCTTCATTGTTTTATTAATTCCATAGTTAACACAGATTATAGATAACCTTTTTCCTTGCAGCATTGAATTGCTTCACCAAAAATTTCCTCTGCCCCATACTTGAATTCGAATCCAGCATCAATGAGTTTCTTGGAGTTCAAACCTGGCATTTTCTCTTCCTTAAATTCTTTTAGCGAGCTAGAGGTCATGAAAAATAATTAAATGTTAGTTGCAATGGGATCAAAGTACACTGATATACTTAATAATGATTTTAGATGGAGAAGGACAATTGAACTCACTCTCGTGTTGGTATTTGAAATTCCGGGTACTTTGCATGAACTATATCAGCTATCTCTTCGAAAGATATAGTACCATTTAGTGAGCAAATATATCTCCATTTTGGATTTGGATGCTCAAACAGAAAAATATGTGCTCTAGCCACATCATCCACATGTACTATAGGGAAATGAAAGAAAACACCATATTCATACACACCTGCAGCATCAAATTTCTTTTCATCAAGAATATCTTACAATGAACTTTATAAGTAGCTATCTATTCATCATTTGAACACAAGATTTTAAATTAAGATTATGTTTATGAATTATGATCACTTTGCTAATGTTGCAGGCTGATGCAAGCCTGCACTGCAGACATGGCTTGAAGTGGTTGCATCAACAATAAAGAGCATATCATGTGATGCGGTCCACAATTTCAATCATTGTATGAGCATAAATTATTAGAAGGTAAAATTTGTTGATATTTAGAATTTAATATCAAAGTCCTATATTAAATAAAATCAAAATAATCACTTATTTAATTAGAAATCCAAGACCAAACTTATGAATCTGAAAAGTCTGTAACTGAAAAATAAGGCAAGAGTTAGAATATCAGTTAAAACAAAACCAGACACATTCTTGTATATGAGATCATTTTTTATCATTTTGAAACTTCGGAAGTTGAAACTCAAATGTGCTAGGACAAAACTCCTATAAAGTGAGATTATCTCTAAATGAGCAAATAAGAATGCACAATATATGATGTAATTTAAAATGAATCAGAGGTCGAAACACCATTATTTATTCATTTTAGTAATGATCTAACCTTAGATGAGCTTTTCTGTAATAAAGACTGACAAAAAGACATGTAATTCAGCATTAAATCATACGCCATTAAAGTTGATTAATAAGAAGTTTGCAGAACATACCAAACAACCAAGTGAGCGCTAGCTGAACTGAGTCAGGAAGCTTAGGACAAATGAAGGGTCCAATAACAAAAGGAAGAAGCACAGGCACAACATCCAACCCATGTTGTTCTCCAAATTCAAGGACTGCCTTCTCTGCTAATGTCTGAGAAATTGAAATATACCAACCGAATGGTTTCATCTGCTTAATAAAATCTACATCACTCCAATAGCTCTCATCTGTTGCTTCGACCTCTTTTCCACTATATATAACAGAAGCAGAACTTGCAGTGTAAATAACTCGCTTCACAGTCTTTGAATTTAAGGAGACATTTAAAATGCCAAAGGCTCCATCAATGGTTTTTTTGGTCACTACTTCCACAGGTTCTTGCAAATCAATTGGACTAGCAGTATGAAAGACCCCAATACACCCTTCAATTGCTGGACCAAAACTTTCTGGATTGTTGAGATCTGCACTAAAAATTTGTAGCTTTTGGGATGCACCAGGTAAACTTGTGAGAAAGCTAAGATCTCTTGTGCTTTTACCTAATATCCAAATAGCACAACTGTATAAGCTTATTCATGTTGCAAAATTGTAGCCACTAAGCTAGAAAATAAGAAGTCTTAACTAATAAGAGAATTAAGAAAATAATACTAGTTATTATATATCTAAATGGAAGAGCGAATGAACTAAGGCATTTTTAAGTATAAATTAATAGAACTTTGAAGCAATATCCGACAACAAACTTCATTTCTTGCTCATGAGAAAGTTTTAGCTAGCTTATTTTCTACAAATCTTTATTAATTATTGTGCACTTGGGGTCCTTTATTATTGTGTCATCTTAGTAAATTAAGCTTATGACATATCTAAGATAACCTTCACTTCCCATATATGTAACAAAAAGAATTTCAACTTGAAACGAAATAACAATTTGACAAATTATATGTTAATCAAAGGATATAACCATTTGGAGATATTAAAGTGAAAAATATTTTGTTAAAAATTAAGAGTTTAGGTAATCAAGATTCTCCCCAAAATATAATTTAGTAAAATCAATTCTAGAAGAAAAAATAGAGAAAAATGTAAGATGAAAGTAGGCTCTCTAAGGCAAAGTTTTTTGTGTAGACAAGGATATCCTCAGCCGATAGTCAGAGACTAATTAATCTCTTTAGAGGCGTAAAGATCACTGGAGTGAATTTTTTTTTTCAACAAAGTCTTTTTCATACATATAAAAGAAATCGAACCTCTAATATCATGTTTAAGAAACCTAATTATTTATCAACTGTATTGAATTTTGTTGATATGCAACGATAGTTATAAAGTCAAATTGGTGATTGACTCAAACAAAAATAAATATATGAATAGTTATTAAAATATAAAAAACTATTAAAAATTATTGAAACATAATTCAATTTTAAACTAATTAAAATGCTTGTTACTTTCCTAAAAAAAATTCTTATTTTTAAATGAAACAATAATGTTAATAAAGAAGGTTTACTTTATGTTTTTGCTTTTATTTTATTTTACTTTACCTCATGATAGCCACGTTAATACCTCATCCACATTCAGCTTCAAAACTAGAGTCAAAATCAACTTTCGTCCTTTCTTCTTCTTATTCTTCACCAAATGACTATATTAATAATTATTAAGTTATAGTATCACTTCGACGGTTTCTTCATTTTCTCCAGCTAAGCCGAAGTTCTTTCTCGGCGAAAATAAAAGGTGAAAATAAAATATTTATCTATTCTCTCTTTATTTATTTAAAACAAAAAAAATGAACGAAAAGCTTACCTGGACCGGATCTGACAGTAGTATTAACAGAGTAACCTTCTTGAAGGAGTCTCTTGATCATCATTGAAGCTATAAATCCTGTTCCACCGGTGACACATACTTTTCCTTTTCCCTCTTCCATTTGGACACTCTTACTTTCAATAATATATGCTTTTACTCTAGAAGTGTTGATTAACTGGTAAGAAAGAATCTGGCGGAGAAAGCTATATATATAATATATATGTTGGTCTTTTTTGTTATTTTGTAATAAAGGAGTGGTGCAAAGTGAGCAACGTTATCAACGTAAAAAATGAGAGGATTGTTTAGTTGTTTGGTATGAGAAAAAAAAAACTAAAACTTTTTTCCCTCTTGTTTGATTGAGTAGAAAGTAAGAGAAAAGAAAAAATCATATTTATAAAATGACATAAATATCCCCGTATAATAATATTTAAATTTAAATAAATAAAAGAATGGGTTTTTGATATTTTTATCCTAAAAAATAATTACTTCCTTGATTTCCGTGTTTTCCTCCCAAATATAGAAGAAAAATTTTTGAAGTGGGTCCCATATATTTTTTCTCTTCCCTCTACTTTCCTTCCAATCCAAACAAAGGAAAATTGATTTTTTCCTTCTCTTACTTCCCTTCTTTTTTCTTTTCCTCCTCTTTCCATCATACCAAACAAAGTGTTAATAACGTCATTTACTTAGATTCCGATAATGTATGAAATAAAATTGGGTTAATCTGATTTGTTGATATAATATATGAATTTTAATATTATGTATAACTAAAGTATAGAATAAGGTATAAAATATAGATATAGATTTCAAAACAAATATGACCAATATAAATCTATTATAATGTTATGGAAAAGATTATCGATTAAGTTAAGAGGACTTATTACTTAAGCTTAATTGTAAAAAAAATCAAAACAATTAATGTGGGACATCAGGTTGGATTTGTTGGAGCAATCTCTATATTGCTCACACACACATTGAAATATAGGAGAGAAGAAGAATGAATTAAAATGAAAGCTCTACTAATTTTATTTAACTAATCACATGTTTATATACACACACTAGTAATCCACATATTGGATCACACACCACACTACTGGGCCCATTCACATTTAGGCCCAACTCACTAATATTTGAATTACTCTCAACACTCCCCTGTAATTCAAATATCCTAATTACACAAAAAATTTTTTACACTAAGTTGCAATTTTTTAAAATGCACACAAGACTCACACATACAACACATACATGGATCTCATTACACAAGTATTGATATCATCATGTAGCATAGTACCCTTTAGATTATTTCCACCAGAATCCCAATTTTGGAAGAACCAAAAAATTTCCCATGCTTTTGGTTCCTTGCACAGCCCAAACTTTTTTTCATACCTATCCTCATTAATTTGATCTAATCCACAAATTTTCCATTCCTTCATGGGTTGAAACGAGCCCACTATTTGGCCCATCAGGTCAACTGCTCTTTGACCCAACTTCTTCGATCCTCCTCTCAGAGAAGAAAATGCACAATTTCTTTTCTTCTCTGTCATCTTCTCCACAGCAAACCTCCGATTCTCTACCTCTCCACCGTGAAGTCGCCGTGCTCCTCCACTGCGAATCTGCTTCTTTCCACTGCGACGCTGGTTCTTCTCCTTTGCCAGACTCAAGTTCTCCTCAGATGCCACGGCCACCGCTTTGCCCACGGCCACCGCTTTGCCCTTTGTTCTCTGCAGCACCTCGAGCTCTTCCACCTTCTTCTTCTTGTCACTGAAGCAGCCAATCTTGTTCTTGGTTCTCATGGCTGAACCCTTTTCTTCATGCAAGATTTCAACCACCACATCATCTCTCATCAATTTCGCAGCGCCTCTGTTTTGAACATCCGAAGCTCCAACCTCAGCACTCTCCGATTCGCGATCGTGGACCATCACTCGTTCTACTTCATCCTTCTGAAGCTCACCTGCAGGATCAAACGGATCATCTCTAGATCCTTTGTTGATGCCGTCACCGTGCTCGAAATTGGGTTTAACATTTGACCCACAGTGGGTCTTCACCTTCGAAACCCTAATTTGGGTCTCCATGGCCATCACGTTCTGACCCAGCTCAACGAAATGCTTTGTTTGAGATCCTTCTCCACGGTCGCCGTCACGAACGTCTTCGCCATCGCCGTCGCCGTCGTATTCATGCTCTCGTGCCTTCACTTTCGGCTTCCCTTTCGCTTGCAGAGACACTTTGTCACTCTGTTTTGCAGGACCTTGATAGGTCTGCTTCAACATTTCCCATGCTTCTTTAGCATTCTTGGCAGCATCGATCTTTCCAAGAATTTCAGGGTTCACACACTGGTGAATGATGGAGAGAGCCCAGCAATCTTTCTCCTTAGAAGTACTTTCTTCCACATCTGAAATCCCCTCTTCCACAATTTCCATCACTTCATGGAAATTAAAGATCGGTCGCATCATCACAGCCCAACGATGGTAGTTCTTGCCATCAAGAACCGGTAGACGGATTGAAAAATCCTCGCACAAACTCTCCATCTCTATGGACTCTCCCAGGATCGTTATAGCTTTGATACCATTTGTTGGAGCAATCTCTATATTGCTCACACACACATTGAAATATAGGAGAGAAGAAGAATGAATTAAAATGAAAGCTCTACTAATTTTATTTAACTAATCATATGTTTATATACACACACTAGTAATCCACATATTGGATCACACACCACACTACTGGGCCCATTCACATTTAGGCCCAACTCACTAATATTTGAATTACTCTCAACAGGATTAAAATGACCCGAAGTATCATCCGATCCCTACCAAAAACACGTCGAGTCTAATTTCTAAAACTCAAACCTATTAAAATTAGTTTTAGGTCAGAACTGGTTACTTGAACTAGACAGGTCGTAAACACCCTTGTAACATATGTTATATTCATATAAAATCAACTTTTTTTTGGTGATAAAGGAATGAATTCAGAATAAGATACTGAAATAATAGTTTTTTATTTTAATAATCATAAAAAAATATTACCAAAATGTTCATTGCTCCACATTCTGTACCAAGTACTCATCATTATGGTGAAGAAGAGAAATTGCTCCTCTAAAGCCGACTTCTCTCATACGTGATGTTTTTTTCTTTATAAGCTGAAAGTCAATTTTCAAGCCTAAACCTTCCCACTTCTTTATAAGTTTTTTTATTAATTAAACTTTTTAATTGTGTTTTGTTTAATTAAAAAAATTTAACTGTGTTATAGTGTTTAGGGTATTGGCTTAGAGTTTAGGGTCAGGTATTTTAAAAAATTAGGATAGGGTAATGATAATATTTCGTTGATAAAACGCTATTAAATGTGTACATGTTAATAGTGTTTCTTTGTACAAACGTTGATGAAAACCTTCGCACATATTTTTTAAACGTGCGTTTCCTCCGATAATCATTATAAAGTGTGCGTTATTAAATTCCAATATCTGACATAGTGATTGTCTTTAGTGCAAAAGTATGATCAAATTGTATTATGTTAGTCTAAAAATTAATTGATAAATTTTTTATACACTAATATCTTAATTAAAGGATACTACAATTTATAAAAAACACAAAAATATTAATACCGAAATTTGTCATTGCAATACAAATTCAAATATTACATCAAAATTAATCTCCTAACAAGATTTATAAAATATTAACACAAATTCGGCACATAGCTCAGAATTTCATGAAAGCCTCCAAGAATGTTGATATGTGGAAGCAAGTTGTTAACAGGGTCAGTAATATTATCAAATATATTAAAATTACTTTATGCTTATATTCTCTTCGTAACAATATTGAATTTTTTTGCTTCCAACTCTTCAGGATATATACGCCTTAAATCAATCATCGTTCAACTGGTACTACCATAATCTCTGTGTTGTAAATCAAGAGGCTACAAATTGGCTTAAAAGGAAAAATGGAGTCAAGCATATGATCAAAGGTGGTGTTATGGCCACAAGACAACTAATCTTGCTGAGCCCATTAATTCAACACTTAAGGGGACACGAAATGTGTCAATTATTCGTCGATTCAAGCAACTTATTATAGGTTAGCTACATTGTTCGCCAAGAGGGGGAGCAACTACAAGGAATGATCTCATATGGCCGTGTTTATACAGAAATTCTCACTAAGGCCATGGATGATGCTCGAGCAAATGTCAACTCTCACCCTGTTCGGAGTTTCACACGGGAACACAATGAATTCCTGGTAGAGGAGTTGTGTAACCCACGAGAGAGACGACCTGTAGGAAGGTTCAATGTGAACTTAAATACGATGTGGTGTGACTATGAAAAATTTCAAGCCTTGCACTTCCAATGCTCACATGTTATCGTTGCGTGTTCATATATACACTCGATTTCATGCAACTTGTGGCACCTGTGTACACGTTGGAAAATGTCTTCAACGTTTACAATGAACAATTCAGCATAGTGCGAAATGAAGGGTGTTGACCAAATTATAATGGAGACGTTTTGTGCCATAATCCATAAATGTAGAGAGATTCTCGAGGTTGATCGTCCTAAATCTACCTGCATCCGTAATGAGATGGACCTTAGGTGATGCAAACCAACGATGGTTAATTTTGAAGGGAAGAACCAAGCCAATTATGGTACAAAAAGAACCAAAATGAAATTTGTTGAAAACTTTATTTGGGTTGGTGATTACCTCTCTGTCTTGTTTTGGCTGTATCTTGAGATCCAAATATCCGATGGATGAGTTCTTTGATGCGTTGGAAAGCTAAGATAATTATCTAAAAATCGTATTTCAAGCTTTTTGATCAGATTCGGCTTCTACCATGGTGAAAACTGGGATACAGGTTTAGGACAAAATTTTGGACGAGATTTTTCTTGTATTTTGGGCTTTCTTTGTATTGGGCTTGTGTTTTGTGCAAGATAGATTCCTTATGCTGAAATAGGCATTACTTAGGTGAAGATTAGGGTTAGCCGTCACCTCCTTAGAATAAAAATTCTATAAATAGGACTTGCATTACCTTATTTCATATCTTTGAATGAAATTAGAATTTATCCTATTTGGGTATTTTTGTGAGTTAAGCATTGGCTCCTCCTCTTCAAGTTCTTGGATTAGAACTTGCTTGATTCTTATCAAAGAGTTCTATCTTTTTGTGACGAATCCTCCTTGGCTTATCAATCTTCCAACTCCATGGATGATTGTGGCGTCTTCCCCTTCATCTTCTTCCTCTTCCATTTTCTATTTTGCTTATGTTCTTCTTAATTTATATTTATGTCATTTAATTTCTGCACCTTTCATTTCAGTTCTTCCCTCTTTTATTTAATTAGTTTTCTTTACTTATTTCGTTCATCTTTTAGTTGTTTATTTTCAATTCCTAGTCTATATCTTTCATATACATTCGGGCGTCCAAGAACATCTTCTTCTTCCCCAATTCTTCTCATCTTTATAACATAAGAATTAAAAACAAGCTCTTGGATAGATCCTTCAATTTTGGTGGTTCAAACTTGGATCATATCATGTGGTATCAAACTTGGTTCAAACTTCAATTTCTTTTACTAAGGAATGTAAATAACTAAACAAGAAACTTAAATAAATAAGAATTAAAGTGCAACAACTAAAAATAGAATGTAAATGGCGCAAATGTAAAGAAGAACATAAAAGAAATTAAGCAAATGGAAAGGGGAGAATTTAAGACAACTAGAGAATGGCTAAACCCTAAAGCCGAGAATGAGTCCTCAACAACACTTGGGAAGTCATCGCGTTCTACTACTCTAGTACCTTCTTCTAAGTTGGTTTGTGGCTTCAAGTGTTGAGATTCTTCTATTTTTGTTCCTTTGTCTTACATTTCTTCCCTAGATCATTAAGAGAAGAAAGTGAATGGAGGAGAATTCCCTCAAGGACTGGTTAGCCTTCATGAAGAAGACAAGTTGGACATGAAGTTTCAATTTGCAAAGAAAGACAACAATAGGGAGGAGAAATCCTTGACTTACACTACTCCTAGATTTTATGATTTATTGAATTTGAAAGAACATGCTTCAATTCATGATTTGCCGAATTTGCATGAACTTGATTTAAATAATTATGATAAATCTTTGAGATTTGGGTGTGTTGTTTTACCCTTTATTAGCCTTGGTCAAATTGAAAAGTTTTATATGAATGATGAAATTGTTTCTAATGTGGACATTACATATCATGGATTCTTTAGACTTGTTTTTGACCCCGAAGGTTGGTTTTGTAGGCACATGAAGAATAAGAGCTTGGTTTCATTCAAAGGAAATCAAGTCTCCATAGAAATAGACTTTTTCTTAATGTAACTTTCAATAAAACTAATACATGCCTTTTTTTGTGTAGGTTTTGGAGCTATAAATTCGAGGTCGAATTCTCTTGTAGAGGGAGGGAATGATGCAAACTAAGGATGGTCAACTTTGAAGAGAAGAACCAAGTCAATTATGGAACAAGAAGAACCAAATTGAAATTTGTTGAAAACTTTATTTGGGTTGGCGATTACCTCTCTGTCTTGTTTTGGCTGTATCTTGAGATCCAAATATCCGATGGATGGGTTTTTTGATGCGTTGGAAAGCTAAGATAATTATCTACAAATCATATTTTAAGATTTTTGATTAGATTCGGATTCTACCATGGTGAAAACCGGGATACAGGTTTAGGACAAAATTCTGGACGAGATTTTTCTTGTATTTTGGGCTTTCTTTGTAGTGGGCTTGTGTTTTGTGCAAGATAGACTCCTTATGCTGAAATAGGCATTACTTAGGTGAAGATTAGGATTAGGCGTCACCTCCTTATTATAAAATTTTATAAATAGGACTTGTATTACCTCATTTCATAACTTTGAATGAAATTAGAATTTATCCTATTTTGGTATTTTTGTGAGTTGAGCATTGGCTCCTCCTCTTCAAGTTCTTGGATTAGAACTTGTTTGATTCTTATCAAAGAGTTCTATCTGTTTATGGCGAATCCTCCATGGCTCATCAATCTTCAAACTCCATGGATGATTGTGGCGCCTTCCCCTTCCCTTTCATCTTCTTTCATTTTCTATTTTGCTTATGTTCTTTTTAACTTATATTTATGTCATTTAATTTTTGCACCTTTCATTTCAGTTCTTCCCTCTTTTATTTAATTAGTTTTCTTTACTTATTTCGATCATCTTTTAGTTGTTTATTTTCAATTCCTAATCTATATCCTTCATATGCATTCGGGTGTCCAAGAACATCTTCTTCTTCCCCAATTCTTCTCATCTTTTTAACATAAGAACTAAAAACAAGCTCTGGATAGATCCTTCAATTTTGGTGGTTCAAACTTGGATCATATCATTAGGGAAAAAGGTCATACGAAAAGATGTGGATTATGTCGAAATGAAGGTCATAGTAAGAATAATTAACCTAATCGTGTAGGAACTTCTACACAAGTCTAGCACCAAAACTAGATTTGTTCGGTTGTAACTTTGTTTTTTAGTGCATAAGTTTGTATTGGTTAGTTTGAAAGTATTTGAATTTTATATGTCAAATTTTCAGTGGGTTTGCTTTATTAAATTGTTCAAAATTAATATTTTTAATTAAGATATTAGTGTATATTAAAATATCAATAAATTTTTTACACTGATATAGTACAATTTGATCATATTTTTACACTAAATATACATCATTTTAACATTAAACCCTAACCCTAAACCCTAAATCAATATCCTAAACACTAAAACTCAATTAAAAATTTGAATTAACACAAAAAAAAAACGTTTAAGGGAAGTATGAGTGGCCAAAGCAGACTTCCCATCTATAATTAACAAATAAAAAATCAGAACCTAAGGGAAGTCCGCTTTTATGAATGGATATTCCCATCTGGCCAAAGTGTGAGTATTTTGGTATATCTGACAATGTAGCGTTAAAACTTTTGAGGGAGGGTTTTGCCGCCCTTATGATCCTATCCGGCTCGAGGATTAGTATCTGTAGTTACACGGGGGATAAAACTTGATGGGACCATGGCAAGTGTATCGGATCGTTGCAAGTAATAAAAACGGTGAAACCGGATATCATTCTCAGAGATCGAATGCCAAATATCAATTCTCGAATTCAACTACTACTTAAACGAATATTTTGGTTCAAATGGAGCTCAGGCAAATTCACAAAGCATAAAAGATAAACACAAGAACGGAATTTTGGTAATTTTCGCTTTGACAAATTAACAAACACTTAGAACGCACAAAGGGTTGAAATTCAATTAGAGGAAAGAGTTGGGATTAAGTTTCATTTGACTTCATTTGCTGCACTTTAATTGGGGTTAATACAAAAATACTTCACCTATTTTGTTATCAGATTCTCCTAATTTTCCAAGACCCAATTCCTTAGGCCAAAGAAATTTAATTCCTAATTCAAATCCCTAATTCCTTAGGTATTTCAAAAAGGGAAAAATCATGAATTTCAAGAATCCAAAAGATAACAAGCATTCAAAGACTATTCCTAGTTCAAGAATCTCAAGGTTCATAATCTTAAAGAAATTCATACTTCAAACTCTCATTCAAAGTATAAACCATATAAATCATTCCAAGGATGATCAAACCCTAGAAAGCTTTAAGAACAAAGATGATAAACTCAAAATAGAAGAAGTCATGCATAACACCTAAGTCAAATACAAGCAAAATCCATCAAAATCCACTTAATCCCAACAAGGGGAAGTTTAGCTAAACATAGAACTAAAGAGAGAGACTAAAACAAAAGAGAAAAGAGAAAACTCCATGATGAACTATGAAGATGATCCAAGCTTCCACTCTTCTCCACTCCAAGCCACCACAAGGTTTCCAAATTAGGGTCTAGAACTCCTCTCCCGTGTCTCCCCTCTCTCCTAACTTCAAAACCCCCCAAAATTAGAATAGAAGAGCCTTTCTGATGTGCAAATGGGCCAACTGATAAATGGGCCTGTGACCCTACCACCGCCCAGCGGTCATAAGGCCGTCCAGCGGTACGAAGTCAGAGAGACAGTAGTGTGAAAACTGTGGATCACCGCCCATCGGTCATAAGGCCGCCCAGCGGTACGAAGTCAGAGAGAGAACAAAGTGTAAGACACCTCCACCGCCCAGAGGCAAAATCCACCGTCCAGCGGTATGCCGACAGTACTCATCCTTATATTTTAGGCTCTTTTTTTCTTCCTGTTTTGAATTCCATCTAATCTCCTTTACTCGCTGCAAATAAAATAGCACTAATTAGCCCTGAATACTCAATTAAGCAGCCAACTTCAAGAGATTTATGTAACTACCTATCTCATTCAATCATGTTCAAAATCAATGTTAATTGAGGCAAAAACAAGGTTAAAAGTTGGATACAAATAGTTTAAATCCTTTCAAAAGCATATCCAAAATAGATAATTCACAGGATTATCAGATACCCTGAAAGAAAATTATCTTTAACTGTTGTGACGGGATATGAACCAGAATTGAGTAAACCCCTAATTTGGTCCCTGAAATCGTAACAATGTGTCAACTTGGTTCCTGAAATTAACGAAATTCCAAAAACATCCCTGAAATTGCAAAACGTTAATCAATCTAGTCCCTATGTTAACCCTAGTTACATGACACCGTTAACATCGCTGAAGTGACACGTTAAGTGCCCTATTGGCTTCTATGTCATTGTACACGTGGGCTCCACGTCAGATGAATCACTTGAGACGATAATTTGAGGGACTAGATTGACAGAGGGACTAAATTGATACTAGTGCCACTTAAAATACCCAACGACTTTCCTCTCTTTCCCCACTCTATTTGCTTCCTCTCTCTATCTGCAACCCTAACCATCAACCGTCCAAGATAGTAAGTGTGGTGGTGAGGATTACATGCTCTTATGTACAACCATGCAACTCATTCCTATGTAGGATTCTTTGGAAGGATTGCATATATAAACAAGATCTGGAATCAGTGTTCCTTGCAGGTTTGATATGTTAATTTGCATTCACCTGCAGATTACCAAAGAATAATAGTCTTTATACCTTTTTCGGCTGACGACATGAGGTGTGAAATTGAAGTCCTTTGACTCTAACAAACATTGAGAATTACCATTACACTCAGTTTGATGCAGTCATAGGACAACAATCAAACATTACTACTCTAATCATCAAGGATTCTTTGGAAGCTGCCAGCGCATTGCTTTCCAATACCTGTTCCTGGTTGCCAAATGAAGGTTAGGGTTGCAAAGAGAGAGGAAGGGAACATGGCGGATCTTGAGATAATTTTTTGGGGGAGCCACTAAACACTAGTCAAAGTAATTAACTTAAACCTACAATTAATCATACATAATTTTATCACTCAAATATGTAAAGTGAGTAAATATTCAATATGTGGAGGGTCTTACTAATCAATACCTTGAGGGCATTGGTTAAGAAATAAAAAAGTAGAAACTTTATAACTTTTAAACTTTGAAAAAATTGATTACACTATTTCCCAATATATATTTTCTATTTTTGTTTCTTTAACCAATGCCCTTGGGGCACTGGTTAGCATTTACCATATGTGAAATCCTATATAGTGTTTACTCATTTTACACAAGAGAGATTAAAAAGTTTGAAGCAGGTGAGATGAGGAGGAAAAACTTATTTGTGGTGAGTCTGAATGATATTGAGTTGAAAATAATATTCACTTTAATGAAGTTGTTCAGCTATTTGAATATTTTTAAATAAGTAGGTTTGATAATAGTGTTCCACAAAATAAAATATATGATAGTTTGTAAACTTTGCATGTATAATATATGTTGCACAAATTATTTTGAGGGTGTTATATAATTTTTTATATAAAAAAAATTAGCAGAAAAAAATTTGGGGGGGGGGGGCCATAAGAGAGAGGGAGGGATGGAGGGACGGGGAGAGAGAGCGGGAAAATAGATTCGGTATTTTAAGTGGCACTAGTATCATTTAGTCCGTGTGTCAATTTAGTCCCTCAAATTAGCGTCTCAAGTGACTCATCTGATGTGAAACCCATGTGTACAGTGACATGGAAGCCAACAATGTGTGTTTGGTTCAAATGAGGGGAGGAGACGGATTTTAATTAGTTACTATGTTTGGTTGAGAGGAGGGGAGGGGAGGGATTTTAATGGAGGGGAGTGAAAGTAACACTATTTGTGTTTGGTTCATAAGGGGAGGGGAAAGATTTTAAAACTAACTTACTTTTAAACCTTTATAATTTTTAATTTTAAAATACATAAGTAGGGTTATTTTAGTCATTCCATTCAAAATGTTTTAAAACCCTTCCCATTTAAATTCTCCCACTTTTGGAGGGGAGCCAAAATTGGATGAGGAAGGATTTTGCTCTCCTCTCATTCCCTCCTAAAAAATGAACTAACCAATAAATGTATAAAAAAATCTCCCCCTCCTTTTCCCTTCATTCTCCTCCAATCAAACACTATGTTAACGTGCCACATTAGTGCGGTGCCAAATAACTGGACATAACAGAATAACTAGATTGATTAATGTTTTACAATTTCAATTTTTTTTTTCTAGAAATTTCGTAACATATTATTAAAATTTCAGAAATTAAATTAAGGTTTTAGTCGCCGGAATTTGATAGCTGCATTTTCGAGACATGCCAACCCCACAAAAAATGTTTCAACGGTTCGAGCCCTAAGAACATAATTAGTGGAAGTTCCATAGGAGTTCTTTACGAATAAAATATTATTATAATATTCCACTTATGATTTTGGGTTCCTTAAATTTAAAGGAAGATTATATAGTATCCATTGGGTATCATACCCTTGCCTATGTGGCCCAATCAAATGATGAGAATTTAGACTCATATGATATTCACATGATTCAATTAATTGAGGTGGCGCATTCTGATTGGATATAGGATATCCAAACCCTTTAAATTTCAAGGGTACCATAGCAATGCCCAAATTTAAAATGGATTCCTTAGATAAGGAACCTAAAAAGAGAATTTTATAACATTTAAATATTATTTTTTTGTATTTGATAATATAAAGGTGAGAGAGAATATGAGATATTAAAAATAGAGAGAAGTTAAAGAACTTGATCGCAGAAATCCTCATTAAAGTAAAAATTAAGTAAATATTATAAATTTAAGCTTGACATATATAAAATCACATAAAAATTTAAAATGGATTTCATATTCAAGATGCGTTAATCGATATCACATCACGAATAAAGCATCGCCAGGGTCCCAACCTTGAATAATCCTACCCTCCAAATATTTTGTTTTGCCAATGCCTCGTTGCCATGCAAATATGTAATGGTTCACTCAATCACTCATACTGTTCAATATCACGTCATGGGTTCCCTCCCTCCATTTAACAGATTTCTACTCTCTGCTCTATGCTATCAAATTATTGAAGACAGGCATGGGAAAGGCGCACAATTTTCTATACATCACATCCCTCGAATCAAATTTTTTTTTAAAAAAAGTAAATTACCACAAGTTTAATAAAATATCAGTCCATTAACAATGTCCAATTACTCCAAATTTGAATTAATTATCAAAAAAAATTGATTATTTTGATAATTGATTATTATTATAATTAATTATATGTATATAATTAATTAATTTTATAATTAATTATAATATAATCAATTTTATATTTGAATATATTTGTTGAAAAATAATTTTAAGATAATTTATTTTGGTTGGATGGTGTAAAAAATCACATTTGTATGATAAATTATTAAAAGTATGAAATTATTTATATAATTTAATAATATTTATATGATAGTTTTTTGAGGATGAAATGAGAATAATATTATTGATTTCAAAATAATTTAATAATTTTTAAAATAAACTTCAAACTTCTATCTTTTCTAAAAACAACTTTTTTTTAAACACAGTTGTTTTGTTATTTAATCAGTTTACCTAAACATATAAAAAAAATTGTTTGGATAAGAATTAATCTTATCCAAACACCCTCTTAATAGATAACTGATTTCTTTAAACATGTTGTCAATGGTCTGATTCCTGTTGTGTGTATGAAAAAGACTTGTTGGGAGAGACAAAACTCAATACCGTGATCTCTACATCTCGAAAGGGATTAGTCTCTGACTATTAGTTGGGGATATCCGTCAGCGCACTAAAATAACGTCAAAACTTAAACATGACCTCAAACATGTCATGTATGCACTCTACTCAATTTTTAGTGTTGACTAATCATTAACTAAACACCATTAAGTTACTAAAAAAAATTAATTATAATTAATTAGTTATATTTATACATTGAACTTTTTTTTAGAAATCAATCTTTGGCTTTCATGTTTATAAAAGTTTACATAACTCATACAAGTATTTTTTTTAATCTATTATATATGTTTACTTTGTCCAAATAAATGATTTTTTAGTATACACTATTAAATAAGGTATAAGGTATATAAAACAAATATCTATGATGTGAAAATGATTTTTTATCATATTCTTATTTTTTAGTTATTTAGCTCAAAAACTTATAAATAAATATCACGTTTTCAATTATTTTGTCTATATGATATATGAATTATTATACTAATTTTTGTTTATAAAGATGATACAAATATCATTTAAATATTCATGTTTGTGTACATGAATGAAGAGAAATTTGTTTTTGTCTTTTAAACCGTGATACAGGTTGGGATTAAAATTTGCATCCCTAAAAATATTTAATATATAAAATTATAAATTAACTTTAGCGTAAAAACAAAAATATGTAATATATATTCATATCACAATATTCTATGTCATGTATAAACAAAAAATATGGATTAATATTTTTTTATAAAAGTCAACTAAGTCACAGGCTCAATAAAATAAATAAATCAAGTAAACAAGAGTATTACATATATTTCTGTTACGTAATAAACATAAGATATATTGACTATTTTTAGACTAACGTAAAAATATATAAATCAAAAAATTATTCATAATATTGGTCAATTTATTCTCATTTAATTTGTATGCCATACCTTCTATAGATAAAATAATTGAAAGCATAATATTTATTTAGATAAGGTTGAGCTAAATGACTAAAAAACAATAATATAATGAAAAAAATAGTTTATCATACAATAGATACAAGTTTTATATCCATCATTTGTTAGAGTGTATACTAAAAAAATTATTTGAGTAAATAAATATAAATATATAATAAAATGAAAAAATAAATACCTACTGAACTATTCTCGTTGTTATAAGATTTTCAAATTATATATTTTATTTTCAAATTAAATATTTAACTTCATTTTGTAAACATGAAAACATAAGATTAATCTTTAAAAACATTTTTTAGTATATAAATATCAAATAAATTATTCCTGATTATAAATAATTTTTTATTATGTAATAACTTAACAATGTTAAGTTAATAGTTAGTCGATGGGATGTACTGTAATTTATGATCACGATTGGGGTTTGCTTTTATTTTTACTAGATCTTATACCCGTGCGATGCACGGGTGTTTCATTTTTTTTGTTTATATTGTTTGAATTTTATTTTTTTAAAATGTAGAAACTAACTCATTAAAAAATCAACGAATACATATTTGTATAGTATTTGAAGGGATCAGAACCCATGTTAACCATCCCGAAGTTCTAAATGGATGTTGATGTTCAGAGCCAGGGAACCAGAGGGAGGGTGTGTTTGAGATATAAAAGTAAAACCTTTGAGAAAATGGACTTTAGTGAACAACTCTTAATAGGCGTTATGATTTGGTTTATTTACATGTATGTATGTATGTATGTATGTATGTATGTATGTATATATATTTCCCCATGTGAACAACTCTTGTACAGAAAATTACTTATTCAAGGATGGGAGAAAACACGCTACATAACAATGCATCAGATCACAAGTAGATTAGATCCAACACTCTTGCTAAGCTACTATACGTTGCGTGCATATAGTTCCTTATTGCTTGGTAAATGACTGACTTATGACTCCTAAGTAGATTAGATCACAACAGCACAACAAAACATCAAAAGACTATAAATCAACACTTTTAACATGCACAAATCACAATCACCTTCACACTCACAGTCACTAATTAATTGAAGCCCAATGATAAGCTAAAACACTCTCCCAAAGCCAAGTCCTTTACACGGTTAGAGTGCAGCATCTAAAATACTCTTGCTAAGCTACGCACAAATCAAAATCACCTTCACACTCATAGTCACTAATTAATTGAAGCCCAATGATAAGTTAAAACACTCTCGCAAAGCTAAGTCATTTACCCGGTTAGATTGTAGTTTCTAAAACACTTTTGCTAAGCTACCAAAACAGGTTCAGATTCAATCTGAACTCTCTTTCTGTATCTCTATTTCTTAAATCTTTCCTTAAATATCATGTAAACAAATAGCAAACAAATAAGAAAGTAAAGTAAGACAAAATCATGCACATACACTCATGAGATTACCAACATGTAAAATAAAAGAATATTGACTTGACCTGCTACCTAGTATATATGATATTTCAACGCAATAATATTTTTTAGTGGCCTCTTCTAACTTGGACTACTGTTAACTTAATCCCTAAACTACATTTTGGAATCACATGATTCCAAAAGTTTCTGGCATAATAAGAATGTGGGGGAAATTGGGCCTGTGGAAGAAATAAATTTTGAACAACTTATCATCCACAATTTCAATCATAGTTTTAAAAAGAAGAAATAACTAATGATTGTACGCATATAACCTTGCAGCAGAAAATGTGTAGGTTGAAGGTTACATCGCAACAAAAGACCAAAAACATCAGAAAACCATAAATTAACCCCCTCACATGTACAAAGAGTATAAGAATGGTAATTTTCCCTTATTCTCAACTTTGGAATCTAATGACTATTTATTTTTCCAATGTAGAAACAATGGGTGGCCCTGCAGGTACAATGGTAGTAGTATTAACTTCCATGAGTGAGAAGGAAAAGAATGTTGGGATGAGAAGGCAGAGAAGTAAGAGGGTGAAGGAGAGGGGTTTTGTTTATAGTAAACAATGATTGTGAAAGTAGTATAAAAATCAGAAATATTTAACAAATGCAAATACACATCAAAAGTCAAAACCAGCAAATGCACATTCATCTATTACACAGACACAGATATAATACATACTCACGTTTGAAAAAATTTCTTTGAAGAGAATATGAATGTATGCATAAGATAATATGATATACCTACAACTTGAATTCTGTAATAATGTTAAAAAGTTCCCTAAAGCCAGACCACACATATTTTTCTGGGCTCCACCCTTCAACAATGTCCCACCAACAATCCACAATGACATCGTCTATATTTAAAGACTGTTATCCTAACTGTCATTAATAGCATCTAGACAGTTAGTTATTTCCTAACCACTCAAGGTTCTTCCTGCCTACCTACTGGCCTATTTTTTTTGTAAAGGAGACCCTCTTTATTGGATGTCTACTAACAGTGTGCAATTAGATTTCTTGGTGTCTTCTGAAATCCTACAATTTCAATGAGTTTTTAAAATTTAAACCGTTGGCATAAATTTACAAAAAGAAGTCCTTGTCCTAAGAGGGAAAGTCATTTTGGTATAGTAAAGTGAGGATATAGTAAAGTGATTTTGGTCCATATAAGATGCTTATACATTTACTTATTTTGGAAATTTGTTTGTCAAAGAGGACAAAGCATATAGAGGAAATAAGCATAGAATAAAAGAAAGAAATAATAAATCTTCAAATGCTTATAAACATAGCTACCAAGTAAATATAAATAATATATGTAGAAAATCTTATTTTGCTTTTGCAGATGCATCTGACCTTACTTTCCTGATTTTGTTGGAAAGTGATGAAGAAGCTAAATCCTTCTAGACAGTGGCAATAGGTTTCTTTCCTTCTCTAACCTTTCTAGGTTTTTAACATACCCTGTTCGTGAAATTAATCAAGGAAATAAAGTAATTCAATTGTGAAATGAAAAGAGAAACCAAAAATAAACATTTTAGATAAGAAAGCTAATATACCTGCATCATTTGAACCTTGACATCTATTTGCAAAATCAAAAGTTTCTGTAACTGTCAGTTCAGCTATGTGAGTATCAGTTTGGCTAGTGTATGCAAAAGCCCTTTGAATAACAAACTCGTAAGCTAATGGCCACTGTAGGTTATACTATCACTTTTCTGCAAATGTATTACAGAAACAAAGTGTCTAATGTAATTCTAAGATTAAAACAGATTTTTGAAGAATGTTATAACAAAAAAACACCATTCGGAAATACAAGGCTGCATGCATTACTATTGGTGAAAGAATGATTCCTTGGAGCAATAAAAGAAGATAATAAGCCTTTGTGGTTAAATTGCAAAAGATGAAATAAAATTGATAATATAGACCACCAACCTTTCTGGACTTTCATCAAAAAGGCAATATGCATCAAGCAATGCTACACACATACAACCACAAGCAAGTAAATCTCACTAATACATGCATCAAATCAGTTCTCACTAATAACCTCCTCATGCAATTTTATACCTCATCTCTTTAAAAGTTGTATATTATGATACATATGCATCACAAGAAATTAAAGTTTCAATTATCAAGTATAATGGATCAGGAACAGACTCATCTTGCCATTGGAATTAGACTCCCGCTGCACTAAAGAAATAACGTGACTGCCTCCCTCCTGTGACCCCCGCATGCCCAGAAAACAACACAACCACTTGTGGCTATTTTCGCAGGCTTCCTCCAATATTTGCTTTTAATCACCAACCCTCCATAACAGTCGGTAACAACAACCAATAAATCATGAACTTAACATTCAATAATTGTAATTTAACATAATTTTTTCACACAAAAAATTCTAGAAGATCATTCATCCAAGATATACACAGCATATTACCAATCTCAACCATTCTTATACCCATACCATAACCCCAAATCACAAAATATACACATGAAGCTAAAATCATATAAAAGAAACATACAAAATCTCGCACTAAAATTGCAGTGAGCAAGATAAAAGAATACCTCCACGGTGGACATTGCTGCAAAGAGAATGGAATTATCTCCATGGATGAGCTCTCCCTCTTGAAGATCTGCAAACAACAATACGAAATAAAGTTGAAGTGGCAATCCAACATGGGAAGTTGGTTGAAGAAAAATCATCTCTAATTAATGACAGCATGCATCATCGTATTGCCAACTCTTGTTTCTTCATATCTGTCGGCTTACCATAAAAAACATATTTGGATATGAGCATTAAAAAAAATAAGCAAGGGTACATAATTTAATAAACAATTCTTTCTCATAGGGTTCCAATTTGTATTAGTAGAAATAAAAAAGAAATCAAAGAAAATACATTGGCCTCATCCAAGCTTCTAGAAGTCTGATTGTCCGCGAAAACATCCCTTGCAAATGACTATAAGACACAAAACCAATTCCTATGATGATTCCTAATTCGACGGCTCAAATTGGGTCTATGTAATAATTGACATTTAAAAATAAAAAAAATACAGCAAAAAAATATACATAAAAATCCAATTCCTAGTCCGTGATTAATCCATAGGCGTCAAGTACTTTGTAACCTATGACATATCATTCAATATTCTCTCTTCTCAAGCTTACTGTACTTACCAAATTACTAAAGTAAAAAGTTGTCTAAACCTACAAACCACACAAAGATAAAACCTCTGAAAGAGAAAAACAGAGACACATTTACTTGTTATTATTGCTGAAATCCATTTCGGAAGTAAGGAGCAACCAAATCTCTCTAGTCACTGATTAGACTCTTGTTTTTTGGTTCTCTTTTTTCCCCCTTCCCTCAAACATATACCAACAAAAGTAAGCATTACAGAGAGATCCGTTGGCCCATTTTTACAATAAGGTAGTCCACTCTGGTTCCAATTTTTACATATAAAAGAGAAAACCAAACGGTACAAAGGGTGGAAGATAATGGAAGAGGTTTCCAAACGGTGGTAATAGTGCAAAGATAATGAAGACACTTGATTACTGTGTTCGTGCTTACCTCATAAGTGGAAAATACACATGAAAGGTTGCTGAATTTTTTTTGAAAAAAAAAAAATTCATTAACACAAGTGATATTACAAAATTGCCCTAGTCACTACACTTCTTTTATATATAAAGATATATTTGATATACTTGAAGGTGTTGGAGTGTAATTAACTAAATTAAAAAGGAATTAATTTATTTGGGCTTTTTTTAATGTGCTCTTGTGTTTTGTTGCTTTCAAGACAATTTTGTAAAATAATAATTTAAAAACTGTTTTTCGGAAGAAAAAAATTGTTTGATAACATTAGTTTTTAGGAACTATATTTAGGAATTATATATTTTTTATTATTGAATATAAGATATAAAAATAAAAACATATATTTAATTACAACCGGTTCGACCACGGTTCGACCAGTGAACCGTGAACCCGTGCCTTCACCGGTTCAATGACCTGTCCGATTTTGAAAGCATTGCTAAATTCTGCAACATGGTGGGAAGGATGGAGGGGAAATAAAAAATTATTTTCGAAATTGTCATTAATGAAGTCGTATTATTATAATTCCGCCACCACGAAAACAAAAAAAAACATAAAAAAAATTTATTAATAAAAATTAACTTAGTAATAAACTATTATTAAATTAAATCTATCTAATAAACAATATTTAAAATAATTAATAAAATCATAAGACAAATCCCCAACCCACCCAACGAAGATATATATATATATATATATATATATATATATATATATATATATATATATATATATATATCCTTTATTTATAACAATAACAATAAAACATACATGAAAAAGTATAAAATAAAAAAGTAACATGCGAACCGCAAACGGTGACATAGAGGATGACATCTAAGGTGAAGCCCACATTTTTGGTTATACTGATCATTCACCCATATATCATCATTGGATATATTTATTTTATAATCATTGATAATGAATCTTTACCTGTAACCGATTTATCAGGATTTGGATTTCCTCTATTTGAGTTTCATGAATTTTCGTGCATTTATTCAAATTTCAAAGTGATTTTGTCTTTGTGCCACCCATCAAATGTGGCTCCACACTCTTTCTTGAAAAGATTATGCCTCACTGTTGGAAAATTCAGGAAACCTAAATGCAGGAACCCAAATCCGATTTATCATTGGTATATATAATCGATTCTTTGCTTTTGTAATTTGATCGCTTTCTGTCCTGGCATGTCAGGTGTTAAGATGAATCGATTACAAAAGCAATGGTAATCAATTCAATTTCACATTATTTTGGGTATTGGGATATAAAGGGGAATAAACAATCAATTATAAATGCATTATTTAATCGATTCAATACTAGAGGTGGCAAAACAGGTCAACTCCCGCCATTGACCCGCCAAAAACGGGACAGGACGGGTTGACCCACATTGGGAAAGTAGGTTGTAACCTCTAACCCACCCCGTTTAAAGTTGGGTTGGTGGGTTGACCCGCCAAAAACAAATGCAATAAAAAATGGAAGGGAGAGACGCCTCAGATGAACAGATGGTACCAACTCCCAACACCATACGATCTTTAACCATCATAGAAGACATAGTGCAACCCCCAAAAATTTGTTTTATATTAAAATATTTTTTTTTTTACTTTTAAAGAAGGCCAAAATATCAATCCAACCCTAACTATTTGAGTAACCAAGTTCATAGAGATTACAAGCTTTGCTTCATTATTTTCGATCTTTGATACCCACCACCGCCAACCCTAACAATTTGAGTTCAAACCCCACCAAGAGATCTGCAAATCTAATCTGTCTCTTCCAAGGGCCTGAGCATACCAGGTGTGCGAGAACATGGCCACCTTTTTGGTCAAATCCTCCTCCTTTGCTCAAAAAATCGTGCTGTAACACCCCCTTGGGTATTACATGAAGAACACGTGCGGAATTAAATTTAAAAGATAATTGCTGGTTGCTTTCGGAAAAAGAATAATTTACTTTAAGTCAGAAAAATCGGGTGTAAAAAGTTTTTGGCATAATAATTCAGAAAGTGATATACACATCACAATAATAAAATCACACCATTCTTGACAATACACATAACTGGGTCTATTCACAAACCTTAAACCATCACATAAAAGTTTTCTTGAAATTGTCTTTCATACAGAAGTTCCAAACTATACAGAGGTTTTCAAAACCACATACACCAACTTTCTCAACATTATACATTAAAAATCCTAAGAGCTGGTTTGATAAAAGAACTCTACGGATAATAGAGTCTACTACCTAGTATGCATCATACCACTGAGACTGGGTCTCGTCGTCGACAGTTCACACATCTTCGTCTTCGACATCGAGAAACACAAGCTATAGGGTCCTGAAGTGACCCAAAAGACCATTGAGAAGTATCTGTACACGTATCCAAAAACACAACAGGGTGTCCAACATGTACAGGCAAAGGTGAGTAACCAATATATGGATTTAAACGCGATAACTACATGCACGACATACAAAACAACATATGAACATATGTAGTATCAACACAGCATTACAACAGAAGTAACACGGGGCAGCACACCAGGTAACAACATATCCAACATGCATACCATAAATCGCAATATATCATATTTATCAATTAACAGCATAACACATCTTGAAAGCAAAATGGTGATGTACACTAAGCAAATGTGATCATCAACAGCCATATGCCACAAGAGTAAAACTCTGACCTCTACTCCATGGAGCTAACAAATAGTCGGAGAGAGTGAATGGGAGGACATGTTCCGGTTATTGCCAGCTATGAGCAAGATGCTACAACATTCGTAACGTGCACGTATCTGGCTTTACGGAAACACTCTCGACCAACAAATGAAAAGTACGGCATCTAGTAGAGGATATCGGTGTATTGCTCGGATTCGCCACGATACAGAAGAGCTACCAACCGGTCACATGTCAGCCCTTCCAACCCTGATACCTCCAAAAAGACCATTGAAGATCTTCACCGTAAGATTCGCACCCGCATCAAGGTGTAAGCTCAACTCCTAGGCTCAAGGCCTTACAACTATGCAAATGAAATGCCAAGGCTTACACAAAGCAGATGCGATAAAGCAATGTTTATCCATTGGATAAACTTCAAGGTTCTCTAAGGTTCTCTTTCTTAGGAACTATACACGTCTTTATATTTATAAAACATTTATCTAAAACATTTATCCATCGGATAATTATCTTGTGATTCCTTTGGAATGATCCGGGCTGCTTTCGGAATTGCTGACTGTCCCCACAAACCAACACAAGTCTTTTCAGCATGCTTTGTCCTCACTCACACGCTTTCTAGGAAACTTCCCAGAAGGTCACCCATCTCATAATTACTCCAATTCAAGCACGCTTAACTTTGGAGTTCTTATGTTCTAGGCTTCCGAAAAGAAGACGGATCTTGTTGGTATAGGTAGTACCAATCAATTCTCATAAGCTTTCCTTCAACTATACAGTCTCATACCTGCATAGCCTCAGGATTCCTTTAACCGTACAGTCCCATACCTGCACAGCCTCAGGGTCCCTCTCGTCCCAATTATTACAAGACTGAAACAATCGAACGACTGTTTCAAAACCCAAAACGTTTCTTGTTTGTGTTTGTGTCTTATGAATCACATCTCAAACCCTATGTATTATGAAGAAGGATTGAGAATCCTCTTAGATAAGTCTTTGATCCTTTCTAAGATATTACTCCTTGATTTTCAATCAATGAAATAAATGTTGATTCATTTAAGTCTTATGAAGTCATTGATGCATTAAGTCATCAATGGTATAGTACATGGTCTTGTTCCACCACATACCATACTTAATTATCCCTTCTCTTCAACTTTAAGTTAATTACTTAACTTAGGTTTTCACGCGTAAAACTTTACGATTAAGAGTTAAAAACTCTTTTCGTAATAAAACTATTCTCATTTGAAAACTCATTTGATTTGAAATACGTTGCACTTGCCTCAAGCAAAGTACCTTAACTATTTTTGAAAAGAGTTCTTCGATACTTAACTTAGTGTAAAACCATGGTCTAAGTTAATGGAAAGGAAATTTAATCTCATCTAACTTCCTTAACTATGATTCATTTAATCAACTTAAGGATAAAAGGTCTCCATTATGTTTGAAAAAGAACTTTGTCTTCGTTTTAAGATGAACTTCGTCTTCGTTTTAAGATAAAGGAAATGCCTTATGAAACTATATTTAACTTCTCATGAAAACACTTCTTTATTTTACTTTTAAATCACTTGATCACTTAGATAAACTAAGGTTAAAGTAAAAGACATGTTTCACTTTGGTGAAGACGCTTAAAAGTTGAAACTTTACTTAATCTTTGGATCAAATCACTTATTGTTTTCCTTTTAAACATAGGTTATATTAAAACAATTTCTTACTTTAAGAATTTTAAATGTTCAAGAACAACAAGTGCTCTTCCTTTTTCTTTGGTCATGGCCGAATGCTCCCTCAATGGGATGTGAAGATTTTGCTTCACCTATTTGACAAGTTATAGCTCAAAAACTCACAATATAATGATGAACAATAATCATGCATCATTCAATCATAATCAAGCATAAAAATCCTTACTTGATCTAGAGATCAAAGTATGGTTTTCAACATACATGAAAACATTTTCCATCCAAGCATACATCATCATCAACATATGCTAAAACATAGTAAAGCATACTAAAGCATAGATCATTATTACAATCACAACGAAGCTCCAACAGAGTTACACAAATCAATCACGGATAACATATAGTTATCGTAAAATCCCTCAGGCAAACTCCCCTTACCCGTTGTAGTTATCCTCCGAGCTATCCTCCAATCAAAAGTCGTCCAATCGGCTCGCGAATCCTCCCGATTCCTCGTCCGATCAACCAATCACAACTACATACACATAATCAATCCAAACATCAATATTACATAATACAAATCTTCCTATTCCTACCTATATAGGATTCGGCCATGGAGCTATAAAAAATAGCTAGGGATGTCCAAAAATTCCTATCTCTTGGATTCCATCCTTACTAGGTGTGCTAAGGCTAGATCAAAGCCTATTACTCCAAAACTTGAACCAAAATCCCATCCACCAACACATGGAGGTTTCGGCCAAGAAAACCCATATGAGCTAGCAAGCTCATTTGGTTTCCAACTCTTGGATCCATGATCCTCAAGTACACACAACACTAGATTAAGTCTTATTACTCAAAACTTGAGTCAAAAACTCATCCTTTCTTACCATGAAGATTTCGGCCACTTTAAGAAGATATGGCTAGAAAACTTATTTGATTTCATGCCCTTGGATAATGAAAGAGAATGATGAAACTAGATCATAGAAATTGATTTGGTATCAAAAGGATTTTTCTACACTTTTTTATGAATTTTCAAAATTTATGGATCAAAGTTGGATCTTCATGAATCAAGAGATTCAAGAGATGAAATAGAGAGATTAAGAAAGCTAGGATGGAGTTAATACCTCCTAGATTCAAAGTCTTGAAGAGAAACAACTTGATTTCACCAAAAACTTTCAAGTTTCAAGATCAAAATGAAGAAAAATGTGAAGAACACATGAAGAACTCTATGAACTTGGAAGAACAAGTGAGAGAAGATGAAGAACAAGAGAGAGAAGAGAGAGAAAGAGTGATGGCCGAAATGGCCAAGAGAGAGAAAGAGAGAAATATATATTTTGATGTCATGGCAAACTTGTAAATAACCAAAAGGGTAATTTGGTAATTCCTTAAAAGACTAGGGCCGTAAATGTCATTTCCCCTATAAATATCTAGATATTTCTAGAAAGGTAATGATGACATAGTGAATCACAGGGTCAGAATGGTTATTCCATAAATTCTCAGGGGCAAAACGGCCTTTTCATTCAAGGGCAAATGGTAATTATGAAAAAGGTCAAGGGCATTTTAGTCATTTCACGTCCAAATATTTTCTAAACGTAATCATTACACTGATGAGTCATAGCACACCATGTGACTTCAATCTTATCCGTAGCGGGTCATTGAAATCTCGTATTCAGTTCTGTTCTTCACCCGATTTAGGTTTTCACCCAAGAAAGTCGTATGACGACTTATTTATTTTGAATATTTTCAAAATAACCAATATTGTTGGAAATAAAATATAAAACCTAACCGTTTCGTTCTTGAGTCAAAATTAGGTCTTGATAGTAGAAAAAGACTACTATCCGTGAAAAACGCAGACCGGGCTCCGTTTGAGCTTTCGCCCAAAACTTAACCATGGCTTCCTATGGTTGTGTAAAGCATGCCTATATTCTCAGAATATTTTATTTCGTTCTCTAAACCCTCCTATAAAATACAAACGTTTAAATAGTAAAGAATTGTGAAATGTGAAAATTGGGGCGTTACACTTTCAACCTTAGCACTATGAGAGATGAGGGTGCGAGATCAGAGTGAGAGATGGTCCTCGTTTTGCCGTTGATGGTGCGAGAGGAGAGGGCAGAGATGAAGGTGAGAGAACAGATGGGAGAGGGCAGGGTTAAGGTTTTCTAAAACAATAAAACAAATCAAAAATAATAATCAAACATATATAAAAATAAACTTATATTTTTTTATAGAAAAAAAGGGTTGGCGGGCCAACTCATCCCCAACCCGCCATTGACCCGTTTTACGGTGGGTTAAGCGGGACGGGTCAAGGTGCAATCATAGAACACACCTTTGTTGGGAGTCATAAGCTCATACTCAAAGGCGAGCTTCAGTCGGCGGCGAGCAGAGGAATTGGGGACGAGCAAAGGCGTCGGTGTCGGCATCGGTGGAGCAGAGATGACAAAGGCGAGCTTCGGTCGGCGTTGGCGAGTATAGACGACAGAGGCGAGCTAGGGTTCAACTGGTCACGACGCAACTGCTTCGGCTGACGTCGGCCAGTAGAGAGAACATGGTCAACTGGCTTGCTGGTTGCGACGCAGTGCTGTGTACGGCTAGGGTTCAATGAGAGGATATGAGTGCAAAGTGAGTAATCCTGTAATCTTCATGGGGCGGGGACCCCACGGGACTGGGGTATGATCCTCGTCCCCGCGGGGAAATATCCCCCGCCCGTGGGGCCCCGAATGGGGCAGTCCCCACTGAGATCCCCACTTGCGGGTGGAAATTGACACCCTACTAACAAACAAGTGAATATAATAATAATATTAATGGAGATTTAGAGCAATTGTAAGTATTTATTAGTTTATCTGAAAAGTAACATTGAAAGTTATAAGAAACCATTTTTTAGAGGAAATGAGATCAATTAATAATATTTAAAATTAAAAGATTTGTAAGACCCACTAACTTGGAATGAGAAATAGTTGATAACTTTTGAATACTTCCAAAGTTAAACAACTAACAAATTTTAATTAGGATCGGGATGAGGGCAATACGAGTAGCTCTGTATCCCTGAAAAAAATGTTATTGGTTTCAAAATAATTTATCAATTTTTTAATTAAACTTCAAACTTTTCTAAAAATTGCTTTTTCTGGAATAAAACCGGATTTTTCAAAATTTAATTAGGTTTGCCAGGATTAAACCCAAAACAGTTTTTTTTTAAAATAAAATCTGTTTACGTAAGCTCGCAAGGGTTGCCAGGTTTTGGATCTTACGCTTAGGGTAAAAGACTGCATGATACATAATGGCCATTGGAATGAACCTTTCGTTCAAAATTTGGTGTCGGATCAAGCAGTGCAAAGAATTCGTGCTTGTGCTCCTCCGCACGAAGAGGATGGTCCGGATGGTCTTGGTTGGGGCAGAACCTCGTCGAGACAGTTCACGGTTAAGTCAGCTTATGAAACCTTGTGTCCCCATGAAGAGGGTGCAGTTCAAGGTCCTTTTGGAAGGCTATTTGGCGATGGAGAGACCCTCAGAGGTTAAAAGTTTTCATGTGGATGGTAGGACTTGAGAAACTTTCTACTAACAAGTGTTGCAGTCATTGGGGGACCGGTGTATCAACCATCTGTACTGGGTGCTCAATGGAAGAAGAATCACTCTGCCATATTGTCCTCCGGGATTGCCCTCTTGCCACTCGTGTATGGATCAGGCTGATCCACTCGAAGTATATTAGCACTTTTTCTCTGGAAATCCTTCTAAGTGGGTATCGGATAACTTGCACAAGGAGTATTAGGTCTTTACCAACCTCAAGTGGGTGGATGTGTGTGTTTATGGTTACTTGTAATTAACCTTCTCTGGCAATGGAGGAATCACAGTGTTTTCAGCAAGAGTTCACAAGACCGAGAGATATTTCTCCCTTGATTATTGACTATGTGAGATGAGGTATCCTAGCCTTCTTGGACTGGAGTTAGCTTGGGATGAAGGCTGCAGAAGAGTGATTGCTGAAAGTGACTCGAAGACTATCGTTGATCAACTCAATGTTGTGGACTATAATAATTCGGATGTTCTTCTCAGGCACATTAGGTTCATGACTACGCGTCCTTGGCAGATCATTTGCAAGCACACACTGAAGGCTGGAAACATATGTGCAGATTGGATGGCGAACACGAGCTTGTCTTATACGTTTTGCACGGTTGTAGTGATGGATGCTCCCTCGGTGGAGCTGAGGCTTTTGTTGGACAATAATGTTTTGGGGGCTTTTATGGTCCATGCTTCTATAGTAGTTTTATTTTTTGTGGTCTTGCCCTAGTTTGTATACCAAAAAAATAAAATGAAATGAAATCTCTCTTTGAAGAATTTAATCATTCCCAAACACAAATTTTACAAACGCATTTAATATTTCCATTTGGTATAGACATTTTGGCTATGTCTAGCTTATTCTATATAACAATTAACAAAGCATATAGTTACAAATTCAGGAAATTTTGCTCTATGAACTCCGTCTCTTTTTTAATGAGTCCTATCATTTTGCCTATGAATATGTTTGAGCTAAATGAAACTAAGTTATTCCCTTTCTGAGTTACGAAGATTCAATTCTCACATTCGCCTCACTTTTCTTCATACCATTAACATATCTCATCCACTTCTTTATAGCAAAAAGAAAAGATACTTCTACCGGAGAAGGAAACTTTGGAAAATGCTAACGAATATCTTTATAGCAATGGTTATGAATCAAAAGAAGAAAGTTTTCATTGGAAAGTGATGTATTCAATATTTTAAGAAGTGATATTTAATTTTCCAATAAAAACATGATTTTATTGAAATTCTTAACCAGTAAACTTAAGACACTCATTAGCAAGAACCAAAAACTTCAAATTTATTTCTATAACATTCAAAGTATTACACCTACATAGGATACCTCATTTGCCATCTTTGACATTTTTTGGAAGTAAAAATTTATGGAAAGAGAAGTTACCTCATTTGAAAGTGACGACATGTTACAAGACTAAGTAACCAATCATGCAGATTACAGATAACCTTTTTCTTTGCAACATTGAATTGCCTCCTCAAATATGTCCTGAGTCCCATACTTGTACTCAAATCCAGCATCAACTAGTTTCTTGGAGTTCAAACTTGGCATTTTCTCACCTTTAATTTGTTTTAGCGAGCTAGAGGATATAAAAAAAAAACGAATGTTAGTTACAATGAGATCAAAGTGCACTGATATACTTAACAATGATTTACATGGAGAAGGAAAATTAGAACTCACTCTGCTGTTGGTGTTTGAAATTCTGGGTATTTTGCACGAACAAGTTCAGCTATCTCTTCAATAGATACAGCACCGCTTAATGAGCAAATATATCTCCCTTCTGGAATTGGATGCTCGAGCATAAAAATATGTGCTCTAGCCACATCATCCACGTGTATTACAGGGAAAGAAAGGAAAACACCAAATTCATACCCCCCTGCTACATTAATTTTAATTAAGAGTTAAAGAATATATTACAACAAACTTGCAAAATATATATATATATATATATATATATATATATATATATATATATATATATATATATTCTAGGGTGCACCATCCATTAAATGGTACGATGATGCACCACCTACGTGGTAAAATGAGATCCATTTATTTTATCACTTAGATTAGTCAAAATGTTAGAAAAGAGTTTCAAAACATGAGTTGAAAAATCAATTAGCACATGTGGCAAAATAAATGGATCAAATTGTGTCACTTGATTGATGCATACCAATATACCACTTTGATCGGTGATGCACCATAATATATATATATATATATATATATATATATATATATATATATATATATATATATATGTGTGTGTGTGTGTGTGTGTGTGTGTGTGTGTGTGTGTGTGTGTGTGTGTGTGAGTGAGAGAGAGAGAGAGAGGAGATCCACTTACTTCAAGAGTAACTTTAAGAGAGTTACTTCCAATCTCATCTATCCATTTATTTTAATCCAATGGATCTATATTAATTCATTAAAGAAACCGCATGACCTTTGTTGGATTAGAATAAATGGATGGATGAGATTGGAAGTAACTCTCTTAAAATTACTCTTGGAGTAAGTGAATCCTCTCTCTCTCTCTCTCTCTCTCTCTCTCTCTCTCTCTCTCTCTCTCTCTCTCTCTCTCTATATATATATATATATATATATATATATATATATATATATATATATATATTCAATAGTAATGCTTTCCATGCGACCTAAAGCAGTTGTAGTGATCACCGCAACTGAGAATATCACATGATGTAGTCCATAATTTAATTTTTGACGGAATTTAAATCCTTATTTAAGCATAACTTAAGTGAGAGTTGAAATTTTTATATTTAAGATTTAGTCTCAAGTCCTATTTTAAATAAAATCAAAATAGTCACATATTTTTAATAAGAAAACTAAGACCAAACTATTAAGAAAGATTGAAACTAACAAATGATCCAAAAGTACTATATTTAAAAGAAAAACTTTACTAATCGCCTTTTCATTTATGAAATAATTTTCTGTCATTTTGAAACATCGAAAGTTGCAACCCATGTCTTGGGATAGGATGGCTCTAAACTAAAATTGTCTTTAAAGTAATTAAGTAAAAATAGTTAAAATCATGATGTACTTAAAATTGAATTAATGATGGATACAACATCATTTGTTTATTTTAAAAACAATCTCACTTTAAAAAAAACCATTTCCATAAAAAAGGGTTAGCAAAAAATCTTGTATTAATTAAATCAAACTCAAATAAAGTTGGTTATAAGGAGGAGTGACACATTGCAGAACATACCAAACAAGCAAGGTAGCGCCATCTGAAGTGAAACAGGAAGCTTTGGACAAATGAATGGTCCAATAACAAAAGGAAGAACCACAGTCACAACATCCAATCCATGTTCTTCTCCAAATTCAAGAACTGCCTTCTCTGCCAAAAGCTGAGAAACAGAATAAGGCCAATTAACTGGTTTCGTCTTATATATAAAGTCTATATCACTCCAATAACTCTCATCTATTCGTTCCACTTCTTTGCCGCTATAGACAACATCAGTGCAACTTGCAGTAAAAACAACTCGCTTCACAGTCTTTGAATTTAGGGAGGCTTTTAAAACTCCTAATGCTCCATTAACGGTTGTTTTGGACATTATTTCCACAGGTTCTTCCTCATTTGTTGGAGTAGCAGTAAGGAAGACCCCACTGCACCCTTCAATTGCTGGACCAAAACTTTCTGGATTGTTGAGATCCGCGTTGAAAATTTTCAACTTTTGGGATGCACCAGGTAAATTTGTAAGGAAACTAACATCTTTCTTACTTTCACCTAATGTTCAAATAGCACAACTTTTTAAGTTTTTTTTGTTGCACAAATTGGTGTCACTAACCAAGAAAGTAAGAAGTATGAATAACATGAAAATTAAGAAAATATAAATATTCATACATCTTGATGGAAGAGTGGACTATGGCTTTGTTAAATATACATGAATAGAACTTTGAAGTAATATCCAATATCATATATTCATACAGATCGATCCAGACTTGGATGATGAAGGAAACCGACTATAAAAATTAAAGTTCATCAACAAAATAGGATTGTAAGCTAAAATGGCTCCATCAACTTTTCATCATAACTACATTCAAAACTCAGGCTCTCAGATCCATCGATTTTTTTTTTAAATAATTAACACAATTTTATACCAGCCATGATATCCATACCTTGTCGGAATCAATATGAGGAAATCAACAATTTCTATTTGGTGTGGAACAGGTAAAGGGAGAAAAGAAATGAATAACACATTGAGAAAGAGACAAATAAAAAGATTGACAAATAAGAACTATAGCAAGTAGCAACTCCTATCATCTGCACAAAGTAAGCTATCTATGCACTATATCTTCATGGGCTTACTGATGTATATGATATCTTTTATAATTAAAAAAATGTAAGGAGGGCCTGGACCCTCCCAACCTTCAACATAAATCCGTCCCTCAATATTCAGTTACAAATTTGATTGCACTATATTTTTGAAGTCATGAAAAAAATTTTAGTTAGGTTATTTAGTATGTGTTTGGATAATCGTTTGACAAACGTGATTTGTGATAGAATTGATTTTGTAGAATTGATTTCAATATAATTGAGTTTGATGTAAAACTACTCCAAAAGATGAAGCTACTCTAAGTTATTTTTGATAGAATTGATTCTGTATGTAAAATTGTTTTTTCGAACATATAACCAAACACATATTTTTCTATTAGAATCACGTTTGAAAGCTATAAAAGGAATTTTGATGCTCCTACAGTAATACCAAACCCATTACAAAAGTTTCGTTAGGACCAAACTTTAGAGGCAAAAAAGGTCTTATATCCCATTGTCAGGTCTTTGTTGGTAAGTTTTTCCAAATATCATTGTAAGCTTATGACATATCGTAACTTTAAAATAAGACAACTCTCATTTTCTCCTATATGTAAGAAAATCTCAAACAAAGTACTGAATCTCTGTGTCGCTGCTTCATTTGGGAAGTTTCACATAAAAATAAAAAAATATAAGTAGTTAATAAAATTTAAATTTATTGCAACATAATTCAAGTTTAAAATATTAAAATGTTTGCACTATCATAAAAAAAATATATTATTTTCAATTTCATGGTATATTCTTTTTCTTCATTGCGATTAGCCTAAGGTTTTTCTAGGTGAGACCATAAACGTCGGGAGCTTGACTCTGCCGGTTCAGCATTGAACTAAGTCGTACGAGTATCACAAGATCCAAGCAAGTTATCCGGTTTAGAAAAAGTCACTTGCAGTTGCAACATAACTGATAAGTTGCTCTTGACCGGTTCAGTGGCCGATCTGAGCAATCAATTCCAAACATTTAAATTTAAATATATGACTTCCTTTTTTTTAGGCAAATATATAACATACAGTAAATAAAAAAATGATTTAATTGGTATATATTGTCAGTATAAAGATTTTTTACACAGTCAACCAATCATAAATTGTCACATAACTTAAAATGATTGATTCTTACTCTAACTACCCTAAAAGTCACCTCATACCATGATTTGTAATTGGTTGACAGTATAAAAAATTTTACACTGATAATACATAGCAATTAAACTCATAAAAAAATATATAACATACAAAAGTATATAGGGATAGATAGAGATAAGAAAATATTCAAAATAAGAGTGATGATATTAACTATTAAGTAATAGATAAAAATAAAATAAAAAATACCTGGACCAGATCGAACAGTGGTATTAACAGAATAACCTTCAGATAGGAGTCTCTTAATCATGATTGGAGCAATAAATCCTGTACCTCCGGTAACACATACTCTTCCTTTTCCCTCTTCCATTGGGACGCGGTGGGGCTGCTTAGTTTTCGATGATGTGCTTATAATCTAACCCTAATAATAATTTCGATGACTTGATGCGTTGATAGTTTCTGATTGACAAAGACAAATCTGGGAGTGTGATAATATATAGGCTAAATACCAGTTTTGATTTTTTTTTTTTTCATTTTCGTTTTCATCATTTTTTTTTATTTGATATCTTATCTTTATTTTTTATTTTAATACGATCTTTTATTTTTTAAATTATGATATGAAGAGGATAATATTGATATAAATTTATAAAATAAAGGATTATTTTGAAACAAAAAAAATAAAAAAGGATCATATCAGAACAAAAAAAAGGATCACATAGGTTTAATTTTTATAAAATAAGAGATCATTTCGAAACAGAAAATAAAAGTGGGACCACATTGATACGACGTTACAAAATAAGTAATCAAATCAAAAAAATAATAAATAAAAAATTAAAGTGAAAAATAAAATAAAAATACGGGATGAAAAGTGATATTTAGGGTCTGTTTGAATACCCTTTTCAAAAACTATTTTTCATTTTCAAAAATTTAAAAACTCAAAAACTTGTTTGATAAATCTTGTTTTTAAAATAGTTTTGAAATTTTATTTTATTTTTTAATTTTAAAAATTAAAAAAATCAAAAGAGATAAAAGTTATTTTCCTTTCCAATTTTACATCTCACTTCCCAAAATTGAAAACACACGGAGAAGTGGCAGTATTCACTAATAGCTATTTTGTAATATTGCAACTCTGCAACACACGGAGAAGGCGTTGAATTGCTACAACACACGGGCACTCTCCTCTCCACTCTCCTCTCCTCATAGACTCAACTCTGAAGGAACCCTAATCGCCGCCAACTGTGCACAGCTCCGCCGCCGACTCTCCACTGTTCCGTCGCCACCGTCCAAGGTAACCACCGTTTTCCCCTTTCTTCCACCATACGTTTACCCCTTTCTTTCTTGCCTCAAGGGGATGTTTGAGATTTTAGAATCTTGTGGGTGATTTTGAGGGTGGTGGAGTTGTTGTCGGAAATGGTGGTGGAATTGTTGTTGTTGTGTTGTGGGAAGAACACTAATAGACCCATATCTCTTGCTCTGTGTGTGTGTGTAACACTAATAGGAGACCCATGTCACGGTTATGGCTACTACGACTTATGCTTGTGTTTGTGCTCCTGTTGCTGCCTTTTGCCATTGTCAATAGACCCATATCTCTTGCTCTGTGTGTGTGTGTGTGTGTCTTGGTGGGAGCAATTGATTGTTTACTGGGATAGGATTTATTAGATTCAGTTGTGTTTTGTGTTTTGATTTCTAAAAGACCTGATCAGGTAGCAGTAGCAGTAGCATTTCTATAAGATGGAAAGGACTTTTCACAATGTTAGGTCTAATTTCAATTCCACAAGGACTGGGAGAGCAAACCCAACTATGCTTGACAGAACTGAGATATGTCACTTGTTGCAATCTTGTGTTAAGTTGTTGTTTCTCAGAGATTGAGGCCCAACATGAACAATTATTTGTGCTGAACTGTATCTGTTGTGTTTGGCTGTTGATATATCAATCTTTATATTCTATTCAGCCAGCAGCTGATGAAAAGCTTGCTTAAAAGTGGAAAACTATACTTAAGAGCAAAGAACTATAATTTGGTGCTCATTATATGGCGGGTGTAGAGTAGTACTAGAAGAAATGCAATGCTATTATTCCATGCATAAGAAATGATAGAAAATATAATTAGGCTGTGTGCAGCCCAATATAATTACAGAGAGAAATGATAGACAAGTGGTTGAAAAAGTTTAGAACCAAAGTAACATAGACATCACAATGAGTGGTGGAAAAATATTCAACCATTACTTTTATACAAACTAAGACAGAAAATCTCAGCCACTCATGTAAATTTTTTATAACAGCTGCTTAATGCTTGTTCAGAAAAGAGGATCAGTTGCTATGGTAATACTAGGATCTCCTAGACCTGAAGGAACATCAAATCCTGACATGAAGTCATTACCAAGTATCACAGCACCAGCTGCTAATGCTCCAGCACCTGCCCCCATTGCAAATCCTGGAGGTGCCTCTGCCTCGGTGCTGCCCCGCCCCCAGATGATGGCATGTTAATGTAACTAGATGCCAAGCCATCATTACTTGGGAAAAAAGTGGGAACATAACCAAGATTTGAGAGTGGGGGTGGTGGGGGAGGAGCTCTAGGTGGTTGATAACTTGGTCCAGCAGCTGAAGGGTAACTTGGTCCACCCACATATGGGTTAGAATAGTTTGGAGGAAATGGCACAGGATGTGAGTAGGGGACATTATTCCTCCCCCGTTACCTAAACAACAAACATATATAGAGCCTCATATCACTTTAATATCTTTTCAATTTACCATTTACACACTAAAATTTGTATAATATTTTTACACCGATCACTATATATAATATAGATTTCAGTATTACATAAGATATGCTAATCAGTATATAACATACCAATTTAATGTGTAAATAACTTTTTTCTTTTCCAAATCTAAAGATGTAAGGTTTAATCAGAGTTATCAACTTTTCTACTCAAATATGAAACACATTTTGAGTATATTGAGTTACAATGTACACACTTAACTCATTAAAATTTCTAGATAACTATAATGAGGTAATGTACTATGAAAATGTGTATGAAGTATGAATAATTGAATATTATTCACTGAATTAAGAGCTTGCTCAAACAAGGAAAACCAAAGAAAAAGTGTGTAGGCCTACTGTATGGTATATTCTGTCCTTTAATAAACTCAGGTTTGTGATTATCATTTAAGGCAGATATATCACTTTTATGATCTCTGCTTTCTTCACATGAGTTTAAATTTGATGCACATCAGTGTAAGATTTTTTTACATTATCATCTAATAATATGTCATTAAGAATGTAAGACTTTCTAGGTAATGGTTGTGAATGTGATAGTCAAACTTTTTTTAATGATCTAGAAATATAAGATTAGATATAGTGTTTTTTGGCAGTGCATCAAAACTAAATCATGTATAATTTTCTTTGCAACAATTCAGTAACTTACTTTGCAACTGTTTTGTGCTAGCCATCATAGTATACTACTGCCATGATAATTTGTGTACTCAATATAACTGCTACTTTTAAGAAACATATACTTCTAGAGGGAGGAGCTGCTAAAGTAGCATATTAATTTCCTAAACTTGTACATGACCTCTTAAAGGATCACGGCCAATCTGATGTTAATAGGCTATTGTTTATTTCTAGTTTAACTCCAGAATACTGGTCCTCAGAGAGCATGATAACCGGTTGGGAGGGTATCGTTTGATGGATCAGAAGGTAAATAACTATGTTTTGCATATGCGATATAGTTCAGGCGCGGTCTTCAGGTTAAGCTGGTTTGGATACCCTTAGGAACGGGTGGGAATTTGGGTCTTCCTTGTCCTCATCAGAGACACGAATTGAAACATCAATGAAGCCTCTTGGTTTGTTAGACTTCTTCTTTCTTAACTGGTAGCTCCCTACTTCCTCATGCCCTGGCCTTGAAACCTCAGAGTTGTTGTTGGTCTGCTTGGCAAGAAACTCTTTGAGAACAACCATCGCTGAGCCATGAAGTTTCTCTGTGAGGAATATAGGGTCTCTGCTATAAACTTCCAAGTTAAGCGCAAGATCTTGGAAGTTTGGCTCTGAGTCATCAACCTGAATGGCAAACTTGGTTCTCCACACAGGATTTGCATTCCCAGAAGCATCAACTTTGGTGCAATATTTGGTGTTAGGATCAACCCACCCAACAGCAAACCAGTGACGCTTCCATAGTGAGGGTGAACCACGGACTCCACGAGCGGATATCAAGCATATCTCAACCCAGATTTTTCCCATAGAGATCATCTGGGATTATGCATTGTGGGGCTGCAGACAAGTACACCTTACTTTGTTGACTTAAACCATTGAGTGCCCTGACACGTTCATCCCAATGCTGGTCTCCACCAGCCTCAATGTCAAAATCAATGCCATCCAAAACTTTTTTTTAATAATAAAAAGACCGTTTCACCACGTTACTGAACCTCAACCACGCGTTCCATGCGGTTTATTTTAAAATCAGCTTTATTTCATGATGAAGGAATAATCCAACCGATGATAATACATAAAGAATGATTGCCAAACTCCAAAAAACTGACTATAATTGATACAATAGATTCGATTTAAAAAATATTAACTATTTGGTAAGTATTATAAACTTAAATAATTTAGTTTTTATTTAATTTATTTTTAAGCTAAAACTACTTTTAAAAAATTTATATATAGTTAACTTTACTGTAACTCATTTTTATTGATGAATTTTATTTTATCTCTTAAAATTTTTATTTTAGATTATCTTCTAATATTCGAGTTAAAAGCTTTCAAGTTTTTTTATATTTAAATTTGATTATAATTATAATATTTTAAAACTTTTTTAATATAAATCTTAAACAAACTAAAAATGATTTTTTTTTTTTGGTGAATAAAGGGCCTAAGCCCAACGAGAAATTACACAAAAATGAAACAAGGAGTGGTAACTCCCATTACATTAGTAAGCAAAATCTACGCTACTTGAGCATGAGGCTCCTCAAAAATCACTATTTGTTTCCTACTCTCACATCCCACATTAGCTAAGATATCAACACACTTATTAGCCTCTCAAAATACATGTTGAACTCTCACAACCCAATCTAACTGCATAAGCTTATTTATTTGCCTAACAATACTACACCCAATAAAACTACCAGGAGTACGACCTTGTAAAATCTGAATCTGTATATTTTTTGTGGTGTGCTGCAAATGATAGTAGGGATCTGTGGTGCCAACATAATTAGGATGACAGTCTTCTTTGTGATGCGTTTTTGTACGCTATTATAATTTATATGAGTTAGGATACCTCTTGTACTATTTTTAATATATCCTTTTGCTTATAAAAAAAAAAGAAGCAAGGAATCCAAATTCAGCTCCACTGCCATGTAACCTCGGGTTCTAACCAGCTTCAAAACCCTCGAACACTCCCCACAACTCAGCCATATACCCACTACAAGTCTCAAATGCTTTTCAAAACAACATAACCACCTGCCATCAACATCACCCACAAGACCTCCACAACCAGCTGAGTCACCATTTCCCTTAAATGCATCGTCTGTGTTAACTCTCACCCAACAAATCGTAGGCGGAACCCAACAAATACCCACCCTCTACTACACCAATGTATGCACCTTATGAGAAGTTGTAATACCCGTAAAAAATGGCATAATGTATTTTTTTAAAAAACTAAATAAGTAGGGGAATGGTGAATTGTTTGTCATGTTATAAATAATTTATAACATGAGAAAATTGCTAGACTGTAATAATGAGTATTAGTGTGCTTAAAAATAAAAATAAGTGAGCTATCAAAATAAACTTAGAAACATATTTAGTTTGCACCCAAGTGTTAAGCTATAGGTTAACTTAATATCAAGGGTGTTTTGGTAAAAGCGTCGAGGTATAAATAGTAGAGAAAGGAGGGTGGGCAGGAATTAACAATCCGAGTAGAAAAGAGAAAGGAAAGAGAAGAAGAAGAATAGAATAGGAGAAGGAAAAGAAAAGGGGAAGAGGAAAGAGTAACAACGGAAGAAGAAGGAAAGGCGATATTCAAGATCTTCAAACAAGGTGAGGGATTTAGATTGTTTGTAGGTTTGGTTTAAATTGGGGAAATTTCGTATGCATGTTGCCTTAGGTTTTAGGTTATGCATTTGGGGTGATTTTAACATGATTTTAATGTTAGGATGATTAGTTACTGTCGTTATATGTGTTGCATTGTCATTTGTGTTGTTAAATAGTGAGTTTCATGCATGTATTGTATGTATTTGTGTCTGTTTTGGACTTCGAAATTGAGAATTTCTGCAAAATTCGCATTTATGCGATTCTGCAGAATTCGTTCCTGCACTTAGCGCCAGGTAACCTGAGCTTAGAGCCCGAGTACCAGAGAGAAAAACTGATAAAAATTTTCCCCTGCGCTGAGCACCAATGCGAGACAGCAAATGATTTGTTTCAACTTTCGTTGTTCTCCAAACTTGCTCCTAAGGAGGTAAGGACTTAGAATGAGTGTAAACAAATTAAATTTGATATAGGATAGGCAAAATAGGTTGAATGGTCCTATACATTTATTTAAATTTTCACATCAATCCCATAAGTTTTATTTTTTTTAATTGGTCCTACACGTTACATTTTATTTCCAAATTAGTCCTTTCCATCAATTTTGAACTAACACCGTCAATTTTGACCTGACGTGGCTATGATATTAGTGCTACACGTGGCTTTTGATTTGATGTTGTAAGGTCGAAATTGATGGAAATGACTAACGTGAAAATGAAACATAACGTGTAGGACCAATTTGAAAAAAATAAAACTTATGAGACCAATGTGAAAATTTAAATAAACGTATAAGACCAATCAACCTATTTTGCCTATAGGATACTATAATATCAAAGAGGTTTATTTACAAACATAATAGAAAGGATTACAATGAAATTGGCGAAAGAAAATTTTCATGAAATGATGATGGATGATGTTATTTTAATAATTTAACAAACTATGTTAAAATGTTTGTGGTATAATGCGGGGTAAAACATGAGCTGTACTTATGGAATCACTTCGTTGGGACTTTTACAAATAGATTTAAGATATGTGTAATTAAGAGAATTTAGATGATGTTATCATACGATCTTAGGTGTGACTAATGAGTGTGAGAATGTGTTAATATTGTAAACCACTTATTTTAGTTGGCGTATAATAATGATAAGAAAGGAGAGGAACATGATTATGAACTATGCTTATAGGCTATGAAATAATGAAATGCAAAAAAGGTAAGAAAAGACATAGGAAGCCTCGAGAGTAGTTATATGATGGTGATATAGATGCTTATGTTCTTGTTGGAGCTAAGAATGTCTCTAGTTTATGATTGAGTTGGTTCTTAAGGAAAGAAGAGGGTATTGTTATAAGTGATACTTGGTAATTATGCTAGATACGTACGGTAAGGAACGTTAGTCAAGTTGGTAAATGTATCCAAGGAATGTTAAGAAAGTAATTAAGTGAAAATGACATAAAGAATATGTGAGTTATTGTCCTAGTCTATATTTATGAGGGTCTATGGGCAATGATATTTTTTTATTCAAGCATTTATTGAATTATGAGTTTGTTGCATGCTTGTATCTTGAGTTGGTTGAGCATTGAAGGTGATATAAATGCTTTTTGTGATGAATAACATTCGCGACGAGATTATTGAAATATGCCAAGATAAGGTCTGTTGCTTACTCTATGTAATTACATATAAAGTAAGTGGTATAATGGATTGGTAAGGTGATACTAGACGTGAATGTAATGGCTATAATGTTGCCCACATGTATTTGTGACTAAGAACCTTATGGATGTTGTTGATTACTGTTAAGGTGGTTATGCAAGCTATGTTACGAAACATATTGGACGTATTCTATGGTAAGGCATGATATATTGTATTTGGTATGATGCTTAGGCATTGGACAAGACTCGGTGTATCCGATCGGTCAACGGATTCGACATGTATATAAATGTGACCGTCAGAGTATAGGGTCTCTAGTGAAAAACCCCGGAGTTCGGAGGGTGGTTGTGTAGTGATCGAGGTCATTTTTCGGTCAGCGGACTCGACCAGGGTATAAATGTGACCGTCGGAGTGAGAGACTCTAGTGAACAACTCCAAGGGGATACACACGCATCTGCCCAATGGAAAAATTGACTTTATAGCAAGTGAAGAACTGCTATGTAAGGTTATGTACAATGTAAAGTACTGAATGACATATTTATTGAGATGCTTATATATTGCACTATTCGCTATTATGTTTTGTTTATCCCTCACTGAGTTCTGGGACTCATCCCCCGCCCTTTTGATTTTAGCTTCAGGTACTCAACGAGTGGAGCCATCTGAAGGAGCTCATGCATTTGTGTAGTGCGAGCAGCTGCTGTTGTTTCATTTTCTTTTTAGTTCAGTTTATTGTCATATGATATTTCTTCGCTCATTGGAGTTTTCAACTTCTTTCTAGTTGTAAACCAGTTTGGGCTTTGTTTTAAAACTCTTGATGTTGACTTAAGGCCACCTTTGACTTTCTTTTGGTATAATCTTTTACTCTGATAATTATCTATGATATGCAATATATCTTTTTATGATGTGACTTATACGTGCTTGAAAGGTCTTGGGAATCGAACAACAGAGTTCCGTTCTTGCCGGTCAAGGATGCCTAAAGTAGGTCCTGACAGAAGTAGTTTGAGTTGTCTTATTAAATTGATTATAAAATAATCTAAAGTTATATAAGTAATTTAACTTAAATAATTTTAAACAAGTTTTGAAGGTTGTAAACCTTTACTACTTATAGACAAGTAAAACGAAAGCGGATATGAATAATAGATTCACACGAGCGTTACTTACTCAAGACCAAGTGCTTTTATTATGCACCAAACTTGAGTGAGAACACCTCACTTTTCACCTGGAATAAACGGTTTGCGAAATATTTCAAAAACAGACTCTCCAATATTAATATTTCCACTAGACCATCGTACTCTCGAGACCCACCGCCACAACTCCTCCGCTCAACCACTGCAAACCTAACAATCCATCTAAACGTCGTCGTATAGCTCCGTTTAACCACCACCATGAGCATCTTGGTCGGACACCAATAGTCGCTGCATCTGCGCCATATGCCATACGCAATCAGCCACCACCTTGTAACCTCGGGCCACACAAACCTCATCCCTCGGATTGTGAACACTATGCTACCACGCTACCCAACCACCCTGATCCATCGCGTTGCCGCTCTCCAACGAACACCCCCGAGCTTGTCGTTTATCATCCATTTCTTGCTTCTTCTTGTCGTTAATAGCCTCCTCGTTGTCCATTTTCCCCCATTACGGGTTTTCTGTATGTGTAAATGGGTTTATGTTTTAAGGTTTGAAAGTTGAACAAAAAACGTCAAAATTGAAATTTGTTTTCAACGTTTGGTTGTGTAACGCCCTTCGTTACATTAGTAACCCAAATTAATAATTTAAATAAAACCAGGAAAATAAAATTTTTCCTAAATAAACATTGAATAAATACTTAATATAATATTAGTCCAAAATAATTGTTTACATTAATTCAAAAACCGAATAACATAATCAGTTTCGAAACTTCAAAACAGGGCGTCTATAACTTCTCGCATAAGAAAATAACTAAAAGATGATAAAGGTCCTCCTAGCATATGCCATACAATACTAACCAAGCTCTAAAGCTAAAGAGATAGTCTTCAAAACGTCTGGCTGCTCAACAGGGACATCCTCAGGGTCTGAAAACAATACTACTAATGAGATATAAAATCCCAGTGAATAGAAATACAGTTTAAAGGGTTTTCACAAAAGCATTGTTCTCAGCCAGTGCGGTAGCCGGAAAAACTATCCATGGTACCCGCTATTTTCAAAATAATGTATAGTAAAATAATAATAATAATATAAATTATTATTGACAGTAGCAATCATCATTAATACATCATAAATCAAATATGACAAAATCTCATATATCAAACAATCTCAAATATTCTCATATGTCATATGACTTTCAAACTGCACATAACAATGGCGTCCCATTGCCTACCTTACTCATAAAGGTATTTCGATGTCACCTTCTCTTCAGTGACATTACTCATTTCGATATCAACCATTGTACACTGGTGGTATTACTCATTTCGACATCCCAACGTGTGGCGATGTTACTTTCGATACCCTATCATGGCGGTATTTCATATTTCGACACCCCAAATCATTGGCAGTGTTACTTTCGATACCCCTATCATAGGCGGTATTACAGCAAACAACATCCAACATATTAACAGTTATTGAATCATGCCAATTCACAAATATCATCAAATAGTGCATATATAGCATGTCAATTCAACCAAATCACATATCTAACATATATATCATGGCATCAATCTCAATAATAAACATTTAATTGACAACAGGAACACCTTAGAAGTAAAACCCCCAAATTTGTAAAATCAGGATTTGACCAAACCAAGTTTATTTTTCAAAAAAACGTATTTTGAAATCATAACCCAAACCCCAAGAAAATTTGCACCATGGAAAGGGTGAGAAAGAGTATTTCTATTCACCTCTTGTAGACCTCCAAAAGCTTTAAATATTGTCTAAAACAAATCCTAATGTTTCAGCAATAACTCTTCTTCTCTCCAATGACTTTCTTGGATCTTTACGGTATATAGTTGCTATTCTCTCTCGTCTATTTTTTTCTTCGCTGTACCGCGGCGCCATAGCTCGTCCTTTTATTATAAATATAATTATTAGAACAAATCAGGATTTTGCTTTTTGAATCCATCTATTTCAATTGTTAGTGTAAGTCTTATTTCCTTTTTATTAGATGAGGCCAACTATCCCTGCACGTGCACGTGAATGGCCCATTTCAAAACTTTTTTTTCTTTTTTTTTCATTATATATCTTTAATTCCAATATTGCATTCTTTTGTAATTACTAAACAGTACCAATAAAATCTTATATTAATAATTTTCTACACTAAACCTCATAAAAGCTTAATCTTTTTACTAAAATAATTATAATTAAATTTTAGGATGTTACATTTTCTCTCCTCCTTTAAGAATTTCGTCCCCGAAATTAACCTCATACATGTTCGTTCAAAACTTTACATATGCACAGAACAAAACGTTTTAAAGTATCTTGGCTGATAAGATCTGGATACAGCGCATGATATCCTCCTCAAGTTCCTAATAAGCTTCCTCAAGAGTTAATCATTCCCAAACCACCTTCACCAAAGGAATTGTCTTGTTCCGCAGAGTCTTAGTGCTTTTATCGATGATCTGACTAGGCCTGACTTAAAGATTAAGTTATCCCTCAATTGTATTGACTCAGTAGTTATCACATATGAAACATCTGGTACGTACTTTTGGAGCTTAGAAATATGGAAAACGTCATGAAGCTTTGACAACGACATTGGAAAAGCCAATTGGTAAACAATAGGCCGGACTACACATTTTAGAATTTGAAAAAAAAATGACCCAAGAAACAAAGAATTAGTTTTCTGATTGACATTGACCTTCTCATCCCAAACTTAGGAGTGACACTCAAGAATATATGTTCCCCTTCCAAAAATTCTAAAAGTTTTCTTTTCTAGTCGGCACAACACCCTTTACCCAATTTGCACAATGTGCATCTTTCCCGTCTAAATCTTAACTGTGATCTCTTGGATTAAATCTGGTCCTAGTAAGATCACCTCACCTACTACTAATTAATAACATAAAGAGAACCTACATATCCTAATCACACCATCAATATACATATAGTCATTAACTATTTCACCACATATTAAGTGTACAATTCATGGCACGTTAACTATAAACATAATTTTAAAGAAGAACAATGATAACATTTACAGACCAAGATCATGCACTTAAGCGTTTGTTTCTGTCCATCATACTAAAATCATAATATCTTCACTTGCATTCCATCATTATAAGCATTCTCAGAAAAATTCATAACAAATAATTCACAAAAGAAATTAAATTAAAGTTTTATACCTTTCATACGTAGATTTTATAGTCTCTTATATTCCACACCAAAACTATTATATTGTTTACAGCAGAAAGAAATTTTTATAAATAGATAAACAAATAAAATGAAACAAAGAAAGAAAAGTAAAACAGTAGAGACATCCATATACTAAGTTTTATCCGGTCCAAGTTGATAATTTCATAAGAAAATAAATAGTTTTATTTTCTATTAAGAGATGTCTTACTAAAACAAAATTTGATAACAAAAACATAATAAGATTTAGTTAACTTGCAATTAGATTGTGCAATCATTAAGCATATACAACTTTCAAAACAATTTTTATCAATAAATATTATAGTAGAACTAAAAAATTAATTTCATTTTGATTTTTGAGTAAACACATACAAATAAGATTTTTTTTTTTTTTTTTTAGGTTTTGACAAGAAATATATGTTTGTTAAGATTAAACATGTCATTAATCTATATAGATAATAAGTCCAAGGGATATATTAATTGCAAATAATGTTTGGTCCCTTGAGAAACAATCTGAAATATTCAAGCAAGGTGGTTTTCTAAAAAAAATTATATAACAAAATTACAACATAAATTAAAATTTGAGCATATATATACACCTTCTTTAATATAACATCGATTATTTTTATTTTCATCTACTATTACATCTTGTTTATTCCTAGATGTATGGTTAACTTCCCTTCATGTGTCTATTTTAGCATTTTTTTTCAAGGGCTCCCCTCCTTAGGAACAACGATCCTATTCTTAAACAATACTAGACTATTTTCAAATAACATATTATTCTCTTGATCTAAAAGAGATTGCAATTCTTGGTCTAAAAACTGCACTCGCATAATCTGTTTTCTAAGGTCACTTCAAATTTCAACTTATTCAATTTCAAGCTTAAAGCATTTAAGGTTACATTGAAATTCAGGTCTATAAACTCTTCTAAGATATTCATCTCTAGCACCAATATATAAGGATTTTCTATTTAGAGCCTCTACCACTACATTGACTTTTCCTAAACTGTTCTTCAACTCAAATTCATCATGGTCCTTAAGAAATTTCATCCACCTTCCTTGCCTTATTTTTAATTCTATATATTTTTCTAACAATAATTTAAGGCTCTTATGATTATTAAAAACTTCAATTTTATTCCATAGAAGATATTTTTCTTTCCTAATTAACTCGATCAGAAGTAAGGCTAGCCTAGGGAACCCATTTATAACTTCATATAATACTTTTCCAATTCCAGAAAACTTCTCACACCGGTCACTGTCTTATGTTGCGCTCATCCTATCACTGTATCTACTTTAATAGAATCAACCGTCCCTCTATGCAATTGATCTAAGGTTATCTATCCTAGGCAAAAGATATTTATCCTTAATGGTTACTTTGTTCAATTGTCTATTGTCGAGACATAGCCTCATATTCTCATCATTCCTTTTCACTAAAAACATTCAAAACTTATCACAAAATCAAACATATTTCTTAACAATAATTAAAGTAGTATTTGATGCAAACTATAATCAAATAATAATGAATTAGATTTCAAATTATAACAAGAGCAACTCTAAATAGATGATGAAGCAATGCATCAAGGTAAGAAAGTTTTAATTTACAATCAATTTGGTTTGACTAAAAAAAAACATTGATGCACAAAGATATTTTCACATATGAATCAAAAACTCATTGAAGCAAAAGGAAGTTAAAAACGTGAATTCAAAATAAACGAGACTCTCTTTAGCAATTTTAGTATCAAGGGAGAATATCACAAACGATAAATGAAAAGTAAAACTATTTATTTTATTTCATTAAAATACAAAGAATATACATCTATCAAGCAAATTCATCAAACGACATAAAAATATATTTTAAGAATATAATGTTAAGAATTAACAACCTTAAATTTTCAACTCTTTTTTTTTTTAAATAATAAACAAATCCATGTATAAAAACTCATTTTCTAACAATTCGTATAATTGTTTCTTAGGCTCATTTAACTCTAAGGGTGTCATTCTAAGACGCTACTGACATTGGTCCACTTCTAGGTACTCAATCTATGTTAAACTCAACTCCCATATTTGATGTAAGGTATAGAACTCTTTATGAAACACATCTAGAAACTAACAGACAATAGGTAGTGCCGCTACATCACTCTCAATCTCTATCTTAACGGAAAACAACAATATGGATCATTGAACTTCCTCAACTAAGAACTTATGACATGGAAAAGAATACGATATGGTTTAGCAGAAAAGATTCATCAAACATAGGTTGTGAAGTACATAAATATTTCTATTTGGACAATATTATTAGACGATAACGAAACCATATTAAGAGTGACATCCAACACAACATTTGAAAACATATCAAATCATAAGATAAATTTTGGTGTATCGAAGAACTTTTCAAATAGGTAAAGGATGTAACCAATTTATCTTTGACAGGTATAGAAACACAAAAGTGGAAAGGTAATTTAGAAATAGGCAACTCTGGATTTTTGACACAACTAAGAGTTATGGAAGAATGGATTGCTCCTGAATCAAACAATATGATAACCTCTTGTTATAAGCACAGTTTCTCTTCGGCTCCGATAACTGCTGCAGCATCTAAGCTGTCCCCAAAAAATGACGGCTTCTCCTTCGATTAAGCGGTAACCCCACGTATTGAGGTTCTTGGGGTGCTACCACCCCATATCCCCTCGTATGACGGAGAGTCTCCATCTGCTCTTGCACGTCTATAGTCACATAGTCCATAGTTGTTACAAGCACATTATTCGTCCCTCGCCTATTAGTCGTCATAAATCTGCTCACTACCAATGAAACATTGAGTTGGCCAGGCTCAATATCCAAAGCATAGTATGCAGCATCTACAACTCTAACAAGCATCCTATGCGCCCAAGTTTTGATTTTTGAAAAACCCAATAACCACAGTCCAATTTAGGATTGAACTGCTCTGATACCAAAAATGTAACGCCCTTCGTTACATTAGTAACCCAAATTAATAATTTAAATAAAACCAGGAAAATAAAATTTTTCCTAAATAAACATTGAATAAATACTTAATATAATATTAGTCCAAAATAATTGTTTACATTAATTCAAAAACCGAATAACATAATCAGTTTCGAAACTTCAAAACAGGGCGTCTATAACTTCTCGCATAAGAAAATAACTAAAAGATGATAAAGGTCCTCCTAGCATATGCCATACAATACTAACCAAGCTCTAAAGCTAAAGAGATAGTCTTCAAAACGTCTGGCTGCTCAACAGGGACATCCTCAGGCTCTGAAAACAATACTACTAATGAGATATAAAATCCCAGTGAACAGAAATACAGTTTAAAGGGTTTTCACAAAAGCATTGTTCTCAGCCAGTGCGGTAGCCGGAAAAACTATCCATGGTACCCGCTATTTTCAAAATAATGTATAGTAAAATAATAATAATAATATAAATTATTATTGACAGTAGCAATCATCATTAATACATCATAAATCAAATATGACAAAATCTCATATATCAAACAATCTCAAATATTCTCATATGTCATATGACTTTCAAACTGCACATAACAATGGCGTCCCATTGCCTACCTTACTCATAAAGGTATTTCGATGTCACCTTCTCTTCAGTGACATTACTCATTTCGATATCAACCATTGTACACTGGTGGTATTACTCATTTCGACATCCCAACGTGTGGCGATGTTACTTTCGATACCCTATCATGGCGGTATTTCATATTTCGACACCTCAAATCATTGGCAGTGTTACTTTCGATACCCCTATCATAGGCGGTATTACAGCAAACAACATCCAACATATTAACAGTTATTGAATCATGCCAATATCACAAATATCATCAAATAGTGCATATATAGCATGTCAATTCAACCAAATCACATATCTAACATATATATCATGGCATCAATCTCAATAATAAACATTTAATTGACAGCAGGAAGACCTTAGAAGTAAAACCCCCAAATTTGTAAAATCAGGATTTGACCAAACCAAGTTTATTTTTCAAAAAAACGTACTTTGAAATCATAACCCAAACCCCAAGAAAATTTGCACCATGGAAAGGGTGAGAAAGAGTATTTCTATTCACCTCTTGTAGACCTCCAAAAGCTTTAAATATTGTCTAAAACAAATCCTAATGTTTCAGCAATAACTCTTCTTCTCTCCAATGACTTTCTTGGATCTTTACGGTATATAGTTGCTATTCTCTCTCGTCTATTTTTTTCTTCGCTGTACCGCGGCGCCATAGCTCGTCCTTTTATTATAAATATAATTATTAGAACAAATCAGGATTTTGCTTTTTGAATCCATCTATTTCAATTGTTAGTGTAAGTCTTATTTCTTTTTTATTAGATGAGGCCAACTATCCCTGCACGTGCACGTGAATGGCCCATTTCAAAACTTTTTTTTCTTTTTTTTTCATTACATATCTTTAATTCCAATATTGCATTCTTTTGTAATTACTAAACAGTACCAATAAAATCTTATATTAATAATTTTCTACACTAAACCTCATAAAAGCTTAATCTTTTTACTAAAATAATTATAATTAAATTTTAGGATGTTACAGGTTGTGTGAGTGACATCACAGATGTGGCCAGAATACCCCACGATGGTGGCCTTGGTGGTGTCGTGGAGGAGGGAGGTTGTGGTTCTCTCTTCTTCCAAATCTGACTTTTTCCTCCATTTCTAATGGCTTCTTCGATTGTGGTGGTGTGGTGGTGGGTCTTCAACTAGAGATGGAACAACGGTGAAGTAGGAAGAGGCTTATTTGCAAAAACCCACAATTTCTTCAAAAACATATGCCAAACGATAACAGGTTGCTTATCAGTCTATTTTCTCAAAAATCAACAACCCTAGAGCAAGGTGCATCCATGCATGAGTGGTGCATATTAGACACCACCACTCAAGAGCCTCGCAAAAGTGACACAACATGATGTGATGAGGTAAATTGGAATAAATTTGCAATAGAGGATGAACTTGTTTTGTGTTTGTAATATAGAACACCTGAATATTCTTGGTTTGCATTAATGAAAGATTATTTCTGGAGTAAAAGAGTTTAATTTTGATGTATTATTAAAATAGTTTTTTTATACTATCAATTAATTGAATATTATTAAATATTATTTTTAATGTAGTTATTATAAAAAAAATAATAATTTTAATAATGTGATAAATCATAATTACTTAATAATGTAACAAACTATTATATTGATAATGCATCACAATTAAATTCTAAAAAATGTGTTTTGATTTAAAAAAAAAAATACACCTAATATCATTATTACTTTGTTTTTGATTTATTTGTAACAATAAATTTTTACATTAAATATTTATTTGCGTAATGTGTTTTTCATTAACAATCATTTGTATATAATTAAGTATGTCACTTTTAAAATAGTTATCATAAAATTCTAATATTTTTAATGATGTGACAATAAATAATTAGTTGATAGTGTATGCATCAAAATTAAATCTTTATTTTTAAAGGAAAATTTTATTTTGATGCGTACAAAATATATCTTTTATCAATTTCTCTTCAGATTTAAAATTTTCTTTTTATTTTTGCATTTAATTTTAATTCTATTATTTTAAATGCTTTCAATGAGCAATGTGATATCAAATACACTCTTTTTTATTTTCAAACCAATATGTCCAATAAAAAATAAAATTGCTAGTTAGATCAACGAGTAGTGACTTCTATAGTTGAGTATAAAATCATGAGATTAAATCTCACTTTCATCCTCTCTTTTCTCTGATGGAAGTAAAAAAATGACTTACGAATTAAAATTGTAATGATTTTTTGGATAAATTATTTAAAAAATAGGTATAACAAAAAATATAAACTAATGTGTTTGAATGAGACTGATCCGAATAAATAGAGGTGGCAAACTAAATCCTCATATTTTTGCAAGCAAGAGGATTTGTCATTCAAATACATATACAACCTTGGAAATATATTTTGGTTAAATATCATTTTTGGTCCCTTATCTTTTTTTAATTTTCGTTTTGGTCCCTCTTTTATTATTTTTTCGATTTGGTCCCTTATCTTTATTATTGGTTTCAATATGGTCTTTTCCCTTCAAATTGTGATATGGAGAGGATCACATTGACATAACTTTTGAATATAAGGGATCATTTCGAAACAAAAAATAATAAAAGAGAGACCATATCGAAACAAAAAAGGGACCACATAGGTTTAATTTTTACAAAATAGGGGACCATTTCGAAACAAAAATAAAAGAGGGACCACATTGGTATGACTTTGCAAAATAAGGGACCAAATAAAAAAAAATAATTAATAAGGGACCAAAACGAAAATTAAAATAAAGATAAGGGACGAAAAGTGATATTTAGCCATATATTTTTTAGCCTTGTAGAGATGATCCATACATGATGCCAGAAAAGGATATCTACCTCACTCCCCACCGTTCTTACCACTCCATTTGAGAACCAATTAGGAATAATTGCTCCAACACCATCAATATCCCATAAATCAAATCAAAACAAAATAAAATATTTTCTTAATAAGAAACATATATTTTTCAATTATCTTACTAGTTGCTATTATATATCACATATATCGGGTATTTCAGTAAGGCGACATTTCTGTATATAAGTTACGAAATATTTAAGTAACTTCATATATCGGGTGCTAATGTCTGCAGGTACCTCAATACTCGCCCTATCTCACGCCATAATAAGAGGATCGGAAAAAAAATTGTTTATTTTACCTCACGGATACACATTAAGCTACCCGAACCAAACCCTTAGCAGATTTTACGCACTGGTATCTCGATAAAGGTAATTTTGTCATCCCTAAATATGGGAATCGGATCCTCTGCAACCATAATCTCTCTCCATTCCTTCTCCAGCTAAATGTAAGTGGTTGGATTAACCTAATGACTAGGAGAAAGATCTGATTAATCCAACGACTAACATTTGATTGAAGAAATGATGAAATGAGATTGTGACGGGAGAGAATCCATATTGCCTAAATGTGAGGCTAGTGCTACGAACTTAAGCAATATTATTTGGGAGAGATGGGCATCATGTCTATTGGAATAGACCCTAAAATAACAGTTTAAAAAAATATTTAGTAAAAAAAAAAAACAGTTTAAAAATACAACCAAAGCCTTATTAAAATTATCTGAAAATCTTGAGTGATTGTACCCATGGACACATATCCATACAATATTTATTAATTATTGGATTAGCAGCTTAGGGTGCCGATTTGTGTACAACTCAACTAAAATAATTTAATAAGTTCTTTAAATACAGAAAATAAAATATATTTCAAATGATTTTAGATTAAATAAAGCAAATCTAAATAATAACCCGTTTTTTATAAACTAATCTAAATTCTAATTTCTTCAATGATCATAGAGAAATAAAATAATGATGGTATTTATATACTAATCATGTTATTAATAACTATAAATCTAATAATTGACAACTTTGGACATTAATAACTTTGATAGAGATGATAAAATGGATCAACTCGTCCTGTCTCGCTTTTTTGGCAGGTTGGTTCATTTCCCAATATGGGTTGGAAATGCCAACCCACCTCTTTTGTGGCGAGTTGGCTGGTTAACCCGGTTAAATAAAAAAAATAGAAATTAAATAATAATAATTTTATAGCTAACAAAGGAAGAGGCGTAGAGGTAGAGCTAGAGCTAGAGCTAGAGCTAGAGCTGGGTATACCTAACCCATTTAAGCTCTGTACACATTGGCTCACAATTAAATGGATTGGATCAGGTTGGTCTTCGACGCTAACCGGCCTAGGATTTTACTAGCTTGCATCTAGCCCGCCTAGCCCACAGGTTAGCGGAGTGGTCCGTAGGTTCTTTAATTAAAAAATATAAAATATAAAAAATTAAAATAAAAAATCATATTTTTTTAAAAATATAGTAAATTTAACTAAAAATATAATAATTTCTGATTGATTATTCAAATATCAATGATATTGATATATACTAATCAAACACTAGCAATTTAACTAATCAATGTCTTTAACTCTTTATATCAAACATTTACAAATATTCAAATACTAGAAAAGAGATCAATATATACTAATCAAACATCAAATAGCTAACATTTAAATACCTCAAGCCCATTAACCAAATATGAAATGCCAATGCTCATGTGTTTGTTTCTATGTATGTTGTTGAGTTTTTCATATGTGCGAATTTGTTTACACTCATTGTTGAACTTCAAACAGTTTTGTTACATTACTGAGGCCATTTGTTTGATCTGTTTATTGTTAAATAGTTTGTGATTTTATAAGTTTGTGTCAAGCTTTATTGGCTGGGGTGAATTTATTGTGTTCAGGGTTCAATTTTTAGGAAGAAAGATTTGAAGGAATTCCGCCAATGGGAGAGCAGGACCCCGGGACACGCGGATAAATTTGAGAAGCCTGGAGTTGAAGTCACAATAGGTTAGATATAAATTGAATTTATAAGGCATAGTTTTTGTTTAGCTTTTTGATATGTCAAATTCTCTTTTGTCTGAATGGTTTCTTATTCTGCTGTTGCCTTCGTTCTATTTTATTTTTATTTTTATTTTTATTTTTGTTTATTGCCTTGCCATGACTATGCCCAGTAAAGACGAATTCTTTTTTATGAACCATATATAAAAGTTTATGGTTAAAAGAAATAATTTGATCCCAGTAAAAATTTTGGAAATGAGTCCCTCCATGTGTAAATGTTAGCAAATTTGGTCCCTATACGTGTAAACATTAGCAAATTCATCCTTGTCGTCAGCAAATTGATCTTTATACGTGATATAAATTTTTGATTTGGTTCCTAAACTTGAAAAAAAAATTAAATCGGTCCTTATATGTGTAATCGATAATAATTTTGTCTCTACCGTCTATCCAAGAGCTTGGACCCAACTAAAGATTCTTTTTGTAGTAAATATTTTCTATATATTATATCAATCTATTTCTTCTGTTGAAAGTAAAAGTTGTATAATTTGGTCCGTAAATTGTTATATATTTTAAAATTATCCAAGTTGACTCTTAATAGAAGAAATAGATTGATATAATACATGAAAAATAATCAATACGAAAAGAATTTTTAGTTGGGTCCGAGCTCCTTGATAGACTATAAGGACAAAATTATTATCGATTGCACATACATGAACCAATTTAATTTTTTTTTTCAGGTTTATGGACCAAATCAAAAATTTCTGTTAAGTATAAGAACTAATTTGCTGACGGCGGAGACTAATTTGCTAACGTTTGCTCATGTAGGGACCGAATTTAGTAACGTTTACACATGTAAGGACTTATTTCTAAATTTTTTAAGTATAAGGACTAAATGAAGAATCTGTATCACGTATAGGGACCAAATTATTATTTTAACGGAAGTTTATTATTTCCCTACTTCTTGTTTTTTGGGCTCTTATGGATTAATTTAAATTATTTTTCCTATTTATTCCATGATTTTCTAATTGTATTAACGTGGCATTGCTACCAAAATTGCCTGCTAATATTCTCTATGTAATTTACGCCCCTATTCTAAGTGGTTGACAGTACACCAAAACCCCCCTCATGGTGGGTGCTGGCCAAGGCTCTAAGTCCTTTTACCGTTGTAACACATAGTGGCAAAAGAAGGCTCAGTTTCTCCCACTGAGACTGCTGAAGATGGCTAATGCAGCTCTGAATCTGGTAAATAATACATCAAACTCTGATTTCTTTCTGTTCACTTCTTTTTCCCCCCACCTTAATTTATTAATTTTGGTGTTTGCTTTGTCCTAATTCTTAATAGAATTTGTGCCTTTTTAGTATTGCTTCTAATTTGTGTTTTTGGTTTGTGATGAATTAACCTTTGTAAGATTCCTCTTTTGACTGTTTGTTTAAGTTCCAAAATGGGTGTGGGTCAGAACATTCATGATGTTGAGGATGGTGCCTTGGAGATAGGAATGGGTATGGATAAGTTGCAATCAATTGAAGTAGTTCAGTTTTTTGTTTTAAGATCACCTTTAGTGGATGTCAGCTTCTAATGGCAGAGGGGTGAGAAGCCCAACTTGGTCCATTCCTGCCTCAAGACTGCCAAAGTCGAAAGCCATGTTGTGTTGTGCAATTTGGGGATTTAATATTTGTAAGGTATCTATGAACTCATTGAATTTCAAGTTTGAAACCCTTTATATTTATATTTAAACTCATTGGATTTCATATAGGTTCATCAAAGCTGTGTTAAAGTTAAAAATCCGATTATTTTGAATTCTCTGAAATATTGAATTCATATCATACTGTTTGTATTCTTCAATCTTCATGGTTGCCTCATTTGAGGACTGAGTGGTGTCTACTGTCTACCTGGCATGTTTATCATGGTTCTAAACTTCTAATTGTTTCTTTGCTTTAGACATTAAAAGCCTCTTCCATTTGGCATATTTTTTTAGCGAGAAACTCTTAACTTCTAATATGTTGTCTTTAATTCAGTGTCTAGCACTGTACAGAGAGCCCCTTTTATGTATTAGAAGAAATGAAAGTGCATTATGGTGTGTGTGTGTGTGTGTGTAAGTATTGTTGTAGTGCAGAACTTTAGATATATACAAGCAAATAACTAATACCTCAAGTTCTCAACACCAGTCATAAAACTTTCTGGGAACTAATGTGGCTGAAATGTGCACCGGTGAAATTTCCGAACTCGTAAGCATTAGAGCTAACCAGCGAGCCGTTGATATACTATCTCATGGATATTTTGTGGTCAAATATTATTCTTACCATTATTCAGCTGTGTATGTTGACTATTGAGAACACATTCATGAAATATCAACTTGGATTTTTTGTTATTATTTGTTAAATTTTGCTAAAGATCCTTGCTTTAATTTGATGTTGGCCTTGAGTTCACGGCAACATGAGTCAATTTGAATTTACCTCCATATTGTTATAATGCCACCTAGGGTATATTATGAATTTCTAGATAACATTTATGTAAATATTGAGGTATCATGTCTTTGGAGGTATAGTAAAATGTTTGTAAAGGTGAGTTGGTGTCTCAAATATTGTCCAAATATGTTGTAGACATAACAAAACTATTGTACATTACATGGGGACAAATAATATGAATCAAATTTGTTTCATACTTGATCACCATATTATGCTAAATTTTCATTTTTCTTTCTCTTAGTATTATTCTGTTTATCCCGAAGGTTATGTAATTTATTTCTCTTTAAACGTTATGTGCTTGATTAGGCATTGCCAACTTCAGCACCTTTTTTTCAATGTTAGTGTATGTGATATCTATTTGAAACTTTTTTCTCCTTGGTACCTATGAGCAGTGACCGTAATTACTTTTATGAGCAACGTCCTCCTTACTTCAGCTTTAAGATGGGAATTCCTTCAGCTGCTGGACGAGCTTTAAAGCTTTCTGGTATTGCTGTCCTATTTTCAGGTATTTTGTTAGAGATTCTGCCACATACATTGAAGGGCAGCATTGCAACATGGAGATTCATCGCAAAGCAGATTTTCTTTTCTCTTGGGAGTTTTGCTGTCTTCCTTTGTTGGGAATTTACTCATCATTTACACCGGGTTGGTTTTCCTAACAATACTCATCTCAATCTTTGTTCATGTTTAAACTCCATTTGAATATTAATTGTTGCAAGTTGTTAATGGGTAAGTGTGGTATTTGCGATTGAGAATTTGATTTCCTTGGTGTTTTACTTAAAATCCATGGATTGAGGACTGTTTTGTTTCTTAATCTACAAGTTTTTCATATGGTTCAGTGTATTCTTAACTGAGATTTTTATAGTTTTTTATTTTTCATCTTACAAAATGTAGAAACAGCTTTAGTTTTTATGGTTATAGATCACCTAATAATTTTCCAAGTTGCAGAAACGGCTTTAGTTTTTATGGTTTTACGTTAATATGTTTTTTATTTATTTTTCCATTTCAAACATTCTGCCGATTTTGTATGAAGAGATTTCACTTTGCAGTAATACACTCTCTCTCTCTCTTTCCATTTTTTCCCCTCAATTTGGGTTGCTTCTTCCTTCATATTCTGATTTTTCTTTCTGTTAATTCACTGGACTACATGGCCCATGGATCACCTGGTTTTTTCACTCAGGTTGGATTTAGTGATCCCTTGCAAGATGATGCAACACAACCATCTCAATGCTCTTCACCTGATTATCTGATTCCCCTTTTTCTTTCTCCATATTACTCAATGTTAATTTGGATCTTTTGAATTTATTTGGTTTCTATTTGCTTTTTCTAGCTTGTGCTTTGTATTCTCACATTTGATATCTTTTGGTTATTTCTCTATAACTAAATTCATATAGTTTCAATTAATGCACATAAAATTGTATAGTTGCTTCATGGAGCTTTTCATCTAATAGAGTTGTTGGGCTTTTGGCACACAATGCTTGGCCCATTAGTGCTGTTAGTTTTCAGTTTGTTCATTTGGGTTTGTTATCTTTATTCTCGGGTAGGTTAGACAGTTTCTGTTATTCTGTTAAAACAGAATAATTGAATCTGTTTTACTGATTTGATTAATCTGTTAGTGAGTTAGTTAATTGGCTATGTATATAAAGCCTCACCCTAGGTCTTCAGGGAGGGAATTAATTCATTCTTTGGGTTTCCTGTGAGAAAAAGAGACTGAGAGCTGATGCTTTGTGAGATAGTGCGGGGAGAGGGAACAATCACTGAGAAGAGAACCGAGTTTCTGTTGTGGTTTCTTCTTGCATGTAACATTCTCCATTGATAGTGATCTTTGAGCTCGGATTCAGTCCCCCAGACGTAGGAGTTGTTTGCTCCGAACTGGGTTACCAATTTTGGTGTTCATTCTTCTTAACCTTTCTCTTCTATTCTGTTTTTTGAGTTGTTCTTTTTACTGAATTCTGTTTTGTTATTTCATGGATAGCATTGGTCTTGTTCTGGTTGTGTTCTTTACTTTGCAGATTTACAAGTCCAATATTTGATCTTGGTCATAACAACTGGTATCAGAGCCAGTTGCAGACCTTGAAGGAGATGGCATCAACCAAGTATGATGTGGAGAAATTCACAGGCAAGAATGATTTTGGTTTATGGAGGCTCAAGATGAAAGCCTTGTTAGTGCAACAAGGGCTCGGTGAGGCACTTACTGGTGAAGATAAATTGCCAGCAACTCTTGCAACAAAGGAGAAGAAGGACCTCATGGAGAAAGCCCACAGCTCCTTGATTCTCAGCCTTGGTGATAAGCCTCTGCGAGAAGTGTCAAAGGAGAAGACAGCAGCAGCAATTTGGCTCAAGCTTGAGACCTTGTATATGACCAAATCATTAGCAAATCGGTTATACCTCAAGCAAAGGCTTTATACCTTCAAGATGCAATCTGGCAGATCTGTGGAAGAACACATAGATGAGTTCAACAAGATCATTCTTGATCTTGAGAACATTGATGTCAAGATCGATGATGAAGACCAAGCTCTACTCATGGTTAGTTCTCTGCCCAGTCATTATGAAAACCTAAGTGATACTCTTGTCTATGGGAAGGATTCTTTGTCTTTAGATGATGTGCAATCTGCACTAATATCTAAAGAACTGAAAAGAAGGTCAGAAGCAAGTGGTGATCAAAATGGAGAAGGGTTGTTCATAAAGGGGAAATTTGAGAAGAAAGGAAACAAGCAGAAGAACAAGTTCAAGGCAAAAGACAAATCAAAGTTGAAATGTTTTCAATGCAAGAAAGAAGGCCACTTCAAAAAGGATTGTCCTGAGTTGAAGATTGTTAAGAAGAAATCTGCAAAAGGTGAAGATGTTGGAACAGTTTCTGTTGCAGAGGAATGCTACCATGATGCTGATGTGTTAATGGCCACAACATCCATTAATAAAGACCATTGGGTGCTTGATTCGAGTTGTTCATTTCATATGACCCCTAACAAGGAATGGTTGGTTGGATATAGAGACATTAATGGAGGTAAAGTGTTTATGGGAAATGACACAGTGTGCAAGATTGTTGGCATGGGTTCAATTAGGCTCAAAATTGAAGATGGAACAGAGAAAGTTCTTGGCTGTGTCAGATTTGTTCCTGGTTTAAAGAGAAATCTGATTTCTCTTGGTATGCTAGAAGAATCTGGTTGCTGTTACAATGCTGAGAATGGAGTACTCAAGGTAACAAAAGGTTCATGTGTGGTGATGAAAGGTTGTAGGGAACATGGCATAGACATTCTAAAAGGGCATGCAATCACTGGGAATACTGCCTCGGTTACAGCCAGCACTGATCATACTAGTTTATGGCATCAAAGGCTTGGTCATATAAGCCTAAGAGGATTGAAATTGCTAGGAAAAACTGGGGTGCTAGGTGGAGACAGCATTGGTGATTTAAAATTCTGTGAGCATTGCATATATGGCAAGATGCATAGGGTCAAGTTCTGGGACATCATACCACTGAAGGACCACTTGACTACATCCACAGTGACCTTTGGGGGCCAGCCAAGGTTCCATCACATGGAGGTAACAGGTATTTCATATCATTTCTTGATGACTATAGTAGGAAAGTGTGGATTTATCTTTTAAAATCAAAAGATGAAGCTTTTAAAACTTTTAAGGAATGGAAAATACTTGTTGAAACTCAAACTAGTAGGAAAGTTAAAAACCTAAGAACTGATAATGGGCTTGAATTTTATGGAAAAGAGTTCACTAACTTTTGTAAGATTAATGGCATTAATAGGCACAAGACTGTTAGGCACACACCACAACAAAATGGGTTAGCTGAAAGAATGAATAGAACTTTACTTGAAAGAATGAGATGCCTATTGTCTAATACTGGGATGCCTATTAAATTCTGGGGGGAGGCTATGAATACTGCATGTTATTTGATTAATCTGTCCCCCTCTACTGCTATTAATCTTAAAACACCTAAAGAAATGTGGTCTGGTAAATTGGCTAATTACAATCATTTAAAGGTGTTTGGCTGTGTTGCTTATTTTCATGTTAATGAGGGTAAACTTGTCCCAAGGGCAAAGAAAAGTTTCTTTGTTGGTTATCCTGCAGGTATTAAAGGTGTCAAGATTTGGTATTCACAAGAAGGAAAATGCATCATCAATAGAGATGTCAAATTCCAAGAAGATGAATTGTTCAAGGCTCATAGGACTCCTGAAGATCTAGCCAAAGATCTGAGAGACTTGGAAAGATTTGAACTTGAGGTGGAGCACAAGAGGACAGATGATGCTGCAGCACCAGAACCGAATGCTGCAGCACCAGAACCAAATGCTGCAGCACCTGAAGATGTAGATTCTGCAGAAGAATCAGAAACAGAACAGGCAGAACAGCCACCTGAACATCATGATTTGCAGGGTTACATGCTATCAAGGGATAGGGAGAGAAGGGACATTAGAGAACCTCAAAGATTTGGCTATGCTGACATGATTAGCTATGCCTTTCACGTTGCAGAACAGTTAGAAAATGATGAGCCAAATAATTTTCAAGATGCTGTCAAAGGCAAGGACAACCAGAAATGATGCTTGCAATGATTGAAGAATTGCAATCCTTAGAGAAAAACAGAACCTGGATTCTAGTTCCTAAGCCTAAAGGGACTAGAATTGTTGGAAGCAAATGGATTTATAAGAAGAAGGAAGGTGCTACAGCTAGTGAACCGCCTAGATTCAAAGCTAGGCTAGTGGCTAAGGGATTCACTCAAAAGGAGGGAATAGACTACAATGAAATTTTCAGCACTGTGGTCAAGCACACATCTATTCGGATTCTTTTATCCATTGTTGCTCATTTTGACTTGGAACTTGAGCAAATGGATGTGAAGATTGCCTTCCTCCATGGAGATCTTGAGGAGTCAATATATATGAGGCAACCAACCGGTTTTGAAGTTTCAGGCAAGGAAGATTGGGTTTGTCATTTGAAGAAATCTCTTTATGGTCTCAAGCAATCCCCTAGGCAGTGGTATCTTAGATTTGACTCTTTTATGTTAAAGCACAACTATGTAAAGAGCACCTATGATTGTTGTGTATACTTTAAACAATAGCAAAACAACACATATGTCTATCTTTTGTTATATGTAGATGATATGCTGCTGGCTTGCAAGGAAATGAGTCAAATAAAGCTGCTAAAGGATCAACTCAAGCAGGAATTTGAGATGAAAGACTTGGGGGCAGCAGGGAAAATTCTGGGAATGGAGATTGTTAGGCACAGAGACAGCAGAAAACTGATCATTACTCAGAAGAATTACCTTGAGAAGGTAGTGAAGAGATTCAACATGAATGAGGCAAGGCCGACTAGTACACCATTGGCTGCTCACTTCAAAATGTCTTCAAATATGTCTCCTAAAACCGAGGAGGACAGAAACTCAATGCAGAAAATTCCTTATGCAAGTGCCATACATAGCATCATGTATGCTATGGTATGTTATAGGCCTGACATTGCTCAAGCTGTGAGTGTGACAAGTAGGTTCATGGGCAATCCGGGCAAGGTTCATTGGGAGGCTGTTAAATGGGTGCTTAGATACATCAAGGGAAGCAAAAATACTGGTTTGGTATATACTGGCAGCAAGGAACAGAATCAGCAGGTGCAAGGCTATGTGGACTCTGATTATGCAGGAGATCTAGATAAAAGGAGGTCCCTTACTGGTTATGCTTTCACCCTCTTTGGAAATACTGTCAGCTGGAAATCATGTCTGTAACATATTGTGGCTCTCTCAACCACAGAAGCAGAATATGTGTCACTGACCGAGGCAGTTAAAAAGGCATTGTGGCTGAATGGTCTTGTATCAGAATTGGGTATAGTTCAAGGCTGTGTGTGCATCTATTGTGATAGTCAAAGTACTATACTTTTGAGTAAAAATCAAATGTATCATGAGAGGACTAAACACATAGATGTGAGGTATCACTTCATTAGAGACATTGTTGATAAAGGCAAGGTGGAGGTTGTGAAGGTCCATACCACTGAGAACCCTGCAGACAGGCTCACTAAAGTTGTTCCTCTTAGCAAATTCAAGCATTGCTTGGATTTGCTAAATGTCAAGGTTGATTGATGACTGTTTTGGACTGTGGATTCCGGGCTTGAGAAGATCATGGTTTTGGCCAATCCCTTGTGTGCCAAGGTGAAGATTTGTTGGGCTTTTGGCACACAATGCTTGGCCCATTAGTGCTGTTAGTTTCCAGTTTGCCCATTTGGGTTTGTTCTCTTTATTCTCGGGTAGGTTAGACAGTTTCTGTTATTCTGTTAAAATAGAATAATTGAATCTGTTTTACTGATTTGATTAATCTGTTAGTGAGTTAGTTAATTGGCTATGTATATAAAGCCTCACCCTAGGTCTTCAGGGAGGGAATTAATTCATTCTTTGGGTTTCCTGTGAGAAAGAGACTGAGAGCTGATGATTTGTGAGATAGTGCAGGGAAAGGGAACAATCACTGAGAAGAGAACCGAGTTTCTGTTGTGGTTTCTTCTTGCATGTAACATTCTCCATTGATAGTGATCTTTGAGCTCGGATTCAGTCCCCCAGACGTAGGAGTTGTTTGCTCTGAACTGGGTTACAAATTTTGGTGTTCATTCTTCTTAACCTTTCTCTTCTATTCTGTTTTTTGAGTTGTTCTTTTTACTGAATTCTGTTTTGTTATTTCATGGATAGCATTGGTCTTGTTCTGGTTGTGTTCTTTACTTTGCAGATTTACAAGTCCAATATTTGATATTGGTCATAACAAGAGTAATTCTAATCACGTTCATGGAGCTTAGAGTCCCGATTCTGCCATTGTTGCCACACTTCATTACCAACAAATGCATAGGACATGGTATTTGCAATAAAATACCGTGTCACAATTCATTCAAATAGGTTAAACAATACTTTCCATCTATGGTTCCTTTAATATAAAGGTTATACATTTACCAATCTTTACACATTACTCTTCAGTATGATTTTGGTAAGTTACTAAAATTACCACTCTTTATTCGAGTACATAGGATTTTAATTAAGGTTTGAACGCTTGAATGAGGAACATAAATCTGTTATGAATTTTAATGAGACAGGAATTAGAACAGGCTTCAAGCAGAGATAAAAGAGATGCAATAACAGTCAATAACTCATACTTGCTCATGTAGAGTAATCATGCTAACATTATTTTGCCATGTTCATTTCTGAAGTCTCATTGATTTCTGTAAAATGACAAATTTGGAGTCTATGGCAAGTACAAAAACTTTTCTTATCACGTGGATATGAAATCAAACAACAATAGTTATAGGATAACTAGAGATGCTAAGTCGGAAACTTGACGAGACTGACAAATTTACAGATATGAAAGTAGTTCTTGCCAAGGCACTGGTTGAACCAATGAAGGCTGATGAGAATGAGTATGAGTATCTTAAAAGGTTAGAGCCAATTCAAATGGAGTTTGAGGACTTAATGACTGCATCACCGGAGGATTTGAAAAATGATGCGATGGCTGAAGGAGCAAAAAGGGCAATGGATAGTGAGCTTCAAAAGTGAGGTGAGTGATAATCAATCATCAACTCAAATACTGCATGTTATGAACCAAATTGATACAATGAGAAATGTGACTTATTATTCTTTCAAAACAATTCAAGAAATTTTATTCGTTCCTAATTTAATCATTTTGTATATTGATATTAATTTAAAATGATATATGTACTGATATCAGTTTTTACTTTGAAAAAATATATTTATATAATTAGTACCCGTGCGTGATGATATATATATATATATATATATATATATATATATATATATATATATATATATATATATTACAGAAACATGTTCAAAAAGGCATTTCATTAATGATTAAAGAAGCAATACAATTGGGTGCTTGATGAAAGAAATTGGGACAAGACTGAAAAGAGACCGCCTTAACTAAGCTATGAACGGCCCTATTTGCTTGCCTCCTTACAAAAACCACTTTGTAGTGCGGAAAAGAGGATAGAATGGAAACACACTCAGAAATAATAGAACCTAATTCAGAAATATCATGTTTGTTGGATTTAAATTTATCCACAACAAGCTTGCAAGCCAACTTAAAAATAGCTTTGTCATACCTCATGGAAGAGACCCAACTAAGAGCATAAAGTAAACCTGATACTTCACCTTCAGGGATAGGAAAACAAGCTGGTAGCCAAGTATTGCAAGGCAGAATGTAAGAGCCATTGGTGTCGCAAAGGCACATGCCTAAACCAATTTTATTAATATTGGAGAAGAAATGGTACCAAATATATATCAAGCACAAGTCCGGTATTTTATACGACCGGTTAAATGGACTAAACTAAATAAATCCACATTTAAAGGAGCCTATATCTTATCAGGTCCTAATCCTGCAGGTAGCGGGTTAATAGATCATCTACAGGCTCAAATCCACATATTCAATTCTACCACAAGTTGTGAATTTTACGAGAGTAAATCTTTAATTTGATCCTTGAAATTATAAGGTCGAATCAATTTGATATCTGATATTTTTAAAATTCTAAAAACATTCCTGAAATTATCAAAACATTAATCAATTTAGTCCCTCAATCAGAGAACAAGTTGATACGAACCTTATATCTTCAAAGATCCAATTAATCATAGAAATCAAATTAATACGATTTTATAATTTTTGGAATCAAAATTGAAAATTTAATTTACTCAATTTTACTGTTCTGCAGGTTAACTAGTTCTGAGCATCAACCCGTCTGCTCAATTTTAATGGTTGATACGAGCTCACCCGATAGATGTACCCGTTTTGCTATCCCTTTCACTTTGACCCCGTGAAAAATATCATTGTAGTAGTTCCTCCGTGCTAATTAACATATATATATATATATATATATATATATCATATTTGATTAAAGGATATAATTTAAAAAAATAATACAAGAAAAAAAATTATAATTTTGTCAAATTATTTTTATTAACTATTGATATATTAATTATCATAAATGTAAAACGAAATATTTAATAATATAATTGATAAAAAATATTTAATATTATATTAAAAATAAAAAATAATATATAATTTGAAATAAATTTTTTTATAAATGTAAGATATATATATTGAAATGGAGAGATTACCGTTTAAGAGGTGCTAAAACAATGACCAGCAAGAGGAGCGTGATTTGACGCGCCTGACAATGTTGGATAGTGCAGTGTAGTATAAGCTTTCCTTCGATAATATCTTGTTTGTCCGAATGTGACTGACTGCAAAAGCTTTGCAACGTAATAAGGCTGTTTGTCAGAAACCACTGACACTGCTTTAGTCCCTTCCCTACCACCTTCTTTCTTTTCTCTCTCACTTCACTTTCTACCTACAATAGAAGCAGAGAGAAAGCAATAAAGGGTACACAACTGCTTCTTGGCTTTGCTATAAGCTTTGTTTGGGATTTTTAACCGAGATAAAGCTTATTTTCCAGCTTCAATAAGTTGTCGTATTGTTTGTTTGAACGGTTTATAAATTTGTTTAATTAAAATAGAAGTGTTTAATAAATAAATTTATTTTATTAATTTATAAATTTTTTTTATAAGCTAATTTACTTAGTTTATATCTTATTAATTTTTCTTTTATTTTAATCTTAATAATTTAATGAAATTCCTATTTTATATAGATCTCATCAAGTAAACTTTATATTACAAAATCATATAAATATCACATTTTATTTATATTATTTAATAAAAATATTTAAAAATAAAAACCCTATAAATATTTCTTTTTATGTCCTTTTATATTTATAAACCAATTCAAGCATTAATTTTACCGAAGTTTCAAATTCAATGAACTAACTTTTTCAGTTATTACCTATAAACAAAAAAAATTAACTTATCAATTATTTTTGTCAAATGAAATCAAAATTGAATGGTTAATAATAAAATAATTTAGAATAGAACATACTGAAAAGTTGAAAGTATATTACTTCATTACTTAGAGGTGTCATCTAATATGCACCTCTTTTCAGAGGTGCATCCAACACCACATACAAAATTTCCTTTTTATCCCAATTTTTATTTATGAAATTTCTTTCTTGCCCCAACACTTTCCACCCAGCTAGCCATGTGAAACATCTCACTAGCCACCACGGACGACAGTAGCGTTTGTCCTCTCGTCCCCTCCCCCGGCGCCACCACACCGTATCGGTCGTCTTCCACCTTGGACTGTCGTGGAGTCCAGATCCAGACCCGAATCCATCATTCAGATCTTTTCCCTCTTCATCGTGGTGGCCTGCGCCTCTGCGACTGCCCCTGTCGCCATGGCCACCATGACCGCTCAAGCTACAACCACTTATGAAACACTGCAGCTCTATGTCGCTACGTGCCAATTGATTTAAGGCAATTCTTCATGAACCCTAGCTGTATCGTCGTTGTGGAGGATGACGACATCTATGGTGGAAGTCAACAACATCCACGATGGAGGATGTCAGCGTTTGCAATGGTACGTGGCAACAACGATTTGCGTGAAGGCGGTGATGTGATGTCTGCAACGGCACGCGTTGTTGCTAGGCGGTAGTGGTGCAGTATCTCGTGGTGCTGTGCGACTGGTGAGGGAACTATGCTTCCTGTATGTGTGGTGGTGGTCGGAATTCATGGTGGTGGTGGTCGGAATTCATGGTGAAGAGTAGAAAGATGATGATCGTCGGATAACTTATGGTGCCATCGGAAAAAAAAATTACACAAGGACAATATTGTCATTTTATTGTTTTTTTAAGTTTTAATCTCAACCATTGCTTTTATTTATTAATAAATGTGTGGTTGTGATTGAAGGAGCATACTGAACCAAAGTTATGAAGGGTGCATACTAGCATTCACATTACTTAGAAGTTTTAAGTGGGAATCATAGAGATTTCACTTCCTTATTTTGTAAGTCACAACTCACAATGATAAATGAAGTGGAATTAATTAGAAAGATTGTGAAATCATTTACATTCCATTCATCCTAAACTCTAAATTGAAGGATATAAAAAATTGAGAATGGTTGAAGTTTTCATCAAGTAAATCCCCAATTTGATCTCTATATTTGTAAGGTTGTATCAACTTGATTCCTGACATTTTTTAAATTCTAAAAACATTCTCGAAATTGTCAAAAGTTAATCAATTCAGTCCCTTCGATAGAAATCAAGTTGATACTAATCTTATAATATCAGGGACTAAAATGTAAAAAGGATCAAATTAATACGATTTTGTAATTTGAGGGACTAAATTAGCCATTTATTCGATTTTTATCGCACCATCCATCCAAAGATAGTGTTAACCTTTTTTCAACCTCTTTTTTAAGACTGCCTATCTATGGTGAAGAGAGGAAAAAAACATAGACACAATTTTCATTGTGTAGAGAACAGACCCACTAAGAAAAAGAAAAGCTCATGTGAATGCGACAATGGAAGCAAAGCCTCTTCGAATTGTTCCCTCTTCAGACAACACCTCTGGTTTCTCTTCACACAACACGCTTCTTTCTTCATTTGTACCTTTTTAACTCTCTTGTGTTGTTTTTATTTTTCTTTTTTACTTTTTCTCACATTTGTTTGTTTTGTGGTTTTGGTGACCCTCTTGTTTGGAGGGGAAGGAAGTGGACCCCAGAAAAAGAGTGATGATGTTGTTGTTGATGAAGAGAAGAGGGTTGTACTGTTGAAGGAAGAGAACTCCTCTTCCTTTGTTGAACTTGATCTTGGGGTTGGTGCTCATTATACTGCATCACAACCAGAAGCAATAAACCCTCTGGTCAAAGCACGTTACCGTAAGTGCTGTCTGTTTACAGAGACTCAAAGGCGTGAGCTTGACCATCAAGTTCTCATCTTTAACCACTTTGCATGTAACTTCCGTCTTCATCACCACCTTGTGCCTCCTGTTCTCCACACTGCTGCTGCGGTTGCTCCAGCCACTCTTGACTCTACCTTCCATAAGCACTTCCCAACCTATATGTCAGGTTTCTAAAAACTTCTGATCATGCCCTCTTCAATATATATATATATGTGATTTGGGTTTCTGATCATGCCTTATATATAATTTTTTTTGTTAAGATGTAATTGTAAGATATGGGACTTGAGTCCCACATCGTAAGTATGTATGTGGGATTTAGGTGTGGAGTTTACATAGCTTTGGGCTCTTTGATCATAAGGCCAGCTTTTCAGTGTGGGGTTTATATGGATTCGCCAACCATAATTTATAGCTTTTATGGTGTGCTTCTCTCAAGCTTTGTGTCCAATTTATTTTTTATTAATTAGTGAGCTCCACTTTTCCTTGAGTTGGGTTATTGTTTATCAGAGGAAGAGTCAGAGTCATGTTTGATTCTGTCTTGGAATGAATTCCCTGTTTGTTTGGGACTTAATTGTTGGCTAAATTTTGTTTTCCAAGAGTCATCTTTGCTTGTGGATTTTAATTAATATAAGGCACCATTTTTTTGATTTTTTAATATGTTAAAAGGTAGGCCAAATTTCAAGGCTTTTTGATGCTGAAAGTGTCCGTGACTTATATAATTGAAGATAATGATTTCTTACTTGTACTTTTTTGGTTCATTTCTTTTTGTTACAGATTACAGTCATCAAGGTTTTGAGTATGGGAGTGTGATGGATCCTGAACCACATAGGTGTAGAAGAACTGATGGAAAGAAATGGAGGTGCAGTAGGAAGGTAGTGCCTGATCAGAAGTACTGTGAACGGCACATGCATAGAGGTTGTAATCGTTCAAGAAAGCCTGTGGAAACATCTCAAGTTAACTCTCCTTTGACAACAAAGCCTTGTGGCAAGTTACAAACCAAACTAACCTCATCAAACACAGAATCTACAGTTTCAAATCCAAACCCTTTAGGCACTCAACAAACTGACACATCTTCATGTACCCCATCAAGGAGCCACCGTGTTGTCAATACCTCTTTTACTAATAATAGATTGAAAAATGTCACAAGTTCTGCTGATTACCACACCTCATTTTCTCCTGCCACCACCCTTGCTACTGCAATTGCCCCTAAGGTGACCGCTTTCGGTAACATGACTTCAGTTGCTTCAGATAATAGGAGTAGCCTAAGTTTATGCAAGAAAGATAACCAGACCAAGAGCTATATCAGTAACGTCGTCAGTGTTAGAAGTGGTGGGAAAGGAAGTCTTATCTGTGATGGTAATAGCATCTCTACTGGAATAGGCTTCTCCCCAAGGAGCGTTCTTCAAGGTAATATTGGTGAGGTTGCAACAATTTATGTATTTTTGTTTATATATTTTATAGGACTAGAGGATTAAAGTCGATCCATCACCCTTCCTCCCCTACCCCACCAAAACAACAATTCTAAAAGAAGCCAACCTCTCTCACTAAATGGGGTCGGTTACATGGATTATATCACATCATGGATGATACATTCATGAAGCCCCTTGTACCTCAAATGTGTCTTAATAGTCTACCACTGTCCCATTCCTTCCTACAAGCATAAGAAAATTAATAGTAACTTTGTAGGTATGTTCTGTATTGTTTACTGTAATGTATACTACAAGGGGCTCAAATCTAACTTCAAAATTTCTGATGTCATTGATATTAGGGTATTATAATAATTGTGTACTTTCTGATGAGTTAGTCTAGATGGCATTCTCGCAATCCCCCTTCTCAGATGCATTCACATTGCTCATTGTCATAGATGCTGGTCTCTGGTATAGATTTATGTGTTTCACAGGCATGCACCTTTTGTTTTTTGCATGCCTTTGGCATTTTTTGTTGTGCTATTTGAGAATAGCTGTCCTGATCTCCTGTGAAGATTAAGTTCAAAGAAACTTACTCCTCTAGTTTGAATCAGTTGTTGTGAGAGGATGCAAACAAAACGGTGGTAGTCAAGTAGAGTTATGAAAAGACATAGGGTTTTGCAGAAATTGGGTTTTGCAGAAATTGACATGCCGATTATAAGATTAATGTTGAGTACTATTTGCTGTAAGAAATTACATAATCTGCATAAAATTGTAGACATGGTGTGTAAGCAATGTATGATTGATTTCATTTACATATACAAACATTGATATAAAAAAATTGATTGTGATGGAAAAAGCTTAATCCTTCCCATTCCTGCCCATGTTAAATTTCAGTACTTCCCTGAAGTTGTACTTCCTATATTTATTTCATAAAAAATTTTAGTTTGTAAGGTCTCTTCTTTGCATGTTAACCTTGTCTGCAAGGGTAAACTTTTCATCAAAAAGCTAATGGAGCTTTGTTGGTTTTTTGTGTCATTTCAGTTTCTGGTTGCAATAATTCATACCTCAATGACAAAAACAGTATAGAACTTGAACCTGGTCGGTGCCGGAGAACCGACGGTAAGAAGTGGCGGTGCAAGAGTGCTGTTGTTCCTGGTCAGAAGTATTGTGCCACTCATATGCACAGAGGTGCTAAAAGGCGTTTCGCAGAACATGAACCAGCTGCAGCTAATTCTGCTGTTACCATAGCTCGGTTGCCTTACTCTACAGCCACAAGCAACATTCAGAAAGCATGTTGTTCAATTCCCAATACAAATCTTTCCATGTCAATCCCAGCAACTGAACCATTGATAAAATGTAATGAGAAAAGTCCTAGCAGCAGTGACACTGACACCACCATCACTGACACCATGAATGAGTATAGCTATGTTTCTTTCTAAGAAGCTTTTTTAATTTCTTGTAACCTGTTTAATGTTTACACGAACAAGTTAACCTATCAGCATGTTGAGATCAGTTTTGTGTAAATTGAACAACGGTCTCCATGAAGAAAATGTTAATGAGGCCTTTTTCATATAGTCTTCACAATATCTTATGAATTAAATTCCTTGCTTCAACTTATTTTTATGGGTTCTTGCAGCATTGCCCTTTGTATTAAGTCAACTAACGTTTTCTCTCACCTAACTATTTCTTGATTGAAATGATGAAAAGTGAAATGTGCAATTTTATATGTTTATATGAAGCAATGTTCGCAGATTTAGACCTATCAAAATCCTATGCAAGACAAATTATCACTGAATGATGGTTCGTTCTACTATGCACCCATCAAAATGGGGTGCATCCATGCTCTCCCTATGTTGACCATGGGATTGTCATAAAATGTAATAGATGTCAACTGATTACTCCTTGACCAAGTTTTATGTGAAATGTTGTGATATTTGCAAAGAATGTCTGATTTGGAGATATTTGCAAAAGAGGCCTCTTCCACCTCTGCCTCTGCACACTCCAACCACCACCAACCGTCATCACTCCATGGTCAACCGCCATACTCCATTGTTGACTGCCCTTACCACCACCACCACTCCTCCTCTCCGACCCCACGAGGACCAAATTTTTGGTTTTCTCTCAGATTTTCCTATTGGGTATTAGAAGGTCTCAACTTTTTCAAGAAAAATCAAGAACCTAACCATTTGTAGAGAGAGAAAATGTGTGGAGTAGCTATTAATGTAGCACTTAACTTGAGCAACAACAGATCGTATATGTCAGAACTCAAAAGGCATCATATTGTTCAACACATCACAAGTAATTCAAATATATCAGCAAAATTTGACAAGGAAAAACAGAAGCATCAAATTGGAAGTGATGAAAACAATAGAAATAATAGACCTTCAATTATCTCGTAAGATCAAAATACATCTCCAGTTCAGTGGAGAAGTAGTTCTCGAAGCTTTTGAGGCGTTAGTGTTAAAACCCATACATGCTCACTGTCCCGCTTCTCTGCTCTTGGCACTCCACCGCCCTTGGGGCTCCGCCGTCGACAAGTGCGGTGGGTGACGGTGGTTTGGTTCTGCATTTGTGATGGGTTCAAATGGGCGTTTTGACTAATTTGTAAATATCAACATTTGAGGGTTTATTTTTACAAAATCCAAAAACTTGCTATACCAGGTCAGAAAATGGCACCCCAGCATGATAGTATATTCTGAAAGAAAATAAAGATTTTGGCGTCGCCCGGACTCGAACCGGAGACCTTCAGTGTGTTAGACTGACGTGATAACCAACTACACCACGACACCGTTTGAGATAGAAGTTTCATATATTTGTAAACATATGACTAATAATTACATTTATCCTTGTCATGGATAAGCGACTATACAGTTTGTTGAAATCAGTTTCATGCAATTGAACTCTACGAGATATATAAATAATATTTAGAGTGCATAAGAATTTTTGCTTATTACTATCAAATCTGCATTGAAAAAACCTTAGAACTGCCTTTCTCTCTGATCCTTCTCTTTCTTTCGCTCTTCCTTCTTCCTTTTCCACGGGATGAGGTGGTTTTGGATCATTTTTGGGTCTGGAATCACCCATTTACATCGTTTTTCTCTCCTTTTATCTAAATAAGTGATTTTTCCATATAGATCTGATTTTACTTTTGTGTTTTTTCGTGATTTCATCTTCTGAGTGCGGCATTGTTTGGTTTCTCGTTTTGTTGCGATGTTCATTTGGTTCAGATTGACAGATCAGCTTCGATCCATTATAGCTTCAATCAAGACTTAGACGTCAACGTTACAGATCCGGATGCATGGATATTTCGGTCACTTTAATTTTGTTACATTTGTAGGCATTTTGCCATTTTATGCTATTAACCTGGGTGCTGTGAGTTTGTTCACAGATTCATCCTTTTTGGATTTTAACGAGGCTGAATTTGTGTTGTTTTCGATATATTTTACCAATTTGAATAAATGAATATCTTTCTTTAGTAAAAAAAAAATTTTTTTTGCTATTAGGCAGGGGCATCCGTACAAAGTTGACAACTTATTATCCTTCTAGTAACAGTGTGTTTTGAACTGTGTCAAAGACAACCCAAAATCATGTCCAATATGAAGCTACTCATTGTAGCTTATGAGTTCCAAAAGCACTTATAGTCTTTTCCCACCTTGATTCCAAACAGACACTAAGAAGCATTTCTAGAATCCGACATTCTTTACCGTGTATTTGGATGAGGTAATGTTAAAAGATGAAATATTTATAAAGCGTAATTAAAATACATTATTCTAAAATACCTTGTTTGGATATAAAAATGTGGAGGATTTAAAAAATGAATGGATTTTATAGATATTTCATTTAAACTAATTTTAAGGGAATTTTAAATACCACCTTAAACCTAGGAATTTGAAATTCCTTTGTGCTCTCTAATGTGAACCTAATTTCCGGATCACCACCGCTTGTCGTCGGACCACCATCACCTGCCGCCTGCCATCACCGTCGGCCGCCGGACCACCGCCGCGGCTACCTCCACCCTCTTTGTTTTTTAAGGATAAAAAAATTATTTTTTCATATTTATTCATAACCTTCATTTAATTTTACTCTATCCAAACAAAGGATTTCAGGAATGAAGAAATTTAATTATTGTGTCGAAATAAAATATTTTAAAAATGAAGGAAATCTAATTGAATTCCCTAGAATTTTAAATTCCTTAAAATTTTAGATTCCCTCATCCAAACATAGTGTCAGAGGGTGAGTGGAAATACTTTTTTCAGGGAAATAACTACTTTTTTAAAGATAAAATATGTGTTTAACTCGAAATGTTTAGTGAACTTAATTAAAATAATTTTTATCAAAAATTGAAAAGAAAAGTTTTTAATATAATTTGAAAGTTTGAATGATATGAAAAAAAAAGCTGTTTGATTTTTTTGAAATCAGGAGATTAATACAATTGAATTCAGCCAAATATTTTTTTCCCAATTATTTCATATCTCTTTAATCTAATACATAAAAGTTGTTTTTTTTACATAATTTAAACAAAATAGATTAAAACTAAAGAAAATGACTAGAAAATAATAATGCAAAAGAAGCCAAATACTTAAATGCTTGCAACTTGCAAGTAGTCCACAGATATCTATCAGTATTGCTATGTCAGCCGTTTACGGAAATTAAGCAATCGGTCAATTTTCCACTAAACCACTGAACTGAAGCCAGGTCGATATCCTATCTTTAGATTCTTTACCCTTTATATCATCAGTTAACAAATATAAGCATAATACAAAGAAGATCAAGCACGAAGTCGTTGTAGTATAGTGGTAAGTATTCCCGCCTGTCACGCGGGTGACCCGGGTTCGATCCCCGGCAACGGCGTTTCTACTTTTTTATTTTGTTTGTTTTTCTCTCATTTTTTTATGGCAATCGGTAAAGCTTGAACGCTGGCTGGCACTGGCAAGCTCTCCGTGCGGTACACGTGATACCATACACTTCACTTCCATTTCAATTCACACACAGGTTACCATCTCTTTCGCTATTTATTTAATTTTTTCTTTTTGTTTCTCTCAGTTTTTCTCAACTTCTGACCTTAATTTGTTCATCATTCACAATGACGTTTCTGATAACTTGTTTTCGGTGTGATTTATGAAGACCAGTGGCTACTTTCTAATAATAATCAACTTCAGTAATAATATTAATGAACTTCAACATACTCAAACACTTGTGATCATTGATGTTAAAGCCGGCCCGGACATCAAACTGGAAAAAGTCCTGGTTTAGGTTTACCCGGTTTGATTGGTTCAAGGAAGGTCTGATCGGATGATATATATGACATGTAATACTGTTATAACATGCAATACTAAAAAAATGTAAGAAAAATGATCAAAACACACTAGATCAATGTGTTTTGTTATTCTACATTGTCAGATGAGACGAATAGCTAGGCAGACCAATAGCTTTTGTTATTGTTCACTGCCGCATTATGAAGGAAATATTGTTATATCTGAAATACAGAATTAACCAGCCAATTAGGTTTTATCTTTATTGTTTCACTTTTCCAGTTTTTTGTTTTTCAGTTTTTAAATTTTGAATTTGACTCTCTAGAAAACCGTCCAGATCCGGTTTAATCCGGCCCAACCTGGTCCAATCGGATTTTTGACCGGCTCAAAACGGTTCAAAGCGATCCGACCATAGAAACGGTTTTGATCCCTAATCAAGACCGGACAAGAGCCCGGTTCGCGGTTCAACAGGTCTGACCGGTCGGTCCGGTCCGATTTTCATAACACTCCTTGTGATGATTAATTAAAATTAATGATTTTTTTTAGTTTTGTTTTTTTACTAAAACCGTGGGTTGCCGATTTTCGTTAAACATTCACAAGTGATAAACATAAAATCTGTGTTCAGGTTGATTTTTGGTCTTAAAATTGACAAAAGCAAATCCAAATTAATTCATTTTGATTAGTTTGGGTGTTTTCTCGAGAGTGGATCCTCTGATATTGAAAAAAACATACGGAAATTATGTTTTTAATCCTCATCACTCAATCACCTTATCCCCAATTTTAAGCAGTCTCTCTATCTCCTTTAATATATTAGTTAAGGGGTTGAGATTCAACATGAGAAAAAATAATACGAGAGGATCCATTCCCGTATTTTCTCCCCCTCAACTTGCCTAACCCAGTCCCATTATAAGAGGGCAGGCTGTACCGCTAGACAACAGGGAACAGATCCCCTCATGTTATTTTTTTTTACTTTGAATCTCAATCACTATTCTAATATTTTGAAGTGAAAGAGTGTGTTTAAAATATGAAAAATGAGGGATAAAAAATTGAATGATGGGAATTAAAAATATTAACCAGTATGTTTTTTTCCTAATATGAAAGGATCGACTTCGGTAAGAACGTGGTACATATTTATAAGCACATGATCTGTCTTGTGTCATCCCGACAGAAGACCCTATAAGTCACGCGATTTGCATGTTGGATCGTTGTTGGTTCATTCACGTCATTGTACTTTGAAGATTACTCAAAAGAGACAGATTTGATTCTGCTGCTTCATTTTATTCTTGTTCTATGAACGTATTCAAAATAACCAAAATATTTTAACTATGGCGTTGTAAATAGAGGTTGTTCAACTTGAATGAAATATTTTACCCGAGCCTACAAGTTACAACCAACCAAAATCAAGTGAAAATGAAGCATATATAATGATTATTGTATTAGTATCGAATACATATCGTTAGATACTTTTTGATTAGTTTTAGCTTAAATTTTTATTTTTTATTTTTGAATTTTTGAACTAATACAAGAAAAATCCCATAAGGATTAGATCAATGCTAATATTTTGTAGTCTATAATGAATATATTGACTAATGAAACATTGGTAACTCTTTAATTTAAGCACCGTTTAATATTACCTTAATTTCCAATGCTATAACTCAATTTGAATTCTTAACTCTCTTGTAGTGGGTTATACAATACCACAAAGGATTTAAGAACCTCTACAACTTTTCACTCTAATACTAAAATCCAACTTTGTTTCTTAACTTACTTTTAATGGATCTCATAATAAATTATCTTTGTATTGATTCCAGTGTTATCATATTTTTTTTTTTTGGTAAGAACTATTTTTATAGTCGAACCCTTCTCCACCTTAACATCGATGTCAACTCCCAAATGATACAAATTGTAGGAACCTATTCTTACACAAACTAGCATGGGAGATGATCTAAGATTTACTGTATCCAAGTGTCAATGTCATGTCCCTTAAGGTGTCCATGTCCGTACTTCCTAGGTGAAAAGATCTTGAATAAAATTTAGTATGAATTGCAATTTTGAATTACTATAGTAAAAATGCATATCTCGAAGATGACTGATCATGGTGACACTAACAGTCTGCTTCGTTCTAGTTTGGTCATTGATTTGTTAGAAGCCAATGTGGTGCGAGTTTACTGCGGTTTGGGTGCCTTGGCATGAGCAGCTAGGGCAAGGCACCATATATTGGGGGTGGGGTTTGGCAAGCTATCATCATCAATTTATCTATAAAGCACAACGAAATATGCATTTCGCAGATATTGAATTGAATTAAAAGTATGCTCCAACTTCAAAATTTCTTATCATACTTGTTATGTTTGAAGAGGATTTTTTGTCCTGCTTGGATGCATTTCTCTAGAAAAATTTAGACGACCAAGATAGTCAAAGGAAAGATTCATACAAACACACAAGATCGAAGGAATATTTGTGAAACAGGTGCATTCGCTCACTCCAAATCGCCTGTGGTATTATTTTCAACAAGGGCAGTGCATAGTTTCATTCCAAAGAACATTTTTTCTCGAATGCTTGCTGCTCTTTGCGACACAAGTCAAATTCATTTGTATGGTAGTACATGCAACCAACATAATCATCCATCTCCTTGGTGCACTTTTGGTGTAGATCCTTAAGACTGCAGAACAAGCATTTAATCAGTATCATATAGAAATAAGTCACTAGAAGCCGTGTGTAGTTGTGTAGATAAATATTGTTGAGGAGAAAATCCATAATATGTAACAGAGAATACATCACGCAATGATAGAAAGCCATAAATACTTATGAGCAATCCAGCTGAATTTTTTTTGTAAGGGGTACATAATGATGCAGACCTTGAACATCTGGGCCAAATAAAGAAGCAAGTCAGCTTACCAAAGGATGATGGGCCCACAGGTTTGAGTGCATGCAAGGGGTCCAAGAGGTATTTGGTACAAAAATGTAGATAATAAGAACACGGGTAAAGATGTAAACTCTCCCAAATAGTTAGTTAGGCCATGATGATTATGTTTTGAGGGAGGGATGGGAGAAGGAATTAGTCTTGCTTTTGCGGCTTTGTGCTTGGACAGAAGGAGAACTTTCTCCATGTGTGGGGAGAGCCTTAGCTCTGAGGAGGACTGATAGGAACCCAAATCAGCAAAGGAAATTCACACACAAATAGCTCAACAATTGAAAAGGAAAACTGAGTATTATTACTGAAATAAAAGGAATACAGTGGAAGATAATTCCAACTGCCACAGGGCAAAGCTCCTACAGAGAAGAGATAATACTCTTTCCGCCCAAAACCCTAAGGTTCTCACCAAAATAATCCAGAATGCCTTTCTTTCTCTCCTCCCTACCTATATAACAGACTCAACCCTCTTTTCTCTCTCCTGTAACTAACTTCCCTCCTTCCCCATTTCCCACCTAAGGTGATTCTATGTGGGCCCTTATAAATTTGTGCCTGGAACCTATCAATAGCGCCTCCTTTAAATTCTGCCTTGTCCTCAAGGCATAGAAAAGAAAACAGTTCTTTAATAGCTGCTGCCAATTCACTTCTTCCCAAGTAGCTTCAGCCTTCCAACGAATGAGCCACTCCATCATTGTTCTGCCATTACACTTCCTCTCCCTGTATGCAAGTACTACTTTAGTAGGGTTCAGTGAACTAGCCCACCAAGATGAATTACAAGAGCTGGAACCACCATCTCTGTCATGCTTAGACCAGAAACCTTCACTACTGCTGTCATGATAAATGAGCTGCTACCACATTATAATTAACCGGTTCCATAATTTCTTCCTGATTCAATGTCATTCTTCTACCTGCAGAAAGTGTACCGAAGACCAAAGCAGATATTCCATTTCTTCCAACTGAAAGATCCTTTGCCATATCAAGCTCAGCTTTAACTCTAGAAACATCCCACTTTTTATGTTGGCTGCAATCAAACATTGCCACCCTTACTAAATGAAGTAGGTTTGCACCAATATGAATATGAACACCAGGAAGTAAGGCTTTCCGTGCATTAGTACATCTTTCTAGAAACTCTTTTGAATATTTTATATTGGTAGATGCTTGCAGCGTCAGAGCCAATGATTCAGCTGCAATGTCTGTGTCCAAGGAATTCCATCCCTGCCTCAGAATTGCATCACAATAAACCTCTTTTAATGTGTTACTGGTTTGAACAAACAAGGAATCTATTTTCCCTTCTTCAATAGCTCTACCATCTTCATCTTTGACAACCCATAAAACTGTTGCGGGAGTTAGTTTTACTAACCTTTTAATGGCATTATATGTCTTTCCCGTGGCAATGCATTCCAAATACTTGCCCAATGATACAAATGCTATACGCACAGCTTCAAAGTGTGTTAGTGATAGAATTGGATCAGGAAATACAGAAGTTACGAACCCCTGATTAAAGTCTCCAACATTCTGAAGTGGGCTAGGTAGGTCTTGGCTTGGCCCCAATAAAAATACACCTTGAATTCTGACTTGGTCTAGATGTACATGTATAATGTTATCATCAAATTGGGCCTGACCCATTAGGGTTGGAGAGATTCCCAACTTATAGATGACCCCATCAGTTCCCCTTTCTTTCTCCTTCGTCAGCGTCGGCTCTCCATTGCATTCATCCATGACGGTTCTGTCCATAGCAACCCAGTGGTCGTTGAAGGTGAACGAACGTCTGGCGGTTTCAGCTCGGGAAAGCTCGTTGCAAGTAGGTCGAGGTCCGGCGACTTTAGCTGCGCACGGGTCGTCGCACTAGGCCGTTATCCGGCGACTTTGGTGGTGGTGGGGCATGGCCGATCCAACCGCACATTGATCTCTGTGGTTGCCACCCATGGTTGCCCTGCCAGTAGAGACCCACTAACCACTACCTGTGAGTTAACATCCGGCGGCTTTGGTGGCGGTAGGGCCGTCGCGAGTGTACTTGCATCTGGCGGTTCCAGCGGTGGTGTAGGAGCAACCAGATTCTCTGTTATTCGGATCTCTTCGACCGCCACACACAAATTGGCGTTCGCCAGTCCCGGTGCGTGTATTTGATCGATCAAGCTCTTTGAGACCCATACTTCAGAAGCTTTCACTCCCTCGCGCCTTCTCCACTCTCCCTTTGCGGCGCCCATATGGATAGTTATCTCCCCTAGCTTTGGTTGTTCCCGCGTCTCCTTTGCCTGCTTCATCTGCTGAGAATGGATCTCGTCAATTCGACCCACAAACCCATTATTGTTTGGGTTTTTCGATAGTGAACGAATCTCCGATTCTTCATTCCCTTTTTATGATGCTGTTTTCTCTCATCCACCATTTTCCATCATCTTCTCGCAATCTTTCCGTTTCTGGCCCAGCCTTGTTATCATCGCCACCAGTTTCTCATGATTTTCGTTTGCCTTGGATTGCATCGCTATAAGAGTCATTCTGATGCTGGTCAGTTCCTTCTGTAGAGCTGCCACCCTTGCTTTCATTTTCCTCGGTAGCCTCCTTGTCCATAATGCGCTGATCCTTCAATGAAAAGCACTCCCTCAACGGATCCGGCAGGCCAGACCAGTTTGATAGGAACCCAAATCAACAAAGGAAATTCACACACAAATAGCTCAACAATGGAAAAGGAAAACTGAGTATTAATACTGAAATAAAAGGAATACAGTGGAAGATAATTCCAACTGCCACAGAGCAAAGCTCCTATAGAGAAGAGATAATACTCTTTCTGCCCAAAACCCTAAGGTTCTCACCAAAATAATCCAGAATGCCTTTCTTTCTCTCCTCCCTACCTATATAACAGACTCAACCCTCTTTTCTCTCTCCTGTAACTAACTTCCCTCCTTCCCCATTTCCCACCTAAGTTGATTCTAAGTGGGCCCTTATACATTTATGCCTGGAACCTATCAAGGACCCTTTGGGGGAATCCTTATTTTCCTGTTATCTCTATCTTCCTTTTCTGTTTTAAGTTTCAGAAATAAGTATTTCCATACTTGGTGTCTTTTCTTCTTTTTCTGGTTACTATAATATTCAGATTGCATCACATAACATCTCAAATAAATCATAAATAGTTGTGTCTATCTTAGAGCAAACATTTAATCAGCTATAATTTAAAAATGAATAATAAAAAATCAATCTGTATCTTTATGTACATTAGAACTTTTATGGAAAAATTACATTATTTGCAACAGTTAATGCAGCAGGCAGTGATAATGACCACAGATCTTTCATCTCCAACAAAAAGAAAGGTTCGTTCAAAGGCCAAGGAGCCATCCAATAAATCTTCCAATCAGGTGTTCATCGCGTTTTAAATAAACAAGGTCCAAAAGAATCAGGAGCCTCATTACTTCCAATATCTGAAAATACAGAGGAATGCCAACTGCAAGCAGCAGTTGGCGGACAACAATAGGAGTTTGAAACATATGGTACATATTGATGGTTGCTATTCTCGTTATTACTTTTCCATCAAACATATGGTACTTCCAAGTAGTGAGATGTTCTAATTCCAATAACAAATTACCAAAGGCACTAGTTATGAACAACATTGCAAGATCCATGGATCTGGTAATAAAAGGGTAAACTCAGCAATAAAAAGAGATGGTGAACCCTCATGACTAGTAAATATGCAAACAACCACAAGATACTTTCATGTAATAATTAATAAGGCAGTCCAAACTTCCAAAACAACTTCTAAGTTCTAACTTCTAATACAGCATAGCAAAGAGCTGTATTCCATTTGTTTCTAATATCAACTAAAGTATCCTCGTTCTATATATCCATTTATTAAGTAGACAAATAGAAGGGGGGAAGTACATGACATTTTTTTTTCATTTGCTTAAAGGTAGAGGATAGGAATCAATAGAAGATGTCAGCTCTCCACAGTCCACAGTAATGCACTTTTTTTTTGGTAAAACACTCGGACTTATTCTTAATCTTCTCATCAGAAATAAGATAACTACGAACTGCAAAAAGATGAGAAAAAGTTGGAATCAACACTCATCCAGGCTTTTGGTCCCATTATGTTTGGGAGGATGGCAAGGAATGGAATGGCAAAAACTAATAAAAGTGTGTTTGGGAGTCAGTATAAAGGATGGAGTGGGGTGGAACCCTCTCTTGCTACTCAAAGCCGAGGGAATGGCATGGCTTTTAGTGAGAGTCTCCTCCTTTCCTTCACCAAACAATTAATCAAGAGAGTGGCATGGATCCTTCCATTCCATTCCTTGCCCTTCCATTCCATTCTTATTAGCAACCCTTTCACTCCCTTTAAATCTCCCAAATATACCTTAGACAACTCATTTTTTTTGTCCCTCTGTTTGAAAACAATGACAGTATTCAGATAATAATAATACAAAACAAATTGTTGTACTAAATCACTTTTCGTTCAATAAATGCAGCATCCTTTGAAGCAATTCAGTTAGAATTGGAATCCAGACTTCATCATGAAAAGAAAAATCCATGTCACTTGACTCTAACGTAACACGTTATTGCCAACTAATTGAAACCCGGTTAAATTTCAAATATACAGTTAGTAGTCTGGATTTGTATTGCAAAATCTTGTTTTCATTTAAAAATTCTTGAAAGAAAGATATCACTATCATTTATAAATAAACATCTCTGAATCTCATAGATATTCAGCACTCTAATCAAATTAGAAGCATGTAAAAATCAATCTGTTTAAGATAAGTCATTAGCACTCCACTGGAAGAAAAGTCCACCCACTACAATTGCAAATAGGCACTTAAGTGCCATAATGCCTGTCAATGTCAGAGAAAAAAAATTGAGGTACACTCAATAAAGATTCAATTTGCCGAACTTCCTTCACCAAGGTCTTAGTACCTCGTTCGTATATATTAAAAAAAGGGTTTATGCTACACAATCAGAAAACGATAACCAGAATTTTGACATAATCCAGCTAGATTAAAGGGTGACTGTTGTTAGATAGAAATATAGTGGTAGGGGCGACTCACCCATCCAAGAGTCGACAAGCATGCAAAATCATTCGGTCAAAAATTCTGGCAAAATAGTTTTGGGTGGCTATCATGCATTTTTGAAAGAATAGCATGTTCACTGAATGCCTTACTAAGTTAAGGTTCTGAACACAAACGACAATCCCAATAAACAGTCCAAAATATACAAAAAATGAAACAGAAGATCGGCGGACAAATACACACAATGAGGGTTAACAAAGTCAGTCCAAGGCTTCTGATTTACATGTAAGAGTGGTAAAATATGAAACAGACAAACCTAAGAAAAAAGAGCTTGAATATAATTTGAGTAATGCTACTCCTACTCGCACAACCAATCTCAATACAAAAGAGGGAATTGTGTTCTTTATAATACAAATGGGTGTGCGTTAATGCAAGTAGCTTTACTGATATAATTCCATCTTCTTAGTTCTCACATATCACACTACTAAAGTGCGTTTGGAAGAGCTTATTTGAGCTTATAAGAATAACTTATGAAAAAAAAAAAATTTATGCAAATAGTTTATGATTTTACTATACCCTCTTTTTAGCTTATTTCCCTAATCTTATCAGAGAAACTTAAGAAAATAAATTGTTTTTAGCTTATTTGAAAAGAAAAAAAAATTATTGAATAAGTGCTTAATTAAGCCGTTTAACACACCTACATTCTACAAAATACTCTCATTGCTACTATAGCCACCTCAAACAGATTGGGGTGCAGGAATCATTCAACAATTGAAAATTAAAAAAAAAATCAACAAAATCAACAAAATTTCATTTCAATTTGTCCCTAACATTTTCTCAAACAACAAACAAAAGTCAAGAAAAATCATCAAATATAACATTAAAAAAAATCTAAAAAAAAAACTCACAGGCCAAGGACGCAACGGGTAACTTCGCGGCCTCGATCGAGACACTTTTCAGGGTTTTGATCTTTCTTCTTGCATTTCAGGAACTCCACGTTCTCCGCGTGGCACCTTATCCCAATGTGCTTCGACGACGCCATCAACACCGATGACGTTGGGATCGGGTTCCCCGAAGCATCCACAGCGCTCGACATAGCCAATTCGATCCTTCAAAACACCAACTTCATCAGTCACATTCTGTTTGGTTCCCGAGAAAATGAAAGAAAATAATACTACTTGGAAAGGGGAAATCAAATTGCAAAAAAGAGCTAATCATTTGAACCCTTTACCTTCAATTATACTATTTTCTAGTTGTTTTGGCCAAGAGAGAAGGGAGAAAACCAATTGAAGATTAGGGCAGTGTTTGTGAGTAAGGGTCAGTACTTGCAATAGAAATTCAAGGGCGGAAATGCTAAAATGCGCCGTGAGTGAATAAGAAATACAAGGGTATTCTCGCACTTGCGATGAAGATTAAATTTTGAGTAAATACCCAATTTGATCCCTGAAATTGTAGGGTCGTATCAACTTAGTCCCCCACATTATCAATATTTCAAAATAATCCTTGAAATTGCAAAATGTAGCAAATGCATCCCTGACATTATTCACTTAGTTTCAAATGCATCCCTGACATTACTAACTTAATGTCATTATAGTCTATGCAAATACCAACGGAGGGACGAATCTGATTAATTTTCTGCAATTCCAGGGATCATTTTGAAATATTGATAATGTGGGGGACTAAGTTGATACGACCCTACAACTTCAGGGACCAAATTGAATATTTACTCCTTTGGGACAAAATTTCAACAAGGGTTTTGCAATCCAAAGTTATTTCGGAGTAGTATTTTTTTTTTTTTGTTAAAGTAATAATTTGATCCCTATATGTGATACATATTTTTCATTTATTTCATATACGTAAAAAATTTGAAAATGAGTCCCTATATGTGTAAACGTTAGCAAATATGGTCTCTACATGTGCAAGCGTTAGTAAATTCATCCTTGTCAGCAAATTTTTTTTGTTTAGGTTTAGGAATCAAATCAAATATTTATTAAATGAAGAATTTGTGTCACGTATAGAGACTAAATTATCACATTAACCTTTTTGTTTTTGGTGCAAGAGTAGTATTCTCTTTTAATGCAAAAAACATGAAAATTGAATAAGTCATTGGATTGAGAAATAAAATAACATTAAAATAGATAATTATAAATTGTTCAGAGTAATATTTTAGGCAAAACTTCTTTAGAATGGGTTTGTATATAAAATGAACAAATAAAAATGAATTTACCTTTAACTAATTAAACGTGAATTCTTACTTTCTCGCTTTAAAAATAAAGGGAAAAACTCATCGAAAGAGAGCAAAAGTGTAAAATGAAAAAGTAAGGATGTATCTATCCTTGATTAGTTAAGGTGCATTGAGATCTCGACCCACTTTAACTAATCAATGGGTAGATACATCTTACTTTCTCACTTTACATTTTTAGTCACTTTAGAGGAGCTTAATCCAAAAATAAATTCATCTTAGAGAAACATTTTTTAGTATTTTTAGATTCTATAAGAATTTTCCCATTTCTATAGGGCATAGAGAAAAACTTGAAGAACTAAATTTTGAGAGATTGCAAAGCCAAACTCTGAGTTACCAGGCCCAAAACGCGTTATTACTTTTCCTCGTAAGACTTCAACCCCCAAAAAGTGATTGTTGTTTGTCTATGGAGGCCATCATGGTGGATTTGTCCGATAAAATCTGAAGTCATCCGCTCTTTTGTGGAGGACCGAACCTCATATGCTAAACAATCATTGATTTATTCTTTTTTTTATTTATTTTTCAATTTAACAATTAATCAATGATCCAGATTACAGGAAGACCAATACTCAACCTCGAAGTTAGAGGACCTTAGTCTTACCCGGATTTTCCTAGCTTGATTGTGGAGGCTTGTAATGACTTGGGTTTCTGGTGGTCTATTGGAGGTGTCATAGTTTTGAGATCATTGACGATGGCTAGCAAGGTGGGGTTCGGTCATTGAAAGGAATCAAGTGTTATTATGGTATAATTATTCAAAAAGGAGTAGTAATTTGCAAAATACAATACTTATTGGGTTAGTTTTCAAATAACATAAAATTAGGCTCCAAAAGCAAGCCCACATCTAATTGCAGGTTTTTACAAGAGTGTGTGGATCCACAGTAAAGTAATGAGGTGGATAATATCACTCATTTTACAAAGATATCGTTTGGGTAAACGACTTATTCAAACGCTTATATAAAAAGACTTTTTATGAAAAGCTTTTATACCATTAGCTTCTTTTAAATTAAGTTATTTACACTTTTTTGATTTAGGAGAGAAAGTGAGAGGAAAGAAAGTGGAAGAAAACAGAGGAAAGGGAGAAAAATAGTAGAAAATGAAATAATTGTTTAGTTGTTTGGCAGGACGAAAAATGAAAGGAAAGAAAACAAAATAAATTATCTCCTTTTGCTTGATTGTTTAGAAAGTGAGAGGGAGGAAAAAACATATATGTGAAATGTCAGAAATACTCTTAAGTACAAATAGGATGTAATAAGATCACACATCTGGATCCCCTAACGTGCGCGCCCGAAAGGCACCATCTTCTGCGCCGTCAGATCAATCGAACAACCCAGATGGCGCCACATGTCCTTCCCGTTTTAAAAAAAAATCAAAATCAAAACTTAAAAAACAAAAATACAGAGGTTCTTCATCCTCCTAAAAAGCCACGTGCACACTTTGTTCCAGTCCTCCACAGCCGTCCCTAACCGCCACCGTCTTCCATCACTGCACTGTCATTTATTTTTTGGCATTTTTTATGAATTTTCATAACTTATGAAATACACATAAATACACACAGGTCTGCGATTGAGCAAACATTGCAATAAAGCCAAGAAGTCAACAGAAAGGGAGTCGTCAACAACGTCAAGCATCCTAATTGTACACTAAGTTGTTCAACACTAAAATTAAAGAAATGGAACACTAGGTCTGGCTACTTGGGGCTACTAATTATACAACTACAATAACAAACTTCTTAATCATGATACAACAGCCGAGATCTACGAATGTGCAACAGTAAAAAGTAAGGAAATGGCAAAAGAATTTGGTGACGGCGGTCGAGGCAGTGGTGATGGTCGAGTCGACAACGGTGGCTGATGGTGAGGAAGATCCCTACTGCGGAGTATCTGACGAACCTCTACATTTTTGTCTTTTAAGTTTTGTTTTTTATTTTTTTTTAAAAGAAAAAATGAGTAAATACCCAATTTGGTCATTGAAATTGTAGGGTCGTATCAACTTAGTCCCCCACATTATCAATATTCCAAAATGATCTTTGGAATTGCAAAATGTTAATCAGGTTCGTCCCTCCATTGATATTTGCATGGACTATAATGACATTAAGTTGGTAATATCAGGAAGCATTTAAAACTAAGTGAATAATGTCAGAGATGCATTTGCTAATGGATCCAAATGGAGGGACGAATCTGATTAACTTTTTACAATTCCAATGATCATTTTGGAATATTGATAATGTGGGGGGACTAAGTTGATACGACCCTACAATTTCAGGGATCAAATTGGGTATTTACTCAAGAAAATATAGATGGGCACATGGCGCCTTCTAGATCGTCTGATTGATCTGACGACCCAGAAGATGGGAAAGGCAGGGTGCCTTTCCCGCGCGCACGTCAAGGGATCCAAATCCTAAGGTTATGCATGATTACGTCTTTTCCCCCTAAATCTCTCTTCTGCCCTCCCCTTTTCTTCCCAAGCCCAAGGGATTAACTTTTTCACATGCGGCTCACAATTTTTTTTCCTTTCATGTTCATTTGTCAACCAAACGAGGGAAACTCCCTTTTTCTCTTACTTTTCTTCCTATCTTTTTCTTTCCTTCTCCTTTACCTCAAAACAAACACAATGTTAGTGTTTGGATACATGCTTGAAGAAACGCTTTCAATGGGGAGGGAGATACAAGTTGAGAGATAATTGAAGGTGAGAGATGTAGGGTTCTGTAAATGTGAAAAATCGCTTCCCGTCATGTTGAATATAAACTTTCATATAAGGCTTTCTAAGAAGTTTAAAAAATTGAATCCATAAAATAGGCTAAAAATAGTTTTTGGGATTAATAAGTTACTTATTTAAACTTACTCATATACTTTTTTTTTTTATGTAAAAACATTGATATCAGTATAGAAACTCTAATAAGTTGTAATCTATGCTATTCAAGCAGGGCCTAAGGGCCCATTTGGATAAGCTTAAAAAAAGAGTTTTTAAGATATTTGTTGTAGGGACATTATTGTCCAATAAATTATGATCGGTTCTCACTCTCTCTCTTCTATTGCATCTCCTTTTGTTAGAAGCTAAATATTGTAGCTTATTCAAAAAGCACCAAAATGTGTTTTTTTTTACTTGTTTTGCTTTTTTTTAAAAGCTCATTCAAACACTCATATTTTTATAAAAACCACCTTCATTTTTAAAATAAGTGTTTTTTTTCTAAAAGAAAGGGTCATCGAAACGGGCTCTTAAGTCACCTTGGATGAACAAAACAAGGAGAAAAGATTTAAATAGAAAAGAAATAAACAAAAAGCATATAAATTTGACCACTTCCTAACCTAAATAATAATAACAATAATAATAATAATAACTACATATATGTGAAGGAATATCTTGGTATCTAATTTTTATTTTTACAAAAACTGCCTTCATTAATTACCCATTTAAAGATTTAAAGACAAATATTAAAGAGAATAAAATTGTAATTTCATCTTATTACTTATTTAAAAGTTTATATATATATATATATATATATATATATATATATATATATATTCAAATAATCTTCATTACCATTATTTATTTATCTATAAAAAAATAAAAAAATATGAATTAACAAGTACACAGTGGTAGTCAATACACTAACAACATGAAAAAATAGGACAAGAAATAGAGGATTGAGGGATTCATTAAAGGTAACTTTGACTATTGGATTAAATTGACTAAATCTCTATTTTAGTCCTTGAAAGATGAGACGCCTGTCCATTAGTCTCAATACCCCTCATTTGGTTCCTGAAAGATCATTTTGTATATCAGTTTGGTCCCCAAACCCTGTTACATTAGTCCCTAGTTGGAGATCGAACTGATAGACATATTGCCCTTTCAAGAACCAAGTGAGGGATTTTCATTTTAAGATACTCACAGAACCATTGGTACATGAACCATCAAGTCTCAAGTCCAAGAGGTATCAAACTTAAAAACAGAATAAGGCAAAATGCCAGGACACTCGACAACTTGAAGTAGTAAATGCAGAAACATACACATGCAAACAATATACACATCTTGATTAAGCATACCAACATATAATTTCACGAAAGCACTAAGCAGAGGCAAAACGCGTGCATTTTACCCAACAGCAAACAAGCCATCGAGATAGACACTAAGAAGCAGCAAACCATACACAAAAATGAATCATAAACTAAAAAATTGTGCAAAAACACATGATTTTCATTCAATATTATCAACACAAAAATACAGATTAAGGAATACAATAAGTATTACCAATCCATGATTAGTCCAAGAATGCATAAGTTGATAAAAATTGCAAAAGTCCTAATGTCCTATTGTTTTGGTTAGTTCAAATTTAATAATTAGTTCAACATAGATTTTTATCTCTTTGAGCTTGTTATTGGGTAAACGGTGGAACCTCCATTGTTAAGGTTTGTAAAAGCTTGAAATTTGGGATTTTTGTATATAAGTCTAGTTCTATCAAATTGGTTGATTAATTATGTAATTAGGATAATGAGTAACATGTTTATGAAGTCAATTTTATGAAATTTTGTCTTGATGATAGTTAATTGCAAATATTGAAAGGTTAAGATTTTGATATTGAGACAACCCATTCTTAGGAGGTCCCATTGGTGACCCCACTTATAATTATTAGAGTTATAGCGTAGCGTAGTAGTATAAAATTTGCGAAAATATTAAAATATACAATGCATACTAATACCACAATAAAAGTATATATTCATAATAGTGTTGGCTCCATCAGTAGAGCCGACAACATTAATACCAAATATAAAATACTTCAGAGTACGAAATAAATAAAAACTAAAAACATAACATCAGAACAAAATGCACTCCGACTTCATCTCTTGGCGCTCAAGGTTCCCCAGCATTGGGATGCGAGGCTCTCCCGCCGGCATCAGGCTCAATAGGTATTCCGTCAATCTCCTCTGGAAACTCCTCATCAGGGTCTTCTCGTACAGTCGAGAACAAAAAAATACAACATAGAAAAGTACAGGGGATAAGAAACAGTAATATGTCATACATGGGAAAAACAACGATATAAATAATCTATCTAGGTAGCACACTCACAAACACGACAGTTACAACCAAACGACTTTCGAACAATTTTTCCCTTAACTATTGTCCCTCACACTCATGCAACTAACGACTATATGGACGCGATCACGACGCGACATCCCCAACGGATCAAGGTGTCCCAATCATCACTATGCCACCCCCATAAAGTAGGGTTCGGTCTAAAGCCCGCAGGCCCAAATCGTCTCATGGATACGACATATTCCCCCGCCCACAGGTCAGGTCGGAATATTCGCCCGTCAACAACGCAACTTACGATAACGACATGTTCCCCCGCCCGCAGGCTAGGTCGAGATATGCGCCCGTCCGTCTACAATTCGACTAACGTGTACGACCACCTCCCCGCAGGTAAGATCGAAATCGCCCCTAAGCCAAACTAATCGGTACGACCATTTCCCCGCAGGTAAGATCGAAATCGCCCGTATGCCAACACAGTGATGAATAACAACTATGAAACATGAATTTCACCGACTCATCTCAGGATCAACACTTAGCGCCTCAACCACGACTTATATATAACCACGACCAACTTTCATCCGGCTTAACCGGGTATCGACTCACATCACAACAACAAACTGATCAACTATATCACTAGGTTGAGCACTACGACATATATATATATATATATATATATAACCTCGACTTTCTCACCACACATTCATCACCCGATTTATCAGAAATCAATGCCTAGTTCTTCTCAGACATCATCAGTTACAACAGACATCAACAATAGTCAGAATATATATTCAACAGTAAAGTCAACTTACAAATAAATAACATTTAATCAATTATAGCATATAATAGACATCATACACATATCACATATAATATATCAAATATCCAATCACAGCACAAACAACCTCAATATGCAGTAAAATCAACCTAACGGTCAAACGACCTCTAGTAGGGTTTAGGTCGCCCTATGCATATCAATATATATTATTTAAAGCTTGCCTCCCCGACGATATTGTGGTTCTTTCCCCCACCTTAGTGATTTTCCCGAGAGATTTCGAATGTGGCTCCACAGCAGTCAATCGAGTGCGCGACCGAGCGTTCGAGTCCTGTCAGATTTTATACAGTAAAACACAACCAGAAATTAAAATAATGAAACCATAAACTACCTAATCTCTAGGATTAGCTACTGCCCTTAATTAATTAAATAGTTAGGGATATTGATATTCTACCAACTCTTGGATCAATGATCCTTAAGCATACCTAATGTATAATCAATGATCAATTATCAAAGATTTGAACCAAAACCCCTTAAAACAACAAAGTAGGGTTTCGGCCATCACCATGAAAATAGGTGAGAGTTTGATTTGGCCTCCTAATCACTTGGATTACATGATTAAGGGTTGGAATAGGTGAAATCAAGAACAAAGAACAAAAACCCATTTTCTCCTAAAAACCCATACATTCGGCCCTTAAAAGATAAATAGGCTGGAGATTTTATTTCATCACAAGCTCTTGGATTATGCTAGTAGGGGATGATACTAGCTCATAGGAATTGGTTTGGTCTCAAAGTGATTTTTCTACAATTTTCTAGAGATTTTTGAAGCTTAGATCTAGAAATTGAAATTCATGAAAATAAATGGAGAAAATAAAGATTGAGAGCTCAAGGATGAAATCTATACCTTCTAGGTGATAGAGGAGGATGAGAGGAGCAACTTTGCTTCACAAACTTTCTTGAAAAAGCTTGAGAAAATTGAAGTTGAAAATGGAGGAAGAAGAAGGAAGAAGAAAGAAGAAGAAGGAAGAAGAAGAAGAAAAAGAAGAAGGAAGCAGCAGCCAGCAGCCAGCAGCCAACGTGAATGAGGGGGAGAAAAGGTGAGTGGGTGAGAGAATTTTTGATATTTAAGAAGACTTCAGGGTTAAGAAAGGTAAAGAGGCAATTAGTAAAAACTAACCAAGGGCAATTTGGTCAATTCACGTCCCGATACATTTGAAAATTCTCACGACATTTGTAGGAGTCCCCAAATGGTTTATCATAGCCCTGGTATAAAAATCATTGGCTCAAGGTTCTCGGAAAACCCTAAGACAGCTCGAATCGTCTCCTAGAACGATTATCAGCCTGAATATAATATATTATTTTCATTTTCGAGCGTCAGGACGAACTTTTTCGAAAATATAGGAAACGTGATTCTAAGACTAATTGTCTCGTTCACGGGTCCAAATTAGGTCTCGATAATAGTAAAGCACTACTATCAAGGAAAAACGCAGACCTGGCTCCGTCTGAGTTTTCGACTCAAAACTTAACCATAGCTTCCTACGATAGCGTGAAGCATGACTATGGCCTCGGCATAATTTATTTAATTTTTTAGACCCTCTAATAAAATACAATTACTTAAATACTAGTTAAATAAAAAGATTAACAAAATCGGGATGTTACAGATATGCATCTTTGATTAGTAAAATTGTCAATATACTAATTATAAGGTATGTAATTTTATTTGAGAGAGATGTGTTCAGTAACATTGACAATGAGATGTGTTCAATAATATTAACAATGAGCTGATCATTCTACGATTTCAAAACATGAAATCACATAGAGGACAATTATAAGGTATGCAATTTATTTGTTTAGATATATTAAAATTTTATGATTTTAACAATATACTGATTACATCATTTTCCTATGAAACCTTGTCTTTTTAGATCCTTAGCCAGTGCCCATCAGTTAGCATTTCCTTTATTAAAAATGACTCGCTTAATCACTACAAAAAAATCACACATGTAATAATATACAATTAGTTTCTGTCTTGATGATATAATTTTTTTATATTAATAATATATTGAGGATTTAATTGTGATATATTGGTGGTATAAATTTTTTCAGACCATCAAACAATTAGGCATTATTAAATCATTAAGAATGCTTGAATTTTGAAATAACTACTTTAAAAGTTATGTATGTGATAATATATGATTGATTGATCGTGTAGAAAGATTTATGTTGTGGACGGATCAAAAATAAATCCTAAAATTTAATGTCTTTCTTGCATTTTGTTTTAAGAATAGACGTCCAAATTGAAAAAAGCGTGGAGTAAGAGTTTTGCTGAGCACAAATAAATGGGAATAAATGAGAAAAACTAAAAAAAAATGGCTACAAAATAGTAATGACAAAACAATATAAATGAAGAGTAGTCCATACTCCATAGAGATCAACCAGTATTGCTATGCTGTCTCAGCCCTTTACGGAAAATTTTAAGCAATCAGTTAATTTCCCACTAAACCACTCAACTCAAGAATTATATCTTTACCTTTAAGAGATATAAGCATAATACAAAGATGATCAAACACGAAGTCGTTGTAGTATAGTGGTAAGTATTCCCGCCTGTCACGCGGGTGACCCGGGTTCGATCCCCGGCAACGGCGTTTCTACTTTTTTATTTTGTTTGTTTTTCTCTCATATTTTGACGGCAACGTCGTTTCACTTTCTGACCTTTGTTCACCATCCACAAACTCCTAAATCATTTTTTGTTCCCTTGCACCTTGTTCGTTTCATTCTTCTTTGAAGGTTCTATCAATCTTGTAGTTGCAACTCTCATCCCTTCCGCAAACTTTTGATATCATATCATAATAAGAAGAAAATCATGAATTTATAGTTTTCATAAAATATATGAATCTAGTTATACTGAAGTGAAGCATGATAAATCATAAAACAGTTTGGTGTACATTCACAACTTGTGAGATTTCACAAATGCAACCATATTCTATCTATATTGGTGCCAAATGAGTTTTGTTATTGGGTCTTTTCTCAATTTCACAGGCTAGATGGATAGCAGCAAGAAGCAAAGGCAAAAAAAGAACTTCTGTTACATACCATACCAGTTCTATAAAGAAAGAAGGAGAACAAATTGAGGATATATGATGAAATTGAAAGCAGAGAGGAATCTACAAAGGTACAGAGATGAGACTGAAGAGTGACTCTTCAAAGATTGCTGCACTGAGGGAGGAATGAGGATGGGCATTGATGGAAGCTGTGGCAGCAGATGCATGGACATGAAAAATGGTGTAAAACAATTTTGGCGTCGCCCGGACTCGAACCGGAGACCTTCAGTGTGTTAGACTGACGTGATAACCAACTACACCACGACACCATTTGATACAACATTTTCATATATTTGTAAACATATGAGAAATAATTACATTTATCTTTGTCATGGATAAGTGACAACCATACTATATCCTATTTGTTGAAATCAGTTACATGCAATTGAACTCTACATGAGATATATTAATAATATAGAGTGCACAAGACTTTTTGCTACTAGGCAGGGGCATCCATATAAACTACAAAGTGACAGAAGCATTTCCAGAACCCAACATTCTTCACCCTTAGAGGGTATTTGGAAATATTTTTCGGGGGAAATAATTGTTTTTTTCTTATAAAATGTGTGTTTAATATGATATGTTTAACAAACTTGATTAGAATAATTTTATAAAATATTTATACAGAACTGTTTTATTATTTTGAAATCACGAGATAATTAAATAGATTTTTGACTTCAACCAAATAAAATTTTCAATTATTTCATATCACTTTTGATAGTTTAATACATAATAGTGATTCTTTTAATATAATTTATACAAAATAGATTATTTTAAAAAAAATTATATTATAATCTAATTATATATTATTATATTATTAAAAATATGACCCTCCTAAGTCTAATCACAGCATCAAAAATCACACATGTGGCTATATACAGTTTGTTGATGATATAATTTTTTTTATATTAATAGTGCATCAAAATTTATGATTTAAAGCAGTGTAAAGATTTTTTACATTATCAACTAATTATATATTATTGTATCATTAAGAATGTTTGAATCTTGAAATAACTACTTTAAAAGTCACATATGTAATGATATACGATTGATTGATCTTGTAAAAACTTTATGTAGACTGTACATAAAATCTAAATCCTAAAATTTAATGTCTATCTTGCATTTTTTTTTATTTTTTATGAATAAAAAGGGGTTAAATCCTAAATAAAGACAAATTAGAAACCTCTATGGAATCAAGTATAAACAACATCCGCCCTTATGGCATTAACAATAAAAGAAGGAGGAAAATCAAAAATCCTAACTTGGACATCTAGAGATAGTCCAAACTTAGCTAAAGCATAAACAACCTGATTAGTTTCTTTGTATGTGTGGTTCCAAGAAATAATCCCATCATGTTTATGAATATCATGAATAACTTGAACAAGAGAAAAGCAAGCATTGGTTCTACAACAACCATCCGTCAACATAGAAATTGCTGTCTTGGAATTAGAGAGGACATTAATATACCTGAAACCCCTGCCCCAAGCAGTCTTCAAACCATAATATATGCTCATAGTTCAGCCATCAAAATTGAGCAAGACCCTAACTTAGCTGCATAGGCAACTATGAAGTTAACCATATCATCGCTAAGAACTCCTCGGTCACCCGCATGAATAACAGAACCATCACAATTCAATGCAACTTCCCCAGGATTTGGGAAAAGCCATCGAAGTTGCACAATATGGTCCCCATCATCCCTCAAAGCATCACAGACTCTATTCTTGTAAATCCCACGAAGAAATGGTAGCATCCACGCTACGCCTAACTCGCTGCAGCAACTCAGGGGAAGACCAAATGTTATTATTGAACACAAAGTCATTTCTCTTCCACCAAATCTTGTCAAGCAATGCCCCAAAAATAATGTTCCAAGAAACACCATGTAAAATCTCCAGAGAAGTGAGATTAGAGAAAAGCCAATCTAACCAATTTTGGTTTGAGAAGAAAGTGCCAGTGCTCACTCTAAGAAGGCCCATCCAAGCTTCCTTCACCCCTGCACAACAGCGAAACACGTGTAGGTGCTCTTCCACCATATCTGCGCAAACTGGGCATAGATTAGAAGGGGCCATATTACATCTATATCTTCTCTCATTAGTAACAAGCTAGTGCTTCATGGCAGATTTTCCACAAAAAATATTTGATTCTCTCAGGGTCTCTCCATCTCCAAATTGCCAAAAATACTCTTTTTCCAGGATGAGGATAATAGAAGCGAAAAGCCTCATATGCTGAAGCAAGTGAAAATATACCATCATTTGCATGCTTCCAAGCAACATAATCAAGGATGTTCTCACTGTGAGGTGGAACCATTGCTCTAATTTTGTTTAAAATGTTGGGAGGAAGCAAGCTAGAAAGGATGCCAATATCCCAACCAAACCCCTGAGTGTAATCTTTAATGGGTTTTATGATATCTGCAAGAATAAAATTCCCAGTGGCATATTGAATAAAAGAGCCAAAATTGTTAACCCAATTATCTTGCCAAAAAAGAGCCAACTCCCCATTGCCTATTCTCCAAGTAATATCCTCAATAAAAAGATCCCAAACACTACACAAACCTCTCCAAAGGTTACTACCCACTTTTCCTTTATTCATTATAGGTAAGATATTGGAGCCACAACCATTTTTTTTTTTCCCTTACCACTAAACTCCAAAGAATATCAGAAGAAGTACAAATTCTCCAGCAAGCTTTCATCATATAAGCAACATTCACATCTCTTGTCTTTTTTAGACCCAATCCTCCAAATTGTTTAGGTTTGCAAACATTGTCGCAAGCAATAAGATGCGTTTTCTTCTCATGCTCACTAAAATTTTGAGGGGAGCCGCTATTGACCAAAATTTAGTCTTTGAAAAATAAGTCAGTTTTTGTTTTGATTCCTCTACTTTTTTTTTTTCATTGGTTATGGTCCCTACAAGTTCCAAAACTTTAGTTTTGATTCCTGTCATCACTATCCATCTACTAAGTGTTGACATGACTAACAGACTATCATGTCATTACTGCTATGTAGGCTAATTTTATAATATTTAATGTCACGTAGGATTAAATATTAATTTTTTTACATTTTTTAATAATATTTAATGTCACAGAGGTATTCTGGAACCTTAGAAATGTTCATGAATGTTATTATTTCAGTCTTTCATTCATTTAATAAAAATACAGAAAATAAATAATGACATTATAATAAAAATAAAAATATTATAATAGCCTACATGGCAGTGCTGACGTGACGGTCTGTTAGTCACATCAGAACTTAACAGATAGATAATGACGACAGGAATCAAAACCAAAGTTTTGAAATTTGCAGGGACCAAAACCAAAAAAAAAAAATGTAGGGACTAAAACCAAAACCGACTCACTTTTCAGGGATTAAAAACTTACTTAAATTTTTTTTTATAAACTAAATATGTATATTAATAATAATGATATTGAGTATACCATAAATCATTTACAATGTAGTCCCCCATAAAAATATGACTTGCAGTGATTATCAAAATGAAATTTTCATTTCAATATAAACTCCTAATACCATGATACATATAGGGAAAAAACAATCTCCCACTCTCAAGAACCTGCATAAACATAGTAACAATTCAAAATTTTATCACCGATTCAAATAATATCAACACAAAACAATATATAAAAAAAAAAAAAAACTGGCGGGAGGACATCCCGATCCCTTAGATGCTCCGCCACTGCATGCTCCGTATCACCCCGGATGAAACTTCTATGCATTTTATCCACCTCATCACACACAACTTTAGGGAGGTTCCCAGTTTGCATGACATAATTAGAAGGTAGGGCTTGAAGAACAGATTTAGTGAGTGTAACTTTTCCAGCAAATGAAAGATTTTGCATGTTATCTTGCATTTTGTCTTGGGAATAAGCGTCCAAAATGAAAAAGAGGAATGTTATTTGTACATCCAAAATGAGACATTTATAATAAACATCCCATTTTGAATGAGTACAACTTGAACATATTTTAAATTTATAATTGAAATTAAAAAAAATTACACTCAAAATGAGGTGTTTATTATAGGTGTCTCATTTTGAATATACAAATAACATTCCTCAATCAAAAAGAGCCAAGGAAGAGATTTGCTAGGCATAGCTAAAATGGAATAAACGAGAAAAACTTAAAGAAATTGACTAGAAAATAGTAATAACAAAACAAAATGTAAACGAAGGATAATACTTATTAATTACTTACCAGTATTGCTATCTGAGCCCTTTACGGAAATTTGAAGCAATCACTCAATATCCTACTCAACCACTCGACCCAAGCCAGAATCTTGTGTTTTTTATCAACCATTATTATAAAAATAACACGAAGAATGTCTAACACGAAGTCGTTGTAGTATAGTGGTGAGTATTCCCGCCTGTCACGCGGGTGACCCGGGTTCGATCCCCGGCAACGGCGTTTCTTCCCTTTTACCATGGAAATAAATGTTACAGGCTTATTTCAAATCCATTTTCACATTCTCAGGAAGAAAATAAATGAATTTTTGCTGCATTAGAGAGAGAACTGGCTTAGATTGTAGGAAATGGGAACTTGGAAGAATCATGTGTATGCATTCTTAACCCTGTCATATCATTTATGTTTATCATCAGGCGTTCAACAATTTTGGCTTTTTTTCAACCATTTCACTACAATTTACAACAGCAGCAGGAATGTAGGGGTTCTTTTAAAATATTATATGAAGGCAAAACATATTTCATAGGCTTCTAGATAGATTTCATATTTGCTTTCTTTGGAAGATGGCAGTACTACTCAGTATATGATAATTAGGCTCAGCAATTTCCATTAGCTATTTCATGCTATATGTAAGTATTATGGTGAGAAATTTCCGTTCTCTACTTTTTATCACTTATGTTTAGGCACTATTGGTGAAATTTGTTCCCATTGGACAGAGGATAATATGACATGATTTTCACCTGGAAGGTTGTTTTTTTTGAAAGATTCATCTGGAAGGTTGTTTGTCACGTACTTTCTATGCTTTCCTTAAATAGAGAATCTCTCTCAGATAAACATGTACTATTTTTTCATATTTTCTTCTGAACCCCTTTGGCTCACTTACCAACATAATATAGTGGTTGATAAGTAAAATCATCTAAAAAAAATTTAAGACGGAAAGTTTTCTGAACTTTATTATGGAAGTGCAGAAAGCTTGGTTCTATGAGGATTATGGTCCTAAGGAAGTCCTTAAGCTGGGGAATTTACCTATTCCTACTCCTCAGTTTAGCCAAGTACTTGTCCAAGTTCATACTTGTGCTTTGAATCTGGTTGATTTCAAGAAGCGTCTATGCCCCATCTTTGCTTCTGAGTTTCCTGTGAGTACGAAACTAGAAATTCATTATAGAAGACAATATTATATGTGTGACAACATCTATGTAGCCATATGTTAAGTTTCAAAGACATTATCATTAGTGTATTTATTATATAATTTATGCACAAACATAGTAGCATGACAAAACTTGCCAGTTTGAAAAGCAGTTTTTGGGAAGAGTTGCAGGAATAGTATGCATAAATATAACAGATAGTGAATTAAAATGTAAGTGGAGGATTGAATTAAGGCAAAAGCCTAAAGTTCATTGTTTTATCTTACTTATAAATAATCATATCTGTGGAACTGCCGGTGAAGTAATAATTCCGACATCCGATTCTGTTGCAAATTCAATAAGTATTTTTGAACTGCTAGATTGAGCTAGGCATTCTTCATTTCAAGATTCTTAAGAAGTTGTTTGTTGCATAAGTCACTTATATATTTTCATCAATTGAAGTACTTTGTCTCCTGCTTCCAGTAACTTCTTTAACTGAATGTTGAGTTCTGAGAATATTAACTGTTTTCATTACTTGTTACCAGTATAATGATTAAATCCGGGAGATACTGACATATAACATGATTTATGCAGGTAGTTCCTGACTAGCGTCGTGATAGGAAAAGGTTAATGTTACAAAATTTGATATAGGTGATTAGGCCTATGGCAACATCCAAGATTTCAATAATTAGGAAAAATTAAAGCAGCTTGGAACTTTGGTACAATTCATTGTTGTGGAAGAGAGCTTGGTTGGAAGAAAACTCAAATGCCTTTCATTTGAGGAGGCTGCCAGCTTGCCTTTGGCAGTGCAGACAGCAATGGAAGGATTCACAGCTGCAGGTTTTAAGAAGGTGAGACAATTTTTGTGGTTGGTGGAGCAGGTGGTATTGGAACTTCGGTTGTTCAAGTGGCCAAATATTTGTATGGAGCTTCTTATGTAGTGGCTACAACTTGCACACCAAAAATGGAATTTGTAAAGCAGTTGGGTGCTAATAAGGTGGTAGAGTATACAAAGACTAAATATGAAGACATTGAGGCTAAATTTGATTTTCTTTATGAGGACGCAATTGGTGAATATCTTCATCTTAAATCAAATATCAGCTTCGGTGACTGAAGTGCTTCATAATATCTCTCTTACAACATTATCTTTCCATATGTGATGCATTGAAGTATTTATGGTTATACCTTTCTCGTAATTGAATGATCGATCCTACACATATATGAGTTTGTTTTGCAATTTTCAATATCAAAACATTGAAAGTGTTCTGCTTACTAGTTGAAGGGAGTGGTTGTAGGGGAGAGTGCAGGCAGTGATTTAGATGTTGATAACCTTCTATTCATTTTCCATTAACATCACAAATGTTCTGTCTTTTGTATGCAGTTTAGTACATGCTAAAAAAATTTCAGGTCACTGCAAGAAATCTGTTATTGAAGCAAAGGATGATGCAGCAATAGTTGACATAACATGGAGTCCATCCCATCAAATACGAGTTATTCAAGCTTGACAGTGTCTGGGGAAATAGTTCATGTTATAGTTATTAGCAAGTGGATTATAATGTGGTGGTATGTTGTAAATATACTAACTATTGCACTGCCATGATGCATTATGGATTATATGAAGGAAAATGATTCAAATAAGGCTTGTTCTGTATAAATAAAGGTGGCACTGATGCTGTGTACATAATACATTAGTATGTATAAGTGGAAACATTGACGTGTTTTATGCTTCTTTGGCTATTTGATAAATAAAATCGAGATGCTTTCAGATAAAATATATTTGAGCTTTGGATGATCTTCCTTTGCTTAATGTTCTGAGTCAAGATGCCCAACTTGTCTAGTTTCTATAAAAAAATGACTAGACTAATAACACATCTAGGTTTTGACATGATAAATTCCAATGGTTTAAGTTCAAAGTGAGTGTGCTTAGCCTAACATCAGATTTTCTGCTTTTGTGGAGAACCATTTTTCTTTTATTTTGCAAATGAAAATACCATTTCCTTGATTTTTTTTTTTTTTAATAAAGGCCCAAATTAGTCCTTAACAAAAAAACATGGTGATATTTTGATTTCTGATAAATGGAAAATATAAATTTGGTCATCAAGTATGTAAAATACAAGTCAAATTAGTCTTTTTTAGGATAATTTTTAGGGACATTTTAGTTCCTATCAAGATTATTTTGACCCGCATTATATAATTTTGAGGATCAAATTTATATTTTTCATTTGTTAGAGACCAAAATATCACCTTATTTTTTTTTGTTAAGGATCAGTTTGAGCCTTTATTTTTATTTTTTTTTTTTTGTTTTTTGGTGTAGCCCCATTTCCTTGATTCTATCCGAGAGGAGAGAACCCAAACATCATATAAAACGTAACCATATGTTATAATAAAGAATTATTAAAATTATTTACTTTACACTACACCATCTGCAGAACCTAGACGCATTTTGTCTGATTGCCTATGCTATGTTTCATCCTTTCATTTTCATCAAATAGACCAAAATCTGATCCCAACCTCTGATGAACAACATAGAGAAAAATGGATGTTTTGTACACCATGTTGACTTTCATAGCCTTCTCTTTTCTGGGTCTCGTCCTAGCTTTCTGTTTCATCATGGTAACCATGTATATGGGAAAATCCATAGGGAACCAAAAATATGCACCTGTGAAAGGCACAGTGTTTAGCCAGCTATTCTACTTCAACACACTCCATGACTACCATGCTGAAATGGCCAAAACTCATCATACTTTCAGGCTTCTTGCACCTGATCAGAGCGAGTTGTACACTGTTGATACACGAAATGTTGAACACATACTGAAAACCAAGTTTGATGAGTACTCCAAAGGCAAGTATAACCAGGATATTATAACCGACCTTTTTGGTGAGGGGATTTTTGCTGTTGATGGAGCCAAGTGGAGGCAGCAGAGGAAACTTGCAAGTTATGAATTCTCCACAAGAGTTCTTAGAGATTTTAGTTGTTCTGTTTTTAGAAGGAATGCTGCCAAATTGGTCAGAATTATGTCAGAATATTCCCATGAGGGTCAGGTTTTCGATATGCAAGTAAGTGATTATATTTTCCTAGAAAGTAGCATATGATTGTGTTAGGATTAGAATTTGATTAATGCAAGTGTAACACAACCAGAAAAAAATTAAGAGAAATTTAGTTAGAACTTGTAAGTTGTTGAATAAATCAAAGTTCTGGCTACCACTTGTATATAAGTTTCATCAACAACAATTTTGAATAACAATTCCGATACCTGCATTACAAACATTATTTTCTTTCACCAAGTATGCATATTTTATTTGTATTTTATGAGTTGTTGTGACATGTTGTCCGGTTGGATTGTTCAAATAACAATCTCATCTAAGAGTCAATAACAATACCAACTCATTCTAACAACAAATTCAATAAAAAAATTATGGTTGTTTAGTATTTTTGTTGGAAATTTTGTTGAAGTAAAAAACGTTGAGGAGGCTTTAGTTAATCTCATTATCTGAACATATTCTAAGATTGTTTTAATCATGCTTTTGTCCCAATGCACCATCAGTTTAAAACTAGAGTTTCACAGTTTAGTCTTCGAAAGTGAACATTAGAAAAATAGGACTAGAAAATATAAGTTATAGTACATTTTTTTAGTACAAAAAGGTTATAAAGGTATGTAGTATGTTAACATACATTATAAAAATTAGAAGTAGGAATCACTTTAACAATTATCCTTTCCAGTTGCTAACATTACATTATATGATCGTACAATTCAAACCATGATGTAGATACGTTTTTCTTTGTCTAGGACTTGCTAATGAGATGCACATTGGATTCCATATTCAAAGTTGGGTTTGGAACAGAATTGAATTGCTTAGAGGGATCAAGCAAAGAGGGAAGTGAATTCATGAAGACCTTTGACGAATCAAATGCTTTGATTTATTGGCGCTACGTTGATCCATTCTGGAGGCTAAAGAGGTTTCTTAACATTGGTTGTGAAGCTAAGCTCAAGAAAAATGTCAAATTAATAGATGATTTCGTCCATGGAGTAATTAAGACCAGAAAAGCACAATTGGCAAGTCAGCAAGATTGTGTGAGTTAATCAATTACTTCTATCACCCCCACCCCACATTTCAATCTCGTTGATGTTTCGTTTGAATAAATCATTTACTGCAACATAAGAGACACAAAAGTGGAAATAAGAATTCGTTGATGTTTGTCATATTTATGATACAAAATGATTATGAACAACTATTCTCATTAACTTTTAGGCAACTTTGATTTTTATAACGCATAGTATTTGTGCTTTGCATTATAAAAAATAGAGTTATCAATTCGTTGTACAAATAACATTACTATGTTGTTTACAAGTAAGGATGATATTAAATGCTTCCTTTGGTTTCAGAATGATAAAGAGGACATACTTTCAAGGTTTTTGATGGAGAGCAAGAAGGACCCAACAACTATGACCGACCAGTATTTGAGGGATATAATTCTGAACTTTATGATAGCTGGCAAAGACACAAGTGCAAACACTCTTTCATGGTTCTTCTACATGCTCTGCAAGAACCCTCTTGTACAGGAAAAAATTTCACAAGAAGTGAGAGAAGTCACCTGTAGCCATGAAAGTGAACCCAACATAGATGAATTTGTGGCCAATTTAACGGACGTTACACTTGATAAAATGCATTATCTTCATGCAGCACTGACAGAGACCTTGAGATTGTACCCTGCAGTCCCTGTGGTATCTTCTATAAATTTGCTTAAAACCATCTTGACTTATCTCTTCCAGTCCTTGCTCTACATAATTTTTATACTGTGCATGTTGAAAATCATTATATAGCCAGTCACAAACTTGGATAAAAGAGGAGGGTTGTGTTAGATAGTCCCAAGTCCCAACCTATGTAAATCTTAGTTGAATCTTTGTGATAAGTAACACATGCTAGTATACTACTTAAACAGTTTGTGCTTGTTAGATTCCACAGGCATATAAACTTCGAACAAAATTCTGTTGTCCCAAAAAAAGGTGTTACTTATCACAAAGATTCAACTAAGATTCTCCTGTCCCACCAATCAAAGGCTGAGAATGTGCATATTTATTAATGAATTATGATTTTATTTTATTAAGGGGCAAATTGTCATTGGTGGGGAACAGAGAATGTGACATGAAAATGAGACAGAAGATTTTCATCCATAAACTTCCAACACATGCTAGTATTAGTATACTACTTAAACAGTCTGTGCTTATTAGATTCAACAAGCATATAAACTTCTAACACCCCCTCCAGATGCCTGCCAAAACACGCGAGAAACGAAGAAAACGATAGAGACGAGATCTGATCTTATACAATGTTAGATTCTATCTTAAAACCAATTGGTATTAAGTTTAGTTGCCCAACTGGCATATAAACCACATCCCAGGAATTGAGACAGACAATGTGAGACTTCCAACAATGTTATACATATGTGCGCACGCGCATGCACCAGTTCATATTATTTAGTTGCAAAGAAAATTGTATTCTATATATGGCTTTCATTTCATGTGACTCTAATTTAAACGTGTCAATGTTAAGCTGCAATAGCATAAACAACATTGCCTATTATTTAGATTATGATGCAATTGTTTTTGGTATGATCTAAGGATGGGAGGACTGCAGAGGCACCTGATATTCTTCCTGATGGCTATAAAGTGAAAAAGGGGGATGGAGTGTACTACTTGGCCTATGGTATGGGTCGGATGTCTTCCATTTGGGGGGAAGATGCTGAGGAATTCCGTCCTGAAAGATGGCTCAACAATGGGATTTTCCAACTTGAATCTCCATTCAAATTTGTAGCTTTCCATGTTTGTACCATTGTTTTCCTTTAAATTTGCTTGATTGCTATGAAATTTTTTACCACTATATATGGTGTATGTAAGCTTCAATGTGTCTTTGCAGGCTGGACCTCGTATCTGTTTAGGGAAGGACTTTGCTTATAGACAGATGAAAATAGTGGCAATGGCTCTTCTTCAATTCTTCAGGTTTAAACTGGCAAATGAAACACAGAGTGTGACTTATAAGGTCATGTTTACGCTTCACATTGACAAGGGCCTCCCTCTTTGTGCAGTTCAAAGGTCATGGGTAGGGTGACAAGCGAGCAAAGCAATGAGCATCTCTTGTGTTTCACTTTCACCTTGGTATATGTATTTATTATAGGTATTTTAAGGTCTTTTCATTCTAAAAGAAAAGGTAAAATGATACACTTTTGCAACATGGCTGGCTTAGCTCTTTTGTTTAGGGTAAGTTGTGAAGTAGGGGTTGAACTTATTAAATGTAAGTGAATTAAGAACTTTAAACTAAATTAACGGTTAATACACTTCATTTCAAAAAAGTGTTTTGTACAGTGTTGTTAAACTCGGATCATCTTGACCGATCCAATTGATTGACCCGAGACCAGGTCACCTAATCAGTTTGGGTTGCAGTGGATCAGAAATATAACCAACCCGAAACGGATCCGGTTGAACCGATCGGTTTTTGTTGAAACCGGTAAACCGCTCGGTTTCTTCTGACCCGGTTGCCGTGAAGAAGTTGAGAGGAAAAAAAAAGAGAGATTGAAGAAGTGCCAAAAAGAGGTCCTCTCGGTGACGACATGGTCCATAGTGCATCCGATGAATATGCCGTTGGTGAGTTTAGTGACCTGTACGAATGCGAGGGAGTAGTGGTGGTCGGAGTAGGAGATGGTCATGTTTTAGTCGTAGAACCTTGAAGCAACTTGGAACATCAATAAAGGTTGGATTGAGGATAGGGCTGACGACGAGGTGCTTGGCCTTGGCGTGGATGGAGTTGACGTTGATGTCGTTGCAAAGGATGTAGACGAAAGTAATGACGACTATCTAAACGTAATCTAACCAAAAAGGTTTTGAATTTCAATAGAAACAATAGAGAAATAGAAAGAGAAATATTGGGTTTATACGGAAGTGACAGAATTTATCTAAATCTAATCATATTGGACTTATACACACAAAGAAATAGAGAATAAATTTGGGCTTATATAGAAAGAGAAATAGACAAAAAAAAACTCAATATATATTATTTATATAAATGTTTTAATATTATTAATTAATTTATACAATATATTTATTGAAATTTGAGATCATATTTCACTTTGTTCTTGAGATTCGGTTTCATGGCCATGTTATCTAACATGGATGAGTGGCTGAATGGAACACATCTCCACCGTCCATTTTCATAGTTGGTGGCTGAGGTAACGGACAAAAGAGAGAGGAGAAAGAGAAAAAATGAAATTTAATTTTAAATTTTGAGAAAAAAGATAAATAATTATGCTTTAAATAAGTTTTTAGTTCTTTATATATATATATATATATATATATATATATATATACTCTTTTGAAATTAATTTTTAGAAATTTGTTGTTTTGATCCTTCAAGTTTCAAAACCTTTCCTTTTAGTTTCTATCAGTAGATGGTCTCTGTTAGGTAATTACGTGGTAAATAACAGTGCCACATGTGACTTGGGATTTAAATGGTAACATGCAAAGCAACCTGTTTAACAAACATAGATAGGATTGAGTCTCAATTTGGTAAAAAAAAAAAAAAGGATTGAGTCTCAATATATAAAGCAGTTGTTAAAGCCACAAAACCTAAGTTTATTCTATAGATGTTTGTGATACTATTTTTCAATGAGAATGAGACATATGTAACTATTGTTATACGTTATATTTTTATTGATGAGTTGTTATATATTTCTTATTCTCATTAAAAAACAGAATCGTAATCACTTATACTATAGAATTGCATATAAGTTTTATCCTTTTTAAAGATATAATGATAAAAGATAAACGAACCACCCGTGCACAATAAAAGCTTTCACCTATTTTAGTTTTTAGTTCATATATTCTGATGAGTTATGTAATGCATCAACCAAGTTGCTATTTAACAAAGGAGAAGATTAATCACTGTCCACTAGTGGAATAAAAAGAAAATATTTTTAGGAAATTGATATATTTAATATTTGAAAAAAATGATATACTTATTTTTTCAATGAAAACTTGTCTTTTATTTCTTAACCAGTGTCCTTAGGATACTTATTAGTACGACCCTTTAATAAATGTGTCATACTTTCAACTTTCACTTGTTATTTCTTAGAAGAAAGATCTAATAATTGGATTAAGATGCAATAAATGAATTCTGAGTGCACGAGTTCAAATAGCCGCAATGCGTTCCGTCCATTTCTCATTCCCTTCTCTCATTGTTTATGTAAACCTCCAAATGAGTCTTCCCTTTGATTAAAAAAAGTTATTTTTATATAATAAATTAAAAAAAGGTGAGTGAAGTCATATGTTTAGATTAATAATATTTGTTTTATAGTTATTAATAGATAAAATGAGAAAATGTTTGTGATTTAAGAACAATCAGATAATTTTGGGCCGTGTTATTTGTACAACAACATTAGTGTTCGACACCATACTGTCATACTCTTTTGTTTTTTTTTTTTTTTGAAATCACCGTACTTTCATACTCTTGTAGAATTATTTATTATTTTATTCACTTTTTTCATGTATTTTAATATGTTCAAAATATCAATTTGTGTAGGATGTCTATATATGTTGTTAACTTGAGATGTTCAATAATCATTACTGAATAATTTTCGTTCAAAATAATTACTTTGGGCTTCTCTAATAATTACTTCTTGCTTTTTCATAAAATCATTTTTTATAATTTAATCATGTTTGACAAGAAATTAAGTGGACATGTAAGTACAAGGAAAAGAAAGAGAAATGTTAGTAAGACATTTTCACTCTATTTTTAACACATTCTTTTTTATTGGTTGAAATTTATGTGAGTCGTATAAAATTCAAATAGGACCCATATAAATTTCAATCAATAAATTAATATGTCTTAGAAAGAAAGGGATAAAGAGTGTGTTGCTAGCGATCATCCAAAGAACGTTGATTCAATTGTATATTTGGTGTCGTTCCGTAGAGAAGAAACTCAGTCCCCTTCAAATTCAACTTGGAGGATACCATAAATGAACCCGTTTGCCTTGCAATTTGCAACGAAGTTATAGCCTGCTAATTCATCAATGGCATTCATGGATTTTCTTTCAAATCCTTATTTCTTTGCAGCTTTATCTGCAGCTTTAGCTTTATTGATTTTTCAAATTCTGTTCAGAAAACTGAACAAAAGCCACAGAAAGAAGTACCATCCTGTTGCAGGCACCATATTTAATCAGCTTCTGAACTTCAACAGGATGCACCATTACATGACTGATCTTGCAGGGAAGTACAAAACTTACAGGTTGCTCAGCCCCTTCAGAAATGAGATTTACACAGCAAACCCTGTGAATGTTGAGTATATACTCAAAACCAATTTTGAGAATTATGGAAAGGTAGATACTTTATTAATGGCTGAATGGATTGGTAGTTGTTGATATTGACTTTCACTTTTCAGGTGGATGAATAGATAATTGTATAAATGGGGTCATATCTGATGCTATGGATGCATGAAATACTTTTCAGGATTTGTTTTAGTGTTGCCTTGTTTATATCAAAGTGGTGAGTTGCAGGCATAGTTGATTGGATATAAGTATTTGAAGAGCTTCTAGGATTTTCATTTTCTAAAGTTGTTTAATTTATTGCTGAGGGCTACGATTTCCTGATGCAATATCTGAACAATTTGAGCAGCCAACTAGAATCATTGAAGGATTTAATCTGATTTTCAAAGTAATAAAAGTAGGTCTAATACTGTACAATGATGTCTTTCAGATTGAATTGTTCCCCTTCAAAATCTGGACATGGTAATTTGATCCTTTTGAGGGTAGATCCTCTCTATGCTATGGTTGTGATGTTAGGAATATTTTTCATCCATTAACATGTGGAGAATACTAAAAAAGAGCTTAAACAGAGATTCCTGGAAATAATAAGTAATATCAAGAAGGTTAGGAAGGGTGAAAAATGCTAGTAGGTACATAGATGGAGTTATGAGATGGAATTATTTTGATCAATTAACACAAATTAAGAGTTTGTTTGATTCATTTCCTTGAGTAAGCTCAGTTGGTTAAGCTGTGGGACATGAATTATGAGTGAGTGGGTTCAAACTCCCGCAATGCTAAGTTTGGACCAATGGCTTAAATTTTATTCCTTGGCATTTTGTGCAGGGGTCATACAACTACCACAATTTGAAGGATTTACTAGGTGATGGAATTTTCACTGTTGATGGTGAGAAATGGCGTGAACAAAGGAAGATATCAAGTCATGAATTCTCCACTAAGATGTTAAGGGACTTTAGCACTTTCATATTCAGAAAGAATGTAGCAAAACTTGCAAACGTAGTGTCTGAAGCTGCAACTTCCAATAAGAAATTGGAAATGCAAGTGCGTGAATATATTATCTGAAAGATACTATCATATTGCCTTCTTTCATCTCCTTTGTTGGCTTGTTAACTTGCTCCAATAATGTAGGACCTCTTTATGAAATCAACTCTGGATTCAATATTCCAAGTTGCATTTGGAACTGAACTTGACAGCATGTGTGGATCAAGTGAAGAAGGGAAGAAATTTGCCATTGCTTTTGATACTTCAAGTGCACTAACCCTTTATCGTTATGTTGATGTCTTCTGGAGGATAAAGAAATTTCTGAATATTGGATCAGAGGCCACATTAAGAAAGAATACTGAAATTTTAAATGAATTTGTCTTTAAGCTAATCAACACTAGAATTCAGCAAATGCAGATTTCAAAGGATGATTCTGCTGTAAGTCTACTATTTACAAGTTGTGTTTCTGATAACAAAGAGAATATATATCTTATGTGTTTCTCACTTTGCATGCACTATGCAGAGAAAAGAAGGAGACATTCTCTCAAGGTTTCTGCAAGTGAAAGAATATGATTCAAAATATTTAAGAGATATAATTCTGAACTTCGTTATTGCTGGGAAAGACACAACGGCTGCCACACTTGCTTGGTTCATTTACATGCTATGTAAGTATCCTGCGGTACAAGAAAAAGCTGCAGGAGAAGTGAAAGAAGCAACAAACACAAAAACAATTAGTAGCTGCACTGAGTTTGTGTCTAGTGTAACAGATGAAGCTCTTGAAAAGATGAATTATCTCCATGCAGCAATAACTGAAACTCTCAGACTTTATCCTGCAGTTCCAGTGGTAAGGCTAATTTTGAAGTTGATCTCATCATTACTCTGATTGTAGGACTAGCAAATCTTAACCATTGTTCTTTCTTGCATAAATGGTGAGAATTAAAACACCCAGGTAACATGATAGATGCTTTAAGCTTGATTTCTTATGCAAGATCAAGTGGTCAGATTCGCTCTTCTCATTTCATAATAAACCAGTGCTTTGACCAGATATGTCCCCTATTTACTCACATACACATCTCTCGTCCCCTGCATTACATGGCTTAGAGTTTTGATGAACTTCTCAGGTTTCTAAATTCTCAAAGTTGATTTACTGTCAATGTAATTAAATAATAATATACATGACAAAAGCAAACCCCAAATAAAAAGAAATTAGCACTAACTACCATCTGGAGCACAAAATGTATAACTGGCTTCCATGTTTCTCTTCAGGGGTGGCGCGTAGTTGTTGAAATGTAGTAGTTATGACTATCCCAAAAAATTTTAAAGCCAAGTTTTTCACATGTAATTTTTTCCTAAAAAATATAAATTCTTTAACTTGCCTCCCAAAAATAAATTCTTCTTTGCAGCCTCAACGAGAATCTCCTACTCCGCCGCTGTTTCTGTTAAAGTGTTAATGATGGTTGTACTTGTACTACATTTGGCGGGCTTGTGAGTAAAATAACTTTGAAGTCTCACATTTTTTTCATGCAGGATGCAAAGATTTGCTTTTCTGATGATACATTACCAGATGGTTATAGTGTAAATAAAGGAGATATGGTATCTTACCAACCTTATGCAATGGGTCGGATGAAATTCATATGGGGTGATGATGCAGAGGAATTTAGACCAGAAAGATGGCTTGATGAGAATGGCATTTTTCAGCAAGAGAGCCCTTTCAAGTTTACAGCTTTCCAGGTTAGTAGAGTTTTGCTTAGGACATATGACTTTTTTGTTTTTTTTTTTTTAATTAAAACTCATGCAAATATATATATATATATAACATACAAAATTTTATTCTTATGCTACAAGTCTCCATTGGGGAAGCGCTCACGTGCTTGTTCAGTAATCTCAAATTAATTTTTTCCATTCATCTGCAGGCAGGTCCTCGGATTTGTCTAGGCAAGGAGTTTGCTTATAGACAGATGAAGATATTCTCAACAGTTTTGTTAGGCTGTTTCCGCTTCAAATTGAATGATGAGAAGAAAAATGTCACTTACAAGACGATGATCAATCTTCATATTGATGGAGGTGTTGAAGTGAAAGCCTTTCACAGGAATTAACAAATGATTTATAGAACTATTCAAACTCTACGTAGAGGTTCAAAGTAGTTCAATAATAGAGAATGACAATGTATTTCATAGATACGGGTTGTTGACAGGTTTTTCTTCCGGTGGGTTCTAGGGTTAAGCACCTAATAGGTGGTGCATGGGTGCAGCACCATTATTCACCCTTAGTTTTATTATTAAATTATTTGAATGACTTAGATTAAAATTGGGTAATGCTTAAGCAGCTAACCAAAAGTCCAAAATAAATTGAAATGACAACTTTGCCCTCACCCCATGTAACATCCCTGTATCCTCGTAACCTTCCTCAGGCAGCAGGTTCGTACAGTGGCGGCAGTTGTGGGCAAGGATGCCTGAACCAGAACGACGGTAGACTTGAGATGGGCGAAGCATGAATGGTGGCGTAAGGCGAGATAGCGGCGCTGTTGGGTGGCGCCTGGTCCTGCAGTTCGCGATGTGGACGCAGTCGGAGACGATTGACTCATGACAGAGAAGACTGTGAACAGGGTGCTCATGCGACATCTGGGAGGCACTAGGCGATGGCGCAACAACTGTTGATTGAACGTGCTTGGAGCTAGGCGCGACAAAGCTTGGATGGAGATGCACACATGACAACTTTGGTTTATGACAGAGCTGTTGAGGAAGCTCTGTAATGGGGTGGTGTACGGCTTCTGTGAAGGGTCTGAATCTGAGGTTGGTTGAGGAGGTGAGCGATGGCCCAAATCTGGTGGCTGGTCACAGTGGTTCGGGACTGCTTGGTAATGGATGATGGACTCAAGTGTTTAGGGACATGGTGGTTGGATGTTGGTTATGGCTTGAGGAAGAGGTTAGAGATCGAATGAAAGGGGGGGGGGGAGTAAGAAGGGCAATAAGCAATGTCAGGGAAAGATCTCAGAAAGCAAAGTGAAGGAGAGTTAAGAATGAGAATATTTTCCGGCGACGATTACTAGTGCTGGTGCCGATATTGGTGGTGGAAGAAGGGCAAAAGGTGTGGGTTGAGGGTGGGGGTAGAAATGACATTTGAAAAATAAAAAACATTAAAAAAATAATAAAAAACCAGAAAAGTGACTAGGAAACTGGTGCTGCATCCGTGCACCATCCATGAGGTGCTTCACCGTACCTTCACCTTTGTTTCTAACTAAGTTAATAAAGGACTTTATTTTATATTAAAAAAATTAGAAGAAAAAAACTTACAAATTTATTAGGATGTTACAGACCTGTTGTTTTCAAACACCTACGCTCAACATCTTATGTCATGTCATTATCCCTTTCCAAGCCAAAATACCACCTGAGTTGCCGCCACAACTCCAGATCCGGTGATGCTCTAGCCACCAACAGCCATGACCACCACTATAGAACCACCACGACACTACTCATTTGCTTTCATTGTTCTAACGTATTTGTAAATTGGTCTCTTAAAGAATAAACCACTTGTGTCTTATTTTTTTCCCCCCTTATTTTGTTTCCCTTTATGGTTCAATGTGGTTATTATACCCTCACCAACTTTGTGTAACTGACCCTTCTCTCTTTTTCCATCCAGATCCCCCTGACAATTGAGTAGTAGGTAGCTAGGAGTTGTTCTTCTCATAGCATTGTTTGGGTGGGCCTCCATTGTATAAGTAGTCTTTTGGCCATTGCTACCTACACCCCCCAATTACTATTGCACCACCCCACAACTTTATTTTTTTATTATTACAAAAATACCCCCATCCCTATATGGTGGGATAGCCCTGGTCCCCCACCGGCCCCCACCCCCTCCTTCTCCCTCTCCATCTCCATCTCCTCCATAATCTCCCTCTCCATCTCCAGCTCCAGCTCCATCGCCATCTCCCTCTCCCTCTCCCTCTCCATCCCAACAGTATCTCCCTTTCAGTCTTTGCCTTCGTCCGATCGAGCAGGTAAGAACCCATTTTTTTCCCGTGATTCTGTTTATTCCGGAAATTAGTTTCTAGAACTTTAAATACGTGTTCCGGATATTAGTTTCCGGAAGCAAAAAATACATGTTCCAGAAATTAGTTGCCGGAATATGTATTTATTCGTTCCGGAAGCAATAAATACGTATTCCGGAAATTAATTTCCGGAAGCAATTAATAAATTATTCGGGAAACTAGATTCCGGAACACGTATTTATTGCTTCCGGAAATTAATTTCCGGAATATTTTTTTAAAATGTTTTTTCTTAGATGCTGTTTTGTTTGCTTTAGATCATGGACGATATTTTATCAGACAAGCCGGACACGCAGACTACCTCAGCAGTGGATTGTACTGATGCATTCACCACTGATAAGGTAATTTTGAATGGCCAATTAATGATACAAAGTTATGCGTGCCTATTATAGCCTAAATTTTTATTGATACTTTCAGGTATTTTCTACTCGAGATGTTGGGAGAAAGAATGGAATGGTTGTTGTCATTATGAGGTCAGATACTGAGACAGGATGTAGAGGAAGGAAAACATTTGTACTTCTTGGTTGTGAGAGGAGTGGAAAATATAGACCATACAAGAATTCTTTACCTACCAAGTCAACTGGTACTAGGAAATGTGAATGTCCTTTCAAACTAAGAGCGAGGCCTTTGTCGAATGGTGATGGATGGTTTCTTAAGGTGGTGCATGGATTGCACAACCACAACCTAGCCTTAACATTGGTGGGTCATCCATATGTCGGTCGACTAAGTAGTGAAGAGAAGTCTTTAGTTGGCGAGATGACAAATAATATGGTCAAGCCACGAAACATATTATTGACTTTAAAAGATCATAATGAGGATAATGTTAGTACTATGAAGCAGATTTATAATGCGCGTCAAGTGTATCGTAGGTCTCAAAAAGGTCCAAGAACTGAAATCCAACATCTAATGAAATTAATGGTACATGATTAGTATGTGTATTATTATAGAACAGCCGAGGAGTCCAATGCAGTGAGGGATATATTCTGGACACATCCAGACGCCGTAACTATGTTGAGTACTTTTCACATTGTGTTGCTCATTGATAGCACATACAAAACCAACAAATACTGGTTGCCATTACTTGAGATTGTTGGCGTTACTTCAACGGAGTTGACATTCTCAGTGGCATTTGCTTATTTGGAGGCTGAGCGAGTTGATAACTTAGCTTGGGCACTTGAGCAGTTAAGAGGGCTACTTCAACAAAATGATGCTACCCCTCATGTGATAGTGATTGACAGAGACAAGGCCTTAATGACTGCAGTTTCCACATTGCTAAGAATGTGAACGCTAAATGCAAGATATTAGTCAGTCCGAAGGAGGCTGAGTTTGGGAACCCGTGATGGATGCATGGGATAGTGTCGTTAGTTCTTCCACCGAGGGTGAGTTTGTGCAGCGACTAACTATGTTTGAAAATATATGCTCAACTTTCCCTATTTTTTATTGTACCGGAAACTACAATCCGGAACATACATTTAACATTTTCTGGTGACTTATTGCAGGAAGTATAAATAATGTAAAAAACAAATTCCGGTTTCTAGTTTCCGGTACGTTAAAGTTGAATTTCGAATTCTAAAGACCGGAACGTAAACAATTGAATTCCGGAATTATAGTTCCGGTGCTCACAATTTGAAATAATAGTATTCCGGAAATTAGATTCCGGAGTACCTGATATTGTATTCCGGAATCTAATTTTCGGAAATAACCGAAAACCCAAAAAAAAATAAACGCCGCGGGATTACCTGAGAAGATGGTGGCCAACATCGTACACGTAGGGCAATGCGGTGGGCACTGACTTTGACTCCCTCTTGCCCGACGTCGTAAAGTGGAGCTAATGATGATGATGAAGCTAGAATAGAAAGAAGAAGAACGCTGAGAAGAAGAGGTTGTGGTGCGGGAAAAAGAAGAAAGAAGAGCAGCGAAGAAGGCCAGGAAGAAGAGGTGGCGGTGCGGAAGAAGGGTGGGTTTGTTTTTTCTCAAATGATAGGGGCATTTAGGTCTTTTAACTCATAAAATTTAAAATTGGGGTGGTGTATGTAGAAAATGGGGTGGGGTAGGTAGCTGTGACCTAGTCTTTTTGAATTTATTTTGGGACTAAAGCATTCTAAAGCTATAGGAGATTAGTTCTGCAATTATTTTAGGTTGTACCAAATATTATAGTACTTAAAAACTATATGTTTGCTGCTAGTGAATTGAAAATATAGTGTGATGTATTTATTATTATTATTTTGAATGTGGAGAAACTTTGCTGAGGTAAAATTGAAGTACATCTCGTTTGAGAACCTTGCTTGATGGCTTGCTAGGCTAAGTGGTGTCTTGAAACCTGTTTCGATCATGGCTCGTGTTTGGGCCGTGACATTCACGTGAGGAAGAAAACAAATCAAATGCAAACACTTGCTTAATTGTCATGTTACCAACCACAGTTATATATATCACCGAGGGTAATTTATAGAAAGCTTATGAAAATAACTTATGAAATTAAACTTATATAAATAATTTATGAAAATAGTTTATGATCTTTCCATAAGTGTTTTTTAGCTTATTTCCATAAACTTATCAGAAAAACTTATGAAATAAATTGCTTTTAGTCTATTTGAAAAAGAGCTTATTGAATAAGTGCTTAATTAAACCGTTTACCTAAATGAACCCCAACTATTGTTTTTACAGTTATGAACAATATAAGCATTATTACAACTTAATGGTAGAGTACGAAAGCTGCCGCAACTTGCAGAGTCATCACTATCGACGAGCTGCCGCTACTATCAGCTTCCACCAAGCATAGAAGCCAACACAACCATCCTGTTGAAGTTGTAGAGCCACTGTTGCCATAGTTAGCTGCCAGTCTGCCACCAAGCACAGAAGCTGCACCATGCTGCCATCATCGGCTTCCCCACTGTCTGGTGATGATTATGATGAGTAGAAGGGAGATAGAATTGATGAGAGGTTACTTCCACCACCGTCTGACCACTGTACCACGCTGCCACCCCCACCCTATGGTAAGGAACTTGGGGGACGGGGTTGATGATGATAAGAAGGGAGGATGAAAGGTCAGAAAAAAAAAGAAGCTAACGGAGGTGTCTTATAAAGTTGTTCATAAAATGTTTTTGCAGCCTAAATATATTTAATCTCAACGTCCGAAAAGAAGCAGCATTACAAGAAAAAATAGCTATTATATTTTCAATAACTATACTAAAAAAAATGGAGAACAAAAATTTAATGGCTCAAACCTTAGTCAGAAGCTTGCCAAATGCCAATACTTCAGCACAACTGGAGACCAAAGAGAACCCTGTGCTAAACCTAAGAACCTAATACTGTGGTGGTAAGAGTTGGCTGTTACGTGTTACAATCTCTGGACCATAGAGTTGCAACCAACATGCTTACAGACAGGAGTGCTATAACCCCATCCTAATCTTCCTAATTGCTATTATGTATAAAAGATATGCGATCCACTTATGTATGCCCTAAAAGCTATGATTTTATGAGGTGCCTAAGTCCATCGCCTTCCCAACCAAGCTTGAGCATTTGATCGACCACTTTCAAGCTTAACTGCAAGCAGTAAGTAGAAGAGTTACCAGCCATGGTATATAGAATAGGCATTAACAGAACATATGTTGTAGGATAATGCAATTCGTGCATAGCAAGAATTCACAGCTGGGACCTGTTGTTGAGGAGTGAAAATCCAATATGATTTTATATCTAATTTTAAGAATAGTGGATGTTGCACACCAGTAAAAGTCACAACTCACACCGCACTCGCTAGTGAAATATAGCAGAATTTGGTTAGTCTGTAGTTGCTCCCACAAGCACACAGAAATATCAAATCTACCATACTGAACAAGTGTGAATTGTGGAACTCCAAATAATGTGCAAGTGCAACCGTGATTTCTCTTTCCTAATTTCCAAGTGCAATATAGGAAGTTTATCCCTAAAGCTATTTTACAAGAGTCAGAAAAAACCTTCACTCCAAGGACACACAGCGAATATTTAAAAACAATAATCCACTCATAAACAATGATATTTGACAAGGATCCTTATCAAGAATGATTTATTTAACTTACAGATGGATCAGTGAAGATAATCAATTGTTTATCCAAAGTTGAAACCAAAAGATTTGTGTTATCCTTGTTTAGAGCAAGAGCTGTGATATCCTGTCCTTCTCCCAGCCTCAATACATGAAATACCTACAAAAAATAGTATGGTAGAGATGTTAGCATTGGAGAACAGTCTGCAGGAAATGCATAGTAGGAAGGCTGACAGCTACTACAGAATGACTCGTGAGGTTTGAGAGAATTGCAATGCAGGACCCCCCCCCCCCCCCAAAAAAAAAAAAAAATGCTGGACCATGAAGGAAAACATTTACTTTGTTTAGGGTTATTTCAATTAAAAAATACACTCACTGCGTTAAAACTCGGTTATTTCAGTTAAAAATTCAAATCTGTAGATGTCTTCTACAATAATTCAACCACAAAAACAAGAAATAAAGAAAAGAAATAAGACACTACACATGCAACGAAGGAGAGAACAGCAAGAAGCATAATTTGATAGTTGGTTCTTCCTGAAAGAATGTTTTCTGGTGTGTGAAATGAGGAATACACAGAAAATATCTAGAGTAGGCTCTTAGACATTTGACATCTCAATTTAAACATCTTAATATTTTACCTCCAGCGTGTGCAAATCTAGGAAGCAAATTGATGGTGGTGGAGCATTTATTCTGTTGCTTTCACGAGTTTCTTCTGATTCCGAATAAAAATCAGCAACATCTGACTTACTTGATTGCAAATTCCAACTGTTACTACAGGCTGTACCATTTTCTAGAGAATTAATTCCAATCAGAGCACTCCTCCCATCAAAAGAAATTTCCATGCAATTAATGCTACTAGAGAAAGATAATTCTGTTCTAGCAATCAGAACACCATTAAGGGTAAAGGTACTGAGAGTTTGCTGTGATTCATTCCAAGTCATGACAACCCCTTCAGAGGAAAGGCTGACAGTATGGGCCTCCACACCATCCATCCTTCTGACTAAACGCCCCCTTCTTATAGAGTGCAAGAGAACATCTGATGTGTGGGAGCATGAAACAACTATTCCAAGATCTGAGTTGACACAACAACTGAGTATTTCACTGCGGTGCCCCCGAAGTACCTGTATAGGACCCTCAATACGACGTCTCTGATTCTTTTCTATCAAAAAGTGTGAGGAAGAACTACTGCTGGTTGAAGGCAGCGTGCCAGTCCCAATGGAAGATTCTGATATGACATTTGAGAGAGAGGCAAATGGCCTATGTATTCTCCATAGTAATATTGTTGCATCTCGAGATCCTGTCACCAGATAGTTACTATCGGGTGAAAGACCAAGGCAAGTTACAGGAGCACAGTGCCCGTATGCTGTCTCCAAGGTTTTAGCTCCATCAGAGGATATTAGCCTAATACTATTATCGGCATGGCCACCTAATCAGAAAACAAAAATTCAAATTAGATGTTATATATCCAGTGTAAAAAAGCTACTGAAAATGTAATGCAAGTTTCTAAAATGCTGTGAAAGAGCTGAGAAGAAGAATAATCCCTAAAAAAAACTATTTTATAGATGAAGGATTTCTCATGCTCAACTGTCATGCTCTATGGGTTATATAGTAGATGGTTTCATCTTTACCTAGAATTTATAACAATTTTGAGTTTTAAAACCATTATGTCTATGATTTTGCAGTTGAAGGCAAGTTCCATTCACAAACGACCAATCAAACTTTCCAACACGCCTATATAATTTAAGTGTATATTTAATGAACTGGCTATAATTCAATATATATATATATATATATATATATATATATATATATATATATATATATATTGCTGCTATAATTGCTCTATTGTGTTTTGCTGCTGCTTCGATTAATGGGAATTTTCCTCAAACACTTGAACAGGTTGAAACTATTATAATTTAATTCTTCTATATCTCAATAATTTTATCCTCCTATTCTTCTACCTAATCTTTTTCTTAATGAGTTTCCTCTTCTATTGAACAAAACGGGTGCATGCGCATAGCTGCAATGCCACGTACAACTTTCTATCTTTTCTAAGAAATAGTAGAGCAGACCAAGGAAATACCAAGTGCTATGAAGTAAAAATGATAAAATGGAAATCCCGTGTGCACAGCTGCAATGCCCACACGTTCATCCCCTTAAGGAAAATTCCTTAAAATTGATAAATTATATTATCTAATTATTCTATATGTTACCAGGCATGAGTATAAATCCACTCCAATAGTTATATGCTATCTACTTATCTGATATAAGAGACTTTCACAAAAGAAATACTGCAGGGCTTCAGGTAACATATCTGAACAATCTTAACTTGTCTAGATTTACCAGTAATAATTTCTTTGTCACATGTTATAGAAACGATAGCTTGGCTTCTAATTCCAGAAACAGAAAATGCCAATACTCGTGGAAATTGCCAGTCTTCATCAGTCCCCGCAGGCCCTTTGAACATGCGCATAAGACCAGCAGAGCCTGATGTAGCTTTTCCATGTTGAAAGAGGAACGGAGTACCCTGGCCATCAGGTGTATTGGGTTGCCACTTGTGCTGTGCAACATGAGCTGCAGGTGCATTCATATCAACAACCACAACCATATCTGAAGATGCGTGAATGGCAGCCGCAGGTAGATTGCAGTGTTGAGGGGATGGAACAGCATATGATTTGACTTCTTTTGGGTTGCGGAATATTGTCTGATATGAAAATATATTCATCATCATTAGAATTACACACACTCATCATCAATTGTTGAGGGAACATTAAGCAACAGAAGGACATTTCAAAAATACTTCACCACAAAGTTTTTGGCACAAATTTAAATCAGATACCATCTTGTATTTTCATAAAGTCTACCAATGAGCACCATAAGACACTCATAATCAAACTTATAATCAGAACTACTCAAAAGAGATAAATAGGGCTTTCTTTGTCTAACTTAGGTTCATACCTTTTTCTCTTTTTGCCGGGGACAGGGGTTGGGTGCAGTATTCTTCACAGATAAAACATGGAGATATTGATTTCAAGTATTTGAGTTTTGGTGACACATTGAGCATTTGGCTGGAGGAAATTAGAGCATTTTTGTGTGTTACTTACATACGTTATTATTAGAATGAATGAAAGAAGAGATACAAAAGAAGGAGCTTTCACTAATACCATGAAAGAAACTGCAGGTTTAGAGAGAGAAACTGTATATTCTCTTATTCATTATTGATTCATACATAGGAGGAATTATAGACAGAATTGGTTAAGAGAAAAATAAACAGCTTATCTATTAGTTTCTGAAAAAATTCAGTTCAGAGGCTTCTCTGTCATTTAGTTTCTGAAAAAATTCAAATCCCAACAAATATTGGACTCCTAAGTATTGTAGAAGTTAAGGATATGGGAATAATGCAACGAGGAAAAGCCTTTAGAAAAAGAATTACTATTACATAACAGCATCATCATAACCATTGTTATTAGGGTATAAAAGCTCAACAACCACTTCAACGTTGGGCAAGCCTTGCAATCACACTTCCTGAACTAAAAAAAGTAGCTATGTTATATAATTAAGAACAATCAAGTACTCAATCCAAAACTTTCATTTCATTTAGCATATTCTCAAGCACATGTTTAACGTAAAACAGATGAAAAATTCACGGCTGCCATTTTTTGTGGAGAAATCCTTACAATTTTTTTGTACACAGGTATGTTTCATTTTTTTCTCCCACAAATCCATATTCATTTACTTAAATGGTTAAACTGTTTTTAATTCCAAAACAATGTTTTTAATGAATTATTAGGGGGAAAAATTAACTAATACCTGTGCATGAAAAATCTGTAAAGTAAAACTGAAATTTCGATCATAGTACTTGGTTAATACTAATTATATAGTTTCAGTGCCTAATAGCTATTTTTATTAATTCAGGGGGTGCAATTGCAACTCACCCAAAGTTGAGGGGGGTGCTTGAGCATTTTACCCTTATGATTATTAATTTATTACTATTACTATCATTTTTTGCTCCTAATATTATCAACCTAAAGTAAACAAATCAGCCATTAGCCCATTAACCATGCATATGACTAGTCATGAATGACCAATTAGCTTGATGATTTCTGTATAAAAACCTATAGATATTACAGAAAGTCAAACAAAAACACAAGGATAAGACAAAATGGAAGCATACTCAAGCATGCATAGATGCTCACCCAGAAAGATGTAATTGTATCAATAAAGGTGTCAAACCAATATAATCAATAGTTACCTGCAAATGCAGAACTTCTGATAACGGCATCTTCTTCAAGTGAGGAACAGTCAGAAGTTGGGACGGTGTTTGTCCAAAATAAGCAATCTGATCTTGGGTGGCACGCTGTTGTGCCTTTACTTGTCATGCACAGAAGAAAGCAATAAGTTATAGAAAATGAGTAAATTATGATGTTGTTGAGGTCTGATGCAATTAAAGAGGTCTCATGTAAATGTTTTGTGAAAATGTACTCCACAGATATATTTATAATGCATGAAGCTTTCCTATTTTTTTATGCCATAAAATTTTCCTAACCCATTCACTTACAGTCAACAATAGTAAATAGATTCATATATTTAAATAAATTGAAACAGATATGCTTAACAAAAAAAAGAGCCTGTACAAAAAAAAGAGCCTGTAATAGTTATCTATCGGTGATAGCAAATGTTTTAAATAGATTGTCATCTAACCTTGCTCTACTTTGATGAATGGACAGTTCAATTTTCTTGCCTTTACTATTCAAAGGGGAAAAAATGATCACATTTGGTCATTAAGAAGGTTTTAACCAGACAATGGAAGTCAATGGACAATTTAAAGCACGTATAGTCAGAAGAGCATAATAGTTGAATGATTAGAAAATGAACATAAAAAATGGACCTTTCAAGGTAAAAGTTATGGTCAGTAAAGACTAAAGATGAATGGACAAGGGCATGAAACACTAATAGTTAATAATATGAGATTCAATATGATCTAAATTGGATATCTGAGCCCATGTAGAAAACAGCACTGCTCGAAAGGGCCCAAGTAGAAAACGCTAATAGTTAATAATATGAGATTCAATAGAAAGAGCCCAAGTAGAAAACAGCCCTGTCCGAAAGCAAGTCTATGGACAGATTTTTCCTTGAAAGTAGAAGCATTAATCAGAAGATATTAGATCCTAATACTCCTGTATAACTTAGTCCTACCAGTTAAACCTTACAAAAAAAAGTCATTTCAAAGCGTGGCTAGTTTTTTCAAAATGTGAATTTAATACTGATAGGAACCAGAATCACAGGATAATAAATAACAGGAAAAAGGATCAATAATGGAGAAAAACAATGCATTATTTCTGATAGAATGGAAACAACAGAGGGATGGATATCCCTACTGTCCACAGAGCTAGGCTCCTTCAGAGCAAATAAAGTTCTCTGCCTCTAACTGAAAATGATTCTCTCATGATACCCTCCCTCTCTCTACTCAGTCCCTATATAACTGAATTCCCTTATATGGTTGGCACCCTTTCCTCACCTCCTGTGACATCAGCATTCGCATTCTCTCCCCTCCTATTTTCCCTCACACAAACCTGCCATACCTTGGGCTTGGGCAGCTGATGCACTAGCCGCCCATTTGGGCCCACATTCTCATTTGGGGTCCTAACAAATACCAGAAAAGTGGTATATTATAAGATTTTTCTTCCTTTCATGAAAAAAATAGCATTTTTTTCCATCTCTTCTTTTCTTCACCTTTCTCAGTTTCTGTGCAACTTGCATTGATGATAACAAGACCAAGTGCATTTTTTCCCCTTTTCTTTTCTCCCTGATTTCAAGGGTTATTGACAAAATGACATCTAACTGCTGGCAAAAGGATTATCAGGTTTATCAAGCTTAAGTCAGTCATTTCATGTACAATTAAAAATCATGCAAGCAGACAGATATACATATTAACGTGGCAGAGGTTCAATCCCACAGAAATGCAGTGCAGGGAGGGGCAACTTCAGTGTCCCGAACGAGATTAGTCACACAAACCCAAAGGGTGTGCAGATACGAATTACAAAATATTATAATTAACATGTGCTTTTAACCCTTTAGGTGAAGAAGGTAATTCTCATATCTCAATAAAGAAGGATGCACTCGTATTTGGATGAGCCTTTCTCTTTTCTTTTGGGGCTTGAGATTGCATTTAGTCAAACAACCAATTGAGTTGAAAATATGGAGAAGGAAAGGAGACATACTGGGTCAGATATTTTATCAATATCCACTGCCCCTTCATAGGTGATATAAAAGAAAACATTATTTGCTGCAATAGCTTCTTTTCCCCGTTGCTTATACCTGCATTATGGTCCAACTCATTTATGTAACCAGATGTACATTTTAAGGAATACTAAAGAAAATGGAAATTTAACAAGGAATCTTCTAGATATCTATATTGACAATGCAAACTTATGAAAAATGAAATCACGAACGGATAAGAGGAAGCTTTAAAACAGGTGCACACACCCAAATAAGGGAGTCAGCAAAACGAAAACTAGAGAAACAAAACCTACCCAAATATGAGGTCAATCCACTCATGCAAATGAGCAGACACATACTCGCTCTCTAGTGCCATCCTATGCTTATACACGAAGTCAACTGGATTCTCAGCCCAAGCAGGAAGTCTTACAGCATCTGGTATGGAAGTAATAAATCACAAACAGAGCCGTTAACTATAATAGGCATGTGAATATACCACAAAGTCTTGTAAAAAAACCAATGCAGAAAATCTTAATGATTATACCAAGTTTTCCTCCCAATTGTGTTGTGCCAAAATCAATTGAATTTTCATTTGTGAGGACCTCAGGGAGATAAAATAGCTCAGGAACCTGAGAAGTTGAGATACAGGGGAAAAAACCGCTTAAGATAGAAGTTTCAATGAAGCCATGATAAGCATTTAATATATAAGTAAAACCGCTCAAGTCCATTAAGGACAATGGATATCAACCAAAGAGACAAAAGAATCTACTCATAATACACGTATATCAACCAAGCATTTTGTTGTAAAAGTTAATAAACATATACCAATTCCTTGACATCACTCATGTCCTCAAGAACTCCGTTCCAAGTAGCTGAAATATCAGAAAACATCCGATCTGCATGATCAAATTTTCCACCTTGCAGTTTGATTGCGAGGGTAGTGAATGGTTCAACCCTAACAAGATAATACAAAACCTGTAAAAGAAGATAATAACCATTAATTACTGCAAAATCAGCAACTAAAATGCAACTGCGTTAGATGACAGCATTACATATTGAGCATTACTTCTATTGCTATTATAGTAAAATAATGTATCATCACATCATCATCATGATTTATCTATGATATCAGTACAAACAAAAAGGAAAATTGAATGCAGAAGCCAAAAAGAAACACTGATTCTGATAGCAAGATATCAAAAACAGCAAAAGCTTAGAGATCACAATTGTTTAGGGTTATTAGCTTTCAGGGAGGTGTTAACTTTATAGTCTCCTGTATATGGACTTGGTTGACATTACTTATATGTTAACCAGTCTTAACTTAATGTATAAGCAGTCATTATTGGATTAGTATTATTAGGAAGCCGAAAAAAGCCTTTTAGTTTTATCTGAAGATGGTTAACAAACTAAAACGGCCTGGCTATAATAGTCCATAAATATGGTTTCCCTTTAGAAAATCATCTGCCCCAAAGGCGATAAATACAATCCTTTTATTTTTTGTGAATTTTGTGAATGCTGTATGTTCAGATGATTCTATGGTTGGTGTTTCCAATGCAGCCAAATTTATGAATTTATTGACAGTAATTCAGGTTAGGTGGGACAGAGTAGGAGAAGGCATAACTGAAATTGGGAGCATATGCCAAAGAATCAAACTTCACATCAGCACAACTTAAACGCGTAAGAAAAGTTTCATATGGATTGTTGGAAATAGAAGCATATTAATGTTTCACTTTCCAAGAAGCCCAGATTTTTTGTATAACAATAGAATAGGTTAATAGTTATAGTGATAGTGATAGCTTAATTACTCTCTTGTAAATTGTATTTGCATTCATTATTTTTGTAATCTTGTGTACAAATTAAATCATTCAGCTGAGTGTAAACTCACAGAAGCACATTTAGAAAAATTCTGCCTACTTATTTTCCACATCGTATCAGAGCTCCCAATCAAAGGGGCTCTGCTTCCACAAATCGACTCCGTAGAAGATCGGATTGGGCACTTTAAGCTGTGAGAACCCTTAAAACTTGACTGGGCACCATGTGCTGTCAAGTCCCTTTAGTTGGCCACTGTTTGACCGTCGATTGGCCACCTTTGATCCCCACGGTTCAGATCGGAAGTTTTCCCAGCAGGTTCGTCGTCCTGAAATCGGCCAGAACCTTGAAGGACTTCACTAATAACTGCCTCGCGCGCCACCACACACGCTAATCATCTCCGGCGCGTGTTGTTCATGCGCCGCCTTCTGGACCTCCTTTTGCGACGTCGCTTGCACAGAACTGGTCATCGGCACCTTCTGGACCTGTTTCAGGGGTCAGTTTGCTCCATCTCCACTCTGATTCACGGCTGCGTGAAAGCCCTTTTTTTGAGTTATTTCCAGGACTTCGTCTGTTTGATCAATTTTCTATTAATCTGGTTTAATTGCTGGTTTCTATGGTAGTGAATCCATTTAGTCCAGGTGAGAGTTCTCAAGTCGTTAGCCAGGATAATTACAGAGTATTCAGCTTGCGTATCGATTGAATGGAAAAAAAATATTTGAAATGGTCTCAAACTTGTTCGTACTGTGTTAAAGGGAAAAGGAAAGCTCAATCACCTGACAAGTACCGGGCCAAAAGAGGGAGATCCAAATTTCACACCATGGGATGCGAAAGACTCCATGATTATGGCTTGGCTATGGAACTCTCTGATTCCAGAGATTACTTATGAGTAATGTTATTTGTACACCTTGATTCTGGACACCAGGATGACACCTGCTTTACATGGTTAACGCAGTTCAAAGACGTGGTTAATTACGTTCAGTGGATGGTTAATGGATATTACAAGGGGTCACAACTCATTAACCATCCACGGAACGTAATTAACCACGTATTTGAAGTGCATTAACCACGATTTTCAAGTGTTGAATTGCGTTCAGTGAATGTAATTAACCACGTATTTGAACCTGAAAATCGTGGTTAATGCAGTTCAAATACGTGGTTAATTACGTTCAGTGGATGGTTAATGAGTTGTGACCCCTTGTTATATCCATTAACCATCTACTGAATGTAATTGACCATGTATTTGAACTGCGTTAACCATGTAATTAACCAACCATGCATCCTACATGGGTGCATGTTATTTTTTTGTACACCTTCAAACTTAGTTCATAGTGTTCACAATCATGGTTAATGGTGTCTTGAACTTGGTTAATAGTACAAGAGATCACAATTCGTCGTTAACCATCTACTGAACGTAATTAACCACGTATTTGAACTACATTAACCAAGTGTAGCAGGTATCACCCAGGTGTCCAGAATTCAGGTGTACAAATAACATTACTCATTACTTATACATGCATGTTTCTTAGCACAGCAAAAGAGGTTTAGGATACAATAGAGCTGACTTATTCCAAGGCTAAAAATGATGCCCAGGTGTACGATGTGAAGGGGAAAACAGTAGCAACAAAGCAAGGAAACAAAACAGTCACTGAATATGCCCACCAATTAAAGTCTCTTTGGATTGGAGTTGGATCATTACAGGGTGATTAAGACTAAGTGTTCTGAGGATGCAGCTGTGCTCAAGGAATTTATTGAGCAAGATAGGGTTTACGATTTTCTTGTAGGATTAAATCTTGAATTTGATCAAGTCAGGATACAAATATGTTGTAATATATCGGAAGAATATCTTCCAATATTCTCTTTGATTTGTATAGATACGTTTTTGAATCTAGACTTTATTAGGATATATTTTCCTCCCTTATTTTTAGGTTAGCACTTAGCATTCAATGTTTTTAGCCTATATATTGTAACCTTTGTTGTACACAACTAATTAAGGAATTACATTCACATATTTCATATTCCTTCTTTCTATATGGTATCAGTAGCCTAGGGGGTTCCTAGGGTTTCTTTTCTACCTTGAAGCCTTATTGTTGTCTCCTTGCAGCCTTATTGCTGTCTGCTCCCTTATTACAGGCTGCAGCCTTTTCTTCCTATATTTCTACCTGAAAACACAGCTACCACCACCCGCCACCATTCAGCACACCGCCACCCAGGGTCTGCTCGCCGGCCAACCACTGAAGAATCGGCCCCAAAACCATTGTCACGTGCTTCCCCTCTCTCTGCGCGTGAGTTCCACGCGCCACCGCTTCAGTCGCGCGTGACGGCGCGTCCGGCTGCCAATTCCGCTGCTGCTTCCACTGTTTTACTCGCCTTCTCCTTCCGGTTCTGTTTAGGCAAGTGGATCCTTCTAGAATGGCCAATTCAGGGACTACTCAGTCCTCCACCACCACTACGGGTCCTCTGGCCGTCGTTCCAACCTTCAATCTGAATGATTTTTCCGTTTTGCACATTTCTTATCACCTCAATGGTAAGAACTATCTCCAATGGGCTCAGGTTATTCGCACTACTCTCAAAGGTCGCCGGAAGTTGTCATACATTGAGGGTGATGCTCCAAAGGAAGATGATCCACAGTTTAGCGTCTGGGATGATGAAGATTCTCTGATTATGACTTGGCTTTGGAATTCTATGACTCCTGCTATCAGTAAGGATTGTATGTTTTTTAATTCTGCACGAGAAATTTGGGATAATTTGTGTCAAACCCATTCTATGAAACAAGATATTTCTGCGTGTTATGAATTAGAAAATACAATTTATACCAAGCAAGGAACACTTTCTGTGACTGATTAATATGGGATTCTAAATGGTTTATGGATTGAGCTAAACCGGAATCAAAGTTTGAAGATGAAGGGCACAGAGGATTCTGCTTCTTTACAAAAATTTATTGACTGTGGACAGGTCTTTAAATTTCTCTCTAGGTTGAATTCTGAGTATGATCCTATTAGGGTTCAGATTTTGGGGAAGGACAAGCTACCTTCTCTCTCTGAGGTATTCTACACTGTTAGGAGAGAAGAGAGTCGTCGAGTTGTGATGTTGAATACTAATAATGGTATTGTCGGTGATGGTTCCGCTCTGGCTACCGATAAAAGTCCTAGTGGGTTATCTTCTGAAAGGCCTGGTTCCTCCTCTTGGAAGCCTTCCACCAAAGCTAATCGTGAAGAACGGTGGTGTACTCATTGTAAGAAGTTTGGTCACACTAACGACACTTGTTTTAAACTCCATGGCAGAGACAAGGTTCTTGGTCGCTTTGGGGGTTTTAAAGGCCCTCAACAAAGGCAGGTTAATCATACAGTATTAGACTTGGTTATTGAGGGTGAAGAGGCATCTGCACCACCATCTGGGGAGGAAGTTCCAGCGTTTAGTAAAGCCGAGCTGGACCGTTTGCGAGCTCTCTTGGATTCTATGAGTAAGTCTTCTGGCACTTGTTCTCTAGCCATGACTGGTAAGAATTTAAGTTCATTATCTTTTAATGTTTCTAGTACTGTATCTGAGGATCTTTGGATTGTTGAATCTGATGCTACTAATCATGACCCTTCACCCCTCCTATTTTTCAACTTACTCTAAATTGTCTGGTAAGCATCACATCACAGTTGTTAATGGATCCCATGTCCCTGTTTCAGGATGTGGTACCATTTCACTTCAACCTTCCCTTATATAATGTGCTTCATGTACCAAAATTGTCAAATAACCTTATTTCTATCCATAAGCTTACCAAAGATTTAAACTGTACAGTAACCTTCTTTCCCTTTCACTGTGTGTTTCGGGAAATTGCCACGAGGAAGATGATTGGGGTTGCAAAGGAATAGGGAGGGTTATATGTTCTACATCAGACTCATGGTAGTACCAGACAGATGTTGTCCACTTCCTGTCATCAGACAAGTTCAACTTCCGTTGCTTCTCAGATATGGCTTCAGCACAAACATCTTGACCATCCTCTTTTCAATATTCTTAGGTCTTTGTTTCCTCTTTTGTTTAAGAAGGAATTAGTTGAGTCTTTTCATTGTGATGCTTCTCAATTTGAAAAACACCATCGTACAACTTTTCTTCCTAATAATAATAAAAGTATGGCACCATTTGATCTTATTCATTCTGATGTATGGGGACCTTCTTCTTCTGTTAATTTATCTGGTGCAAAATAATTTGTCTTCTTTATTGATGATTGTACTTGGGTCACATGGATATTTCTCATGAAAGATAAATCTAAGGTTTTTCAACTATTCACGAGTGTTTATCGCATGATTCAAATTCAATTTGGAACAACTATTAAAAGGTTACGTTCTGATAATGGAAAAGAATATGTTAATGAAAAAATTTCAAATTTTTTCAAAGAACATGATGTTTTTCATGAGTTGACCTGTGTCGATACCCCACAACAAAATGGGGTTGCAGAAAGGAAGAATCGTCATCTACTTGAGATGGCCAGAGCCCTACTATTTCAAATGTCTGTCCCTAAATCTTATTGGGGGGACGCTTTCTTAACTGCCACATATTTGATTAACAGGTTGCCTTCTCGTGTCTTGGATGACCTTATTCCAGTCTAACTCATGACTTCATTCTTTCCTTCAGTTCCTACTATGACTAGTCTCCAATGTCAAGTATTTGGTTGTAGTGTCTTTGTTCATTTTCACAGTCACCATCGTGGTAAGTTGGATCCTCGGGCTGTTAAATGTATATTCATAGGATATGCACCCGACAAAAAGGGGTACAAATGTTATCATGCTAAACGTTGTCGTGTATATGTATCCATGGATATCACCTTTCATGAAACCGAGTCTTTTTACTCTGGTCCTCAGCTTCAGGGGGAGAGTGGTCATGAAGCTGAGTCTCTTGAGTCATCGATTGTTTCTCTTCTGACTGAACGTATTGAGTCATCTGTCTTTCCTCTGATGAAGGATGTGGCATCCTGTTCTGGTACTTCTGAGACGCCCAATGAGATAAATGATTTGGATTGATACCAAAAGATGTATCAGCAAAAAATATTCCATAAAAACCCAACCTGGTCTAACAACAACTTCAGCCACCTGAACCGAGGTAAACATTCCTAACTTCGAGCCTTTGAATAGTCCTTTAAATAATACTTGTGCACCTAACCTTGATTACTTGCCAATAGCCTTGAGAAAAGCAAAAAGAACATGTGCCAAGTACCCTATATCCCAGTTTGTGTCCTCAAAAAACCTATCAGTACAACATCAGAGCATTTAATAGATTCTATCAGAGTCCCCACTACAGTACAAGAAGCATTAATGGATAGGAACTGGGTTCAAGCCATGCATGAAGAGATGAGTGCTTTGAACAAGAATGAGACCTGAGAAATTGTTGAGAAACCGAAGGACGAAAGGATAGTTGGATGCAAATGGATTTGTACGGTGAAATACCGGTTTGATGGTACTCCGGACCGGTATAAAGCAAGGCTGGTTGCGAAAGGGTACACTCAGACATATAGGATTGATTATGAGGAAACGTTTGCCTCAGTAGCAAAGATGAACACAATCAAGATTATTCTCTCCTTGGCAGCACACTTTGGTTAGGACTTGCACCAATTTGATGTTAAAAATGTCTTTCTCCATGGAAATTTGGAAGAGGAAATATTTATGGACATTCCACCAGAATATGGCCCTATTGGTGGACGGAATAAGGTGTGCAAGTTGAGGAAGGATTTATATGGGCTCAAGCAGTCTCCCCGTGCTTGGTTCGGGAGATTCATTAATGCTATTCTTTCCCTGAGTTATAAACAGAGCTAAGGAGATCATACCCTCTTTATCAAACATTCTCAGGAAGGCAAACTCACTCCTTTTGGTCTATGTAGATGACATGATCATTGCAAGGAATGATGAGGTTGAAAAACAGGTTCTAAGAGACAAGTTAGCTGCACCGTTTGAAATGAAGGATCTCGGAAAGCTTAAGTATTTCCTTGGGATAGAGGTTGCCTACTCCAAACAAGGTATCTTTATTTCTCAAAGGAAATATGTCCTGGATCTTCTTAAAGAGACAGGCAAGCTGGGTTGCAAAACCACAAGGGCACCTATTAAACAGAATCACTGGATTGGAAGCAATGAAGAAAGCCCAAGGGTTGAAAAGGCCCAGTATCAGAGACTTGTGGGAAAACTCATATATATTTATCCCACACCGGACCAGACATAGCCTATGTTGTCAATGTGGTTAGCCAATTTATGCATGACCCACGTGAGAGACATATGCAAGCAGCGTCAATTGTACATTATGCAAGGTCAAATGTAGACAAGCGATCCACCTTAGGGTACTGCATGTTTTTAGGAGGAAATTTGGTGACTTGGAGAAGTAAGAAGCAAAATGTAGTTATAAGATCTAGTGCCAAAGCAGAATTTCGAGCCATGGCCCAAGGGATTTTTGAATCATTATGTATGAGAATCATATTGGGTGATCTCAGAATAAAGTATGAAGCTCCTATGAGATTACTTTGTGACAACAAGTCGATCATTCGTATTGCTCACAACTCAGTCCAGTATGATAAGACGAAGCACATTGAGATAGACAGACATTTTATCAAAGAAAAATTACATAATGGTCTTATAGCTGTTGAGTATGTTCCCTCAGAGTTCCAATTAGCTGATGTCTTCACCAAGGGACTTCCACAGAGCAGTTTCAAGGTCTTGCAAGCTGGGAATGATGGATATCCATTCACCAGCTTGAGGGGAAATGTTGTAATATATCGGAAGAATATCTTCGATACTCTCTTTTATTTGTACAGATACGTTTTTGATTTTAGACTTTATTAGGATATATTTTCCTCCCTTATTTTTAGGTTAGCATTCCATGTCTTTAGCCTATATATTGTAACCTTTGTTGTACACAACTAATTAAGGAAGTACATTCACATATTTCATATTCCTTCTTTCTATAAAATCCTTGGAAAACCAGAAGTTCCATGCTTCAATGAAGGGGTGGCTATTGTGAGACGTGAAGAAAGTAGGAGAAATTTGACGCTCGAATCTCCATCTATTGAAAGTTCAGCCATGGTAGCTGAAATTACAAAAACTGGACAATCAAAGGTAGAGAAGAAAAGTGACTTATGGTGCACTTATTGTAGTAAGCCATGACATACCCGAGAGAGGGGTTGGAAGCTGCTTGGTAAGCCTCCCAATCGCGAGTTAGGATAGAAAGGAGGATCCTCTGGAGGATCATCACGAAAAGGTGGTCAGGTTGATGTTGTTGCTAAACAACATGAAGAAGGCAAAACAAATTCTGCAAGCAAGTCATAATTTAATTAGGAGGAGATAAAAAGGATGAGATCCTTTTTCAGTAGCCTGGAAAAACTAACAGGTACTTGTAATGTGACAATTTCAGGTATGCTTCCACTTTCATTCGGATTTAATGTCTCAAAAACATCTTCTCCCTTCTTCTGGATTTTAGACTCTAGAGCCACCCATATGACACCCTCATCTAAACACTTTTACACATATTCTCCTGGTCCCAGCAATAAGAAAATTGCTATTGCAAATGGTACTCTTTTAACTATAGCTAGCATAGGGAACATTGAAATAAATTCTTCCATAACCTTAAAAAATGTCCATGTCCCAAAGTTGTCCATAAACCTCATTTCTCTACATAAACTTACAAAAGACTTATCTTGTATTGTGATTTTTCACAACGATTGTTGTGTTTTCTAGAACAAGGAATCGGGGAGGATGATTGGACGTGCTAAAGAAGGGAATGACCTTTATTATCTTAAGGAACCAAGTCTGTGTGTCACAGAAAAAACCACCATTCTCAGTCATTCATTTCAGAGTCTGTACTCTCAAAAAGGGAAAAGATTTTGCTTTTTCATTGTCTGTTAGGACATCCTTCTTTTGGAATCATCATAGTTATATTTCCATCTTTGTTTTCTATGTTAAGTATTGAGAGTTTCAGTATGATGCGTGTGAAATTGCAAAACACAAGCGTGTACCTTTTCCATTAAGTAACAAGAGAAGTACATTTCCTTTTTACCTTGTTCATACTGATGTTTGGGGTCCATCTCGTATTCCAAATGTTTCTGGAGCTAGATGAATTGTGACCTTTATCGATGATTGTACCTAGGTTACTTGGATTTTCCTACTTAAACACAAGTCTGAAGTGAGTATTGTTTTTAAAAATTTCTTCTCAATGATTAGTTTTTTTGTGAACATAAAAAGACTTAGGTTAGATAATGCCAAGGAGTATTTCAATCATGACATTACTTCATTCTGCCAAAAGGGAGGGAATAACTCATGAGTCTTCTTGTGTCAAAACACCACAACAAAATGAGATTGCAGAAACGAAAAAATGGTCATCTTTTAAATCAAACCTGGACAATGTTGTTCCAAAAAAATGTTACAAATTTTTTTGGGGAGAGGGCATTCTCACAGCAACATATCTTATTAATGGGTTACCCTCTAAAGTCTTGGGGTTTATGAGTCCTATGGATGCTCTTTCCTCCTTTTATCCTGACTTGTCCACTACTAATAAACTTACACCAAGGGTCTTTGGGTGTGTCTCATTTGTTCATATTCATAGTCAAGATAGGAGAAAACTTGATCCTAGAGTCCTAAAATGTGTTTTTGTTGGGTACTCCTCCACTCAAAAGGGATAACCATCCTCCTTCCAAAATATTCTGTCTCAGGATGTAACATTTCATGAAGAACGGGCTTAGTTCACAAAACCTTATCTTCAGGGGGAGAATTTAATGGAAGAAAAGGAAATTCATCTTGAAACTCTTGTCCTTCCTAGCCTTAAGTCAAATATACATGAGCCTATTTCAAAGCAACCATCTGTCCCATCCTCATAAGCTAAAACTGAACCTGAAGTTGATATAGATTTGGAAAAAAAATTGGTGTACAAGAAAAGGCAAAAGGTCACTCCAGAATCAACACACGTTCAAGAGCCCAACCTAACTCCTTCACATCGGGTAAAAAATTTTGATTCTCTTAACTTTACAGGGTAATTTTCCAAATTTTCAAAATGAAACAGAAACCCAAACGGTTGAAGATGACCTTGACCTCTCAGAAAACCAAACAGTTGAAAATGATCTTGACCTCCCAATTGGCATCAGAAAATGTACCAAAAAGCCATTGTATCCTCTCTCAAATTACCTCTCATTTAAAAAATCTCACCAACCCACAAAACTTTTCTTGTAAACCTAAATAATACCTTCATCCTGACCAATGTTTTTGAGGCATTATCTAATAAAAAGTGGAAACAAGCTATGGATACAGAGTTGGAGGCATTGGAGAAAAATAAAACATGAGAATTAGTTACTTTACCGGGAGGAAAAAAAACCATTTGGTTGCAAATGGGTGTATACAATGAAATATAAGGCTGATGGGTCAATTGAGAGGCAGAAAGCAAGATTGGTAGCCAAAGGTTTCACACAAACCTGTGGAATTGATTATTCAGAGACCTTTAACCCAATTGCAAAGATGAATACAATCCGAGTAATATTATCCTTTGCTGCCAATTATGGCCGCAACAATTTGATGCGAAGAATGCTTTCCTACATGGGGAGCTTGAGGGGGATATGTATATGGAAGTACCACCAGGATATGGAAAAAAATATTGCTGTCAATATTGTTTGCATGCTGAAAAAGGTATTATATGGGTTGAAACTACCACCCCGGGCATGGTTTGGAAGATTTATTAAGGTTATGACAACCTTAGGATACAAAAAAAGTCAAGAAGATCACACATTGTTCATCAAACACTCGACTTCAGGGGGAGTAATTGTGTTATTAGTATATGTAGATGACATCATTGTCACTGGAAAGAGCAACAAGTCTTGAGTCAATATCTAGCAAAGGAGTTAGAGATAAAAACTCTTGGGAGGTTGAAGTATTTTCTGAGAATAGAGGTGGCTCACTTCTAGAAAGGAATTTTCATATCTCAACAAAAATATATCGCAGATTTGCTCAAAGTGACAGGTAAGGTAGCTTGTAAACCTGTAAGTACCCCCATTGATCCGAGCCAGAGGAATTTTATATAAAAGGAATAGGAATGCTATTCTTGAGACCTATACCAATGCTGACTATGCACGGTCAGTAACTGACAGGATGTCCACTACTACATATTGTACTTTTCTTGGAAAAATTTAGTAACTTGGAGGAGTAAAAAATAGAATGTTGTGGCTCGTAATAGTGCTGAAGTTGAGTTCCGAGCTATGGCATAAGGTATTTGTGAACTACTTTGGCTCAAAATTATTTTAGAAAACTTGAAAATAAAATGGGATGGATCTATGAAACTCTATTGTATAATAAGTCAGCAATCAACATTGCTCATAATCTTGTTCAGCATAATCGAATGAAACATACTGAGGTGGATAGGCATTTTATCAAGGAAAAGCTTGATTGTGGTCTGATTTGTACCCCATATGTACCTTCAGAAGGTCATCTTCCAGGCATTCTTACCAAAGGATTGTGCAGTTCAAATTTTGAAAGAATTGTATGCAAGCTGAGAATGGAAAATACATATTCTCCAGCTTGACGAGGAGTGTTGGAAATAGAAGCATATTAATGTTCCACTTTCCAAGTAGCCCAGATTCTTTGTATAACAAATAGGATAGGTTCAATGCATCTTAGGAAATAGTGATAGCTTAATCACTCTGTTGTAAATTGTATTTGCATTCATTATCTTTGTAATCTTCTTGTTTATAAATTAAAACAGTCAGCCAAGTGTAAACTCATGTAAGCACATTCAGAAAAATTCTGCCTTCTTATTTTCCACATGGATCAGATCATCTGGACAGCGCTGATTTGATGAATAAACACACTAAAAAAAGCCAAAAGACTCAAAAGTCAAGACCAACAGCACTCAAGCTGTACTGAAGGTCCCAATAGACCGTATAAGAATGCTGACAAACTACTATGATCAAGAATGATCCGAGAAATTTATTAAAAAAATCAGGAAAAAAAAAGGCAAAACTCACTGTTCCTGCACTTGAGTAGTGTGATCCATAATGAAATTTGGGGATGACCGGATCATCAAAGCTAGCATATCTTTCTTGAAAATTTTTCAGACGATCTGGGTTCAGTGCACCAACAGGCTGCTCATAAACGCATTAATTTTTAGACATAAAAATAATTTCCCTTGAACTTTTTGAAGCAACATTCATGACATAATACCTTTGAAAGATCTCGGTACGATGAAGGACTAGAAAGATCCAAGCTCTCTGAACTGTAATCAGAAAGAATCCAGGGGAAAACCGGATACTGCCAAAAATAAATAACAATAATAAATAAATAACAACATAAAAGTAGGGTTTAAGAATGTAATAAGTTAAGAATATCACCTGGGTCATATCATTATAACTACGCCCAGCCAGTGTATTGAGTTGCATTAGATATTCAAAATTACTGATCTGCACAAAAGCATCATAAAATCCATGTACATAAGCGAAGAGTGTGCAAATTATATTAGAAACTAATATCCCTGAATGAGTTAAGGCTCACTTCTTACCTCCCACCTAGCCCAGCGCTCCATAAGTTGAGTTCTTTTCAAAAGTTGTTCAGGCCTCTGCAACAAGAAGTTACATTCTCAGGTTCTCGGTCAACACCATATATCAATACAACAGCAAAACTCAAAAAGAGGGATTGGGAGTGTGCGGGCGGAAAGAAGAAAGTATGGGAAGCACCCTAGCTTCAAAATGATTGCCATACTGGTATCCAATCTGTAATGCTGTAATGTATTAGATACTTCTATCCTATATTTTTCAAAGTTAAAATATAATTTTGGTTCCTATACTTGATGTTCATTTTCAATTTGGTCCCTATACGAAAAAAGGCTTTCGATTTAGTCTTTATACATACCACCGTGACAATTATTTTGATCTATATTCTTGGACCTACATGTGACAATTATTTTTAATTTGGTTCTTACACTTACACTTAATTTGGTCCCTATACGAAAAAAGACTTTCGATTTAGTCTTTATACACACCATCATGACAATTATTTTGATCTATATTTTTGGACCTACATGTGATAATTATTTTCAATTTGATTCTTACACTTAATTGTGTAAGAGAAGACAGAACCAAATTGAAAACAATTATATGTACAGAGACTAAATTAAAAAAAAAATTCCGACCAAATTAAAACTGAGTGTCATATATGTCGACCGAAAGTTTATTTCAACCATCTTTTAATTAGTTTTTTAATATTTGTAGCAATACAAATGGGATACGAGTGGGATACGACTATGATCATATAAATGATAATACTTTATTGTGTCTACATTGACTAAAGATCACTTATGAAACATCGATGTCTTTTTTAAATTTAGGATTTGTGTTTTTATGTTAATATGTTAATATTATATTAATTCTATACGTTGTATCTTAGCCGTATTGTCTCCTATAGTTTTTAGAATTTTCCATTTCATGTACCAATGCTATGTCATACTCGTGTCATACTCCTGTCCTGTATGCTTCCTAGGAAAGGATCATGCAAATGCAACATTTCTGAAAAGTCAAAACACAAAGTTGTAAAGTAACAATGATTGTTATCCTTATCAGTCTATGCTGTTCTATGGTGTCTATGGTTGGAAAGGTATGCTATAACTTTCAAGGACTCTTTTTCAACCCTAGATTTTATTTGGGATAGAGTTAATCATTTGGTCTCCTTCCGGGTTCTGCTCATGGTCTCTTTAGGGGAGTTTCATTGTTAGATATGCAGAGAGATTCGCATGCTTTGTTGCTGACTTAACCTCATGGGTTTTATTGTTTCTTTTTTGTTTGATGGTGAGGATGCCTTATCCTCTTTTATGTATTCTTCTCTTTTCATCCAATAACCGCTTTTTTCTGATAAAAAAATTGTTATCATAAGCCCAGGTGCAAAGAGATTTACCAAAATGAATACTGACAGAAAAGATATTACCTGGGTAGCTAAGTATATATTGTTTAAATGAGGAGGTCGTGCTTGAACAATTGCTCGATATGCATTTCTTCTGCCCTCACTACTCTGAAGAGGAAAATTTCGTAGAGGAAAAAATATTAGGATTGTAACTTATAATTGTGCAACATTTAACAATCATCAGTAAAACATTCAGGATTATATCATCTCTGATTATATTACAAATCGAAGAAGATTATATTCCTGAAAAATAATAGAAACAAAGTGGCTTATGTAAGAAGAATTACCCCAAAGTCAAAGAAGAAGTTCGAACGGTCCACCATAAATAGCTCAAGTGCACTTCTTCGAAGGAGATATCTGTAATAGAAACCAATACTGATAAACAACTGAAAACATATTATTTTTCAAAAAGTACACTCAATATGGACAATAACATCGCACAATACAAAAACTACCGAGCAAAAAACCTCATGTAGCTAATAAAAAAGGTAAGAAGGAGCTTCTAGAGAAGAAAATATTCAGTTTACTCAACTCAGGAATAATATTCTAAGAAGCCTACTTTATTAGGCCACTTATTCTTGCATTGTAACGTGGTACTTTCCTTTGGAATGACCATTTTAGGATTATCAGAGTGCACTGGGTGTACCCAGTAGAGCAATTTTTAAGTTTCAATACAAACATTATGGAAAGAAATAAGGAGTATAAGATTTTATGGTAGTGTGCAGTTTTTGTAGTCTCTGGTGTGTGTGGATGGACAGTATTTTAAGGGGTTTCTTTCCAACCAAGCTTGATTTGGTAGAGTTACCTTTTTGGTTTCCCTATGTTGTTCTACTCGTGATTGCCCTGAAAGTATTTCGATCTCAGAATTGTAGGGAGACTGGGAAGCTGTGCTTTGATACTTAGGGCCTCCCCCCTCCTTTTTATTTAATCGTATTTACGCTTATCTGTTATGGAGGATTTCTTATCCAGCCCTTACTTGTACTTCACGTTTCTTTGTATAATTTCTTCTTAAATTGTAGCAGAAAAGGCAACAGGCAGAGGCAGTGAAACCTCTAGGAACAGAACCTTGGGCCCTTGTATGGATTGATGGAAAGGGATGAAAAGTAGAAGAATGAAATGCAATGGTAGAGTCCATTCCATTATTGAGATTTTTTAGACACAGGATAGAATGAAATGGAACCAGGATGAGTCCATCCCACTACATACCTACAAGTAGCCTTTTTGAAAATTTTTATATATATATTTAAGAAAAAAATCAGCCCGGTCTGGGTGAATCAACAGGTCCCGCAGGTTTGACTGGTTCGCTGAAAATCCCTTCATGAGGAAGAACCAGACTGGACTGGCCTAGAGACCGGGTTGCAGGTTTCCTAGTCAGATTGGCCGGGTCGGTCCAGGTCATACAGCTATGGTAGAGAGAATAATTTACCCTCCCAAGCCAACAAACACAAGAAATGCAAAATTTACGCGAACTCATTAATAAAAGAGAGTTTTGCAATCAGTTTGCATGTTCGTCTAGAAGACTCCATGAAAGAAACCATAAGCTGAGCACCAAACGGAAGCTAGACAGGTTATCATGTCCAACAGCAAGTCTAAAGACTGAGATTTGCCCCTGAAAATCATATCTAGCACAACAAAGTTAAGAAAAACAGAGAAGACTTAGCAAATTTAACGGTGAGATTAAACAAAAAACTATTGCTAATGGACAAATATCACCTGTCAATGTACAGTAAAGATATGCATCATAATCAAAATGACAACACATACATATAATAGAATGAATAGATAATAAACAGTCACAAAATGAATTCACCTCCGGCTATAAATTTGATGAAGAGATGACATTAACCAGCTGTGATCTTTTTCTTGGTCTCCTGCTTCAGGACTGAAATTCAAACAATCCCTCATGGTGCTGGTCTCACTGTTATCAACTATAAAATTTATCCTCCTACTGGTTACCTACAATAAGACAATTGTAATTCATACTAGTGCAGTTACAATACCTAAGCCAAGAAAATAATTTCAAATCCTTTGTGCATCTTTTCCACGATAAAAATATGAGTGCCAATCTTCCACTTCAGGCTTTAAGGACCTCCAACAAAAAGTTTCCATATATTTTGGTACTAGGAAGCAAGCAAAAGCTACAAAAACCATGGGGAAAATAATATAGAGTAACAAAAACCAAAGTATTACGGGCATAATTCTCTTATTTTTAAGGTTTCAACGACACAAAAGTTGATTTGAGATAAGGATAAGATTAAGTATTTAGCTTCAAATTGGCATAAGCACATGGCCTTTCTAATGGGGTTTCTGTAACAGATTTTTTGAGGGATTGGGCAGCCTTGCTCCATTGATGTTCTTTTGTGCTCTTACCTTAAGAAGGATTCCTCCCAACTCTCTGTAATTTTTATTTTTGTCTTATTGAATTTCTTCTATTATGAAAAAGGGGCTCCCAAAAGCCACTTAAAAACTACTTTCAAACCATTTTGTGTTTAGTTCTACTATGCACCCCTTAAAACAGGGTGCATCCATGCTCCTTGTATACTGACGGTTGGATTGTCATAAAATTGATTAGGTGTCAACCGGTCAGGTTTTGTGGAAAATGTTGTGGTATTTGCAAAGGAGGTCTAATTTGGAGATTTTACAAAGGTCTCTCCCTCTCCACTTCCCCTCCTCCTTCCCACCTCACCCCACCATAGTTTCATTTCCGGTTGAAGGCCCACCACCGCCACCCCGACTACCACCACCTTTCCTCCTCTTCCACTCTCAAACACTTTATCTCTACATCTTGATTAAGACTCTTCTGGTGACGAACAACACGAAAAGAACCCAACATAGCAACGAAGAGTGACGAGGGAATTCACACAGATCACTATGCGCCTTCCCTTCTCAGATTCTCCTTCTTCTTCGTCATATAATTCTCGCTCTTGCTCCTTTTCTTCTTCATTAGAACAATATCGTAGCAAGTGCAAGAGACCCAAAAAATCACCGTCCTCAACCTCCAGTGATGCCATGCGCTGCCGCAACAAGTTCCGCGGTGTCTGGCAGCGACTGAGATCCTCTCCAATGACTGGAGAGGTCCAGTGACTTGAGAGGGGAGGAACCCATCTGCAGCGGCAGTGGGGCAGATGGGCCGCACAGATCTATGACCCGAACCGAAGGAAATGAGCTTGGCTTGGAACCTTCGACATGGTGGAGGAGGCTGCCAATGTGTATGACAAGGCGACGGTGAAGCTGAAGGGACCTAACCTCGTCACTAACATTCCCAAGACACCAGCAACGCAGGAAGAGGAGCGTTGGCAAACGAGGCGGCAGGGGTAATGGACGACGCTTCGAACCTTGAAGATGATGGGTCTAGGCTTAGGGTTTCCCGAAAAGTTGTGAAGCCCGAGTTTCGAGCACGAGATCGTCAGATCTGTGGAGGGAATGGCAGCTGGGTTTGTCCCCCATGTGAGCCACCGCGGATCTGGATCTGGTTTCTGTTGGGTTTCGCGGAGGAAGTGGTGACGACGGTCGTCAGAGAAGGGTGAGTGGTGTTGTTAGGGTTTAGTTGGAGAAGGAAAAGACGATGGGTTGGGTTTTTTCTTTTTTTGCTAAAGAGCCCTTTTGACTAACTTCCGAATATTAATATTTGAGGGCCTGATCTTGTAAAAGTCCTAAAACTTGCTATTCTAAGTCAAAAAAAGGTGTTTTATACACCTCACTCATATTTGGTGATGCAACATAGAAGCCACCCCACTTTGTAAGTTCTTGATTACTTTTGACATCAACTAAACGGAACTTAATCCAAACTAAAGGTATCCACCAAAACCAAAATGTAGACAAATGTCAACAATTTTTTTTTAATAAATGACTATTTTCAGTAAATTATTTATAAAATGGATAAAAACAACTGAAACGTTTTCCAAAATATTTTTCTCCTCACTCAAATTTTTTAATTTTTCAGCCTTCTTAAAACTCAACCAATTTAATTAACCTCTGGCTACAAAATGCTACAGATACATACAGACACAAATCCTCCCAAAATCTATATTTACATGCAATATCATCAGGATAGTTTTACAACCAGCGGTGGCAGTCACAACTATATACATGATTGTAATACAAAAAAATACATTATTGTAAAAATTATAAATTACTTTTAAATCAAATCAATTAAACTTACTTGGAAGGTTCCCTGTACAACTTTAAGTGCCTTGACCATTGATGATGGCAGCTCGAGAACAATTCTTTCATCAAGTTCACTTGGCACATACCCAGGTGCAATGGCTGAAGATCTCTGAACAAAACCTTCATCGCTTGCAAGTTGAGTAGCACAGGATTCTAAAGATGCCCGTACAGTTTGCTCAGCTGGTTCAGAAAATATAGGCTGATTCTCTACTTTATCTTCAAAATCATCGACCCTAGCATCCAAAATCTCAATTTCCACCTGTTCTTCATCTACATTTACGCCCTCTATTGAGATTGCTTCTGCTGACAAAATTGGAGTGCTCTGATCATTATTTTCCCCTGAATACTCCTCATAATTGGCAGCATCTAAATGATCAGACCCTCGGTAATTCCTCTTCAAACATCTTCTCATTCGGGAAGAACTTTCCATAAAATCCAACTTCCAGAAAAGCTAGAAAATTATAAAATAATTAGCAAGGTAAAATGAATCATAAAATTAAAATTTATATTTCCATAACATTTTAATAGAAGAAAAAATGAATTGGGCAGATAAGAAATCCTCCAAGAACATCTTAAAAGGAAAACAAAACAGAAACAGAAAAATCAGAGCATCAGCTCAAAGAGCAGTCCAATTCTTCTGCAAAACCAAAAGCTTTTCACAGAAATGCTAGGGGCACAAGTACGAAAAGGCTAAAGTTCCTGTTTCGAATTCTTGGATTTTGTTCCAGGTATATACACCCAACAACAGCCAGCAATGCACCTCTCTCACGAGTTTCTCCTCAGACTATTTAAAAGAGAACTTACGGACAGAGAGATGAGAAGCTACAAACAATGCAAGTTTAGTTTTCGACAATGTACAGTTATATCACGACTTACACGAGGTGGGCTGTATAAATGATCTGCAAAAGGCCCAAAAAGACTTCTCGTCTCGATTAGCTGGCGAATAAGTTTGCGCCATGAACGAATTCCAGTATGGATCCGATGCCGAGTTATTATATCTACTTGAGCACGCCTGTCGATCTGGCAAACAAGAAATATTTAACACACAGTATCTCAATATAATCTGAAAACCATAGTAACAATTAACAAACAAACCTCAGACCGTTGCATATTCCTTGCTAGGGCAAAACTGGCAACAAGAACAGCAATAAATTTATATGACAAAGCATTAAAATCTTTCCCATACACGGACTTTGTATCGACTGGCTGCAAACATTCCATCCAGGCAACTCCCATTGCTTCAGTAATATTCCACCTTTTAACTCGCTCCATATCACTAGCACTCCTTCGCTGTGCAGATGTAGCCATTGCAACAGCACTAAGACCTCTTCCAGAACCAATCCTTGAAAATCGTTGAAGATCACGAGCAGCTGCCAAAGCAGCAGCTTTTGCAGCAGCTTTGTCCTTGGGTAGGGGTGGTGTTTTACTAGGGACTTCTAGAGGTTGTTGAAAGCTTGAAAATGTATGAAGCCTAGCTTGTTTGCGTTCAAGCAATGAGGTATCACGCCTAAGATGGGTATTTCTTGAAGGAGCGTGACTTTCACCACCTGAAGTACCAGCCGCAATCATAGCCAAGGCCATTGCAGCAGGTGGAGATGCAAAAGCAGCAGCCCAGGCTGGAGATATCATAGCAAGAGCAGCCTGAAAGAAATGTCGGAAGCATAAATAAAGTAATGCAGCAAAATCATACAATTGAATAGAAGATTAGCATCATATAGAAGCTCATTTTTAGCAAATCACTTGAACTTTCTCGTACATCCATTATTGACAGGAGCTAAAGAACATGCAAATTCGACAGTGTTCCATTTTTTACAATTAGCACTCACTTAATGAAAATCCCTCATTATTCAAAGTTCATAGCAGAAAGCTATATGAAAACATGACAGTAATAATATATAAAGAAACCCAAACTTGTAGTAGATAAATTCCATCAGATTTTAAAAAAAAGCAGGAACGAGAACAAACATGCACATACACATGAGCACATCTGTGTGGTTCACATGTGCAAATTAAACTACCTCAATTGGAAGGACATCAGCAGCTAGTGCACGATCATCCACAATAAGAGGATTCAAACCATCAGCAGTGGCAAGTTCGTGAATTCCAGCCAAAAGGGGTCGCCACCTCCTTAAGACAGCAACAAATGGTGGTAAAATAGCCTCCAAGTACTGTTTACGAAGAGGCTTTTGGTCTATGCCAACAGCATGGTATACCTGACCAGATGTTGTACCATGGTAACTACAATGGTTGTGCACAAAAGAAAGACAAATGACACATACCGTGGATAACAGTCTAAATCTAACACATTAAGCAAGAATCCGAATATTAAAAGATGAAAATACTAACCTCAGAATAAAGCACACAAGATGCTACCAAGACTCTTTGTCTCTTAGAATCAGAAATTGGCATGTTGAGAACAGGTGAGAGAACACTGTTCAAATTACAAGAATGAATAAGACAAGATTAACCCATTTATCATAGCAATAGTTTGTTTTAAAATTATAAATTAATATTTTTTTCAAACAATTTTCAAATGCTGCAGAAGAAAAGAGAATTGCAAAGATAACAATTTTCAATTGCTGCAGAAGAAAAGAGAATTCCAAATAGATGTATGAGAGACCAAAGGCACAAGCAATGCAGCACAAATAATGTGGAAGCGTAGGAACAAAAAATACAAGGAACTTACATTGTTTGGTGTATAGCCTATGTACATGGCAAAGGTGACAACCAAACATTTTGTAAGAAAAAAGGAAAACGAGGAGTGCTTCGGTGTTATTTGTGATAGAAAAGTGCCTCCCAAGCTTAAAGGCACATGCGATCTAGTTCGAAAACCAGCAGCCAAATATGTTGTTCTCTGTAGATGAGTTTTTACCATTAAAGATGGTCCATATAGCTCCATTGACTGCTTGAAGTCTCATTTAGACGCCAAAGGCTACACTCAAATCTTTGGCCTTGAATATAGCTGACATTTCGCTCTAGTTGCTGAAGTTGCCTTGGTTCAGCCTATTTGCCTTATTTTCAAGTTGGTATCAAAGTGGGTTTCAACCCGTATGTGCAAACAAACAAACCAGTCGCGCCCATTGCTCAACGGCAAAATTCTCACGGCATGTTTCAATTTCAACCCGCCTTTTCCTCGTTGTTTCAATTCTAGCGAGCCCTCGCTGCCGAGTCTATTTCCAACAACGTTTCTGCCATCAATCGTTCTCCGATGAACTTCAAACTTTCAAATATGGTTTTGAAAACCTCATTTGAATCGCAACCTTAGATCATCCAGAACCCGAAATCGTGCCACCTGAAGCATATCCACGCGCCACCGAAAGCTCGTTGCCACAGACCGCACACGCCGACACATAAGGGAGCATGAGACATCGTCTCACCCTGTTCTTCTACAGAAACACTCAAAATCACCTTTAGAAGCCATCCCAAGCCTTTTCAACTCCAATCGTGGTTATTTCAAGGCATTTCCAATTGTGGGTATCTCGGTTTCCATGTTTTTCAGGGTGTTTTGCTGTGAGTGGTCGTTGTCCTTGTTGTTTCCAGGTTCCTTTTATATTTTCTAGTTATTTCCTTTGGTTTCTCACAATGGTAGACGATGTACTTTCATATATATCGTCTAGGTCTTTTGATTCAGTTGCTAAGAGCCCTGTTATGTTGACTGACATAAGTGTACCATCCATCACAAAAAAATTGATTGAAAAGATCAGCCACTTACAAATCCTGGGCAACCTCTGTAAAAATTTGGGTTTCCAAGACAAGTGCAATTAGAACATCTTACCACGATAACTTGTGAATGTTCCGAAAGTTGATCTCCCTGTCTGAAGAAGATTGATGCACAACTCCTTAGTGTCCTATGGCATTCTATTGATCCAGAGATTATGGATATCTTTCAATCTTATGACACTTGCTATGAGGTGTGGGCATAAGCACAAAGTTACTACGCCAATGATATTCAACATCTCTATTCCATTGTCTCTAGTGTGATGAGCTTGCGCAAGCAAGATACTCGAATGGAAACTTTCCTTATTGTTGGAAATAGCAGTATTAGTAAATGATTTCTCTTCCCTATGAGTCAGATTCATTGTACAGGAGTGGAATAGGTGCACCGTCCACATTAATAGTTTTCTACATTCTAAATTGTATTTAGAATGTTAGTTCCTATGTAAATCAGATATATAAATATACTTCTGCTGAGTGCATTACTCAAGCAAGTACATTCAGAAATATTTTGTCCCTTTGTCTACTTGACTTCTCCTCTTTTCACATGGTATCAGAGCTCCGGACCCTAGGAGTCTGTTTTTTGCCGTTGTTCCAGTCTTCATAGCCGGTGTCCTTGCCTTCATTGCATTTGCAGGACATTTTGTTTCTGGTAAACACCATCGTGTACCCGCACTTTCCGGCCAGACCCACCAACACCCAGCCCCACCAAACAGACCACCACCACTTTTTCGGCCAGATCCGAAAAAACCACCACCAAAATCACCTCCACGCGCCGCTTCCTTTCTCTGCACATGGACCCATGCGCTGCCACTCTCAGCCGCGTGTGACGGCGCGCCTGACCACCGTTGCCGCCGCCGCTTGGACCGCCTGACTCATCTCCTCTGCCTCTATTCTAATATACCCTCACCTTGCCCAAATAGAACATTGTTCTACCTTATCCCGGCCAAACAGTCATTATTCTACCTCATCCAAACGCCAAACAGTAGTCCCGCCCTTCATAGTATGTCTTCTGTTTCGACTTTTGGTTCTGTAATGTCGAACGAAGAGGAGATTGTGAACCCAGTTGACAACGGAGGGAACTCTCAAGGTCAGAACTGTCGGCATGGAGAATTGCAGAGTATTGGTAAGGCTCATATTGTTGTTGGACAGAATCTAGAAGACAAACTACAGTCTTCTGTTAAGTCTTAATTTGCTTGTCTAAACCAAGAAAAGATAGAATGGATGAGAGATTTCCTCAATATTTTGGAGAAACCATCGGGTACTTGTATTGTAGCGTAATCAGGTAAGCTTCCACTTTCATTTGAATTTAATGTCTCAAAGACACCTTCTAGCCTCTTCTGGATATTAGATTCAGGATTCACAGACCATATGACACCCTCTTCTAAACATTTCTCCACATATTCCGCTTGTCCTAGCAATAAGAAAATCGCCATTGCAGATGGTACATTTGTAACTGTAGCTAGCATTGGAAACATCCAAATAAATCATTCTATAACCTTAAAAAATGTCCTTCATGTTCCAAAGTTATCCATGAACCTTATCTCTATACAGAAACTTACAAAAGATTGATCCTGTAGTGTGATTTTTCACAGTGATTGTTGTGTATTTCAGGACAAGGAGTCGAGGACAATTGGACGTGCTAGAGAAGGAAATGGCCTTTACTATCTTGAAGAAGCAGTCCTGTCTACAAAAAGCCACTTGTCTCACTCATTCATGTCAAAGTCGGTACTCTCTAATAAGGAAAAAATATTTCTTTTTCATTGTCGATTAGGTCATCCTTCTTTTGGGGTCATCAAAGTTTTGTTTCCGTCTCTGTTTACCAAGGTAGATATTGAGAGTCTTCATTGCTGTTAGAGCCCAAAATAATGTTGTAGGGGCACCAAGAAGTGAGACCCATCAATTGGCACAGGCCCAAAATCTGGAAGGTTTATACTAGGAGAGAGAAGAGAAGGACAAAAGACAAATGAGTTGGTAGAGAGAGAATTGGGAAAGGGAGAGTAGTAACCGTTTTCACCTTTTTGCAATACGTAACAAGCAGGCTGGAGAGTGAAAGAGGAATCATCTTTTTGGGAAACAATCATTTGTTAGTTATGGGTAGAGGGCTTTAGCTCTCTATAGGAGCACTTCTCTATGGCAGAAGGATACTTCTCCTCTATAAATATCTCTTTTCTTTCAATAATACAAATACTCTCCCTGATTAGCTATCTGTTTGCTGTTATATTTTTCCTGTTCTAAGTTCTGGTTCCTAACAAATTGGTCCGACCTGTCGGATACACATGGGGAACGACACAAGAAGGAAGGCAGAGGGGTGAATGCCAAAGAAGCAAATGAAGAAAGTCAAGGTGATGGAGGACAAAGTGGTTGCGGTGGAGGCTGATATGGCTGGAGTCAAGGAGACTCTGGCTTCAATACAGAGTAAGATGGATGAGAAACATGATTCACTCATTGCGACTCTCTCGAAGCTTTTGGGGAACCTCTTGACACGGAGGAAGAGGAGAATCACGACAAGAATAACGAGAAAACGCAGAAAACCCCAAAGAAAGAGAAGACCCCGACGAAGGAGAGCGAGGAGTGAGAAAAAGAAGCTAAGCATCGAGTTATGGCCACTGCAACTTGTGAACTCATAGTTAAAGCAACTACTTAAAGAGTTGAAAGTTTGTGAACCACAATCAATGAAGCTTGTATGTGACAATTAGGCTGCACTACATATATCTTCGAATCTAGTCTTTCATGAGAGAACTAAGCACATTGAGATTGATGGCCACTTTGTTCGGAAGAAAATTTAGTTTGCAGAGATTGCTACCGCATTTGTGAATTCGAATGACCACCTTGCAGACATTTTCGCTAAAGCTCTTAGAGGTCCTCGGATCATATATATGTAACAAGTCTGGTGCATATGATATATATGCACGAGCTTGAGGGAGAGTGCAAGAATATCTGTGTAGATATGGCAATATATTATGTATATATGACAAAATCAGTTAGGAACAATCTTAGGATTTATTCTTTTATTAGATTAGGATTGCATATAATTGTAATTAATATCTATTATATAATGAATCCTTGTGTTATCATTTGAAGATACACAATTCAGCCTATTTGCCTTATTTTCAAGTGTAATTAATGTTGACTATTATATAATGAATCTTGTGTGGTCAGTCAAGACACACAATTCATGCTTGATGCACTTAAGCCATTCAACTAAAAAATATCATGGAGAATGCAAAAGTGATCACACTTCACTCAAAACCAAAACCCCTAATACATCCGAAATACCTCACATTATTTTCTAACCAGTGTATACATTCAGCGCTCACAAAATGTACAAAGACTTGGGGTAGCAAATTAAGAAAGTTGATACTTGATAAAAATAAAGTAGTGGAGATTTTAATTTTTTCATAATATTTTCATTTTCATTGTGTCCTATGCTATGGACTAAGCTGTGAGTTATGTCATAGTTGTATTGCGATGTTTGAGCTAATAGGCGATGTTTGAACTAATAGCAGCCCTACTCTTTTTGCTTTATTTTAATGAGTTACATTAGCTAGGGGAAATATGAAAAATTGTGAAATTCAATTGGTAGTACCTATGTTAAAAAAAAAAGGATGAAGTTACAAGCCGAAGTGAAAAAAGTACATCTAAGTACTGGCTGACCATAGAGAGGGAAAATGAGGGACGAAAAACAAGCAAATGTCAATGTAACTGGAACTTTTCCAAGTACTGATCAAATTTATTCAAGGGAAATTTATCATTCATGGATTAAATGTTGGATCGCAGAGGTTGCTTTACCTCCACAAAAGAGCTGAGCGTGGTTTCCTTCCTTCAGACAACGCATCCTCAATACTTGCATTCCTCATCAACGTATGTTCTTCCCCATCATCATCTTCCCTCATTGATAGAAGAACCATCCGAAGCATGCACAAGAATGGTTGATCACTGTCTAATAGCTGGTATAATGCAGCCATCGCTCCCATTCCAGTACCTGACCCTCCACCTATACCAAGACCACCCCCAAGCCCAGACTCATCTAGCAATAATGCTTGGAGCATTGCCACAGATTTCTTCACCAAAGGAAGCTCAAGCCAGTTTCCATTGGAATCTTTCTCCAAAGCAGACTTCCAAAAATCCCATCCACTCCCACCACCACCAAATGAAGCTGTATTTGAAGGAAGGCCGACACCATACCACAAACGGCTCCTATATTTCCAGCCATTAGCTAAATCCTTAGCACAGGAACCATATGATACAAATGCACAAGAAATGGATTCATATGGCTCAGCTGCTGCTGCTGCAGCAAGCCTTTCCATCACTGACGTAGAGATCTGACCATTTGCATCAGCCATTGAAGAAAGAACCTATAAAATTTTGACAGCATGAGTCTCACTAATGTAGAAATAAACATATGCCAAACTGGAAAAAAGACACGAGAGCGCGCGCACAGGGAGATAGAATGGGGACTACACAAAATAAATTAACATTTAACAAAAATGTAAATGAAACTAGTGGTAGGGGAAGAGGAAAAAAAATAACAGCAAAAGATATTTCTTAAATCCAAAGGACATGGCAAAAAATTGGAGATTTAAGGGGGGAAAAGAAAAATCATTATAAAAAAAGAATCTTAAGATATATAAGAAACACAAAATATTTGTTTAGAAAAGGCTTATGAAGAATAGGATGGTATGCAATCATTGCATGAATTTTGGAGGAACGACAAACAGCATTGAAGAGCAAAACTATGAAAAGTACAAATTCATATCTACTTATGACATGTAGCATGCATGTCTGCTTTTAAAGTATTGAACACATACATCTAGAGGGAGTCCCCCAGAGTCGCTAGATAACGATGTGCGATCACCCATAACTTCTGTGGATTCTGCAGTTGTTGGCAATGATGTTGAGTTATTACGGATAGGATAAAAGAGAGAAAGGGGGGATGGAGAGCCATCTGCAGCACGTAAAGAAGAGGATTGTTTGCTCTGTAACCGTAAATGATCCTCAACAAGCATAAGTATCACAATGGAATTCTCTACTAAGGCCACAGACAGTTGAGCAGCATTCTCAGCCTGTGCCTTGGCATCATTTGGAGACAAACCCTCAGCAGCAACACCAGCAGCAGCCGCAGCAATTATTTGAGTCTGCAGTAAGGAAAATATAAATGTAGACATGATTGCTGTTTTTCTTCCACTCTTTCCAACCAAGAATGAGAATTATAAATTATTGCATTTGCACTCATTCTTGTGTATACAAAATTTTATTTCTAAGTGTGCTTAGGTATAAGTGGAAGGATTTTATTTTCTAGATAAATGTAGACATTGATAACCAAAATTGACTGACAGGGGAAAAGGATTATCAGAAGACAAAAAGGACAACAATATCATGCCGATCGCATAAACGGAACTCTTTGCAAGGAAAATAATGATAGGAAACAATATGTACCTGAACCTGCAATTCTCTAGCAGCAAAGTCCAGCAAGCCACCTAAGAGTCTCCTCTTAAATATGGGTAATGATTCTTCACGCCTTCAAGATGGTAACCAAAGAAGTAAGATCATATAAATCATGATGAAAAAAAATTGAAATGTCACTGGAACTTTTTATCAAAGACAAGGGATGTTAGTATATAAAGAGTTTGTATAAGTCATCCCAAAATTCTTAATAATCATTTTCTGCAAAGCTAGACTAGGATCATGGCAATGTATTCTGAGAGAAAAAAGAAGTCACGAAAAAAAAGCAAGAAAACAGAGGAGTACATTCCAGCTGTTTTCTTGCTTTATTCAAAGAACTGCATATTCATTATTATAAATACTTTCAATTCCTCAAGCCTGTCTGACATGATTAATTGTTACTCTTTGGGTTCCCCGCCAATCAATGTGGAACATAGATAGCTACTGCATTTCATATTTCCCCATCAAGTGTCTGCAACTTCTATTCAATTTTAGAACTTACCAACACCTGATTTAGACATGAGTGAATGTGAAACTTAAAATTTTCCTAAACAGCGTATCTTTCATTTAGTTTGCTTTGACACTACCTTAGAACCCTGGAACATATATCCTAATGATATTTTTTGTGTATCCAATCCCAGATCATTCCCTTTGGGAAAAGATAATTTATGTTTCACTGACCACCATAGAATAGGGTAACATTATAGCTTCATAAATCATGCTGTCCAAATAAATTTATGGAATCACTTCCAAAGCTTGTGACGGTCTCACAAGTATGATTTCATACTAAGAAACAGTATAATGTTTAGTTCAAACAATGTCAAACAGCATCAAGTAACAGAAGAAACAGAATATCATGATGGATGCATAATAGCAGAACTGGACAAGGAGAAGTTATGAGAGCTCATAATGGATCCATAAAGTTACCTAACTCGCTGTTCTCCTGTGCTAGATCCACCCACAATGGAAAGCCATTCTGCACAATGAATTGTTGCTTCAATATCCTACACATATTGAGCAACACTAAGCAGTATGAATGAACCTGATAAAACCAGAAATCATGCGAGCAAACAAATATGAACATATAAAACATGCTAAAGGATAAAAATACACAATTGGCAAGCTAGTAATAAAAGTGAAATTCCATCAGATAGATCTTACGCAACGACTAAGATATTCCACAATATTTTAGAAGTCAATTGCTGCTCCATATAGAAATTCCAGGTCAAAATACCACAATTATGTACAAAATATTTTATAACTTATATTTTGCTACTTCATGTATATTTACTCAGCCCAAGGGTTTAGTAAACATTCCAATAATGCTTTCTTAATCGCATGTTCCAAGATATATGTTATTAAGCAAGACAGCTCTGTTGCATTTTTCAGCCTCTTCGGCTCACAATTTTCATTTGGTTTCTTTGTTTCGGAGACATTATGCCAACTGCCGCCGCCCTCCCCCCCAGTAGCATTTTTCTCTTTACTATTGAATAAAATTTCTTCCTTTATTAAAAAGGAAAATAAAAAGAAAATCTGTCTTTTGTACACCTGCAAGCCCAATGAAACTCAACAACCCCCAAACCTTATTTCACATGCTGGGGTCAGCGACATGGATCAATTGAACCAATCAGGCTCTATCAAAATCCCAATGAAACACCAAAAATTATTTTCAAAATATTTCAAGCTCAAGTCTAGTATAATATTCGACATTCAAAAGTTACAACTCCAGCCAAAGAAACAAAGAATTAATACATAAAATGACAGGAAACAAACTATTGCATGTGCAGGCTGTCGACAGAGACATCACAAAAGTGCATCATAGGCAAAAATCAGCAATGACATGAAGTAAGTCCAAAAGAGAGGAAGGAAATAATTCCAATAAATATCAACCTTCCATCCATCCTTTTGGCGCATTGAATGTTCTAGCATGATAATAAGGAAGTTATGTATTAGGTCCTCTATGTCTCCTAGGCTTGTCGAATCAGATGATTTGCTTGGACCCATCTGTCAAACAAAGGTACACAAGTAGCACAGTTAAACAACTTTGCACATAAATTAAACCCATAAAATAATACCTTTACACAAGAAGTTCACATATATAGTTTATATACACACACACACACACACACACACACACACACACATATATATATATATATATATATATATATATTCACAATTATTTCTAGTCAGTTTCTAAGGAAGCCTGACTTTTACCATGCCACTGATTTGGAGCCAGTGATTTTTCCCTTTTGCACCCATGTTGTGGTCAAATAATAATAGTCATTATAGTTCCCATTCACATGCCAGTTCTTAGAACTGTGAAGAGATATATATATATATATATATATATATATATAAGGGTGGGGATCCACTTACATCAAAAGTAAATCCTAATCATTTATTTCACTCCGATAAATGACTATCAGTAAGCTGCCACCTATGTAAGGGTGGGTGGGGGAGTGATTTTCTTCTTAATTCCTTTCCCAGGAAAACCATAACAATGTCTCCTGCACTTCCTCTTAACTCCAAATAACTTGTATGGCATTGACACTGCATTAACCTTGAGGATGCCATTTAATGTATGTTAGAATATTTGAAATATCTCATAATATCTTATCTTATACTTAGGGATAATATCCTATCTTTAGTAAGTTATTAGTGTCCTTATTTAACTAGGATTAGAAGTCCAGTATTAGTATAAATAGCACTATTGAGTGTGTCTTATGTATCGGATTATCACCACATAAAATCAATATTAGTTTCATATTATTTTGAGTTTTCATCCTTTCTTTCTCTCTTTCCTTATCTAAAACCCTTCAATTCAACATGGAAAAATAAAGACATTCAGTCTCCCCATCTTGTTGCTTCCAGAATCCAGAGGTTGAGGATTGTCATGACAGCATTAACCTGGTGTGTTTAGGTTCTAAGACCCAGTGTCAAAGCTCAAGTACCAAACTAGAAGTAGGATGGCCCCAACTTTGGCTCTGCGAAGTTCTTTTTGGCCATTGCAGTTTGCATGGATGGAGAAACATGAAGCTTGAGCTTGTTAACAAGGGACAAAACCACCATTCGGGTGGCTTACAACATCCGTGTGGTTGTAACGTTATTGACTTTGTCGTTATTGGCGGCAGTGTCAAACAAGATTTTCTACTATTGGAAACTCATGCCTATCAGATCCATCACCAGCAATTAAAATCCTCCTAGACAGCAATCTCTGACAGAAGGCAAGAGGTGGAACTCTGGTTACCATGGGAGAGGAGTAAGGGGGAGAAAGCATGTGGCTTATTTTAATTATTGAGTTTAAGTTGCGGCTGATTCACAGCAGTTGGATACAAGTGAAACATTCGAGATTGGAAGTAGGTCTAAATATATATATATACCAAAAAATAAATTAAAGACAAATGAAGAAAGTACAAAAAGGGGGAGGATAAGAAGATCTTGAGTTTTATATATTATTACCTCGTGGTTTGAGATCAGGACTTCCAGAATCCATTCAGGCCATTCCTCCATATTTGTCAGACTGCTTCTATTTTCTGGATGACTGCAAGCCAAAAATAGAAGATCCTGAAATCATACACAAACAGGCAGCTCAAAACTATGTGGTAGAAAACAAGTTCTACTGTATGAAATATATCCATAACTGGAACTCTTCATCTAACTAAATTCCATAAACAGACTTTCTATACGGCTGTGGCAGATACATGCACTGCATTCCTTAAGTATGACACACCAGGAAGTACTTAAGGCCAAGACTTGCAATAAACAGAACTGCTCCAATAACCAGAAAGAAATGGAGACACTAAAGAATGAAACTTGAGATATAACCCCCCCCCCCCATAATTTTTTTTGATAAAATAGATATAACACCCCAATAAGTTAATCTTTATAATTGGCAAAAAAAATAAAATATATTAGAAAGAAAAAGGAATGAATAAAAAAATGTGAAGGAAGAACAAGATCTTTCAAAAAGCCACAAAGAAAGCGTTATATACAGGGAAAGGCATAAAAAACGAAAGAGCTATCCAATCTGTTAGAGTGTATTGTAGAGTAGCATAGCTCATCTCAGTTTGTTAGAGTTTCAGTTTCAGTTAAGCTGTTAGCTTGACAGCTGCCCAAATCAACTGTCACCCCTTTTGTATAAATAGTTGAGATCAGGAGATCTCACACAACAATAACAGAATACAATTTCAGTTTTCAGATTCTCTCTTCTTTTCCTCTCTTCTCTCCTCTCTCTCTCTCTATTTCGCTATCTTTCACAAATTTTATAACACCATCCCTCTGCGTGTTTGCCACTGCCACATGTACTGAACATCATAGAGAAGACGTCTTAGAATTTGGGCTTTAGGCCTAACGCAACACCAATAGCTAGCTCAAGAGGTGAGGATTGCCCAAGCCTTACAAGGATTACATTGGCCATATCTCTAGTCGATGTGGGATCTCAACACACCCCATCACGCTCACAACTAGACATCTGGAGCGTGGACAATTACAGGTGGAATAACTGACCCAATAACAGATCTAGGATAGGCTTTGATACCATCTTAGAATTTGGGTTTTAGGACTAACTCAACCCCAAAAGCTAGCTTAAGAGGTGAGGATTATCCAAGCCTTATAAGGACTATATTGGTCATATCTCTAGTCGATGTGAGATCTCAATAGGACGTCTCAAAGCAAGCCTTTTAAATACTGATTATACAACTAATCATGCTTTAAAAACAGGGAAAAGTACAGTTGATAAGAAGCTATCTTCTGTTTTATTTTAAATTAAATTTTTACCCGCCTCAGCCTGCCTGTGGAGCAACTCTAGTGAGAAACAAGTGAAGAAATTATCTCTATTTTCAGTTTTTCACCATAATTTTTCAGATGTTAATAACGGCCAACTTAAGCCCCCCACCCCAAAAAAATAACCTAGAAGTAATATGTAAAAGACATTCAAATGCATAAATCAAGCAAGTAAATACATAAAGAATTACAATTAGAAAATCAAATACATAAATCAAGCAAGTGTAAAAACACACTATTAAAAAAACCTCGTAGAGAAAGTTAAATAAAATTACATGCATACCGTAGAAAATGAGAACTGTTAAGCTAATACCTGTAGTGCTCTGCTCTGCAGAGGCCTAGGCGCAAATGGAAGGGAATGCAAAAGCACCAATAAAAGTTGTGAATGCTCGAAGCGGTGACCAGAATCATAGAAGTTCAGCCCATCCTCTATTGAAGAGGCATTGATCTGAAATGGAAAGAAAGAAGACCCAAAGAAACATGGAAAAAGAAAACATCAGCTTATCAAGTAATGTAACCGAGTGTAGAAGAGAGAGAGAATCTAACTGAATTAGTTATGCATTGATAAAAGGTAAATGACTTAGAACAGAGTCAGTCCTTATATAGGTAATGTTTACAATATGTGATATTACAAATGTATCCCTAACACAGCTAATAAGGATAGAATTTCCTTTTATAGCAATTTGATCAGCTAATGACATTTTGCAAGTGGTTTCGTGGACATTGAAAAGGGCTCCAAGGTTTGGCTTTATTGTTCTGCTATGGTAATAGGAGGGATTTTGTCATTTATATTAGACCATTTTCTTTTATTCCCAATTAATAGTTTCCTCCTTACTCAAAGAAAAACTAAAAAAATCATATTCATAAATTTCAACATGTTCTCAGAGCCCATATGCCATCGCGGCCCATTGATGATCCAAGTACCAAGTCAAATTAAAAAAAAAAAAAGAACAAGACCCAAGCAAATATTGTAAACCTGTAGCCTCTGAGACTCTCAAGTTTAGAAAAGGAGCACAAGCCCAAGCAATAAAATGAAGAGGAACCTGTGGCCTCTGAGGCACAAAACTTGAAGTACAAGCCCAGGCTAAAGATTAAAGGCAAGTCACAATTGGGCCAAGCTAGTTGGACTTAAGGGGAAGTGTTGGAAAACAAAGAAGTCCCACATCGGTTGGAATAAGAGAAGTGAGTGAATATAAAGCTTGGAGTGCACAAGTCCAATTGCCTTAGGCATTTTGGACAAAATAGCAACTGTCAAGCACAATCACACTTAAATCCCAGCTCACTCACCCCACCTTGCAAGACTTGGACCGGGCCCATTCATAAATTTCAACAGTATACAATAAAAGTGGTCAAGAAAATTGCATGGACAGTTGGAGAGTATCAGAAAATTGCCAGATAAAACGTGTAAGAACAATACAATAGCATTTGAATAGAGATATGCATCACTGAAAATGTCATCCTAACAGAACAGATTCAAATAACTAGTAAATGAGGTGTTTGGAATGCCAAAATTATGCAAAGATTGGATAACCGGGGAATCCAAGATATACATATATTTTTAGTCATTTTTTGTTGCCTTAGAAAACATGGGAATCAAGAACACCAGGACATTTGATACCAAGGAATTTCATAGAGGAACATTAAATAGCAGCAAAAGAATGACAATACCCAAATGCGCACAATAAAAAATAATAAAATGGACAATCATAAGCAATTACAAGGCAAAGGTGCAACATTACACAAATTACATAGATGTAAAGGTAAGGCAAGACAATGTCTATAAATTTAGTCACATAATATGGACACACGTAAAACCAAAAGGACATCGGCCAAGATAGAAAATGTGAATTTGCCCATTTCATCTGGTAAGTAATTAAGTATATATAATTCGAGTAATGTTATTTGTACATCTGAATTCTGGACACCTGCTTGACGTGGTTAACGCAGTTCAAATACGTGGTTAATTACGCTCAGTAGATGGTTAATGGATATAACAAGGGGTCACAACTCATTAAACATCTACTGAACTGCATTAACTACGTATTTGAACTACATTAACCAAGTTGGAAGGTGTACAAAAAAAATAACATGCACCTATGTAGGATGCATGGTTGGTTATTTACTTGGTTAATGCAGTTCAAATACGTGGTTAATTACGTTCAGTGGATGGCTAATGAGTTGTAATCCCTTATTCTATCCATTAACCATCTATTGAACGTAATTAACCACGTATTTGAACTGCATTAACCATGTAATTAACCAACCATGCATCCTACATGGGTGCATGTTATTTTTTTGTACACCTTTAAACTTGGTTAATGCAGTTCAAATACGTGGTTAATTACGTTCAGTGGATAGTTAATAAGTTGTGACCCCTTGTTATATACATTAACCATGTACCGAACGTAATTAACTACGTATTTGAACTGCGTTAACCATGTAAAGCAGGTGTCACCTAAGTATCCAGAATCCAGGTGTACAAATAACATTACTCATATAATTCATAACTGCAGATACAAACAACATAGGCAATCGGTAGGTATGTCAGTATAAGTAAGAACCATATTAAATATAATTCAATCAAAATTAAGGGGAAGAGCTATAATTTTTGCTCATTCTCACAAATACAAACATGCTCATATCCTTAAATATCTATACATATGCGCAAAAATTTTAAGAACAAAAGCCTATAATATAGGCAAAAAAGAACAAAAACTTAAAACAAATAAAGCATGGCAAGTGACATTAGCATATAGCTTCTCCATAATATAATAAATATAAAAAGAAAAGTTAGTTGCCAAATTTACAACGGTATAGGAATAACTGCCACTAATATGTGTTATTTCCAATTGTAAAGAGTAGGGGTAGGGTGAAGGGAGTGCGTCATACCGAGGCAGCCAATAGAGCAGTGTAAACATTGTTAGTCATGAGCCTGTTGGGTGCTGCTTGGAAAGCCTTCTGTAAGGCATAAAGAAGAAGAGAAACCTTATCATCAAACATTGTACCACCTCCGTCATGCAGTCCAACACCCAAAAGATTGCTTGTTGTATCAGGAACAGCACCGGAATCAAACCTCAGATGCCCAGAAGCTACTAAAGCACCTAAGAGACCTATGATCCCAATGACAATGCCATCACTTTTATCAACATTGTAAACATTTTTTCTAGCACTGTCAGCACTAATGGATAGACTTATGCCTCCCAAATTCTTCACAGTAGGAATTTCAGCGGTAAATGACATCCCTTCAATATTCACATAAGGAGAACTAGGATCAAAGTTACTGCCACTATCAACAGATTGAGAACCTTGGTCATTGTCTTGTAAGATGGCTTCACTTTTCTCCTCTGATCCTTCATCATCCTGACATCTTTCTGGGATTTCACTGCTGCCATCAGTCTCAGTTTTTTGAAGTTCGGGACACTTTGACATTGATTCCAGGACATCACTATCTCCAGCTTTAGCTTCCCTTTGGAGCAGCACAAGAAGAGTTTCTATCCCACCACATGCAAGGAATGCTTCTGCAAATGTGTGAGCTCTAGATGTATTTGGCTGCACGACCAACCTGTAGATGAGATGCAACACCCTAGCAATCTGGAAAATGAAGTAAATAATGAGTACAATTTTGTTTAGATAACTGATAGATATTTTTAAAAGTAAAACCGAGACGTTATAACTTCATGTTAGATTTTTAAAATTGAAAGAGAAGCCACCTAACATGAGACTAGTGATAACTGCAAGCTGCAAGCAGAAGATGTGGATTACTTGCGTTCAATCTAACCAGGGAGAGCACAAGGCAATTGAGACAATTGCCTTAGGCCCCATATTATCACTCATTATTATTGCATATAATTGTTAATTAGTATTGACCATTTCCAAAGTTAGCTATTTTTGACTCATTATTATTCTCAGTTTCTCATTCTTGTTACTTGCTATGGAATATTTCCAAAGTTAGTAAATCGTTATTGTTCTCACTCATTTTTATTCTCATTCTCATTCTTGTTAATTACTATTGACCAATTGCAAAGTTAGCTAAGTGTTATTTTTATTTTGTTATCTATTTATTTCATAAAAATTCAATATTTTCTCTTCAAATTGTTTTAGCTCTCTCATCCTTTTCTCATTATCTTCATATTCTTTTGAAGTGACTTCTCAAAGTGGATAACTGATATCAAATTGTTGCAGTAGATAATATCGATGTGCAATTCTCTTCCTTTCCAAGTTCTACCGATATTTCACCACACTTTTCCTATTTATTTTGCAACATCTATTTTATTTATATGTTTTATTGATGTTTTTTATTTTATTTTATTTTTTATAGTGTGTAGCAATAGTAAATGTCAAATAGAAAGTATAAGGGTGCATTTGGGTAAGCAGCTTAATTAAGCGCTTATTCACTAAGCTCTTTTCCAAATAAGCTAAAAACAGCTTATTTTCATAAGCTTCTCTGACAATCTTATGGAAATAAGCTAAAAATAGTTTATAGAAAGACCATAAACTATTTGTATAAGTTTAATTCCATAAACTATTTTCATGAGCTCTCCATAAGCTCTTCCAAAAGCACCCTAAGTCTGGTTTTGAAAAATTGATAGAATGAAAATGAATGGATTAGCCAATGTTACAAAATATAGTGAATGCATTAACCATATTATTTATTGAGTGTGGAATGTTAGAATTATTTGGTTAGAATTATTTGATTATAAAACTTTGATAAATGATTTCGCAGTTCAAAAAGCTGGAGGAATAATGTGAGGGTTGATAATTTACATTACACTAAGTCGCTCTAATATTTGTTGCCTACGGCCCTAAAATTTCTGGATACAGCCCTGAATCTAACACAACATACAGCAGAATATAAAATCAGTAACCTGAGAGTTTTTGCAACTTTAGTTATTCAACAAAGAACTAAAGAAGGAATTGTACTAGTTAATTGGTCATTAAAACTAGAGCATTTGATGCTATCAGAAAAATAGGGGTTAATTTTGGGGCAATTACAGCAGAAGTGTCAGATACCCCAACACAACTGTTGGGGTTTACCCTCCCATATAAAACATAAAGTGTTGCACAAGATAGAAGCTCTCGCTAAAGGGAACAATTAGAATTAAGAATGGACTGGGTGTAACTCAACCCTAAAAGGTAAAAGCTATCTTCTACCCAAGTCATTATAAAGGGTACTTTGCTCATATACCCAGCCATGGGATCTTAACCATAGTTATTAAACTTAGACCGGTAATAGACTCAACTGACATGTTAGGTCAATGGGTCATGGGTTCAACCCGTGAGTCACTGGTCGAACCGGTTCATCAATAAATTGACCCCAGTATCTACAGCAACAACGTAGCTTTCTAGCCCAAACTTGAAGCCTAAAGTCTCACTCTTCCTTAAAAACCTGGCTTCGTTTCTTTTCTCTCCTATCATAGCACAGCAACCAAAGTGATAGTGGCAGCTTTGGAAGTTCCCTAACGGCAGAGGACGACAGCTACATGCAGTGACAGAGGATAGCAGGGACGGTGAGGGAAGAGTGCCCTCATCTAGTCTATGGAGGTTAGAGCATCTTTGAGCAAAGGTCAGGGCAGGATTTAGTTTGTCTCTTCTCTGGTAGCTGCTGTTGGGTATCTGTTTGGAGATGCAAATCAAGCAAAGACTGGTGGCTTTTTAGCTTGGTCTCTCTTTGGAGATGCAGATTGATGTTTCCTCCTCCTACTCCTTATTTTTCAGTCATATAGATCAATTTTTTTCTTTAAAATGAATGATTCTCTCCGACCCAGCAAATCACCGAGCTTTGCAAAACCCAATTTTCATCGAGTTAAATGCATGGTTGATTTGTACGATAACTCGGACCGGTTGATTGGCCGGTTCACCAGTCGAACCAGCCGGTCTGATCTGAGTTTAATAACACTGATCTTAACACACACTCTTCGCTAACAAAACTAGACGTCAGAGCGTGAGGTTTGTATGGCTTGACATCGGTGAGTGGCCCAACATCAGGGCTAGGATTAGCTCTGATACCATATTACAATTGAGAACAGACTAGGCCAAATGCAACCACGAAAGCTAACTCGATGAGGGAGGAGATTGCCCGAGTCATTATAAGGGATACTTTGCCCATATACCCAGCCAATGTGGGATCTTAGCAGGAACTAATCGATAAACATCTTTATACAACAACAACAACAACAACAACCAAGTCTTATCCCATTAGGCGGAGTAGGCTACAACAATCAAACAACACCACTAAGCTCTATCAAAAACCAAATTTTGAATAAATCCATTTACATCATGGCTTTTTTAATGGTTTCTCCTAAAATCTTCTTTGGTCTTCCTCCATCTCTTTTAACTAGACTACCTTCCATTTGATCCATTTTTCTCACTAAAGCTTTTTTGGTCTTCTCTTCACGTGACCAAACCACCTTAAGCGAATTTTTGTCATCCTCTCCTATGCACTTCAACTTTGTCCCAAATACATTTGTTCATGATGATCTTGTCTTTTCTTCTATGTCCACTTAACATCTACTACAACATTCTCATCTCTGCTACATTTATTTTTTGCTCTTTTTGACACTTTACTACCCAACATTAACTACCATAGAGCATCATGTAAGGTACGGGCCCTAATGGGCCTCTGTTAGATCTTGTTAGTAAATCAGTTACAGTTAGTTAGTGGGTTGGGAATCTATAAATAGAAGTAGAGAGATAAAAGAGATGAATTCTATTGTAGTTTCTGGTATTGGGAAGGGAGGTTAGAGGGAGAGTCTCAAGTCTCTCGAATACTTGGGGAATTACTGTACAATTCACTGTATTTTCTGGTGTAGCATAATCAGTTTGTATCACATCACTAGTCATATAGATATCGATTAGACTTTTCCTTTGAGTTTGATAAGAACTTTACACTCGTAAATTGCATCTACAGCATTTCTACATCTCATCGATTCAACTTGAATTCTAGCTTGCACCTTATTACTTTGAAAGATAGACCCAAGATACCTAACCAGTGCAACTTGCGGTATGATGTGATCCCCAATTTTCACCTACAAAACATTTCTAGCTTGCACATTATTACACTTGCCTTCCATATACTCCATCGTACTTCTATTTAACACAAAACCCTTTGATTCCAAAGCTTTTCTCCACAACTCAAGCTTACAATTTACTCCTCTCAATTCATCATCTAGGACTAAGGGTGCGTTTGGAAGAGCTTATGAGAATAGCTTATGGAAATAAACCTATGCAAATAGTTTATGAAAATAGTTTATGATCTTCCTATAAGTTCTTTTTAGCTTATTTTCATATGCTTGTCAGAGAAGCTTATAAAAATAAGATGTTTTGAGCTTATTTTAAAAAAACCTTATTGAATAAGCGCTTAAAGGCACCCTATATCATTCATGATAACCATCTTTATAATAAAACAACAAAAGAAAGCTTTTTCATAATAAGAACTTAATAAGATATGAGGTGTAGAATATAAGTATTAAGCAATTCTCAAAAACAAAAGGGAAACAGTAAAAAAAATTACAAGAGAACCCCATTGAAAACAATAAATTCATTGGTAAACCTCGTAGCCTGTGGACAAAATAAAAAGGAATTCCCTAAAAGAACAAAACCATTAGATGAACTCCAAAGGGAAGCAAGATGCAACTGTCACATAATAAAGAAATACTGGGTTTCTTAATAACAACTTTCTAGAAAACTCAAATTGATAACATAAATCAAGAAGTTATCAAGCAATTGGAGACCACATAAGAACCAAAGAAACATGATACATAAATATTCTACTATAATAAATATCCAATTTAAATTTTATTTTATCTTTGTGCTTCATGTTAGCATCTTTCCTAAAAATCTCTTATATTATCCTGCAAAAAAAGAAGAGAATAAAAGCATTCCATCTCACAACTTACCTGGTTGGGTTGTGGACAGTCAACCATGAACCCAAGTAAACGTCGGACATCATCTGAGGCCAACGAAGGAGATGCTGCCACTATTAGAAGTTCAATTGCCACTAAGAGCTCATCAACTAATGCATTGACTTCGCCCACTGGTCTTGTTGCCCCAGTTAGAGAAAAAGTATTTACTGAATCCTTTTCAGGAACAGTCCAATAGCATCTTCTGCAGCCATCAAGAAGCATCTGAATGGCATTAGCATCTCGCATCACCGTCGACTCAGTGAAAACCATGTCAGCCAGTGATGATAGAAGCTTCTTTTGTATTCCATAACTACATAAACTCCAAATTTTTAAATCTAACAGCAGTGTAGTGAACAGCTGCACTTTAAGCATATGATTGATCGTCTGAGATTGACAAAGCAAGACAACTGCAGCAACAAGTTCCTCATCTCCTACACCGTCATGCTTTCCAACATCAAGTGAAGATAGAGTTTGGAAAAGATAATTCAAAACTTTTGAAAGAACCTCAGGCCCTCTGCCACGAGACAACTCCTCATTGTTCCTCGGATGTTGAATAGCCACGGATATAATTCGAAAGATCGGACCAGCAAGAGATGTGGTGGCTGCAGACACGGAAAAATTCCCTTCCCGTGGTTCCATAGTTTCCTCGTGTACATTGCTTATTGCCAAGGGAAGCAAAGACAATGGACCGCCATAAGCCAATGCCCACAAAGTATCCACAGGTCGCATTCGTGTAGCAACATGGACTTGCCCAAGAACCTCAGCTGGACGCCGAAGCATTCCTGAATCATGATAAGGGAACCATAACAAGAATAGACAATCATGCAACATATTTTTGTATAAATTGATGCATAAAAGAAGTTTTATCATGGTGTGATAGTAAATGTACGTAATTATTTATTAACTTAAGCCTCTATTTTTAAAATACTGAATATTTCTCACACAAAAATATCCCGAGATAAAGTTATCTGTGATCCAACAAATGGTTTGGTGGTATCATAACTAAAAATTGACAAGAGATGAAGAGAATCAACATTGATCATGGGAATAGGTTTAAGACCTAGGAAAGTTAAAAAGAAGGACAGAAACTAGAATGAAAGGGACATAAAATTTACCAGCTTTGCTTAATCGTAGGGTGTCCGTAAGACTAAAAGCAAGAAAGGACTAAAGACAGTGAATACAATTACATCAAGAGTGCATGATATGATATCCTCACGAGACAGCTAAATCACACCTGGCCAGCTAAGAATTAGTCTAATCATTAAGGAATCCCATAACTTTACTAACTCGTTAATTCAATTAATATTCATTGTAAAACCTTTTGTATTTCCATAGCCATAATTCTCTGCATAAAGATGAAGTTATGTTGTCTTCAAACTTCAAAGAAAAATATTGGTTTAATTACTTTGCAGGTCCCCAAACTATTAGGGGATTTTTAAATAGGTCCCCGAACTAAAAAAATTTATAATTGGGTGCCCGAACTTCTAAATACTTTGTAATTGGATCCCTACACTTTAAACGTTTGTAATCGGGTCCCTGAACTTGTAAATAATTTGTAATTAGGTCCCTCGGGTGGGAGACATTTGAAAAACCTTTGCTATTGTGAGTGATCTAGTGGTTCTATTAACCTCCAAAATAGACAAGAATGCTGGAAGGAGATTTATAGAATGCTCTAGGTTGTTCTGCTACCTCAGGGACCTATTTACAAATTATTTATAAGTTTAGGGACTTGATTACAAACGTTTAAAATATAGGGACCCAATTACAAAATATTTAGAGGTTCGGGGACCCAATTACAAACTTTTTTAGGTTGGCACCCTATTTAAAAATTCCCAAATAGTTTGGGGACCTCCAGAGTAATTAAACCAAAAATATTTAATTAGAAACCTTAACCTCCCATTTTTTTATACTTGAAACAAAAATGCAACTTAGTTTCTTTTCTATACACAGATAACTTAACTTAATGCAAGTTCTTAATTGTTCTATCCATGATTCTCAAAATACAAATAGTTGTTGAGTTATATATTGTAAGAATAAATGAGAAGAATCTTGCAGTTTACAGAACAAAAGAAGATGAATTACACCGGAAAGCATACAATTAATAAGCAAACTAATGGTTTTCAATATGTGAGAAAGAACAACCCATGCGGTACTTAAAAAAGGTTCCAACCCAAAAAGTTGTAAAAACTTTCTAGTTCCATCATATAAATCTACAAACAAACCTTTGAAAGATTATTTATCAGGAACCAGGAACCTTTCTGCATGAAAAACCAATATGCCCTTATGCAGTAGCATAAAAATTTATAAATTACCATAAAATCAACAGAGAAATTATCTGACCTGCAGCACCAGAAGGTGAAGCATCTGGACAGAAACGCCCACCAAGCAAACAGGGATGATAGAGCAGGTGAATGAAACCTCCAATTTCTGCATCCAAAAGAACACTTTCCTCTGCTTTGCTCTGCACATGGGCATTTGTTGCAATCCATGGTAGCCCTGCTGCATTACCAAAAGAAGGCACTATATCCCCTCCTCTAGAAGCCAAGCGTGCCATCCTTTCTGGTCCAATCGGTTCCTTGAAAATGTAAACAGGGCCCATCTCAGCAAACAAAGGGCATTGACGACGACGGCGTTGCAAACCAGCCATAGTAGGAGGCGGGTTAGTTCCTATGCAGCAAAATGCAAGGGGTTTGGAAATCCTAGGGAACTCAAAAGGACGACTTTCATATAAAGATCCATCTACATATAATCTAACTTCACTTTCTGCATTCCCAATAATTCCATGCTTGCCTATATGTTCAAGACCAATGAAGTACCAACATTGTGGTTTGAATGCATAAGTAAAATGCAAAGCAGATCTCTTTCCCTTTCCACTACCAATTTCAACAACCAAAAATTGAGCATGAAAATAAGCCTCTATACCCTGATTATCAGCAGATAAAAAACTGAATAGCCGAGGCATGTGTGCTGTACCTTCACCAGCAAGTGCACTAGCTGCTGCAGCAGCTGACATGGCTGATGATTTACCTGACTTGGCCGCTGCAGCTGCAGCAATTGCAGCAGCAACTGTAGCTGTATTTAATGCGTCGGCAAATGATTCAATGTAGATCCAAGTTGCAAAAGCATACCCATTGATAAATGGCCAACGACTCTCACCTGGACCAAGCAAACCAGAACTTTCACCATCGAACTCAAAGGTGCAAGCTGGTCCCCTTGAATCTTTTTCACTTATTGCTTTCTCCATTGCAAGCATTAAGTGTGGAGCCCAAATTGTGGTAAGTGTTCTTGTAATGACTTGAAACCATCTATAAAGATCACTAACACTAAGAGAATGCCCAGCCAAGTATTGTATGCAGTGGCACAAAGGAGTTCCATCCCACCTTATTTGCCCATTTAAGCCAACATCCACAATAAAGATTTTTTCTGCTGTTCTCAACAGTACTCCTAACAGACCAGCCATTGAGCACATTGCTCTGTTTCTAGTGCAAGCCCGTAATATGGCAAGTAGTCCCCTCACCATTCGTGTCCTAGGTGACATGACAACATCAGAGTCACCTGCATAAGGCAGCCAAGGAATAAGTTCACCGGCCACAATGGCAGCTCGGGAGTTCAGCATTACACTAGGAGGATTACTATCACCATCCTCTTCAAAACTTTCAACACCGCCCATTGTTCCAAGAAGTGAATCTACTATTAAGAAAGACATACTCTCCATTGCTTCGCCACTCCCAAAAATTTCTACACCGCTTGCAATATTTTTCAGCTTCTCCATAGCTTCAGGTTTCCCCATGATAGCAGAATCAACTAAATGCAGTAATTCTGGAGACACACTTGGCATAGCATTTTTTTGCCTAGGCTTTTGTGGAGAACTAATAGGTGAATATCTAGGTGAATCAAAACCAACAGATGAGGCAGACTGCTCATTTGTATGACCAAAATGCCCCTCTGACCCAGAGCTGTATGGAAGATGATCGTGTTGCATGTCAGCAACGGGGGAAGAATTATACTCCCCCGAGTACATCCCAGATGAATACCGAACATCCTCTGCATTTCCACCAAATGAGTGATGTACATTATCTGAACCTGAAGATCTGTTTGAATCAACATACTCATTATAGTCATTATTCTTCTCTTGATCTTTCAAAGACACTTGCTCAAACTGGTCCTCATCCATAACTGTGTTTACAGAATCAATTCCATGTCCTTCGAACTGTACCCTTTCATCTTCATGTTCATCCCCAATGCCACTGCCGGCACTTACATTTTCCTTCTGAGGACTTTCCACAAGTTGTTTCACATCACTATCTGCTACTTGATGACTATCCGATTCATAATTATCTGATTCATTACCAGATATTTTTGTCTCCTTCGGTTCTTCCTCTTCTTCCATTATACTATTTCTGAATAAGCTAACAAATATTCATTCAAATAACAGAAACCCCCATCCACCTGCAAATAACAAAAATTTAACAAATTATCAACAACAAAAAAAAAGAAGATAGAAACAACCGATTATTAGATAAGAATATCATAACGTGTATGAGTATGACTAATGCACCCATGCACTTTGCTAAGGGATTAAATGCATGAAAACATCAAATTGCAAATAAAAACCAACATTGCAAAAAATTTTGTTAAAATTCTCAAACAAGTATTTTTTTAAGTATTTGACTAATCACATGAAAACATTCTTAAATCTACCTAAAAGTTAGAGCTGGAATCAGTGGTAACATGCAACAAAATATCCAGTAGCTGAAATTTTCAAAGTTATTAACTCACAAAATACAGAAACCGAATCGATTTAGATCGCCTCACATTGCGAAAATAGATCAACGCAGCGCACATACATTTCACTCATTCATAACGGATCATAAAGAAATCGTCATTGCTACAGAGACGTGAAAACGAATTGGAAAAAATAATGGTTGGAATGGAATCGATACCTTGTTCCAGAAGAATCCAGCATCGAGTCACGTTGGGATTGGATCGTATTTGATCGAAGCGTGAATGGAAATGGTAGAGAGAGAAAGAGAAAGCGAAATGGGCGCGAGAGAGGGTGGAATTGGGAATTGGCAAAGTAATAGGCTATTGTAACTGCTGCCTCTGTGGTTGCAATGCAATGCCCAGTCAAATATATGAAAAAAAAAATTCTTTTGAGAAAACAATGTTGGTTTGTTTTGTTTGGTGGTGCTATTCACTTGTCTGCTATTCTATTTTGCCCGATTCTTTACTGTATGCTGAATTTTCTTTCTTCTGTGTCTTGCCTTATACGAAAAGTCAACACCTAAAAAGGATTCAAGAATCATAATTGGGTTTAGGACAATATTATTTCAATGTCAGAATTCTTATAGCACGTTTAATTTCTTTCAAAATCTTCATTAATGACGTGTTGAATTTGATTAATGCATAAGTCATTAATCATATGAAACACCTTCATTAATTAATATTTTATACATTATTAATTAAGTTATCGTTTATAAATTACTCATATATTATCAATGTATCCATTAATTACGTCCAACACATCATTAACCACGATTTAAAATCGGGTTAATTAAGTGTCGCAAGTTGTCAAAATTTTATGTACAAATAACATTTTTGTTGGGTTTATATAAAGAGGTAAAATTACTTATGAAATTATTATTAAATTTTAGTGAATTAAAAACCTAACACACTTTGGATTAAATTAAGATATATACATATATATATATATATATATATATATATGTGTGTTCATTTTAGAATTGAGCTTATTTTAAAGAAGCTAAAGGATATATATATGTAAATTTCTCAACAACAATGTTGAGAGGAAAACAAATATATACTTTCATATTGACAAAGTTTAATTAAAATTATAATAATAATATTATAATAATAATAATTAATATCAGGAGCTTGTTCCCCGCGGTGTTTTGGATCTTCAATTTTTTCCCATCTCCATTTTTCGATATCTTGGTTTCTATGTTTTTTTTTTTGCTATTGTATTTTTCTTCTGGTGGTGTTTCGATATTGGTATTGTGTTCTGATAATGTTGAATAAGTTTTTTTCCCTTTTCTTTTGGATGAGTTGGTTGAGTTCTGATATTAATTTTTTATGTCAGGTTCCTTATCTTAGAAATAGTCCTTAAATTTAAGGAACCTAAAATGCCAGTAAGATGTGTTCCAATAGAAAAAAAAAAAAAAGCTAAGGAACGGTTCCTTAGCTTAAGGAACCCAGTATGACTCCCCATTGAAGATGCTCTAAGAGTCAAACACTTTAGCTTATGTGACAATTTTTGATTGGTTGTCTATATGAAAAATCTTTACACTGACAGTGTATACTAAGGGTGAGCATAACCCAACCTTGCGCGAAGACCCGTCCAAACCTATAAGTTTTGGGGCGGGTCGGACCCGTGGTGCAAGAGGGACAGACCTGCATCCCACTAAATGGGGACAATGTCAGGTCTGGGACGGATCCGGGTTGACCTTCGGGTCACCAAACCTGTTCCTCTACTACTGCTATACTTTTTTTATAAAAAAAAATTTACTACACCCTGACGGTCCAATGACCAGCCCAACTCCCTAATAATCTTACCCTCCCTTCCCTAAGCAAAAGAAAAGAAACCCGTAAAAGATAAGAAACCCTTCTGAACCCCTTTCTTTCTCCCACCACCCGCAAAAGACTGACACCCGATTTAGGGTTCCTTTGCTCCCACCTTTCGCTGTGCCTGACCAGTGACCACTACCTTCCACCACCGCGCTTGGTTTCGGCCCTTCCTCTTTGACTCTCTCCGTCACACCTCACACACGATTTTCCCTCTCTCTCTCAACCAATCGGCGCAGCTCTTCTCTTTCCTGGACCGCCGTTATCATTCAGTTCACCACCAGGTACCCACCTCTTGTCTCCCAACTAGTTCACTTCTAGTTCTTACTTATTTTTGAAATTAGGGATTTCAACTCTAAAATTTCTGAGATTAGAGAATTCAACTGTGATAAAAGGTGATTCAATTTTGAAATTCTGATCCTAGATTGCTAATTTTGAGTTCTACTATCTAGGTAATGATCTCTCCTCCATTTCTCCTCTCAGTTCTGCTATCTAGGCTTGTGTTATTGGCACGGTTTCAAATTCTGAGTTGTGTATGAATGCTGCAATGTGTGTGTATGTTGTTGTATAATGATAAATATTCACTTTTGCCATCTTATTGCTTCCTATATACTGGTGAAATTAGTGTGAACTGAAATGCATGGTTCTAAGATTGAAATGTATGCTATAATAACAGCGAATAAATAGTGCCCAAGTTGAAATGCATGTTATAATAACAGTCATTTTAATCACAAATTTTTAAGGTAACTTTTGTGCATTTTCGGTAACTGTTTTGTGCAAATGCACAGCTGAGACTGTGTTATTTGTTTTAGTGCATAATGCTGAGAATTTGCTTTCTGTTTTATGCCTTATTGCAATTTTTAAAATTGTGACTGCTTGGAAAAATTGGAAGCTTATACTTAGAATGTGCTTTGTTTTGTCCCTTGTTCTTAGATACACTGTATATCAATTAAATCCTAAAAAAAAATAACAAACAATTTTAAAATGTATTAATGAAGAATGATCATGATACACCATTTTTAATCTAAATTTGATCATTATAAATGATATCAAATGTTCCTGATACTTTCTACAATTTAATGCTATTTCTTATAAATGTGATTAATTATATTTCATTATTTATTGCTAAGTATACTATCAAAAGTTAAATTATTTTATATAATATATTTAAACAAGTTATGATTTTTGTTTGAAAAGAATAGTTAGAAAAAGACAATGTCACATGGCGCATTCCTGTGGAAGGCGCCATTGCGGCTAGCACCACGTGTAGCGCCAGGCGTAGTGGGGCCTTCCATGGGAATGCGTCACGTGGAATTTTTTAATTTTTTTAGTTGACCACATTTAAAATTTAAAATTTAAAAAAAAAATTGAGTAAATTTTTTTTTAAAAAAAAAACAACTTAATGGTCATACACCACGTATCACATGACATTCATGCAGTTGCGTCCCACTTCAGACCACCACATACAAAAGCTACTTTTATAGACAAAATCTTTGTTTGTACTCACCAAGTAGTCAATGTGAGACTTAATTCCCGTCCACTTTAGACCACCACATATAATAGCTTCATAAATAGACAAAAGTTTTATTTGTACTTAACAATTATTTGATGTGGGACTTAATTCTCACTTCGGACCATCACATACAACAGTTTCTTTAATAGATAAAAGCTTTGTTTGTACTCAACAAGTAGTCGATGTGAGACTTAATTTCCACTTCAGACCACCACATGCAACAACTTCGTTTATAGACAAAAGCTTTGTTTGTACTCAACAAGTAATCGATGTGGGACTTAATACTCACTTTAGACCACCAAATACAACACCTTCTTTAATAGATAAAAGCTTTGTTTATACACGACAAGTAGTCGATATGGGATTTAATTCCCAATTCAGGCCGCCATATGCAACAACTTCTTTCATAGACAAAAACTTTATTTGTACCCAACAAGTAGTCGATATGAGATTTAATTCTCACCTCAGAACACTAGATACAACAACTTCTTTAAAAGATAATAAAAGCTTTGTTTGTACTCGACAAATAGTCGATGTGAGACTTAATTCTCACTCCAAACAAAAGATTTGTTGGTACTCAACAAGTACTTGATGTGGGACATAATAAAATAATAAATAATAATATAAAAATAGTATAATATAAATATATAAATAATAATAAAAATAATAGTTTGTATTCAACAAGTATACGATGTGAGACTTTATAGAATACTTTCTTAGCTTTGTTTTACATATATAAAACCTGTTGTTGTGTGCGGTGGTATGGGGTGGGAATTAAGTCCCACATCAACTACTTGTTGAGTACAAGCAAAGCTTTTATCTATAAAATAAGTTGTTGCATGCGGTGGTCTAAAGTGGAAAGTAAGTCTCATATCGACTACTTGTTGAGTACAAACAAACATTTTGTCTATAAAAAAACTTTTGTATCTGGTCTGAAGTGGGAAGGCATTAATGCCATGTGTTTATTTGGATTTTTCAAAAAAAATTAAGTTTTTTTTAATTTTACAATTTATAAATTTTAATTTTAAATGTGGTCCATTAAAAAATTAAAAAATCAAAAAGTTAAAAAAAAAGCCATGTGACACATTCCTATGGATAGCGCCACTGCACATGACGCCTTCCCCAGGAATGTGCCACGTGACGCCCGTTGACTTTTTCTTTTTTTTCTCTTTCTTTTGTTTTAAAATTTTTTTTAAAAAAATTAAAAAATTATAACAACCAATCACGTGTTGACACATGACATTTTTTTTAATTTTTTAATGCTGATGTGGAAGATGCCAGTCCAAGTGGCACCTGCGCCAGTCCACGTCAGCATTCAAAATAATTTTAAAAATGTCACGTTGGCAAAAACAATCTCATTTTGGTAATATATTTCAAAACGATCCCTTTTTGGTAACTAGTTTGTAAAAGTACTCCAATTTTGTCATAAACCAAGAAAGTAATTGAAGATAACCTTTTATTTTAAAAATGAATACTCAAATTTTAGGATAAACTTGCGTGTAAAATGAACAAATAATGATGTCCACTCTTAATATAAGACATCGTTGGTTATTCACTTTAGGCACAACAACTCACTTAGATCAATGTTTTAAAAATTGGTCCAACCAGATCAGTCCAACTGGTTGGACCGTCGATTGGATACCCATTTAGTCCTAATCAAATCATAGAACCGAGGAAGCGATCTGACTCCTCAAAATCATCAAAAATCTATTAAACCGGCCTAAAATCAAAATCGAAAATCAGCTAGTTCATTGCTTTAATTTTTTTTTAAAAAAAAATTTGAAAGTGCGTATTGTCTGGTTTGTTTAGGCTGCTGGATTTCAGACCCATAACCCTTCTAAGCTCTAACCCACTCTCATCTCATATCTCAAATTCACGATCACGAGGAAACCATCTTCAGAGGGAACCAGCGGCGACTTAACGAACCATCCGGCTTGGGCAAGCAGTGAGCTTAAGCGGCGGCGGCAACGACGCAAAGACCATCTCCACACTGCATCGGCACAAGCAGCAAGTATACTGGAGAATTGTTTCTCTTTATAAAGAGGTCAGTAAATATTTCCCAACCCTTCTCTTCTTATTTACATTTTTTAATATGTTGATTTTAGTCATGCTGGGAACGTCTTTGTTCCCATAAATATGACTAGAGATACATGAAATTCATTTTAATCATTATAGAGGGGTTGTAGTATCATTCCTTCTTCTTTTATTATCTTTTTTCTCCTAAAAAGACACTAATTTTCAATTGCTCAGCACTCTGAAAATAACTGGTGTATCGTGTACCACTTTTGCTTACTAAAAAGTCGCTCACAATTCTTTTTGTATTTCGTGTTTGCTTGCACTACTCAAGACATTTCCTAAATCTTAAAAGTCTTATGCAGCTTACCATGACTTAAAAAATTGTTTTCAATCCCAACACTTTTATATATCAAATAATTTACTGACGACAATGTCTTTTGTTTTCATGAAATGGGGGAAGCATTTTGGTCAACCTTTGATGCACTAAAGTTTTGTATTACTAATATTTATTGGTTGTAAGGCGTAAGTAGATCTGAATCGAACCGATTTTGGTGGTTTGGATCGGTTTATCATATCAATCAAATTTTAAATGTTGAATTCGAAGGCAATCGATTTGGATATCGGTTTCAAAAAAAATGAACCCGTTCAATTCGAACTGAACTCACACCTGAAAAAATAATAATATATTATTATTAATTTTACTTTTATTACAAAAATAATATATTATTGTAAAGTCTAAAAAAACTAAGGCTATGTTTGGTTCAAAGGAAGGAAGAGGAGAGATTTTAACAGAAAGGGAAGGGAAGGGAGAGATTTTAATTAGATATTGTGTTTAGCTAAGAGGAAGGGAGAGAATTTAATGGAGAGAGAGGAAATAACACTATTCATGTTTGGTTCACAAGGGGAAGAGATATTTTAAAACTAATTTACTTTTATACCCTTATAATTTTGGATTTGAAAATACATAAGTATATTTTAGTCAATACATTCAAAATGTTTTGAGCTCCATCCCTCCCCTTCAAATCCCCCAATATTGAAGGGGAACCAAAATTGAGTCGGGACGAATTTTGCTCCCCTCCATTCCTTTCTCCTCCAAAAAATTAAATCAAACAATAAAAGTTTATAAAAATCCCTCCCGGTCCCTCCATTTCCCCCAATCAACCACTATGAGTGTGCTTCGTTCAAGTATTGTAACATTATTCCCGCGAAAGTGAGGGAGAGAATCCAACATTTCCATGTTTGTTTCAAGTTTTTAAAAATTATTCTCACGTATTTCATATTCCCATGAATCTTATTTGTACATGATTTTTTCATTTCTTGTTCTCATCTTAAAGGGTCGGAATCTAACATTCCCATTGGAATAAAAGTATAAAGCTCAACTACCTATAACTTCTCCCTCCCACCTTATTTTACCATGTTTATTTATATTATTAAATTTTTTCAATTAAATAAATTTAAAAACATCTATGGGAATTTAAAATACTCACCAAAAACATTAGTAGTAATAGCATCCCTGATAATAATATTTCTGGGAATTATTCTCAGGAATATTATTCCCGGGAATGTGATTTTATACCTTGAAACAAACACAACATAGGTGAAAATTTTGAAACCCTCAATCATTCTCACTCTCGACTTCTTCCATTCTAAGTTTACATCCCACAAACCCTCCCTCCGCGAAGGCCGCTGTCACGTCTGCTTTTCTCTCCTCTAAGGTTACTCTCATCTCTCTATTTATTCCCTTCTCGAAGGCGTCTTCACTCTTCTCTGTCCTCTGCAGTGTTTCTCTCCTCGACAACATCTCTCTCCCACCGTCACCTTCCCGTCTCCTTTTATAGGTAACATTTCTTCAATTTCTTAGTTATTTTCTGTAACACCTCGATTTTCTTAATCTTTTATTTAATCAATATTTAAGTAATTGTATTTTATTATAGGGTCTAGAAAATTAAATAAATTATTCCGAGGCCATAGTCACGCTCTACGCTATCGTAGGAAGCTTTAGTTAAGTTTTGGGTCAAAAACTTAGACGGAGCCCGATCTGCGTTTTTCCTTGACAGTAGTGCTTTACTACTATTGAGACCTAATTTGGACCCGTGAACAAGACAATTAGTCTTAGAATCACGTTTCCTATACTTTCGAAAAAGTTCGTCCTGACGTTCGAAAATGAAAATAATATATTATATTCGGGCCGATAATCGTTCTAGTAGACGATTCAAGCTGTCTTATGATTTTTCGAGAACCTTGAGCCAATGATTTTCATACCAAGGCTATAATAAACCATTTGGGGACTCCTATAAATGTCATGAGAATTTTCAAATTTATCGGGACGTGAATTGACCAAATTGCCATTGGTTAGTTTTTACTAATTACCTACTATTACTTTTACCTTTCTTAAACCTTAAGTCACCTATTTAATACCCTATCTTCACTTTTTCTCCCCCTCATTCTCGCTGGTCCCTGTCTCTCCCCGTGACTTCTCCTTCTTCTTCTTCTTTCTTCTTCTTCCTCCATTTTCAACTTCAATTTTCTCAAGCTTCCTCAAGCTTTTTCAAGAAAGTTTGTGAAGCAAAGTTGCTCCTCTCATCCTCCTCTACCACCTAGAAGGTATAGATTTCATCCTTAAGCTCTCAATCTTTATTTTCTCCATTTATTTTCATGAATTTCAATTTCTAGATCTAAACTTCAAAAATCTCTAGAAAATTGTAGAAAAATCATTTTGAGACCAAACTAATTCCTATGAGCTAGTATCATCCCCTATTATCATAATCCAAGAGCTTGTAATGAAATAAAATCTCTAGCCTATTTTTCTAGGGAAGGCCGAATAGCGCTTAAGGGAGGAAATGGGGTTTTGTTGTTCATTGTTCTTGATTCCACATGTTTCATCCCTTAATCATGATTAGGAGGCCAAATCAAACTCTCACCTATTTTTCATGGTGATGGTCAAAACCCTACTTTGTTGGTTTAAGGGGTTTTGGTTCAAATCTTTGATAATTGATCATTGATTATGCATTAGGTATGCTTAAGGGTCATTGATCCAAGAGTCGGTAGAATTTCAATATCCCTAACCTATTTAATTAATCAAGGGCAGTGGCTAATACTAGAGATTAGGTAGTTTATGGTTTCATTATTTTAATTTCTAGTTGTGTTTTACTGTATAGAATCTGACAGGACTCGAACGCTCGATTGTGCACTCGATTGACTGCGGTGGAGCCGCATTCAGAATCTCTCGGGAAAATCACTAAGGTGGGGGAAAGAACCACAATATCGTCGGGTAGCCAAGCTTTAAATAATATATATTGATATGCGTAGGGCGACCTAAACCCTACTAGAGGTCGTTTGACCGTTAGGTTGATTTTACTGCATATTGAGGTTGTCTGTGCTGTGATTGGATATTTGATATATTATATATGATATGTGTATGATGTCTATTATATGCTATAATTGATTAAATGTTATTTATTTGTAAGTTGACTTTATTGTTGAATATATATTCTGACTGTTGTTGATGTCTGTTGTGACTGCTGATGTCTGAGTAGAACTAGGCATTGATTTCTAATAAATCGGGTGATGAATGTGTGGTGAGAAAGTCGAGGTTATATATATATATATATATATATATATATATATATATGTCGTAGTGCTCAACCTAGTGATATAGTTGATCAGTTTGTTGTTGTGATGTGACTCGATACCCGGTTAAGCCGGATGAAAGTTGGTCATGGTTGTATATAAGTCGTGGTTGAGGCACTAAGTGTTGATCCTGAGATGAGTCGGTGAAATTCATGTTTCATAGTTGTTATTCATCACTGTGTTGGCATACGGGCGATTTCGATCTTACCTGCGAGGAGATGGTCGTACCCGTTAGTCGAATTGTAGACGGACAGGCGCATATCTCGACCTAGCCTGCGGGCGGGGGATACGTCGTTACCGAAAGTTGAGTTGTTAACGAATGGGCGAATGCTCCGACCTAGCCTGCGGGCAGGGGAACATGTCGTTACCATAAGTTGCGTTGTTGACGGGCGAATATTCCGACCTGGCCTGCGGGCGGGGGAATATGTCGTATCCATGAGATGATTTGGGCCTGCGGGCTTTAGACCGAACCCTACTTTATGGGGGTGGCATAGTGATGATTGGGACACCTTGATCCGTTGGGGATGTCGCGTCGTGATCGTGTCCATATAGTCGTTAGTTGCATGAGTGTGAGGGACAGTAGTTAAGGGAAAAATTGTTCGAAAGTCGTTTGGTTGTAACTGTCGTGTTTGTGAGTGTGCTATCTATATAGATTATTTATATCGTTGTTTTTCCCATGTATGGCATATTACTGTTTCTTATCCCCTGTACTTTTCTATGTTGTATTTTTTTTGTTCTCGACTGTACGAGAAGACCCTGATGAGGAATTTCCAAAGGAGATTGACGGTATAATTGTTGAGTCTGATGCCGGCGGGAGAGCCTCGGATCCCAATGCTGGGGGACCTTGAGCGCTAGGAGAGGATCTCTGATGTGCCTTTATTTCCGTTGTTATGTTTTTAATTTTATCTGCTGTACACTCTGAAGTCTTTTATATTTGGCATCAGTTGTTGCAGGCTCTACTGATGGAACCAATACTATTATGTATGCATATTTTACTATGGTATCAGTATGTATTGTATGTTTTAATATTTCCGCAAATTTCATACTACTACGATATGCTATAACGCTAATAATTATAAGTAGGGTCACCAATGGGACCTCCTAGGAAGGGATTGTCTCATTTTCAAGAAGCTTTCACTTTTACAGGTCCTTGGGACGAAATGGCAAAACCCCCCATAAAAAAAAAAGGTAACGGCTAATTAGTTGGTGTATTATTGGGTTTTCATCACTTGCGAAAGGGGCTGCGATTTACGCATTAGGAAAATGCACCACGATGTGGGGCTTTGTAGCAGCTACTAGTTAGGACAAGATTTGATAGCGTGATAGCAGCGATCGATACCATATTTATTTAATTGATTAACTAATTAATAAATTAAAAAACTAAATAAATTTAAAAAAAAGTTAAAAATTGCCACATGACACATTCCTATGGAAGGCGGCACTACACATGGCGCCAACTGCAATGGCGCCTTCCACAGGAATGTGCCACGTGGCACCCGCTGATTTTTTTTTCTCTTTCTTTTGTTTAAACTTTTTTAAAAAAATTTAAAAATTATAACAACCAATCATTTGTTGACACATGACATTTTTTATTTTTTAATGCTGAGATGAAAGACGCGAGTCTAAGTGGCGCCTGCTTTTCAAGGAGGCACTTGGACTGGCGTCTTCCACGTCAGCATTAAAAAAAAAATGAAAAAATGTCATGTTCGCAAAAATAACCCCATTTTGGTAATACTTTTCAAAACGACTTTTTTTGGTAAATAGTTTGTAAAAGTACTCCAGTTTGGTCAAAAAGCCAAGAAAGTAATTGAAGATAATCTTTTATTTTAAGAATGAATACTCAAATTTTAGGATAAACTTGCGTGTAAAATGAACAAATAATGATGTCCACTCTTAATATAAGACATTCTTGGTTATTCACTTTAGGCACAAAAACTCACTGAGATCAATGTTTTAAAAATTGGTCCTACCAGATCGGTCCAACTAGTTGGACCGTCGATTGGATGCCCATCCAGTCCTGATCAAATCATAGAACCAAGGAAGCGATCTGACTCCTCAAAATCATCAAAAATCTATTAAACCGACCTAAAATCAAAACCGAAAATCAACAAGTTCATTGCTTTAATTTTTTTTTTTTTTAAAAAAATTGGAACGGCCTTATTGTCCGATTTGTTTGGGTCATTGGAATTTAGACCCGTAACCCTTCTAAGCTCTAACCCACTCTCATCACATATCTCACATTCACAATCACGAGGAAACCATCTTCAGAGGGAACTAGCGGCGACCTAGTGAACCATCTTGCTTGGGGAAGCAGCGAGCTTGAGCGGCGGCGACAACGACGACGACGCAGAGACCATCTTCACCCTGCACCGACACAAGCTGCAAGTGTATTGGAGAATTGTTTCTCTTTATAAAGGGGTCAGTAAATATTTCCCAACTCTGCTTTTCTTATTTACATTTTTGAATATGTTGATTTAGTCATGCTTGGAACGTCTTTGTTCCCGTAAATATGACTAGCGATACATGAAATTCATTTTAATCATTATAGAGGGGTTGTAGTATCATTTCTTCTTCTTTTATTATCCTTTTTCTTTTAGAAAGACACTAATTTTTAATTGCTCAGCACACTGAAAATGACTGGTGTACCGTGTACCACTTTTCCTTACTAAAAAGTCGCTCACAGTTCTTTTTGTATTTCGTGTTTGCTTGCACTGCTCAGGACATTTCCTAATTCTTAAAATTCTTATGCAGCTTACCATGACTTAAAAAATTGTTTTCAATCCCAACACTTGTATATATCAAATAAGTTAATGACAACAATGTCTTTTGTTTTCATGAAATGGGTTAAGCATTTTGCTTAACCTTTGATGCACAGAGTTTTGTATTACTAATGATTATTGGTTGTAGGGCGTTAGTGGACCCGAACTGAACCGATTTTGGTGGTTTGGATCGGTTTATTATATTAATCGGATTTTAAATGCTGAATCCGAAAGCAATCGATTTGGATATTGGTTTAAAAAAATTTGAACCTATCCAATCAGAACTAAACTGATACTTGAAAAATTAATAATATATTTTTATTAATTTTACTTATTATAAAAAAAAATATTATTCTAAAGTCCAAAAAAACCAAGGCTATGTTTGGTTCAAAGGAGGGAAGGAGAGATTTTAACGGAGGGGGGAAGGGGAGGGAAAGAGAGAGATTTTAATTAGATATTATGTTTGGTTAAGAGGAGGGAAGGGATTTTAATGGAGGAAGGGAGAAATAACATTATTCATGTTTGGTTTACAAGGAGAAGGGAGAGATTTAAAAACCAATTTTCTTTTTTTTTTTTTTTTTTACTTAAAAAATTAATTTACTTTTATACCATTATAATTTTGGAATTCAAAATACATAAGTATATTTTAGTCAAAACATTCAAAATGTTTTAAACTCCATCCTTCTCCTCCAAATCCCCCAATATTGGAGGGGAGCCAAAATTGAGCGAGGAGGAATTTTGCTTCCCCTTCATTTCCCTCCGCTCCAAAAAATTGAATCAAACAAGAAAAGTTTATAAAAATTCCTCTCCGCCTCTCCATTTCCCCCAATCAAACACTATGGGGGCGTTTCGTAGAAGGATTATTTTTAGTTTCTCAGAAATCATAACTTGAGAATCCTAATGTTCCACGTTTGGTATGTTTTTTTAACACATTCCCAGGAAACTAACATTCCCAGAAAATATTTTTTGGCTCACAAACATTCCTATGGGAATGGGTGAGAATCTTAATTTCCCATGATCAAGGAAAGTTTTAATTATTTAAAAAGACCATTATGTACCTAAAACCTAATTTCACTCTTCTACCTCTTGCACTGTTTCCTACCTAGCTTAGCACGGTTGATGTTCATCTTTTCCAAATCTCAAGACGCCGTAGCCAAAGACAGCACCATCACCGTCGTCATCATTGTCGGCGCCCTCCTCGACAGTTGTCGCCTCCTCCTATCCCACGACATCCACCCCACCGTCGTCTCTAACTCACTCCACAAGGCCGTCGTCAGATCCGCAAGCACCTCCCTCAACCAAATCAAATCATAATTTCTACAGTCTCAAGAGAAATCCACAAGCACCTCCCTAAGCCGCCTTACCGTCCTCATCCCAGATCTCGTGAAATCCGCAAGCACCTCCCTGTACTGCTGTCCTTCTTTCTACTATCTTAAGAGAAAGTCAAAAAGGCATTGCTTGGGATTTTTTGTGGAAGTTGAATGAGGGTGGGTGACAGCGGCAATTTTTATCAAACATGGGGTATTTTTTAAAATTATACTGATATTCCTAGGAAACTTGTAACTTAACCAAATATGGAATACAAAATTCTCAACTAAAATTCCCAGGAAGGTTTAAGACCTACCAAATATATTTTTAACATTCTCAACAATCATTTTTCCCAGGAATCATCATTCGTGGGAATCATGATTCTGAGGAACAAAAAAAAAATCCTCCTACCAAACGCCCCCTATGAGTGCATTTATTTCAAGTATTGTAACGTTATTCCCGGGTAAGTGAAGGAGGGAATCCAACATTCTCATGTTTGTTGCAAGTTTTTAATAATTATTTCCAAGTACATCTTATTCCGATGAATCTTATTTGTACATAATTTGTTCATTTCTTGTTCTCATCTTAAAGGGTGAGAATCTAACATTCTCATGGAAATAAAACTCAATTACTTATAACTTCCTACTCCCACCTTATTTTATCATATTTTTTTTGGTTTCTCAGGTATCCTTCATGCGCAACTGTAGAGACTAATCCCTCGAGATACTGAACAACATTTAAGTATTGACCTCTCTCAACCAGGTTTTTCTCCATACACAAGAGTTAGTGATCGAAGTCCTGACCACTTACTTTAGGGGTCTGAACTCGTTACCACTCGGACCAATCACATATTAGTTTATTTTACCATATTTATTTATATTATTAAATTTTTTAAAATTTTAAATTAAATAAATTTTAAAAACATTTCTAAGTATTTAAAATATTTATCAAACACATTAGTACTAATAATATTCCTAATAATAATATTCCCCAAAAATTATTCCGAAGAATATTATTATCAGGAATGTGATTTTGATGGCATTTGGAATAACTTATCTTAAGCTCATTTTATATTATCTCATTGGCAGTTTTGGGCTTATTTTCTTAAGGGCTAGAAGCCGTGCTGTGCCCCCGTTCGATTCTCATCTCCCCCTTTCTTTCATTTTATTTTTTATTTTCCTCTTTTTTCCCCTTATCACTCACATTTCACATACCTCTGACCCCATCTCTTACCCTCTGTAACCGAACCCTAGCAGAGAGTGTGAGCCTCCCACCCCTCCGCCGCCCTTCGCCCTCCGTCCTACGTCCGTCGCCCTTCCTCCTCCGTCTGCCGTCCTCCATCCTCATCTAATTCCGTCCGCATCTCCGTCCGGCACCGTGTCTCCGTCCTCCGTCCGCTCAGCAGCACCTCCATTCAGGTTCTTTTCTTTTCCTATCCCTTTCCCCTTCTCACATTTTTATTGATCTGAGCCTAGAAATCAGTAAGGTAATGCTCTTGCTTTGAACCTTCTGCAATGGGTTTCCTTAATTGTTAAATGGCACTTTGTATGAGGTTTTGTGGGTTTTATGCAATATGTTTTCTGCAAAGGTTGGGTTTTCTTTGTATGAGATTTTCTGCATTTTACCTTGTGATGGTTTTCTGCAATGGTTTCCCCTCAAAGCTATGCTACTGATTTACTGTTTGTGATGAGAATGTTTCTTTGTATGAGATTTTCTGCATTTTTCCTTGTGATGGTTTTCTGCATTTTGTTTGTGATTTACTGATTCCCCAAGTGTTGCACCTGCTGATGTTTGCAACTTTTTTTACCGTTACTCAGTGTAATGCTCTTTGTTTGTATTGTTAGAATGGCCTGTAAAATGACTTCAAACCCAGTTGAAGGGAATGGAAATGGTAGTGGTAGTGGAAAACCACCCAAGGCTGATTGGAATGATAAAAATTACGATAAATTTCTGAAGTGTTGTATTGAGCAAGTACGAGCTGGAAATAGGCCACACGCTCACTTCGTAAGAAGGAATGACATAGGTGATAAAGAATTTCTTTTATTTGGCGTGAATGTTGAGTTAGAGTACAATGCCGATGTACTTGAAACTAGACTTGAAGATGTCAAATGAGAAGAACCAAATCAAGAAAGTGTTACGCAAATGGAGCAAGTCAGAGACACCGTAAGACTTTTTCAGTTTTAAGTGTTAATAAAGTAGAAAATTTCAGTTTTAAGTGTTTATAAGCGCTTTTGTAGTGATGTATCCAAACACCTTAATTTTGTATAAGTGTTTTTCAAAGTGTGTATCCAAACGTGAATAACTTATTGAATTTAAGCGCTTATGGTATAAGCTCTCATGTCATAAGCGCTTAGTTAAATTGTTTACCCAAACTCGGCCTTTATACCTTAGAAACAAACACAATGTAAAACTTTTTGAAACCCTCCATCACTCCCTGTCTCGACTTCTTCCATTCTGATCTGAGTTTAGATCCGACAAACCCTCCCTCCATGAAGGCCGCTGTCACGTCTGCTTTTCTCTCCTCTGAGGTTACTCTCATCTCTGCGTTTCCATCTATTCCCGTCTCAGAGGCGTCTCCTCTATCCTCTGCAGTGTTTCTCTCCTCGGCAGCATCTCTCTCCCGCCGTCACCGTCCCGTCTCCTTTTACAGGTAACATTTCTTCAACTTCTGAGTTCTTTTCGAGAAGCTTCCACTTTTACAGGTCCTTGGGGCAAAATCGCGAAAACCCCCCATAATAAAAAAATGAGAGGTAGTGGCTAATTAGTTGGTGTATTATTGGATTTTCATCAACTGTTCTCCGTAGTGGCCGTGACGGACCACGAAAGAGGCTGCGATTCGCACGACAGGAAAATGCACCATGACGCCGTGACATGATTTGACAGCGTGATAGCGGCGATCGATAACATATCTCTTTAATTGATTAACTAATGATTAATCTCTGTGACAAGACACCATAATGGTAGTTCAAGTGATGAGTGATGCCACTTTTATTGCTTGCTTATATGTTCATAGGTATGTTTTGACCGAAACTCTGTCTGTACATTTTGATGAGTTTTATCTGTGGTTTGTATGGTGTCTTCCGGCTATTTGTATTTATGCTGTGAGCCTGTAACTTGTGACATATCTTTATCCTCTGGGTTATGGTACTAAGGGTCCTTCAAGCTGACAATCTTTTATGTACTTTATGTGGTACTTGGAGCTCACTCTATGTTGTCAATCCTGTATGTATTATGATATTATTTCAGTTAGTAATCTGGACAAAATTCAAAGTGGGCTAGCCTAGTACAAACAGCATTACCCCTGCTAGTTCTTCTCTTCATTTGTTCAATGAAAGAAGCTAAATTCATTACATGATTATTAAGATATATCGATTCCTTGTTCCTAAGCTGGGTCAAGTTTTATTTCATTTTAATGGCTTCAAATATCAAATATTTTTTAATAAATCAGCCCTTGGACAGTGCATTGATTTTCATGACAGTTTCTTTGCCTTTTGCTTTTGGAGTGAAAATTTTAAAACTTGCTTTATATTGCATATCCATATTTCTATTATTTAGGACTAAGCGAACAAAAATGTGGTGTATATTTGTATCATTCTGAAGTTTATTTTTTCCAGTCTGGGGCGAAAAGAAAATCAGGATGCAATATGATGCTAATTGTGCTATATCATTTTACTTCATTTATGATGTTTTAAGAGTGGCATATTGGATTACACAATTATTGAAGTTTCCATCTTTAATTTGATTTGTTTCTGTGTACTGTTGGCAGTAGTGCAAGGACGTTCATCTGGTGTTGTTTTACTTGACTAATGTAACTTGCTGGTCAATTTTTTGCAATTTGACTTGATTCTTCCATGCTTCGACGACAAGCTGTGCTTCTTTACCATTTATGCTCACCTTTATGCTAATTTTGATTGATTGAGATAGGAGCTCAAGGGTTTCAAGTTTTAGTCGCACTAATACCCATCAAATTCCTTTACTTGCAGTTAATTGATAGTTTCTATGTTTTCTTTAAAAGGTTCAATGAAAGTATCTACAATTCACAGGGTTGCTACTTGTGCAATACTCTTATTTTTGTTCGACTGTTGCATTTTTAATAAGTATTTTTTTTTTCTCTTGCATTTTTATCAGTTTAGATAATGATGTTGAACAACTTGATGAATATTGTGATGATTTAAGAACAACAACGTTGAAGTAAATCTTGAGCTTTTTGTTAACAGTAAACATACTCTGTTATCTGGGCCATAGTTGTAAGCCCATATCAAGTCTTAATGTTTTGAGCCACTGCCCATACTAGACAGCAACCAGTGTGCCTTCTTCTTGGTCCATCGTGTTAGAGTTGTGCAGTTACATTTCCCTTTCTGTTTCTCTATTTTTCTTATAACTCACACTGAATGATCTTTCAGTAACTCGAGAAACCGAAATTTGTCAAAATGAAGAAATACAACAAAAGCAGAATCACAGATTCCAGTGAAACTCATTACGAGCAGAGTGAGACAGATGAGTCTTCATCTTCTTCTAGTTCCTCGGAAGATGTGGGTAACTTAAAGAAATTTCGTTAAGATTTTTTTTTAAATTTATCAAAAACAAAGTTTATATTAATTGTCATTGATTTTGGTGATTATAGGAGGAGGAGGAGGATATAGAGAAGGAGCTGGCTGATGTAACGTTCGAGGAGTTACAGAAAGCACGCTCAAATGGGGCACATGCATTTTTCAAGAAACCTAGAGAAGACAAAAAGTTAAAAAGGGCCAACAAGAATAGGTATTTTATTTGTAATGTAACTTATTTATTAACAGATTGGTTTTCAACGCATAAGTGAACTGCACTTCCGTCATGGTTTTAAATTGTGATTGCGTTGCGATTATAGAAATTGCAGACAGGTGCGAGAAAATGCTGATAACATGGTCGCAATTCTGTTTGCGTAGACCACCAAAACGGCAATCCCTACATGTAGGAAGTGATTTTTCTTGCACCCTTTGGGTGTGGGGATATTGTGGGAAACCAAAAGAGTGGTTTTCTTGTGTCCAAGAAACACATCAAAATAACTGATTTTTATCTTTGTTTAGGCCAATGGAGGCTAGTAGCAAGAAGCCCGTACCTGCTTTTAGAGCGGTCATTCAAGCTCCTAAGAAGGTGGGTTTGGTTTTTTATTGTATTGGGTATTGTGTTCTCTGCTTATATTTATATTGTTGCTTTTTATTGACACGTCGAATAGTTAATAGTTAATCTTTCAAAATCTGACCAGGGCCTTTTGCCTGCAAAGCATTCTAATATTTCAGACCTACCTTGTAACAACCAATTGCAGCCTGTTGCTTATTGTTCGCTTCACATGTGCACACTCATCCTCATACATGATTGTGCCTCTGGTTTCGTTATCACGTGTAAATTTAGGATATAAGCTGGTTTATTGTAAATGTATTACACGGATGTCTTTTGCAGTTTTGCTATGTAAATACTTATAAGTTTTCAAATTTTGGGGGTTGCGCGGTATGATATGGAAATTGTGATGAATATGGATATGATCTTTCCATTTTATATATCTGGATATTTTTGCTGAATTATGTATTGTTTCAAAAAATGTTCAGCTTGCACGTGATCCGCGATTTGAATCTCTTTGTGGTAGTTTTGATCCTGATGGGTACGTTCATCTCTGGACACACCCTCCTTTTTTTTTTGTTCTACTGAATTTTGTTAAGAAATGCCATAAGCTGCAATCATCTTGATTCTTGACAAAGTTTAAGCAATTCCATAGTCCATACTAGTGCAAAGCTGTGTTAATTCTGGATGCCTTTGCCATTTGCCATTTGCCATTTGCGAGCATGTCCAGCCAAGTGTCATTCCGTTACCATTATTATTGGAATAAAAAGTTAGCTGCCATTCTTGTGAAGACTTCAACTTGGTGAGAATCGTTGAAGCAGTTGATAGAAAATTTCACATGAAAGTCAACACGAGGAAATTTTGTTCCCTGCACTTAATTTTGAAAATAATCTTTAAAAATGTTCTTGTGTCATATATAATATATTCTTTTTCCATGGCATAGATAATTTTTTTCTGTAAAAGAAAAACTCCTAAGATCTTGTCGCAAAATCTATTATGTCTTTATTATGCATGATGTTAAAGAATCATTATGCTGATGTGTATTTTTAGTGCATGACAAACAACTGCATTTGATTTGAAAGTATCGATAAATCGCCAATCCATGGGCTGATCGAGACAATTCTGTATTTGATTCAACATCCACATTCAAGCATTTCTTGGAGAACTTTCTAAGACAGGATGTTGGTCTTACCGTAGGGATGCAGGATAAATGGATATATTTGTGTGTAACACAATCACTTAAGCATGTTTCTTTGAGAGTGGCATTTGGTGTCTTCTTTCTGGGTGATACCCTGTCCTTTAAGTAGATAGCATTTGATCATAGCATTTGCTTTCTTATAGATTTTATTTAACTAATGCTAGATTATATCTGTGAACAATTTAATGCAAGTGTTGTTTATGTTGCTATTTTATGTTAAGCAAGTCCTTTAAACTAAATCTGTAAGCTTCCCTGGTTTCCTATGATGGGAACTGTGTGGCACTCTAGTAATTACATATACTTGGACTTGCAGGTTTAGGAAGAGATTTAATTTTTTATTTGAAAGTGATCTTCCAGCTGAAAGAGAGGTAGTCTTCCTGATTATGATTGTAGATTTGTCTATAGCTTATTCTATGCCATTCCTTTAATGACATCTTTCGGGCATAACAGGCTCTTAAGAAGGAATTGAAAAGATATAAAGATCCGAAGAGCATCAATGAAATAGAAGAACGTATATCGTGGATTGTAAGTAGTGTCTTTTTGAAGTTTGTCGTGTACCTCTAGAAGTGGGACACATGTTGATCGCATTTACATGTTTTTTTAGGACAAGCAGTTGAAGCCTGGTTCATCCAAGCATATTGATGCAGAGATATTGGCTAATCACAAGAAGAAAGAGAGAGAAGCAGCAAAGCAGGGAAAACGTCCTTTTTATCTCAAACAATGTAATTCTTCTCCTTCCTTGTCCGCTCCTCTCCCTCCCTCCCCCTCTCTATTGGAAATGGAATTTCTGCTTATGTTATTTTTTGTCTGCCTTGTTATAAGAGATTTTAAGGGCCTGTTTAACCCAAAATATCAATGCATGAAGCCAATGCTGCTTGATTAGACATACTCTTATGACCCTTAAATAATTTGAATATTTTAGAGTACTCAGATTTCCTTTTCACTTCTTGTAGCACACTGGTGGTATTAGTGGGAATATGTTTGAGAGTGATGATTCTAGTAATCTGTACTAGTTGTGTGACACTGTAGTATGATTTGAAATCATTCTAGTTGGTTGTTGCTTCCCAATTAGGTTCATTGGCAATCCAATGAATTTAGCTGCGGGTTAACAAATAAACTTAAAAGCATGTCAGACAAATAAATAAGAGTAAAATGAAACATCAACTGTAGATGCTGACTCTCTTTTTCTTTTTCTTCTTGGGTTCTTTGTAGCTGAAATCCGAAAGAAAAGGCTTGTTGAAAAATATAAGCATCTCAAGGTATGCATCTTAGAACATTTCTCTGTGTTTGCCCTCATCCCCATTATGACTTTTAATGTGTGTTTTCTACTAACTCTATCTTTACGCCATTTTCAGTCGTCTGGCAAACTTGAAGCATTTGTTGAGAAAAGGAGGAGGAGGAATGCTGCGAAGGACCATAGATACATGCCATATCGTAGATCTGGTGACAACATGGAATAAGGTGGCAAACTTTAAGGTTTTTTGTAGGCTAATAATACTGGCATATAGCAACAAAGATAAAAGAAAAAACCTGCTGTATGTATTTTTCGTCTACCATATAATCCCTTGTTGAATATCCAAAATGATAATCACTCCTTGTTGATGTCTAGCATGGTATTTGTTCTGAGTGCTTAGTATTGTTTATTTTGCAAGATTTACCAAAAACCGTTTTTTTTGGGGTTAGTTAACAGACATCCGTCGGGATCTAGGTGGAGAATTAGGAAATGGAGTTTGGGTGGATCCAACCCCACCCCTTGAAACACCACAGCTTTCAGATGACGAGGAGAGGTGCCAATACACATGGCAATCTTCCATTAACCATTTTGTATGTTATGTTGTGGGAGAGAAGGTCTTTGACTTTTGACAACTTTGTCTTTGATATTACCATTAGGTTCTTTGTCTTATTGAATGATTATTCTAATATTTTTCGGAGATCCTTATCCTTCATCCAAGGAATATGAATATTATAATTTAGAGCAACTTTTTATTTTAAAGAAAGCCTCATTTGAAAAACCTATTAAGTACTGGAATGTTCTATTATCAAGCAGAATTACCTCTTCCTTTTGACCTTTGCTCCGCTTTTTGTTATGGAATTTTAATTCCCAACTTGAAGAATAAAGAAAATGTGGTTTTGTGGTTTTTAAGTAACTGTATATTAACCATTAGCTGTAATTTAATCTACTTTTATTTAGCAATATAGTATTGAGATGAAACTCTTCTCCAATTTAAATTTTTCTTGTACAGTTACTAATTTGAAAGCATAAACTTTATAAACAAAATGACAGAGCATGTGATTATAGGAATTTACTTTTTAAATGTGGGAAGACTGGGCCACAGCCCGTACAAACAGTAACTTCTGACAAGCTTGAATAAAGAACATACCTGAAATGGCGTTGGTTTCAATACTTGTTTGTAGAGTTGGCACATGGATCCTTCTAAACTCTTTACCATAGATATATTAGTATTATATTTGGACAGATGGGATTAAAAAGGGTAAAATGGATATTATAAAAATAATAATTTATTTAATTTAAAATTAATTGTTTAAATTTAAAAAATAAAAACTCTGTTGCCATGGAAATGTCATCTGCTTTTGGAAGAGTTGCCCCCCTCATTCTCTATCTCCTCTCACTGCTGTCGTTGCCGTCCTCTCAACGTCGTCGCCGCCATCCTCTTATAGTTGTTGTCGCGTTCCATTGATCCGGCATCGGTCCTCCATGCATTTTGACTGGTTGTAGCCACCAAACCCAAACACCACCCAGATTTGCTCTAACAAAAAAAAGATCAGATCTAGAAATTGAAACCAGAAAAGTCATGGGTTTGGCAGATCTGGATGAAAATAAAAATAGTCCAGGAAAGTCGAAAATAAATGAAAATCCCATCAACAAGCAATGAACTTTAAGCACCAAAAGCCATGAGCGGCGCAGCAGATCTAGACGCAGGTTGCCGGAGTGGGGCTGGTTTGCGGTGGTTTGGGTTTGGCAGCAATTGTGGTTTGGTTTGTGGTGCCATTTCCTTTCAAATCTAGGAGGAAGAGGTTTTAGAAGATGGATGATGGGAGGAAGAGGTTTTAGAAGATGGATGATGAAGATGATAGGGCGAAAATGGTAGGGAATGAGAGAGAGAGAGAGAAAAAAAAAAGTTTTTTTTGTTTTTTTTTATTTTTATTTTACATAAAATACCTAAAATAGGCTTGGAGTATGGAATGCTCCATTGTGGAAACTCCCATGCGCGAGCATTGTAGAATCCGCCACCTGAAATATCATTAGCACCGATCCTATGCGGGCATTCACTCACCTTTCTAAATCTTATGGACCTATAAATGACTGTGAATTTGAGCAGTTTAACCACCGTAGTGGTTTCTTCTCCACAAATAGCCAAAGCACTCCATACAAATGATCTGGGCTGTTTGTGGTTTAATGCAAAAAGTTAAAGTTTAAACCAATTAAGGATACACATTTACTCTCAAAACGTCAAAATAACAAAAAAAAATACCCAAACGAAAATTTACACAACAAAAAATATACTCTATTGGGTGGAGTTTCACAATGATAGCAAATTTGCTATTTTGGTTATTTGAGTGAGAGGAATAAATAGAGTTCTAAGAGTATTAATCGTCAAACCCCACCCAACAAAGTATATTTTTCGTTGGTGTTCATTTAGGTATTTTATTTGCTATTTTGGCGTTGAGAGTAAACGTGTATCGTTTATTGGTTGTAGATTTCATTATCAATAAATTTTTGGCATTTGAAAAACTATAAAGGAACTCAAACAATGTCATCTACAAATATGAGATATTCAATAACCACACACTTCAATCTCCTCTTCACACGGGTCGTGTTGGTTTTTACATATGTTAGTAAAAATCAGTAATGTGAAAAGCTCAACGTGGGACTTCTCACTTTTGTCCATTGTGAAATTCATGTTGAGAAGCTCAACTTAGCCTTTGTTTGGTACAACTTCTCGTGGTACAAAATCGCGTCCAAACCGGTTGGATGTGGAAGCTTCAATCTGAAGTTTTCACGTTTTGTTCCCAAAATTTTACAACTTTGCCACTATCCACGATTTTGGTCCAGAAGTGATTTTTTGAAGTGATACCAAACAAACACTTAGAGTACATTTCGGTAAACAATTTAATTAAGCGTTTAAGTATTTTTTCAAATAAGTTAAAAATAACTTATTTTTATAAGCTTATCTGACAAGCTTATGGAAATAAGCTAAAAAGAGCTTATGGAAAGACCATAAACTATTTTCATAAACTACTTGTATAAGTTTAATTCCATAAGCTATTTTCATAAGTTCTCTATAAACTATTCCAAACGTACCCTTAATTACTTCCGATTGCGGCAGTATGTGATAGCGGGAAATGGAGACATTAAAACTTGTGTAAAGTGCTGGATGGTCTCACAAAAAGGCTACCAGGCAGTGGTCCTAATTGTTCTGTGTTGTTCCATTTAAATATCATTATCTCTTCTTGGAACATCTTATGACACAAACAGATACAAAGTAAGGATATAGTTTATATCCCACAAGGATTTGTGTTCGAACACCGCTGTTAATGTGAGGACCTCATTGTATTACATTTCGCCAACATGAGACAAGAGTTCATAAGAGTGCCTCTTATTTAAATGTCGGATCTTCAGGCGTGAGTGAAAGTGTCAAAAAGTTTTATAGGTCAATGAATGTCCCTGTATGTCAACCTCTTCCCTCCTTAGTGAATCTTATGAATTCCAATAAACTTGCCAAAAGGTGAATTGACTATTAGTTTTGCATTTTCCCAAATAACTATGATTTACCAATTACCATGCTGTAAGATATCTATGCAAGTATGATTCTTAAGAAGCGGCATAAGATGAAACTGATGGACAAGCTACTTGCTACAGTAACAACAATTGTTATAACGTCGCAGATATTCTCTTTCATTTTTGGGCAGACAGTATAATTCAGTTTTTTATACCAAAGTTTAGCATGCTTCATTTGCTGCTTAGAGTCTATTATTTTTTGTTATTGAGATATATTAGTCAAAATTATCTTCTAAATATTCGCGCGCTCTTAATAGAATCATAAACAGAGGTTGAGTGACAGTAGATACAAAAAGGAGGCTTTAGTGAATTAGTACTACAAAATACAGAAGAAATGATTTTTCAAAGAAACATAATATTAGACTTGAATAATCACAACTTCCCCAACAAAAGCTTAATATAATCATACATCACACCAGTAATAGATCCTGATTGTGATTTGTGGGTCCACCTAACCCGACAAGCAGAGCTGAAAGCGCTTCCCTTTGGTGTGGGGTTCCCATCACCATTCTTCCTCTTAATTGTTGATGTGATCTTGTAGAGATCAATCTCACTCTGTCTCACACACACATCACTTGCTAGACTTTAGTATGTATCTTACTATCTTGTGTACATTACAATTTCAATTACCCTTTCACTTCACACAAAATAAAGAAGGACGTGAATATGTGAATAGGGGAAAATGCCAAGGAGAATTTCTTCACCCACTGAGTTAAACCTAGATAACTTGTGTTCCAGAACAAACCATTGTATATATGGTAGATCAGTAGCATACCAGCTTGCTATTTCTAACCTTTTAATCCTATGGACTTGTAAGTATTCAAACTAAAACCTAAAGTGGGTAAGGTAAGTCTTACTTAGGTCGCGTTTAGGTAAACAGTTTAATTAAGGATTTATGGTATAAACGCTTATCACATGAGAACTTATGTCATAAGCGCTTAAATTCAATAAGCTAATTATGTTTGGATACACACTTTGAAAAGCACTTATACAAATTTTATGCTTATAAACACTTTAAAAATGAAAAATGTAACTTTATTAGATTAAAATTAAAAAATTCTTTTAAAAACTAACGTTGAAAACTAAAAAACTAACGTTAAAAAACTAAAGGTTAAACTAATACTTTGGTCCCTATCCGTGAGACTAATTTTCAGTTTAGTCCCTATATGTAAAAACTTTTCAAATCAATCCCTATATGTATAATTATTTTTAATTTGATACTCGCAGTTTATTGGTGTTATAATATCATCACATGATAAGGATCAAATTGAAAATAATTATACATGTAGGGACCAAATTGAAAATGATTGTCACGTATAGGGACCAAATTCAATTTTTTTTTTGTTGAATTCAATCCCTATACATGACAATCATTTTCAATTTGGTCCTTATATTTTAACATTAACAAACGACATTATAACACTAACAAATGGCAAGGATCAAATTAAAAATAAATGTACATATAGGGACTGATTTAAAAAGTTTTTATGTATAAAAACTAAATTAAATATCAATATCACATATAACATCAACCAATTAGTTTAACCAAAAAGCTATATATTTATATATCTATACTAACATATCTACACTGTGATGCCTGTATAGATAAAGGGAAAGTTCAAATTTTGGTTTACACATTTACTTTCCGAAAAAACCTTTTTAATTAATTTGAAAAAAAGGATAAAAATTTGGGCATAATTGTAATTGTGTGTAGCAGTTACCCTCAAAACAAAAACTAAGAAACCGCGGTTGAGAAGCATTTTATTAATGTAACCGGCAGTTTGTATTCAAAATTGCAGAACCTGAAACAGAGGAAGCGGGAGTCTATAAAAAAACGCAAATGGCAGAGAGAGAGATGTCAGAGAAAGAGACATTGAGGAACATAAGGGAGATGGGATCGTCGCGGAGAGAATCCACAGTCTACGGATGAGAGCGGTGTAGGAGCAACGAAGATGGAGTGACGGCGGTGCAGTGAACACCGTTCATGGTGGCAATTAGAGTGTTTACAAAGAGCAATGTGGAGATAACATATGCTGGATAGAGGCAGGGGTTGGCGGCCGGAGCGACGCGACGACCATTGGAGGAAAGCGCAGAAAACCCTTCTACGTGTTCTTCTACGTTTCAGTTAGTGATTCGAATTCGGTTCGTTATAGGGGTTTGTGGAGTTATTCAAATTCACTTACTTGCAAAGGCTATTTAATTTGATAGGATTACTTTTTAATTAATCTAACCTTCATCGTAGACCTTTTTAATTGCAATAGTTAATGTACTTTCCTTGCTGACTATGAAATTTAATGGTCAGGATTTTAAGCGGGAATTGTGAACTACTACAACGATGTTACTCAGGAACTTTCTCATATCGACAACATAATTTTTGTTATTTCAGTCCTAAAAGATCGGCCAGTACCAATATGTGAAAGGGGAGAATGAGGAGATGACTTTAACGTTTAAACATCCTTTGACTCAACTCTTTTTGAAATGCCTTCTACCTCTTTTACAGATAGATGTGTTATCAAACTTCTTTTTGGGTAAGAGAACAAATTTATTTAATGACTTCCGTCTACAGATACATGTGTTATCAAACATCTATTTAATGTAACAGGTTCTAATGGCTGGAGAAAAAGTATGGAGCATATGTCGTTTCTGTTAGCACTTAGCAGTGGAAAATATGTCATCTATTGACTGAAGCCACCCCATCAGTTTGACGCATGTTTCATGGATATTCAAATTCCATCAATGGATGGGTATGCAACACAAATTGATTCCTCTAACATTTAGTGATTTATAGTTTTGATTCAAATTTGAAATTTCTACACAAATATAGAGAAGAGTTTTGAATTCTTTATCTTTTATTGATCTAATAGTTTACATAATTTTGCATTACATTACATAGATTTATGAAACAATGTAATGTATAGAAAAACACAGGATGTGCTATAAGCTCTTTGATTGTAATTTTGCAGAATATCATTGCAAATATCCTTTTTCTATCCATGTTAATGAAGGTTCTTTATTGGTTATCACTTATCACTACTGGTGGAGTTTGTGAAAGGATATGGCGATATGGGCTTTATGGGAAATACAACAAGTAAGCATATTTTTCTTTTCTTTTTTAATATTTCTTACATACTTTTCTACCATAAGTATTGGATCCTTAAATAATAGTTTTTACATAACCTTAAGTATTTTGGAAGCAAATATTGCATTTTAATAGATAGATATTTGATAGATTGATAGTCTTACGAAGTAGTGATCCAGAGGGGGAAATTGTTACATTAATTGAGCAAATGCCATTTTAACATCAACCACCCAACATTTCTGCAGCAAGCTTAACAGAATTTGTTTTATCTGCTTGAATTCCATGTCTAAATGAATAGACATTTCCGTGAAGTTTTGTTTTGTTTTGTTTTCTCTAGCACCCAACTGTGATGCCTGTTCATTTGCTATGTTTTAAATAATACAGGAAGATGATGGAGAAGTTATAAAAGAAGGCTTGGACTTGGAGTTCCTTGCTCTGGTTGGAGTCCTCGAGAGAAAACCCTTATTTGTCTGCTTTGACGAAGAGAAAGTACGAATTTCTTAAGTCTTCCATACTTTCCTTTTCAGATGGGGCTTCTGAATTTCTACAAATAATTGTATCTCTTTCCTTGGCAATAGAAAGTAGAAATTAATAGATTAATTTCATCCTATTTGGGGGGTAACGTGCTGCGAATAGAACATGTGCTGTTTAATACATTAATTTCATCCTATTTTCTTCTTAGTTATGAATTGCGACTTTACTAACATGTAATGTTTACCAATGGAAAGGAAAGGTTTATGTTATTTTTTTTGTTCTCTACTTTGCCTCTGCAGCATTAAAGCCATCTGATCATGAAGGATATACCCTGTGAACTATACAAAAAATAAGGATAATTGAATATAGTAATAGTAGAGTTTATTGCTGGTTCTCCTTTCCTGTAACCTAGTTCATTGGTGGGTGCGTGCATGTAACTGCCTGGGTGCTTGAATTCCATCAAATACTAATCAAATGGAATAATTTGATATGTTAAGGAGAGTATACTAAAAAAAGCCATAAAAAAAAAAAATTGAACTGCTGCCTTGCTCTAGCTACTTTTGTATTACAAGTCATCTTATTAGATATTGAATTGCAATTTATACCAATTACAGATACACTACTGCATAATGAACATTTCAATGGTAGATTTAAGTTTTTTTTTTTTTTTTTTTGTTTCTGTTTTGGTTTTTCATTTTCAGAAGAGACTATAACATTATGTGAATATGATATGTGAATATGAATGTTCAAATCCAAAGTGACAGATAAAAATTTATTGGTGCAATCTGGTTGTAGATATTGAGAATTGTATAGACATGTGCTATGTATGCATATTATTTTCCTGCAGCTGGTAGTATGATTTTCTTCTCTATAATGTATCAATGATAAATTCTATAAACATGTGCTATGTATGCATATTATTTTCCTGCGCAGCTGTTAGTATGATTTTCTTCTCTAGAATATATCTATACTAATAGATAAAGACAACACTCAAATTTTGGTTTTCCTTTTTCAATTTAAAAAACTGTCCCTGAAGGAAATGTATAGGTCAGGTACTTTGGTTTGGATGAAGAGAAATGTCATCCGGAACCTGCCAAAGAATGCCCAGTATTAGTCCCCTTTATCTCTTCCTGTTACTGCACTAATCTGTTTGACCTTAAGTGGTGCTTTCTAATAGTTTTTAAGGTCTAAAATATTTTTCTGAAGCAATATTACATTTCTTGATAAAGTATCTGGGAATCACCCAAAGGCACCATTTGTTTGTGTTTAATGGTATGACATGATATTTTCCAAGTGTTTTGTGTTGGGCAATTAACTTATTTCTTTCAAATTGATGCTATAATCAGCATCTGGGATGATAGATACAAATTGGGTTAATGCAATTATGGGGAAAAGAGTTGGAAATCACAATAAAGTTATTGATGATGCAGACGAATAAATGATATGATCAAATTGGAGTATAAATTTTAAATTTTTAATCAAGGATTAATATACTTTCTCTTCTCTTCTACTGCTTCTCCTTTTTACAAGCCACAATAACCTTTTATAATGTTTCGGATCATGACTTTCATTTTCATAAACTATAAATACATTTCCACTGTACATAAAAAAAACATATATTTACTAAAATAGAAATAAAATGAATGTCAGGATTTGGCAATTCTACTTCATTTTTCAAGTCGTTATATTATTTGAACAATCAAAATGGGATAACTTCGGAACAACTTTCCATGATGGTTAATGACGTTAAAAATTGTGGTTAATGTAGTTTAGTGGTAGTTAATGAGTTACCCATATCAGTGTATCCATTAATCAAATTCAACACATCATTAACAATGATTTTGAACGTCATTAATCGTTGTCACCGAGATGTGTAACTCATTAACCATTCGCTGAACTGTATTAATCACAATTTTGAACGTCATTAATCGTTGTTATCGAGATGGGTAACTCATTAACTATCAAGTGAGCTGCATTAATCATAATTTTGAACGTCATTAACCGTTATTATCAAGATTGGTAACTCATTAACCATCCATTGGGTTGCATTAAGCAAACTTTTATACATCATTACCCAAGTTATCAGTTATCCACTAAGCTGAATTAACCAAACTTTTGTACATCATTAACCAAGTTATCAGTTAACGAGTTACCCATCCATTACAGGTTTATCCATTAACCAAGTTCAACACATCATTAACCACAATTTGTAACGTTATTAACCATCGTCGAAATATTGCCCTAGAATTGTCCCATTTTGCTTATACAAATATCATTTCACTATGCCACATTAGGGAATAATTGACGCTACCTTCACCAGCATTTTCCCGTGAAACGCTAGAAAATATGAGGCAGAAGAGTATTTCCAGCGCTTTCTTAAGGAAGCGCTAGCAAATTGCGAGACTTTACCAGCGTTTTCTTAAGAAAATACTGGGAATACTCTTATTATGGGAATTGTCAGCGCTTTCTAAAGAGAGCGCTGACAAAGGTGTAGAACCTTTACTAGCGCTTTCTTTAGAAAGCGTTGGCAATGTCCCTTTTCTAATATTTCAATTTCCCACCTACAGGTTACTTTTCAATTTCAATCTAGTCTCGCGCGCCTAGAGCTCCGTATTCCATCTCGCGACCCTCACCGCCCCACCGTCGTTCTGCTCGTGCACCACTGCTACCTTAAGCCCCTCACCGCCCTACCATCGTCTTGCTCGCTGCACCAAAAGGACCACCGCGACCCTCAAACCTTCCCTAATTTCCTGTCATTCTTCCTTCGCGCAACCTCCTGCTCGCTGCTCTCTCTTCTCGTTGCCATTGTTGCTTCCATTGCGAGGGTTCACTCCTCTCTGCTTGGGTTTTCAACTCTTGCCATTTGTTCTTTTGAATTTCTCTTTGTGAGTTTCTCTCTTTTTTAATTTTGAGTTTTGAGTTTCTCAACTACTGCCATTGTTCTTTTGATTTTGATTATTAGAAATCCCATTTTTGTTCTTTTTTATGCTTGAAATTTTGGTTGTTTCTCAACTACCACCCAATGCTTTTGATTCTGATTATTAGCAAATTAGAGTTTCTCAACTACTGCCATAGTTTTCTCACCCATTATACATTCATTATGCTTGTGTCAATTAATTTCACCTGTTTGGTTTTAAATCATCTGTATCTCAATTGTTTGTTTTGCTTGTGTTGATTTTGCAAATTGTTTTGGTTTGCAAGGGGAAATAGATAAAACAAATATAAATATATATAAAAAAAAATAAGGGAATTGTCAACGCTTCCTTGAAAAAGCGCTGGCAAAGGTGCACAATTGCCAGCGCTTTCTTGAAAAAACGCTGGTAATTGTGAACCTTTGCCAGCGCTTTTCCAAGGGAGCGCTTACAATTTTGCACTTTTACCGGCGCTTTTTCAAGCGCTAGCGAACTTTTCCCCCCTTTTGCTAGCGGATAGATAGCTAGCGCCCGAAAGCGCTAGCGAAGGCCTAAAAAAAAACGCTGGTAAAGCCCTTTTCTGTTGTAGTGTTTCTCTTTTTCAAGTGCTGTAAATTTAGGCAAAATAAATATATCAATTATTTATTTAAATTTTTAATTGGTCTTTTTTTTTTTCATTTTTGTCAATTGAGTCTCGGTTATAAATTATAAATAAGTTATAACTTATTTTTGTCAATTTCAAGTAAGTTATAAGTTAATAATTAATTTCTAACATAGTTTTCCTATTTTCCTTTACGAGGGGAGGAGAAATCGATTTAGAACGGTGTAAATCACTTTTTGCTTGCACTCACCTTCAATCATTAACTTTATTTTCATCCAACGGTGATTGTGATTTTAATAGTTTACAACGTTGGATGAAAATAAAATCAACACATGAGGATGAGTGTAAAAAAAAATGACTTCCACCAATGTAAACCCATCCCTTATGCTTTATATTTTGGTTTTATTTTAATTTATCTCTTCATTTTATGTATGTTTACACTTATGCACAATATAATATGTGTATACAATAACCAATCAAATATACCCGTCAATAAACAATCGTCAAAAAAACAAATATACACATCTTACTCGAAACGTCAAAATAGCACATAAAATATCCAATCTAAATGCACATAAAGGAACAAAAAATGCCGCAAGCTATTGATGCATACTAAAATGAGCCGTCGAAATTTGCAACAAATATAATATGGGTGTTGCTAACCAGTGCCCTTATGGCAGTGGTTAAAGATTCCATTAAAAGCAAGTCTTTCTTGAAAAACTAAATAAAACACTCCATCAAATATTGAATACACCACTTCTCAATGATAAATTTTTGTTTTTTATTCCTTAAAAGGCACTGATTAGCATTCTCCATATAATATTTGTATACAATAATCAATCAAGAATACATGTTTATTTAGAACGCCAAAATAGCAAATAGAATACTAAACAAAAAATACATACAATAAAAAAACGACGCACACAATTAAAATGTCAAAATAGTAATCAAAATAGTGATCAAGCATACACACTTACTCATAACGCCAAAACAGCAAATAAAATACCTAACCAAAAATGTATGCAACAAAAAAAAAACGACACGGCCAAAAAGGCACGAACCGCTAGCATTAATTAATGAAAGTAATCTGAAATTAATTTTTTTTTGCCTTAACTAATGTTAATTTTTTTTTAATCTTACATGCTTTTTTTTAAAAAAAATTGCGTTAACTACTGGCGGCGTTGGGGTTCACTCGGGTCTGGCCATTGGAAGAAAGGGAGTTTGATGAATGTGTTGACAATGTTGTGATTTCAGAATGGGTAAAATCAACGAAGAAAAATAAAAGAAACGTAAAAGGTGGGAGCTAGGTATGCAACAGTGTAGTGTTACGGATGTACTCCGCGTAAGCTTATGCTTCTAAAATTTCATAAACTTCTCCCACTGACTTATGAAAATAAGTCCAAAATAGTTTGAGATGATATAAGTTTTTTTCATAAGCTCTATCAAATATTCTACATAAGTGTTTATGTTATAAGATAAATTCAAATGAACTTAAATAAGCTCTTCCAAACATTACCTGAGTAGGCAGTGGTAGTTACTAGTCATTGGAGTACAATCCTTTGGTTCTTTTCTCTGTGGGAGAATCGAAGCCCTCACAGAAGGAAAGGGGGTGGGGGGGATGCTACTGACTCTTCCGCAATTGGTAGAAGTGCTGCTCCCATTAGTATTGACAAAGGAATCTTGGTGGAGGTGGAGGAGGTGTGGTGGTGGTGGCGGTGAAGGAATGGTGACATGGGGAATCTCAGAGGACTCAAGTGGTGGTGGTGGTGGTGGGTGTCTCCATTGAGGAAGTGGTCCATCAAGGAGCACGGTCTGACGGAGAGGACCAACTTTCATAACTGCTTGTAAAAGCTAACCTTTTCTGGTAAAGGCCTGTCAGGTGTTAACTGAATCATTGTTTCTGTCATAGATGGTAATGGTTGTGGTCGCTGTAGCTGCAGCCTGCAACTGGGGTTGAGGCAAATGGTCAATAACTGGAGAGGAAACGATGCTTTCTTCACAATCTGATGATGACATGCCATTATTTGAGTCAATTCCTCTTCTGGGGTCATCTTCAATGCTGGAGATTCCAGATAATGGAGGTGCTTGGTATTGTTGTTGCTGCTGGAACACAAACTTCTCCTAAGAAGCTCCTCTAGGTTGAGTAGTTGATCATCCCTCTTTCTGACTTCATCTTGCACTGCTGCTCGTTTGTTCAAGCTCCAGAGTGGTGTATAACAAGTTCTGCCTCAGCTCCTGCATTGACTGCATCACTAAAGTTATACAAATATCAATGAAGAATTAGTCCTTAAATTCAAAACTTTATCAGCCCCATTAGATGCCACTGCACATTTTTTTGTTCCTAAAACATGCAAATAAGCTGCATCAGTTTCTATAAGCAATGGAAAGAGATGAAGGATAAAATGAAGTAGCTGGCTACCCAACTAAGAATAGGGTTGAGTTGATTGTCCATGCTCTTATACACCGTATAAGGTATTTGCTAAATGATTATTCCAATTATTGTATTTGCAAAATATCATTTATTATTTTAATTATCTGTTTGAATATGATTTGCTTTCTGGTTCCCGAAAAAATCATCCAATCTAACTTCTTCCTCCTTTTGTTCTTCTTCTTCCCCCACCAGAATATCTCATCCACTCTACTCTATCTTCTTCTTCTTATTTTTGTTCTCCCCCCTTCCTCCATCCCCTCCATCTCCCTTCCATCGTTAATCGCAAATCCTGGACCCTAAGTGACGTAATCAATCGCGAACACCATTGGAGGAGTCTTTGCCTGAGATTATGAGATGAAGCCTCTTTTCATGACCTGAACAACATTGGAGTCGTCTTATACTCCTTATTCGAGTTAGAAAAGTCGCAACATTGCAACCGTAAGTAACCCTTCCTTTGTATTCTTCCTGTGGTATGTGCTATACGAAGGGCCCCTTGTGATTTTATAGTATGCTATGAACGTAAGTTGTCATTGGGTTTGGGTGGGTTTCAACTTTGATTGGAATCCCTAAATTGGAGGTCCTGTAAATAAGTGGTTTGAGAGAAACAGGACGAGTAGTTTGGCGAGGTACTTTTTGTGACATACATTGTGAGAAACAGGATGGGTGACTTGGTTAGCTGATATGTGCTTCATAAATTCTGCTGGACAAATTTATTATGAGTCTTGGTTACCTGTTGTGTGGTTGTTGTCTGTCATGGTAGATTAATAGTTTGGTCTACACCTAACAAAATTGTATTTTTATTTTAGCCATTATATCTTTTAGCAGGATAATATTTGGGTCGAGGTTTTGTAAGGGAACATTATGAGATGTCAATATATTTTGGTTTCAAATCATTCTAGTTATTGTCTGGTTTAATATCATGTACTCATAAGAGGTCTAATTTCATGTGTAGTAGAACATTGTCTTGTTTAATATCATAATGAATTATTCTGTTTTGACATTACTCATGAAAATAAGCAATCCCTTTGTTGATATTCTTTGTTGTCCATGTAAATATATATTTGGCCTTTACGGAAAAAACTTTGAAGCTTGCACCGTATAATGCACTTATTTTGTTTTGTTAATTCTGAAATAGACAGATGCAAACACTAGAAGGAGGGTTGAATGGTGTTTGACAAATTTATGCAGAATTTAGAAACTTTTTCGCAAGCACAGACGGGTTATAATAGACGAGTAAACACAGACAGGTCAATCAGACTGATAACTCGTCTGAAGGTTTTCATAGAAAACACACAATCGTGCAAGATAAGAAAAGTTTTGATAAACACAACTATAAACCCCTTTAGTTAGATGATAGTTAAGACAAATAATCAAACTAAAGAGTTAAGGGAAAGAGAGATCACTCAACAGGTTTTATCCTGATTCACCCTTTAATAATGAGGCTACATCCAGTCCTTGGCAGCACCAAGTTTTCTCACTATAACTGATTTAGGTTACAGGACAGACAAGTATTATTTTCACACCTAGCCTCTTCAGGCTCCAGACGAGTATTGTTTTCACACCTAGCCTCTCCAGGCTCCAGACAAGTATTATTTGTACACTTAGCCTCTTCAGGCTCAGACGGGTTTGTTTGAGAGAAGTTGTAAAATAGATTACAATTTGCAAGTCTTTCACAAGCACTCAGACGAGTGTATTAAATGTGAAGATCTAAAAGACTGCGTAATAACTTCAAATAATTGAAGAATAAATAATGAAAGAATGAAGATACAAAATGTACAGAGTAATTGCTCTTTGATTGCTTTGATCGTTCTCTTGTCTTCTGGAATCTTCAAAGTCTTCTTCATTAAACAGGCTTCAAAATTTTAAAGCCGTTAGACACAAAGTCTGAAGTCTTGGCTTATTGCAGATCATCAATAAATGCAATAGCGTCGTTCTGATCAGCCATTAAAGCATAGGGAACTTCGCTTGTTCTCTTTCATCAGAATGATACAGACTTCTGATATACCTTTGGTCTCAGCAGGTCCGTATACGTGCTTTTTGTTTGCAGAGGGAAGACTTTCCCTTTTGGTGTAAGATGCAGTTGTGTTCAAGCAAAGCACTTTGTTGAAGTTTCTTATCAGAGTCGAGACAGCTTTCATCCAATGTATTCTTTAACGTTAGTCATTAGATGGATGAGTGACTTCATTAGACGGGTTGACTCTTTAACAAAGAGATGACGTCCGTTGCAAAGTCTTTTAGACGGGTGAGTCTTCCTTTGATCAGACGATTGAAGACTTCATTAGACGAGTGAACTTCTCTTAGTTCAGACGAGTGAACCTTAGCTAGTTCATACGAGTGAACTTATCTCAGTTCAGACGAGTGAACTTTAGTTAGTTCAGACATGTGAACTTAAGTTAGTTCAGACGGGTGAACTTATTTAAGTTCAGACGAGTGAACAGTTCATATAGACACTTAATGTTTTAATCTGTACACTAAGTAGACGAGTTAAATACCACAGACGGGTTCAATTAAATCATTGAATAACTGTTTTAATCTCATCAAAACTAAGGTAAATGCACATCAGACATTTGGAGTCTCAACAATCTCCCCCTTTTTGATGATGACAAAACATGTTAAATGATTTAATGAACTTAAGAAAATTCACATAAATCAGTCATGTATATGATCAGACAGATTAAAAACATTGTTCCGTAATTATAACATACTCACACAGATAAGCATTTAACTTTTTATCTTAGTCTTATCTTAGTATTTTCTCCCCCTTTTGACATTATCAAAAGCAATAGAATATAGACAGAGAGAAAAGAAAAGATACATCATATTTAGATAAACATTTGTTCATATCAGACAGTTGTAACATTAAACATTTTTCATTTAACTTTCTCCCCTTTTGTCATAATCAAAAAAGAGAAACAGAGGAGATAATTGTATTTAACCATCATTGACTGTGTACAAGGTAATTTTAAAAATAAAATTACAAATAAGGTACTAAGAGAACAAAAAGAGTTAAAAGCAAGTTTGTCCTTTGGTTTTGCCTAAAGGCTTCTTCAACTGCTCCCCCTGAGCAGATGCATCCTCTTTAATGGTTTTAAAAACGAAGAGAAAAAGATTTGAAAACGTAAGAACGAAATATCTTTTAAAAGAAAAAAAATTTCCCTTTTAAAGACCAAAGACAGTTGTAATTTTAAATGAAAGCAACAAAAAAAATGGAGGTTTAAAAAAATTGATTTAAAATAAAAACAACCATGTACACATTTTGCCTCAGAGAAAGAAATGGCATTAAAGATAATAACTATTTAAAAGAAAATATTTCAAATAAATTGTATGATTTAAAGAGTCAGACGGTTAAACATAGACGGGTATCATAAACACTCATCAGACAGGTTATTCAGCAAAGCAATGTATATTCAAGTTGTCTCTTATAAACTTAAACCTATCATCAGCTAATGGTTTTGTAAAGATATCAGCTCATTGATTTTCAGCTTTAACAAACTTAACATCAAATACACCTTTTTGAACATAATCTCTTATGAAGTGATGTTTGATTTCTATGTGCTTAGCCTTAGAATGTTGTATGGGATTCTTAGTTAAGCAAATAGCACTAGAATTATCACACCAGACAGGTATATTATGCTCAAATATAGTGTAATCTTCTAGTTGATGTTTTACCCATAATAGCTGTGAGCAGCAACTTGCAGCAGAGACATATTATACTTCTGCAGTCGAGAGTGCGATAGTCGTCTGTCTTTTGCTTGAACAGAAGACTAAGTTTGCTCCAATGAAGTGACATCCTCCACTGGTGCTTTTCCTTTCAATTCTATCTCCAGCAAAGTCAGCATCACAAAAACCAACTAATCTGTAATCTTGTGTTCTCAAATACATTAAACCAAGATTAGTAGTTCCAAGCAAATATCTAAAGATTCTTTTAACAGCCTTAAGATGAGATTTTTTGGGATCAGATTGGAATCTAGCACACATACAGACACTAAATTGAATATCAGGTCTGCTAGATGTTAAGTAAAGAAAAGATCCAATCATACCTCTGTAGACAGTTTGGTCTACCTTTTTACCTTCATCATCTTTGCTTAGATTAGCATTAGTTTGCATTGGAGTTTTCATGATCTTTGAGCTATCCATTTTGTACTTCTTTAGAATCTCCTTGATGTACTTTTATTAATGGATGTAGATTTCATCACACGTCTTCTTGATTTGCAGTCCAAGGAAGAACTTGAATTCTCCCATCATGCTCATTTCAAATTCTGCTTGCATCAACTTAGAGAATTCTTTGCACAATTTTTCATTAGTAGCTCTAAAAATAATATCATCAACGTACTTAATTGATAGCTGAGGGAAATTAATTTGAACTTAGGAATAAGAAGCTTTTAATGAACTCAGTTCTACTGCTCAAAAGCAAACCGTAATTCCCGGACTAAATGTTGTAGCATCCTGAATCATAAATTACTCTGAAGTTAAGATTACAAAGGACTAGAATCCTAGCTGTTTTTATCTCTGTTTTAAAACATCCAACTGTTGCTTTTATTACTTCCTTGCGTTTCTTACTTACTGTTTTGATACCTCATCACTCCATTTATTTACATGTTGTCAATCAATCTTTATTTTATTAAGCTAAAGAGAAAAAGTAAAATTAGAATTTGTATTCATAACATTTAAATCCTCGTGAGAATAATCTTTATTCACTCTTTATTACTTGTTACGATTATGTACACTTGCACACATCACTATTTTGCACAACACTACCCGTTTCAAAACGGATCTTATCTTCCACACCCGAAATTATATCTGAAATGGCAGCCATGGTAAAGAATGGCTGCACTAACTCACCTGACTTGGTAAAAACGATATTAAATGCTCTGTTAGTACATCGGCGCTACACTCATCTGTACAACCTCCTGATCTGGTACAAACTGCAACACCCATCGAAACATGGAGATCGGCGCTACTGCATCAACACACACAAACGGCCTAGCTGAATACAAAATCCAAGGTCTAATTACACTACTACTACTGAGTCCCATTTCATCTGGTCAACAAAAAAATATGCAAAAAAAAAAAAAAAATTCACTCAAGCCTAATTATAAAAAAAAATGGTGCAAATACGAAAATTACAAATACCAAATTGAAAATACATATTTTCATGTATATTTGACCCATGCATATACCTTTGACTGGTCATCTTGTATAAAACCCCAATTTGTCTCCTTGTGTAGAAAGTGATGCTCATGTGGCAATTGAATTGGCTCATCTTGCATTCAATTTATGGAGCACCATACTTCATATTTGGTGATGGTGCAACTTAGCCCCCACCATATATATATATATATATATATATATATATATATATATATATATATATATATATTGTTATATTGTTTTTGGTTTTTTGAAAGAAAGAAGAGAAAGGAAATGGGAACAAGGGGTGATGTCAAGAATGAAGTAGAAGCATGTGAGGTAGGCTTATAAAAAACAAGAAGCATGTGAGGTTGAAAACGCAACGCAGGGAAGGGGAAAGGGAGTAAGAGTTCGGGGTGGGGTGGGGTGGGGGTGTGGTGGCGGATGAGAGAGTAGAGAGTGAGTGAGAGACAAGAGGAAGGACTTTACATTTAAGACTTTTTCTTTATTGTTCACGGTAAGGACATAACAAGTCTCTCACCCTAGACGGGCGGAGCCTACATACTTCGGCTATTTTCTTCGGATCTCATCAAAGAAGTTAGGAAATGGATTCAATGACTTTCATTTGTGGTAATTTTGATGATTTTAGGCATTTTTTGGAAAGAGAAATATCAGAGAGAAAAATAAAATAAGATGAAAGAGTGTGTATTAAATGAGAAAAAAAGAGAGAAAGGTAATGAAAGTCACCAAATCCATACCCAAGAAGTTATTCATGTGAGAACCACTCATGATTTTTTTTTCTCACTCTCTCCTCATTTGTGATGGTTTCCCAATAGAGATGATAATTTAGATCTTACCCATTAGGTACACGTAAAAAATACTCATAATAAATAGGGTAAATACCCATTTTATAAAATTGAATGGGTATTGGTGCGGGTACAGGTACTTTAGTATATATATATATATATATATATATATATATATCTAAAAGTATTAAACCTAGATATATAGTTCACTAGTGTTTTTCCCTTTCTATTTGTACTCTTCAGTCGTTCTTCCTCATGCTAGAGCCAACGTCATTCTTCCTCGAGTCAGCGTTGTATTGGATGTTTATTGTATTACAATTGTTTACTCGTTTTGGATGATTTAGATATTTTAGATATTTTTATTTAGTTAAATACTTTGATTTGTAATATTTTATGAGTAAATTTGAAAAATCTTTGAATGATTTTTAATTGAGTCATATAATGATTTTTTTGTTATTTATTATTTTTTTTAGTTAAAGTGTGAATAACAAATGAGAGTAATGTTACCCACACGAATAAGGATACTGATTTTTTCAAATACGGATATTGAGACTACCCTACCAAGACTCTAGTCATTGTCTCCCAAACTAGTGAATGAGTGGGTTTTTTTCCACTTCTTTTCCATTGGTTGTTTCGTTTCAAAATCAACCTTTCCAAATAGAGTGAGAGAGCGTGCTCTTACCTGCCCTCTCTTACCTACTCTTATCTTTCGTTTGGTGGACTCGGCTCTGTCTTCAATATTTCATTGCAAAATTGGAATTTGCGTCCTCCATCATTTTGGACCATAAATTTAATATTACAATATTTCAACGATCAAGATTAAAAAAGATAAAATGAGTATTATGAAAATAATAATTTATTTAATTTAAAAATTAATTTTTTTAAATTTAAAAAATGAAAACTTTCTCCAATTCCTCACCTTCCCTCTCCCATGCATCCAACCAGATCTGGTCGGTATCTGTAATCCTTGCATCGCATCTCTTATTTAATATTGTATGTTACCAAATCTAAAAACTTCAACTCCAGTCAAATCGAAGAACTGAAAGCCACAAAATCCAAAAAACCCACAAACAGATCTGGCCAACACAGGAACAATCAACAAACCAAGGGACAGGGGGCCAGCGACCGCAGCACACAGTGGCGAGGTGTGGCTGGAGCGACACGTGGCGGTGCAGATTTGGTCAGATCTGGGACACTCAATGGTCACGTAGTGAGGTAGCATATGTGGCAACAACGTGTAAAACATTTTTGTTTTTTTTTATTTTATTTTACAGAAATACCTAAAATGACCTTGGAGGATGGATACACAAGGAAGAGGATGTAAGAATTGCCCGGTTTACACGCCACAAATCTTAAATAATTCTAGCCACATGTTTGATATTGTTTTGACATGAATAGGATAACGCAATGATGTAAGCGAAAGGTTTATGAATATAATCTTTATCAATTAAAACGTGGACTACTTCTTTTTTTGAAAAAAAAATTGAAATGAAACCTGTGTAGGATTAAGTGAGTGTTTGTGAAAGATTTTTTCTATAAAAAACTTTTATTTTGAAGAAAAAAATTGTTTTGGGTTAAATTTGATATTTTGGGTAACGTGGTTACTTTTTCTACTAGAAAAATATTATTTTTAGAAAAACTTGAAATTTGAAATTTATTAACAAATATTATGAAGAATAAGTAGGTCAGAAGATTATGGTTTTGTTTGGTAAAATTTATTAGATATCAGATAAGTTAGTTGATGCAGATGAGTTTATAGCTGATAGAGGATGAGCTAATTGATGGCGGATAGCGAATACGCTACCTTATTGGATTTGAAATGTTTGATAAAATTAAAGATTGAACTAGTTGATAAATATAAAATGACATAAAAGGATATACTTGTATGTTTTTTTTATATAAGTTCTATATAAATGTGTGTGTATGCGCGTGTTGTTTATTTTAAAATAATTTTCATTTTTAATACTTTAATTTATTTTAAATTATTTATCATCTAAAAATTAAATTATTAATTTTTTATTATTTTATTAAATAAAATGAGATAATATAAATAAAATAACATGTTGATATAATTTTTTATATACAATATTTAATTTATTTAACAGAGGATATTGTCATAAGTTGATCAAACGCTACTTTAAATAGTATTCGAAAAAATACTATAAATTAATGAGAAAAATGTTTATCAAACAGAGATACAAAGTTAGTCTTGCCAAACATAGCATATAATATCTGTACACAATCTTTAAGAAATTGTTAAATTTTGATCCTCAAACGATGGAACTTAATATTTATATCAAATTTATTATTCATTATTCTAAGAACAATGGTTAAAAAATAAGTTGTTATTACAAAATTAAATAACTTACTTCTTCATTTTTTGAATACACTACTCCCATATTATTTTCTAATAAAAATGCTCTTAAGGGAATAGATAACAATCCATATATTTATTTATATATAACAGGTGAAAGGGAGCTGTACTTGAAATTTCCCTGTTTTCTATATACCAGAGTGATTGAGTGGAGAGCAATAATGGACTACTCAGCACTTGTGCTACTGATCATATCCTTTGTGTGGATAGTCATTTTTTGTGTCATCTTTAGCCATAGCAGCAAAAGCACCAAATCTTGCAAGCTTCCACCAGGTCCTCGCCCCTATCCTATCATTGGAAACATCTTGGCGCTTGGCACCAACCCTCTCCAGTCATTCACTCAGCTTTCTAAAACTTATGGACCTATAATGACTCTCAAGTTAGGAAGCATAACAACCATAGTGATTTCTTCTCCACAAATAGCCAAAGAAGCACTCAGTACAAATGACCAAGTCTTTTCTAGCAGGACAGCTCCAGATACAACCCGGGCACTTGACCATTACAAAGTTTCAATAGCATGGATGCCCTCATCTACTAAGTGGAGGTCCCTTAGAAGAGCTTGTGCCACAAAAATATTCTCCCCTCAACAACTAGACTCTACACAAGTCCACCGTAAGAGAAAGGTCCAAGACTTACTAAATTATGTGAATGAATGCTGCATGAAAGGTGAAGCCTTGGATTTTGGTGAGGCTATCTTTACAACAGTCCTTAATTCCATATCAAACACTTTTTTCTCTATGGATCTGTTTCATTATCATGCTTCTGATCATAAGTCTCATGAAGAAGAGTTCAAGGAAATTATATTTGGTGTTATGGAAGAAGCTGGAAGGCCTAATGTTTCAGACTTTTTCCCTTTCTTCCGATTACTTGACCTACAAGGTGCACGAGCAAGAATGACAAATTACTCTAAGAAGTTTCTTGCATTTTTGGATGGTGTTCTAGAAGAAAGAACACGCTTGAGAGCCTCAGAATCTAAGAAATACAACGATGTGTTAGATTCCTTTCTGGATCTTATCAAAGAAGAGAGTTCCCAATTGAGCCGCAATGATGTTTTACATTTATTTCTGGTGAGTATTTCAACTTGCTTTCTATATCAAATATTATCTCCAATTTTTCTTGAAACACTTGTGAACCTTTTTTTTTTTTTTTTTTTTTTTTGCAGATGTTACATATTTTTCTTTGTTATTTCATATTTTAGGCATTTGTTGGCTAATAGTGATAAAGTTCATCACTCCAGTGAAAATAATCTGTTCAGGCTTAATTAATAATATATATCTACATGATTGGCTAACTTTATTTTCCCCCTTCATTAGTGACTGACATTAGTAGAAGTTATCTAATAATAATTTACAACACTGACAATATATTTCGGGAGTAAATCAATGATTTGCTTCTTCTTTGCAATTAGATTTTAAACTCTCAACTTTATTTTCACTTGGAGAATAATGTTGTAAACTTTATTTTTACTTGATGTTATACCAGGATTTATTTATTGCTGGAATAGACACAACATCAGGCACAATGATATGGGCAATGGCAGAGTTGCTACATAACCCAATAAAATTGGCAAGAGTTAGAAAAGAACTTCAACATGTACTTGACAAATTTGGACATGTTGAAGAGTCTCACACCTCAAAGTTCCCTTATCTAAGGGCAGTGGTGAAAGAAACCTTACGCCTTCACCCACCAGCTCCGTTTCTTGTACCTCACAAGTCAAATGATGATGTAGAGCTAGCTGGCTTCACAGTGCCCAAAAATGCACAAATTCTAGTAAATGTATGGTCAATTGGAAGAGATTCAAGCATTTGGGCAAACTCAAATTTATTTGAACCTGAAAGATTTTTGGAGAGTGATATTGATTATAAAGGCAAAGATTTTGAGTTTATCCCTTTTGGTGCTGGAAGAAGAATTTGCCCTGGATTACCTCTGGCTTCCAGGACCATGCCCTTCATGTTGGCCTCTCTTTTGTATCACTTCAATTGGAAGCTTGCTGATGAGCTCAAACCAGATGATATGGATATGAATGAGAAGTATGGAATTACGCTACATAAGGCCCAACCTCTCCGAGTTGTTCCTATCAAAGTTTAGTTACTAATATAAATAGGACGTTGTTATGGTATCCTTGAAAAGTAGAGGGTTTTGATATCCTATATCCAATCAGAATGTATCACATTAATTAAATAAGTCATGTCAATGTCACATGAGACTAAATTCTCATAATCTGATTGGATCACATAAGCAAGGATATGTTACCTAAGGGATATGATAGAATCTTCCATAAAAATATCCAATTAGTAAAATGTTTTATATGTGATGCTATATATCTTGTGTGTATCTCAAACTACATGTGATCCAATTAGCCGTTGCTCTCATTTATAAAGTAATAACTATTTAATTATTCCTAAAAAGATTTTCTAATGGAAGCGTTGGATATAAAACACACTTTAAAGTTCTCTGTTCAACTTCATGTAGATATCAATATATGGTTAGGCTTAAAAAAAATTCGATAATTAAATTTTTTATTAATAATATCTAGATCAAGCATTACATTTAGAAAACTTTCCCACCTTCTAGGAAGGGTCGAAGGAAATTCACTCTATCATTTGCTAGAATTTAGACAGTACAACATTATAGAAAGTCTCAGACAAAACATCCAAACACCCTTTCAAAATACACCCACATCCTACTCCCCTCTTTGCTTCACATCAAAGAAGCTATAAACAAATTCAAAACCGGAAACCAAAAATGCTATTCACCCTCCCCTTGACCTCAATCAACAACTTATAAAATTACATCATACAAAATATGTCTACAAAATCAAAGCATTACACTCTTCAAACAGAGAAAACGATCCATCCACAAGCGGAGGGTTAGGCTTAATATTCGTTGGTATTTCTCTTCATGACAGTTCATATAGCAAGTTTGTACATGGGCAAGACAAAATTGAGTTATGCTTAGATTACATATATCGAAGTTATCATTTCAAAGAACAGAATGAGGTAAAAAGGAAGGCTACTTTAAAAGAAAGATGTAATAAAGGAAGTAGATATGGTTTAAGTGTTTAACATATATACAAACTTCTGCACAAAACGCATATAATATGTCCCTAAAGTACAGAATTGATGTTCTAAAGTGTTGTACATTTATAAATTTGAGGAATTAAATGATTAATTTATTTTTTTTAAGAATTAAAAATGGGTCCCGAAATTTTTCAGGGACCAATTTGGACCTTCATTCATGAAAGAAACAAATTAATATACAAAGCTGTGGCAATCCAAAAAACATTTAAACCGACTGATAAAAATAGAAACTTTGATTAAAAAAAAAAAATTTAATGCAAAACGAGAAGAGTCTACTAAATTTGAAAATTTATTGTAGATTTTATTTACATGGATTTTGCCATATGAGTGAAATGGATACTTTAATTATTGTCTGCTAGCCTTTCCTCAATGCATCATAATGAGTTTGAATTTTTAGTATTATTCAATTTAGAACATTAATATCAGTGACACTAATGATTATGAGGAAAGGAGAAGAATGTTATGATATAAATAGGGCAACTCAAATGAGAGGAGTGTGTTAGAGCCTGTTTGGTAAAATTAGCTGTTAGCGGATAATTTATAATTTATCGGATAGTTTATAGTGGATAGCGGATGAGGTAGCTTATAATGGATAGCGAATAAGCTGGCTTATTTTGTGTGGAAGTATTTGGTAAAACTAACGGTTGAACTAACTGAAAAATATAAAATGACATAAAAGGACATCTTCATTAATGATTTTACATAAAAGAGAGAGAAAAGGATAAATGTAGAATTAAATTAAGATAATAAGGATAAAAGTGGAGGGGAGGGGAAATGAAACGTTATAAACTTAAACGCTACTTCAAGTATCTAGAAAAAACATTATAAGCTTGTGACAAAGGCGTTTGCCAAATGAGGCTACTTTGTCATCCGCTATAAGCTCGTAGGAGATGCGTGCCAAACAGGCTCTTATTGTGAGAGTAAGAGGAACATATCTGGATCATTAAACCATACATAAATGGTCAAGATTAGAAATTAGTCGATGGTCAGAATTTTCCGATTTAGTTCGGTTCGGGTTGATCGGATTCGCGGGTCAACCCAAACCCATGATCACCCCTAAAAAAATAATATGAAAGCATGGAATTATTTTTCACTTGGGAAAACCAAAAACCAATAAATACAAATTATAACAACAAGCGTATAGTACCCGCACACTTTATTTTCGCAAATCACTTACAAGTTCAAAGGTAAACTTCTCTAAATTATTTAGGCAAGACTAAAACATTATCCAGTTCCTTCCTTGCATGCTAATTTATGAGGGGTTTTATGAAGAATTTGTTGGTCCAAATATCACCCTCCTCTTTATTATGCTTGTATGGGAATGACAATGAGAGGTTGGGCCTTATGCAAGGTAAGCCCATACTCCTCAGACATATCCATGTCTTCTGCCTTTCTCCCATCTGCGAGCTTCCAATCATAGCCACATAAAAGTGAGGCCAACACAGTGTGTGCGGTCTTAGAAGCCAATGGCAAACCAGGGCAAATCCTTCTTCCAGCCCCAAAAGGAATCAGCTCAAAATCTTGGCCTTTAAAATCAATCTCACTTTTCAAGAATCTTTCAGGCATAAATATATTTGGGTTTGTCCAAACACTTGAGTCTCTCCCCATGGCCCATGCATTAATCATAATTTCTGCATTTTTAGGCACAGTGAAGCCACATAATTCAACATCATCTCCTGACATACGTGGCACTAAGAATGCAGCGGGCGGGTGCAAGCGGAATGTTTCCTTCACTACTGCTTGCAGATAAGGAAGCTGTGAGATGTGTGATTCTCCAATTTGTACTTCACCTTTGCCAAGGACTCGTTGAAGCTCATTTGTAACTTTTTTTAGTTTTTCTGGATTTCGTAGCAACTCTGCCATTGCCCATTCTATTGTGATCGATGTTGTATCTATTCCAGCCACAAATAAATCCTGACATGATAAATTAGTAAAAACACAGAAGATGAATGTATAGGATTTACTCACACATTGAGACAGAAGTTTATGTTCCTTTAAAGAGAATAAGTTACTTGATGCATATAACTGAACACACCAAATAGCAACACTTTTATTTTCGTAAATAAAACAAAATAAATGAAGTTGTAATTTTAGCTATAACCTATGGCCATGGGGCTACTTGGGAAGTTGTTAAAATATAGGCAGAAAAATGTTAGAGTCTACCTCATTTTTTGAATATCTTATATATTTATTTTCATTTTTCATTTATTTTTTATTTTTGTAACATACGCATTTCAAAAAATCGTCATAAAATTAATAATCTTTTTTTGATATTCACAAAATCTTTTCCAAAACGTTATGGACTAACAGGGGCAACTGTTGGAAGCTACTCTTATGAGTTCCTCTAAATCAATTTTTACCTTTTCATGCTATATTATTGAGTGATTTATATATATATATATATATATATATATATATTCATGACCCCTATAAAATTATTTATTATTAAGTAGTATTACCCGTATCATTTATTATTAAAGGATTTACATACTTTCAACGATGTGATGCTAAAACTAAAATGTACAATTTAAAAATATAATTCCTGTAAGTATTTATTTTTAATCTATTATATATATTTACTTTGTTTAAATAAATAATTTTTTTGGTATATACTCTAATAAATGATGAACATATTAAATTTCTACCTCCGCCCATGCCATAGTTAGTCATGCACCATGGAGGATATTTGCAATTCAGCGCTTTCATGTCTCTAGTAATTGAGAGGATAAGGCAATTGAGACAGTTGCCTTGGCCCCAAATTCTCACTCATTACAATATGAAATTATTTTTTATTTTTTATTTGATTCAAAAAAAATTTAAACTTTGGATCTAGATGAATTATAAAAATATTATATTAATCTTGAAAATTTATTAATATTTAGTGAACATTTTGATCTTGATGATCTTGATTTATTTTCAGAATTGAAAGTATTGAGAAAAATATTAACATAACAAATTAATTCTCTAATAGAAGTATTAAACTATATCAAAATATTAAATTCTTTTCCAAATATATATGCATTGCTTATAGAATATTATTGACAATACCAATAACGTTTGGTACTACCGAAAGAAGTTTTTCAAAATTAAAATTGCTTAAATCATATTCGAGATCAACAATGTTACAAGATAGATTGAATCAGTTAGTCATATTATCTATCAAGAGTGAATTATTAGAATTATTTTTAAGCTTGAAGAATAATATGGGAATTGATAATTTATATTACAATAAGTCTCTCTAATGATTTTTCGCCTAAGGCTACAAAATTTCTGGACACGGCCCTCGCGAGGGAGGGGTCTTTGTATGAAATGGGCTCCTCAACTCCAAATGAGTGATTATATATATATATATATATATATATATATATATATGTGGTCCCTATAAAATTACATATTATTAAGTAGTATTATTGGTATAATTTGTTATTAAAAAATCTACATACTTTCAACGAGGTGATCAAGAAATGATGGATATTAATCGTGTATTTATTTTATAAAAAATAATTTGTTTTATTATATTCTTGTTTCTTTTTTCTTGAGTCATTTAGCTCAACAATTTTTAAACAAATATATCATGTCATTTGCTTCATATGCATGTCATAATTTGACAAACTTATATTCAGTCTTATACACAAATATGCTTGTTTAAACGATATTTTTGTCATATTTATTAAGAAATATTATTATAATAATTCATATCTTTTGTAGACAAAATAATTGAAAGTATGATATATTTAATTATAAGTGTTGAGTTAAATGACTAAAAAACAATAATATAATGAAAAATTCGGTTGTGATCACATAACACATTTTATATCCATCATTTATTAATGTGTATACTAAAAATGTATGTATTTAATAAAATAATTATATAATGGACTGAAAATAAATACTTTGCATGAATTATACTCATTTTTATAAGATTTTTAAATTTTATACTTCATTTCAAATTAATAATCATTTTTATTTTGTAAACAAGAAAGCATAAGATTAATCTTTAAAAGCTTTTTTTAGTATATACATATTAAATAACTTATTGTAAATAATTTTTTTATTTTTTTATTAATTTAACAGTGTTAAGTCAATAGTTATTCAAAACTAAAAAATAGAGTGGAGTATAATTTATAGTCAAAATTAGGATTTTTTGTTATTTTGATAAACTTAAATGTTGCTAATTAAGTGTAATTTATTTTTTATATTATATTAAGTTTTTAATTATATCTCAAATATGTTTCTTATAGTTTGTTTTGATATATTGTTTAATTTTTTTATTTTTATTATATATATATATATAATATTGACCCCCTCATATTAAATTTCTAACTACGTCTCTACCATAGTTAATCATGGACCATAGAGGATATTTGCAATTCAGCGCAGTCATGTCTCTAGTAAGTGATGACTCTATTACTTTCACAATAATAGAGTTCTCTGAGCTGTTAATTATATTGCATTTATGCTTTACATGAAATTATATAAGCATTTCTTTCTCATGATGTAAGGTATGACCTTGATTATTCATTTAATGGCATGGGGGCTTGGGGTGTAAAAAGAGATCTTGACATTGGAGAAATTCTTGTGTAGTAATTTGCCTCCACAATTTTGTGTAGACTCTACACAAGTTATGTAGAATAAGGTAATTAATAACGTACACATCACAATGTTCAATGTAAAATAATTATTTAGCTAATGGATGCATGCAATTATTCAGTGTAAAATACGTACCATGTGTTGTTTGATTAGTTTATATGTCTATGCAAGAATATCTCCTAAATTTGGTAGCCAAAATACTCACCACAAATAAATGCAATACATGATCGCGGCTAAGTTCCGAATTGTCTCCCAGCATGATTTCTAGCACAGAATCTAGCACGTCTTTGCACGCTTTGGAATCCATCTCTGTAGCTCTTAAGCGCAATCTTTCTTCTATAAGACCATCAAAGAAAGCAATTAACTTACCAAAATAACTCTTCATTCTTGCACGTGCACCTTGTGGATCGAGCAGGCTTAATATTGGAAAAAAGTCCACATAATTAGGCTTTCCAGCTTCTTCCGTGATACCCAAAATCATGTCCTTAAACTCTTGAAACTTGTCAGAAGTGTAATGAGCCAAGTCCATAGAGAACAAAGTGTTTGATATGGAATTAAGCACAGTTTTAAAGGTGGCCTTACCAATATCCAAAGCTTCACCTTTCTTGCAGTTTTGATGGACATAATCCATCAATTCTTGCACTTTCGTTTGACGAAGAACTTGTGTGGAATCAAGCATTCTAGAAGAGAACACTTTGGTAGCACAAACTTTCCTAAGGTTCCTCCAATGAGCTGAAGGTTGCATCCATGCCACTGAATATATGTTGTGGTCAAGTGCTCTAAGAGTATCTGGGGTTGGCCTATAAGAGAAAATTTGGTCATTTTTTTGCATTGCTTCTTTGGCTGCTTGTGGAGATGAAATGACTATAGCAGTCATACTACCAAGCTTCAAACTCATTACAGGTCCATAAACCTGAGAAAGCTTAGCACATGCTAGGTGAGGTAGTTTGCCAAGTTCCAAGATGTTACCTATGATAGGAAAAGGGCGAGGCCCTGGGGGATATTTGAGGGATTTACGTGTTTTGATGCCTAAGTTGGGGATGAGGACATGAATGCTTGCCCACACAATGGAAATTAGTACAAGAAGTGCTAGGTAGTATTCCATGGTTGCTGCCTTCAAAGCTTTACTTCGATTGCTAGATTCTTTTGAATATATATAGGAAAACTTTGTTTGAATTGCACCACCTGTTCAAACATTATAAATTAATGTGATGTGAGTGGATTTTGAAATATTTTTTATTTGTAAATAAATTAAAAGTATTGTATGTATTGTTTGATTTTTATGAACATATTGTATGTATTGTTTGAATATAGATTTTATTTGTATAAATAATATGTAGTTGAGAACACTTTTATTTTAAGAGTTGATAACAATAAATTTTAACTATACAATCATACATGAATAGTCAAGATTAAAAGTTATTTGATGGTCACGTGATCATCTAAAAAATCACATATATTTATCTTATAATTTTAATCATTCAAATAAGATTTTAATTATAATCAAAATTTATTGTTCTCGTATTATTAAAATAATGTTTTATAAATGGTCCTGTAAACTTCGACCTCACCATTTTCATGAATAAGAAAGACGTTTATTTAACCAATTTTGCAGGCCTACTTTTATTATTTTGGTATATGTACTTAAAATTATATAATATTTATATAATTTATTAATTATGTATTATTATTATTTTTTATTTTTAATTTTATACTGCATGTAGTACTTTTTAAAAAGTTCACTATATTTTAAAGAATTTAATTTCTATACGTTGTTAGTGTACAATATTTCACATTGTTACTCAATTACAATCATCATATATGTTACTTCTATTTACTATTATTTATTTACTATTAATAAAACAATGTCTTGGTTGGCAGAGGTATCACCCCCACATTTATTCATTTTTTCCTCCTAAAATAAATTTAGCTTTTAAAATATTATAATGAGATAAGATCCGTTGATATCATGTGTCAAACTTTATTTTTACATCAAATTATAGTCGTTATTTTGGATTCGATCCAACGACTAAGCTTATATCATTATTAGTTATTAAAAAAGGAAATAATTAAGACTAACTTTAATATGGAGAAAAAAAATAGAATATATTTAACGAAAAGAAATATCAAGTATCTTTTATAAAATTATAACATTCTTTTATTAAATATTTTATATTTTTTGTTTCTGGATATTAATTATTTGTTAAATAATTTATATTTAAAATTCGTTTATGTGTATTAGTCAATTTTTAATTAAAATTTTATTATTAAAAATATCTATGTATTAATATTTATAAATTAAGAATTCATAATATTATATGAATCTAAAATTTAAAAATTGTAGTTAACAACCTAAATTATTAAATTCTACAAATTTAAATTTTTGAAGTTTTTTTATTAATTTAAAGTCTTATAATTTAAAGTACTTAAACAATTAAAAGACATAATTCTTATATAGGTTAAATTCTAGAAAAACATTAAAAAGTATGAGTTTAATTTTAATATACTATCAGTATAATTGTTTGTATACTTTTAAACATAACTTTAACACTTTATACTATTTTTTAAACAAAAAAAATCTAAATATTAATTAATAATAATCAAAAATCAAAAAATTAATTATTTCATAAAAATATTTGTTTGGACGTTATATAACAATAAATGATTTATCTTCAATTTTTAATTAAAAAACTATAACATTAAAATAAAAAAATAAAATCTTCTTTTATTTTTAAATATCGACAAATAGAAATTCGTTAAAGATAAGTAAATTTATTTCTAGAAAAATTGATTTAAAGAAATAGGCAGTTTTATAGAACGTTACTCTTATATCACGTTAAATTAATAAAAAAAACTTAAAAAATTATAAGACTTTAAATTATATGACGCTAAATTCATAAAAAACTTTAGAAAACTCTAATTTAAAATTGAAAATATTAATAAAGAGATATTTTAATATATTAAATTTAATAAAAAAAACTAACATAAAATTTGAGATTTATTCGCTTGTTAGTAAAACATTTTAATTAATTTTATTTGTATTATATTTGTAGATAAGATTATAGTTAATTTTATTATTGTAATATTTTTCAATAAATTTTAAGATTTCAAAAAAGTTATAATTCAAATTAAAAAAATATTTTGAATTTTCAATATATAAATATTAAAACATAAATATTTTTTTAATATATTAAATTCAACACCATGGCAACTGAGATCACGACCCGAATAAAGGCCCTGTCCATACAAGACAAAGAGGGACAGAGGCCTTGTCCCATCTTCTTCTCCCCTTCTCTTTTTTTGTTATTACATTATTTACATACTCGGACTGATTATGACTTTATGTATTTAACTGGACATTGGTGATTGGTAGATTTCCTTAGATAAAACCTTAGAACAAACTATGTGAGAAAACTTCAAAATGAATACCGCAAAGATGAATTTCTAATTTGTCTTCTTCTTATAGGTGCCTTTTCCTTTCTCTCCTTGAAATTCTGTTTCAATCTGTTGAGATTACTCGGGATACGTTTAATTCGCATTGAGGTACAGAATAAGAAGAATAGCATAAAATAAATGTTTGAATCGTAACACAACTCTTTATCCTTATATTATTTGATGGACAATGAACAGAACAAGTAAAATAATATAAAATTTACTTATATACCTTTTATAATATATAATATTATTTAATATTATATTTAATAAATATTATATATAATATTATGTTATATAATAATTATAATATATATATATACATATAAAATATAATTTATATACCTAGGTTACTGTATGTTACGTTTAATAAATATTATATCTAATAATACACAATATTATTTATGTAATAATTATAATTATAATTTACATATTACGTAACACACAAGAGAGAGAGAGTTTAGTTAATGAAAAATAAGTGGATATTTTTTTCTTTTTCATAATTTGTTCTTAGAATAACTTTTTGTCCTATGGTTTGATAAGGGACAAAAATATAGATTTTTGTATTGTCTTTCATTCATTATTTTATGTTGTACAATAACCATTTTTTAAGGGTTAAAATATCATTTTAGTCTTTTAACTTATTTATTAATTTCAATTTGGTCCCTTAATTTTTAAAAGTTTCAATTTGGTCCTTTAACTTGTCTCTGTTAACACAAGTTAGTCCTATTCGTTAATGACATAAACAAAAGTGACAAAAGTGTTATACGTGTTAACAACTTAAAGGACCAATTTGAAACTCATTTAAAAGTTAAGGGACCAATTTGAAACTTGTTAACCATTTAAAGGACCAATTTAAAACTCATTTGCTTATTTCATTGACGAAGAAGACTCACTTGTGTTAACAGAGACAAGTTAAGAGACCAAATTGAAACTTTTAAAAATTAAGTGACTAAATTGAAATCAAAAAATAAATTAAAGGATCAAAAATAATATTTTAGTCTTTTTTAAATCAAACACCGAATAAGTAGTTTTGTGCTGTTGTATTCCTTGTTTTTATGAACTCTCAAATTTTACTTCTCCTTCTCTGTAATTTTCGATTGCATCTCTGGTTGTGTATGTGTGGTCACTATTTATTCTCAATTTGCAATTTCTAATCAAAGGAAGAAATGATGGATGCAGATGATAGGGTACCGATTGGTGGTAAGTATAAAAGAGACAGGATAAAATAAGCTATCAAATTCTGTTTTAATTTATAATTTGGTGAACCAGTAGGATAAAATAAGCTTATCCTGTTAGTTTATCATATACTGCTACTTAGTTATAATTTTATCCTGAGAGAGGGACTGAATTAGAACCAACAAGATAGGATAATAAAATGTTTTATCTTTTATCTATAACCCTTAATATTTGTTATTATTTAATTATGGATCCAAGCCTAATTAGTCAATCGTATTACTAATTAAAATATGTGATTTAATTAACAATTTTTATGAAAAGTGAAAAATATCACAAGTTAATTTCTTATTTAATTTTTTTAATTTAAAAAATGGACTAATCTATAATTAAAAAGTCAAAAATATATATTATCAAATATTTTTTAATTTAAATCTATAAAAAAAACCAAATAACATTGCTAATAAAAAAACAAATAATATTAAAAAAAATTGAAAAAAATTTAATTTTGATATACGGATAATTTTATCATTTATGGATATTTTATATTATATCATGTTATTATCTGATGTGCATCAAATATCAGATAGGATAAAAGCTTATTATACTCATATCTTATCCTATCTTTATTCAACTTTAATATCCTATCCATCATTATCTTATCCTGATCATCAAACAAGTTCCAAGGGATCAGAGTCCAGGAACTGCATAGCAGTGCAGCTCCGCAGTTTTTTTGTCTTTTACTTGAAGGTACTCGGTGCTGAAGGAAGGTAAAAGATTGTTTTTTTAATTAAAAAAATGTTTTATTTTGTATTTTTTTTTTTTCGTTTTTGCAATGATCCATTGGATCCTTTTTTGCTTTCCTTTTTTCTTCTTTTTTATATTTAAAGCCATCAAGAATTAATATATCTTTTCCGTCCATATTCATTGTGTCACCCCTAATCTAAATTTTTGTTTACCAAAAAAACTTATATTCAAAATCTTATAGAATCAGTAGCTTTTTTTTTTTTTTTTTTGAAAGAAGAACGCTCCAGAATGTAAAATAACATGTCAAAAGAAAACAGAATCTGGTTGTATAATTGCCCAATATGTGAGAATAGCATAAATAAATGAAGTGTGAAAGAAAGAATAAAAGTCAGAATTAAAGATTTGTTATAAATCAAGGAAATTGATCCTTTTTAATTCAGAAACCTAACATGTCAATGAATTAATAGAGTAGAAAAATAATAGAGCGTAGGTACTGAAATAATAAAGCATTACAAATAATGAAGCAACCAAAGTAAGAAAATAGTCAAACTTTGAAATCTTCCTTCTTAAATTTATGGGGGTTGCTACGGTACTCCCGTAAATTCATGGGTTTTGGTATTTTATAATAGGATATCATTGTTCAAAGGTGTTAATTCTTTCGAATATTTTTTCATCCTTTCTTTTATATCGAGAAATACAAGCTAATCTTCTTTTTGCTTTAGTGAGAATTTCTTGCTCTATTTCTCTAAGGTTTTCATTTTCTTCGTGTAAGATAATTCCTTCAAAATGTTTTATCTTTTTTCTAAGATAATTCATCGCTTCTAAGATGTCATATTATAAAATAGTATCATATGCTTCTACAAGAGTAACTATTTTTCCAGCCATATGTAATCCTAATTCTTCTTCATATTCTATCATTCTTTTAGTTGATTTTCCAAATGTATTAATCTCTTTTCTCTCCAGACAATACCTCTTTCAATTAATTTTTGAACTTGTAGATTTTTATATTCGTCTTTAAGTTGTAATTTTATTATTCGTATTGTTTCTTTTATTTGATTTTGATTCATGCGGCAAAATTTTCTAATTCGATTTTTAATTGTTTTAGCATTTTTATTTTGTAATTTATTATTCTTTTTACTACGCATCCATCTATTATTTCTTCTGCGTTTTGTTGTTTCCAATATCTAATTTCTTTTTTAAGTTCCTTTACCCATTCTTTTAACATAGTAATCGTCTTCATGCAACTATTCTTTCAAGTCTCTTTTTTATCCATTTTTCTAATTTTATATGATGTGTTAGCATACTTTCTTTAAGCCAGTAATCTTGTAGCGTTTGTGGGTTATTTTCTTGCCAATAGCATATCTTTATGCGGTTGGTAAGTAACCATTCTTTTAAGGTGGAATAAATTTTCATGCTATTAATTTTTCTAGGCGTCGTTTAAAAATTTGAATACGTATTTCAACTCTTCTTATTTGGTCTTTGAGGTAAGAGTTAGGATTTTCCTCATCTAATTCTTTTAAAGTTTTACAATAATTTTTTAAATTTATTACTATTATTCTTATATTGCTAGTAGTTTTCATTAACTAGCTCTGATACCATTTCTGGCCCAGATATTTTTAATGCCTTCATTTCTCAGAGTTATAATCATATTTTGTTTTTTATATATAGAGTTAAATCATTTACCTGATGTACTAATTTATTTATATTTTCACTCGTACTAGCATTCTTTTCAGGTTCTAATAATTGTATTGGTCTAGGGATATAAGGTATTCTTAATGAGTCAGACTTCTTTAAAAAGGTTCCTAGTTCAGTTATTTCATTTCTTCTAGGATAATAAATTTTTTCAATATCTTCAAATAATTGAGGGACATCTATTCTATCATTATTTCTGAAAGTAATACTATGATATGAATTAGTTAATGCATAATTTACACAGTAGGTTACTGAAAATATTTTATCTCCAGGTCTCATAAGGTTTTTTCTAAGAAATTTATGTTCTAATGTTAATGATTGATCTAATCTTTGAGTACTTAAGGGAATCCCTATATTAGGATGAATTTCAAATTTTAATTTTACATAAGCTAAGTTTCCTTCTATTACTCCTAATATTTTATCGCGAACATCAGTTATGCGTTCATCTTTTAAAATTAATTCAACTGGAGAATCTATTCCTTCTTGAAAAGTTGCTTTGATTAGTATCTGTACTGCACCTATGTGAATATATCCTATTTTTCTTCTATGTGCTTCTATTTTTAAATTTTGTCTTAATTCTGAAATCTTTTTTCGACTTATTAGTTGAATATTTGTACTACCTTGAGCTTCAGTTATGTCTATGGGGGTTTCTGTAATTATTTTTCCATAATAAATGATGTTTTCCTTTTGAATAAATCTCTTCATTATTCCTCCTAATCTTTCTTTTCCTTTCATGTTTGCAGTTTTAGAAAGATCTAATTCTTCCTTTTGTATTTTTTGAAATAATCGGGGATTAATAAGGATACTTCCTTGATAATTTCCATCTTCTTCAGTGATTTGCAGGTGTTCTATATCGTCATTAGTTCCTCTAGTTTCTCTAAGTTCAGCTTCAAGATTCATAATTAATCGTATGAAAGCTAGTAGAGTTAAGTTACCTGCTTGGGTTTTAATGAAATATAGTGTCTGTTGGTCCACTGCTGCTTCCGCGTTCTAAGTTCATCGATGTGTATAGAGCTTGATCTCCTTCATCTAGGTATCTCTGACCGATAGTAGGTCTCGTCATGAGTTGGTAGGATGTTTGAACGTTGTAGAATAATGAAGATATATGGATTTAAATGATAAGTAGAAGAGAATAAGTAGAAAAGTAATTTATTTATGGAAGTGTTTACAGGGTGGTATACACAGATACCTAGTATCCTCTAAGAAGAGGAGACTATCAGCTTTCCTCACTTGGAAGCTCGGGTGAGAGTTTTTTCCAACTGATTCACTCTGATTTGCCTCAGCATAAGAGGTCTTATTTATAGGCTAAGGCTTATGGTCTATTTACATTAGTAGCCTTATAGCACGTAAGTGCTTACATCAGAAAATTAATAATTTACATGCTGTCGTCACTGCTTACATCACTCTTCAATTATTGCTTCGTCTTCGGAATCTTTTCTTTGTGGCAGACAGCTAGTAGTGGCTTCTGTCGTATCTTGCTTTTGCTTTAGGCATCTTTCACATGCATGATTTCCGTTTTCTTTAATCAATAAGCATAGTTTGTCAAGGACTGCTGGGCAATAATTCATAGCGGGTCCCTCTAGTGCATAGAATGGCATCTCGAAATTTGTCAGGAGGGATAAGTCCTTTTCTCTGATAATTTTCCCGCTTGTCTTGCTTAATAGCAAAGCATTTGGTCCTTTGTATAGTGTTTTGATGAATGATTCTTTTCCAATGGTTTGGCATTGCGAATATATGTTGGCTAATTGATGGGCTATGAAATTATTAATGTGGTCTTCATCATAGTCTATTCTGGTAGGTTCATCCATTAATGGGAAATTATTATTGCTAATGCCAATAAAGATTAAATGCTTAGCTGGTTGTTTGGTGGAGAAGTCTGGATAGGCTGAGTAAAATTTTAAGAACATAGCTCGTTCTCCAGCAATATTTTTCTGAAACAACTGAACTGCCTCTTTAAAGTAATATGGGAATAGGTTAATTTCTTCAAGATTGGGGCTCAAATAAAGACATTCAATTAAACCAAATTGGAATAAATTGAACGTCAGGATTGATGGTGCTCCTGGTGTAAGTACTACTTTGGTTACGAATATTTTGCGGTCTAGCATATACATGCAATTGCTTTTTTCTTTTTCCGTCCAATGTTGTAATCGGTTGAGATGTTCATGAAAATTTTCTTTAGAGAATTGAACTTGGAGTTCATGTTCTTTTCTGGTAATTATTGGGAAATTGTCTAGGGAAGAAGGAACTCTTCCTAGAACTTTGAGTGTTTTTCTTGGCTCTGGTTTCAGAGTAGTAGTTTCAGCAAAAGTTCTTGGTCCAAGATAGATTTCTTTACCTTTTGCAATTTGATAGTCTTTTAATGCTTTTTCTGCTTCTTCCTTTGTTGCATAGGATTTGTGAATAACTCCTGGAACCTTCTGGCAATGAGGGGCTGCTTTGTGCCACTCGTCATATATTCCGGGCAATGGTCCATTGAAGATAACATACCATTTTTGACTTCCTTCTTTTTGAGCTTGTATTTTAATTTCTACTGGGATTATTTGTTCGAGGAAACCTTCAGTTTGTAATTGCAAATCCAATACTTTGATGTCTGCTTCGAGCAATTCTAATTCTTTTAGTTTTTGATCTCTGAGTGCTTGCTTGAGGTCTTTTTGTCTTTTCAGCATTTCTGTTGTCCCTCGCTCCATTCTCTGGATAGTATATCTGCAAGAACGTTTTTCTCTCCTTTAATATGAGAGATTGAGTAATTATATTCAGATAATTTCATTTGTCATCGGATCAATCGTCCTTGTTTATAAGTGCCTTTATGATTAAAATTCTTAAAACCTGCCACATAAGTGGAATCGGTTCTAACAATAAATTCTTTATCAAGCACATAAATACGATGTTTTTCCAACATCCGAATAAGTGCTAACGTTTCTTTTTCATGAGTAGGATAATTAATTTCACTGTCTGTAAAAGTTCCAGACATGTATCGGCATAGTAATTCTTTCTTTTGTCCAGGGGGTTTTGCTTTCATAACACCTCCCCAACATTCGTGTAATGCATCTGTTTCGATAATAATTAGATCATCATCTGAAGGATGATATAATTCTGGAAGCTGTTGACATAAGTTCTTTAATTCAGTAATAATTGCTTCATCCTCCTTTGTCCAAGACCAAAGAGCATCTTTCTTTAGCTTTTGTTGTAGTACCTTTCGTTTTGCTGCAAGATCTTTTATAAAACCTTCATTTGAAATGTAGGTTAGTAATCCAAGAAACCTTTGTAATTCTTTTCTATCTTTTAATGTTACAGGAAAACTGCTAAGTTTTTCTAACACATGTTTCTGCATTATTAATTTCCCCTTTTCTATTTCGAGGCCTAAATAATTGATTTTCTTTTGTGCTAAAACTATTTTCTTTTTACTTAATACGACTCCGTGTTTTAGAAGTTTATTAAGTACTAATGTTACTTTCTGATAATGGTCATGTAAGTCTTTATTAGTAAACACAAGTATATCATCAATATAAATAAGGCAGAAATCTTTATATTCTTTGAGTATTGAATCCATGTATCTTTGAAAGATTCCTGGAGATTGCTTCATTCCTATAGGGAGTACATTCCATTCGTATTGTCCTTGGGGACAACTAAAGGCTGTTAGTGCTTTAGATTCTTCGTCTAGTTTTAACTGATAAAAACCTGATTTACAGTCGAATGTACTGAACCAGATCATATTTCTGATTTGCTCAATAATTAAATCTTTTCTAGGGAGAAAATATGCGTCTCCTTGCATTGCATCATTTATTTGTTTATAATTTATCACCATACGCCTTTTTCCACGTTTAAGTTCACTATGGTTTTCTACATAAAAGGCTGGGGCTGAATGCTTACTTTTGGATGGTCGTATTAATCCTTTGTCGAGCATTTGCTTAATGTCTTCAGCAAATTCATCTCTGTCTTATTTAGTGTAAATCATAGGTGTACATTTTATTTCTTGGGTAGGATTCTTTAATTTTAATGTAATTAGTTCGGTGTTTTTATTATTTATGTTTGGATCTAAGGGGTGATCACTACATAATTTTTCTAATAAATGTTCAATATGTGCTGGAATTATTCTATTTGGTTCGGAATTCATTAGAGCATAGCGAATTTTATTACAAAGAATAGTAAATAAGTCACCACGTTGCAGCTTGCGAAACTCTGATGGGTTCGTGGAATAAGTACATTGGGAAGAATGAAAAATTGGTATAGGAAGGATCTCTCGGGTTTGAGTATTACGTATATATGGTGTGCGAAGGGTAATATACTCTAAATATTGACAGAAGGGTGAATAAAGTCGTAAGAAGTTATTTCCTAAGATAACATCTATGCCTGTTTCTTGTTGATAAATTGTTGGGACAATAAACTTCTTCTGTTGGATTATTAAAGTGATGCAATTTACTACCCAAAACAAAGAGTGGATAGATTCATCAGCGATTTGTATTTTTAATGGCTTTTGTAAATATTCCCAATTATCAAATAATGCTTTTGTTGCTAAGCAAATACTTGCTCCAGTATCTATGTAGGCTTCAGTTTCTTTATTACTCTTTTCTATCTTGATTTTAATATAAGTACTATTCGGATTCTGTTTCTTCTGAAGATAATTCATCATGTTCAGAATATTCATAAACACTAGTATCAGTGGTACTTAATTCTTCTTCTAAGGGTTCGAGCTCATATAATTTATAAACTTGTTTGATTATTTTAGCCTTTTCCTTAAATTCTTTTTCTTTCTTTTAAGGACATTCGTTTGCATAATGACCGTCTTCGTTGCATATCCAGCATACACATTTCTTTTTTCCTTTTGGACAATATTTTTTAAATGTACGTTTTTTCTTAAAGTATTTTTTCTTTGTATCTTTATAAGCTTTCTTTTTTGGATAAGAAGTTTTTCTTAGATTTGGCTTTTTCTTTTTATTATAGTATTTTCTTCTTCGTTTGATAGGATTGCATCCATAACTTCCTAGTAATTCTATTGCTGGTCATTCACAGCAAATTACATTTCTTCCTCTATTTAATTGTCTTATGGTTTCTCTATTTAAACATTGATCTCGTAATTCTTTTAAAAGTACTTGAATAATTCCTCCTAAAGTTTTTGCTGTTGTTAACGGATTAGCTGACCAAATAGTTTTTATTTTTTGATTAAGTGGAAATGGTAATTTATCCATAAATATCATTTTGTATGTTTCTTTGGTTTCGGAATCTAATTGGTAATAATATTTTTGGTATTCACAAATAAAGCTTCCTATATCACACATATCGCATATTTGTATTCTATTTAAGTGTACTTTAGCAGTTTCATGTAAATATCATTTTACTTCATCACTTTGTTCAATACTAGCAAAGCCTATGAATTCTTCATATATTAATTCCATTATTAGTCTAGCAAAGTCTTGGTTTGTCACTGTTCGTTGTATATATTGTTGCCATTTTTCTTCTTTTATTCCATTTAGAAATTTTTGTACATTTCCCGAAGTTTTGTAAAAGATAAAATTCTTTATTGAATTTCTATCTAAACTATTAAATTTATCATCTGTTGCCATTAGCAATGTAAGTTCATTAATCCATTGTAAGAGTATTTCTTCCTTGTTTTTAGCACAGTCAAGGTTTAAAATATTTCCGGATTTAATGGATTTGTATCTTGGTTTAAATTCATGTGGAATTTTCGACCATTTATTGTTTCTTTTTATATATCCAGTATTATGCATTGTTTTTTCCTCTATATCGTCCCATATTTCATGTGTATCTTTTCGTTTCCTAGTTCTTCCAGGTATCATACTACTACTTGTTTCTCCATGATGCATTCGTATTTCATTAAAATCTGTTTCATCTGAGGAGGAGGAACTATAATTTAATATTACTTCTTCGGTTTCATTTGGGGTTGAATTAATTGGTTCTGCTACTTGGATCTGATTATGCTCTTCTTCAATTATTTTTAATTGTTCAAGAAGTTGCTGTATCTCTTCTAAATCATTAGATCTTTTTATTGTTTCAATATAATCAGTTTTTATCCTCTCCATGTCGTTCTTGGTGTTAGGGTTTCTAAATAATGTAAAGGTTCTGATTTTTTCTTATTTAATAATTCTTCGAGATCTCTTTTTGTAATAGGTCTATTCTGAGTTTCTTCTTTTAATAGAATTTCTAACTGTATAAGAATTTTTCTAAGTTTCTCTTCATCTTCGCTATTATCTATGTCTTTACCCTTTCCTTTTTCGATTGTACTTAAGGTTTTGTATATGTCTAAATATTTTGTCTGCTGTTCACTATTTGTGCTAATATGTTCTGTAATTTTGGAAGTAACCTCTAAAACTTGCTGTATATTATTATTTATTTGTTTTAATATTTATTCTATTTCTTTATATTTTTTATCAATTTCTTCTAATAAACTTATGATTCCTATTTTTATAAGGATACCGATATCCTCAAATATCCCAAAGTATCATAGAATTTGCCTAAATTTATATGCATGTTTCAAATAAATAGGTGTTGAAAATTAGAGGCGCTCATGGATGAGTGGGGACGGGTTTGTCTTGATCCTACTTGGCCCGATATTTACGGTAATTTGCTTAAACCCGAATATGACCTAATCATAATCCAAAAATATCAAAACGTAGTCGGGTCAATCCGCTATTTTTTTTTTTTTACAAGTCCGATATGTTAGCATACTATATAAGTTTGGAAGTTATGCATGACTAAATTATAGAATTAAAAAAGTAAACGATAAAATTATGCCATACTTAACTATATATATATATATATATATATATATATATATATATATATATATTTTAAGAAAAACATGGGACAAATTAGATTGAGACGAACCGAGATATCACTTAAACCTATCTGAAAAACACATCAAGTCTAGTTTTTAAAATTCAAACTCATCTCAATGAACTTCGGACTTAAAAGAGTTAGTGGGAGGAGAAGGCCTTAAACACCTCTATATTGAAAATAAGATTATTACATTATTTTCGTTTTAAAATTTAGGACCTGATTTGATATATATTTTCCCATTTAATTCGGAAAAGAAATTGAGCATAAAACATTTTGGCTATGAAAAGCGATTGTCAAACTATCTAAAGAAAATGGGAAAATGTTATTTGGTATTTATAACCATTCAGATTTAGCAGTTGGTGCAAATGATATTTATTGAGTAAATATTCAATTTGGTCCCTGAAATTATAGGATCATATCAATTTAGTCCTTCACATTATCAATATTTCAAAATGATCCCTAAAATTGCAGAAAGTTAATCAGATTCGTCCCTTCGTTAGTATTTGCATTGACTATAATGACATTAAGTTGGTAATATCAGGGATGCATTTGAAACTAAGTGAATAATATCAGGGATGCATTTGCTACATTTTACAATTCCAAGGATCATTTTGGAATATTAATAATGTGAGGGACTAAGTTGATACGACCCTACAATTTCAGGGACCAAATTGGATATTTACTCGATATTTATTATTAATTTTAATATTTGTTTATTTATTATTTATTGATTAATTTTAAAAGCATTGTGGAGGAAACATCTTTAATTGCAGCTTTTGAAAAGCTATTAATATTTTATTTTGAAATAAAATCAATAAATATTGCTTGTCATATTCTTTTTTTTGGTCTAAATTGCTTGTAATATTCTAACCCTATCTAAACTAATAAAAAATTATGAATTTTTTGAACTTATTATTTTAGGTCGGTCCAAAAGATCGAAGCTGTACGGACACCCCAGTGGATCCACTGGAAAATCAAAAGTCTTAATTACGATGGATTCTGAACCAAAAATAATAATAATTAGAGGCAACGGACGAACGCTTGGTATACATTATTGTCTAATTTCTAGATTGATTGAGGGAGCTTTGATCATCATTTATAATGGTAATATATTTGATTGGATTTAATAAATTTATTATATAAGAAAAATTATAAGCTTTAAAATAAATGCCTAAAATATATTTTTGATCCTTTATCATTTGGTCAAAATACATTTTGGTCTTTTATTTTTAAAAAGATTTATCTTGATCTTTTATCTCTCAAATGTTACACAAATTTATTCTTTCTGTCCTCCATTTACAAACAATATTATCATTAGCAACCAAATTAAAAAGGACTTTTTTACCCCCAATTTCCAAATTAGGATTCTTGTTCCATCAGTAATCACCATGAATTCGTCTTCATTTTTGCACAAGAATAGGGTGAATGCACCCCTAAACCCATCACCAAAGACGGATTCTCAACTTTGTAGGAGATTGAAGGTGAAAAATTACAAGAGATTGAAAGCGAATGAGTCCCTAAACCCAACCACATCAGACGTTAACATCAATGTAAGAGATAGACTAATGACATCAGTACTAGTAACGTAACTGATGGAAACAACAAAATTGTGTAAAGTTTGAGAGATAAAGGACCAAAATGAATATTTTTAAAGATAAATGATCAAAATAAATTTTAACCAAAAAATAAAGGACCAAAAGTATATTTTAGCCAAAATAAAATAATCAATTGATTATATTTTACCTGTTGTAATGTCAACAAAATAACAGGGTAGAAAAAAAAAATAGAGCATATATGCATATGTAATGAAATAATGCAGCAATCAAATTAAGATGATAGACAAACAATAATTGAAATCTCCCTTCATAAATTTATATAGATGGGACAAACTGATAGACGTTGAAAAGATGATAAAATAATAATTATTATTTTTAAATAAATCTAATTGATATAAGTTTTCCATCTATTAATAAATGAAACCTGATTATTGTAAAATAAAAATAAATGAAACCTGATACTGGTATTTGTTATTTATAACCAATTAGATTTGTTACTGCATTTTAATAAACTCAACCATAGAGGATTCATCTTTAATTATGGATGTTTCAAAAAAAAATTAATGTTTGATTTTGGAATAAAATTATCAATTATCGATAAATTTGTGTAACGTTTAAAAGATAAAGAATTAAAGTATGAGTTTAATTGTTATACAGTGACAGTGTAAAACATTTTTACACAGACATCCAATTATAATTTGTCACATCAGTAAAAAAAAAATTGACTCTCATCCTAACTACCTTAAAAGTCATCCATATTATGATTGGTGATTGGTTGTCTGTATAAAAATATTTTACACTATCAATACATAACAATTAAACCCCTAACGTATTGCTTGTATTCTTGTAATTTTGTCTTTTTTTGTTTTGGTATGAGATATTTGATATACCAAATTACTTTGAAGGGATTGCATATTCTCTTTTTGGTTAACACAACACTCAAACTCGATATACTTATAAAGGGAACCAACATCCTTGCACTCCAACAAATGGACATCGATAATTCTAAAATTCTATCTAAACAAATAAAATTTGAATTTTTTAATTTTCTTCACATACTATTTAAGGAAATTGTCTTGGAGAAAAAAACAAATATCTGTATTATCACTTAAATATCCTTTAATATATTGATCATATCGGTTGAAAACATTTTATATTTTAAGAAGGTGAAAAGTAAAAATAATGAATTCTAATCATTAAATTTTATTTGAATGATTTTTTTATAGACAAATATTAGTTTGTTAGTATTTGTTATGTCAGTGAGGGATTTGAACTCATGACCTCCTTATCACTTCAAACCTATGTCCTTCCCCCAAACCACCAAATGCATGTTTGGTTTATCGTTGAAAAATTTCAAACGTACGTTTGAGACAAAGTATCTATAGAGTTTCTTTGGGACAAACGTGCTTTTGGACCCAAATATACGTTTGCAACGATAAACCAAACATGTCTTAAGTCATCTTATCACAACTAATTTTATTTAAATGATTAAGTTAAAAGATAAATGCATATAATTTTTTTTAAGTTATCATGTGACCTTTAAAATAACTTATATATATATATATATATATATATATATATATGTGAGAACAATAAACCTCAAGATTTAAAAAAAGTCTCGGACCTAAGAAAATCTTCTCTCTTTCTCTCCTCTCCCTCACACTCTTACAGACGGCGGCAGGGGTGGTTTTGAGCCATTTTGGCCTAAAACCACTCATTTACTTCGTTTTTTCTCTTCTTTTCTTTCCATAAGTGGGTTTTCCACATAGATCTGGTTCTTTTGTGTGAGTTTTTCTACATAGATCTAGATCTTTTTGTGTTTTTTCCTTGTTTTTCGTAGTCATGGTGTGGCTTTGTTTGGTTTTTTGTCTTGGTGCAATGTTCATTTGTTTCAAATTGAAAGATCTGCTTCAATCCATCACAAATTTGATTAAGACTTGGGTTTCAATGCTACATCTCCGGAAGCATGGGTATTCCGGTAACTTTGATGGTGTCACTTTTATAGACAATTTAACTTTGTTGTATTATGTTTTTAACCTGGGTGCTGTGAGTTTGTTCGCAGTTTCATCCTTTTCGATTTTTAGCAACTTTGGATCTGTATTGTTACCGATATACTCTATCAATTTGAATGAATGAATGTCTTTCCTTGTTAAAAAATAAATAAATAAATAAACCTCAAGATTTATGGATGGTTTTGTGTTTTGTTGCTGTTGGGCCATAACAAAATTGTCTTTGTAAGTCACTTCAATCTTTATCTCATTCTGTTCCTGTAATATATCAGGAAATATCATAAAACAATTCAACATTAACCTATTAATAAAACGTTCTAAGCACCAAAAAAATAATAAAACTTTTCAGATAGGCAGTATAGTTGTTGAAATTATTAAGAACGTGTTAAATGTTACTAGTAAGGTGAGCATGAATGGGAGAAAACAGCTTAGCATTTTCACTAACTTTTGATAGTTTTTTTTTTTTAGTCAAAAATTTCTTTTAAAAAAGTAGTTCAAATAGTTAACCAAAAAGGAGTATACACGGATAAAGTCAAGGTGAGTTGAAGTTTCAGACTTGACTTATGAAAAAAAAATATTTAAATTTGATTCATTTATTTAAAAGAATTAATTTACAAATTATTTATTTAAAGATATGAAGCTTGCTGGCGGGATAACTCCTGGTATTTCGTTTTCAGATTGGTGTATAAATTTGTTGGGTTGTCTTCAGATTTCTTAGCTTTGTACTATGATATAATAGGTTGGAGTAATCCTTATACTTCCTATCAATAAATTTTTTGCTTATAAAAAAAGATATGGAGCTTGAGTTTGACTCCTTTAACTAATTTTGTAGTTTGATTTTTTCTTTATCAAATTTCTCCTTGAATTATATACTCACATACACAAATTTTTTGCAAACTATTAATGTCAGGCCCGTAAAGTTTTAGCTTGGCTTATTTAAATAACTGAATGTAACTTCAATTTTAAGTTAGTTTGTTTAACTACGACAAGTTGAGTTTGAATAATTCATGAATATGTCACCCCATACCACCAAAAAATAATTCAAACAAATGGTATTTGGATCTCTGGTTTCTCAACATACGAAGGTGATGGTGATGCCATGTTAGCGGAGTTATTGGCCATACAAAATGGTCTCTCCTTTGCATGGGAGGGAGGCTTCAAGGAAGTCGAGGTGATAGCTCTTCTGGAAGTTAGTACAGGACGTGAGCTACATGATTATGCTGGAACCATCGAGGATATTGTGTCATTAAAAACTCGTGCATGGAAAGTTCTGTTCATCCCGTGAACACCTCATTTTGATCGGATAATCATAAAAAAGTCTTTTTTTTATAGAAATCCAAAAAAAAAAATTAATAATAATAATAAAAAAAAATAATAATAAAAATAAAAAAATAAAAAATAAAAAATAAAAAATAAAAATAAAAATAAAAAATAAAAAAATAAAAAAAAAATAAGAAGAAAAAATGTCTTTGGGCCAATAAACCAAGTTTCAGCCCATAACCCGTCTATCTCCTCCATAACCTGTCTATCTCCATAACCTGTCTACCTCCATAACCTGTCTATCTCCATAACCTGTCTATCTCCTCCATAACCTGTCTACCTCCATAACCTGTCTATCTCCTCCATAACCTGTCTATCTCCATAACCTGTCTACCTCCATAACCTGTCTATCTCCTCCATAACCTGTCTATCTCCATAACCTGTCTATCTCCTCCATAACCTGTCTATCTCCATAACCTGTCTATCTCCATAACCTGTCCTGTCTACCTCCATAACCTGTCTATCTCCTCCATAACCTGTCTACCTCCATAACCTGTCTATCTCCATAACCTGTCTATCTCCTCCATAACCTGTCTGTCTCCATAACCTGTCTATCTCCTCCATAACCTGTTTACCTCCATGACCTGTCTATCTCCATAACCCGTCTATCTCCTCCCATAACCCGTCTATCTCCTCCATAACCCGTCTATCTCCTCCCATAACATAACCCGTCTATCTCCTCCCATGACCCGTCTCTCCTCCCTCTCAAGAAAAAAACCCTAGCCGCAGCCCTCTCTCTCTTTCCCCCATTCTTTCCTTTTTCTCTCACCCACCAGAAACACTTTCCCCTTCACCCTAAGAAGACCTAGCCGCCCCCTATCTCTTCTCTCCCTTCCCTCAGCCAAATTTTTTTCTCTTCCCCTCCGTCAATCTCTCCTCATCACCCCTCCTTCCTTTCTCAAACCTAGCCGCACAGCAACTCTCCCCAGCGCCAATCTCGCACTCGATCTCTCCCTTCCTTTTCCATCCGCGCTCAATCACGCGAGGTATGCATCGTTCTTTTCCTTTTTCGTTTCAAATTAAGAGCTGATTGCGCTCATTTTGATTTTGCAGGAAATAAAGGTTCGGGTTCTATAAATAGGGGGGTGAAAGGCAACGATAGGGGAGATCAAGACTGGGAGAGGCGTATACAGAAGGAAGAAGTGTGGGGCTGAGATTGAAGCAGGAAAGGAAGGAGTTTTTGATTTCACAGCCGTGAGTAGGACAACAGTGGCGTGTCCAGGCAGCAGCTTGAGCAGGCAGCGGCCTTTGGTGCTTTGAGCAAAATTAGAAAGTATTGGGACCTTACCTGAGACTATCTCCATAGGTTCTATTTTTGTTTGAAATTAAATTTGTATGATTTTTTTTTTCTCTCTTTTTTGTACTTTGGAGGGATGAGCAACAGAGTGTTGATTTTTATACTGTGATCTTTTTTACTGTGGATTGAATATGTGAATAAAATTTGTTTTTGGTAGAACTATGAACACTGAATTTGTTATGCTCTTGTAACATGTTTCGTTTTTTTTTCCTTTTCGGTGGAGTTCTGTAATGTGGGTTTCTGGCCAATTTGATGCAATTGGTCTGCTATTAATTTGTTGCTAAAGAAACCGTGAGTGATCATATATGATATGCCATATTGCTTCAAAGATGTTTGATGATATCTCCGTGTTAAGTGGGTGATTATAAAAACTTGTTGTGTTTTTATTTGTGAATGGCATGAAACTTATGGTATTTGATGAGTGATGAATACATGAATGTTGGTGTGGTAGTGACTTGAATGAAGCTTAGCATCTTAGGTTTATCGTTAATGAACAATCCAAGGCATGTTCTGATGTATGAACACATTTCTTCCTCTCTTTCATTGATATGTTGAATAAATAAGAAGGGAGTTTTTGGGATGCTATTAGCGCACTACTGTTTGATAAAAGGGTGAATGCCTTAGATTGTGAAATCTCTTTATTTGTTTCAATGTATTGAGTGTGTACTGTTTTCATACTTATGTCAAAGTGATCACATATGCTTTAGTGCACTTTTTCCCTAAAAGGATGATCCTAATGTTCTTGATCTTAAGACCTAGGTTCAGAATTGATCCATCTTGTTTTATTTTACTGGCTGCCACGTGATTATGAATGGAACCACTTGTTTCACATTCTTTTAAGAGCATGAAAATCCTGTAAGTGTTGATATTAAATGAATTTGGTGATTATGGAAGGTATTTAGCTCCATCACTTTTGGTGCTAATAAGCCATCAGCAGTTATTTTTTTTTTTCCCCCATCCTTCTCCTTATTTTATTTTATTTTATTTTTTTTGGTTTTTTTTAAAAAGAAAAAAAGGAAAAATGTCTCATTCAAAATTTATTTGAATAAGGTAAAATAAATGTGACAAAATTTGTTAAATCGTTGCACAATTAATTTGGGTAACCGTGTTAACGGGTGTATTAGGGGTGTTGTGGGGTTAAGTCCTCATCCTTCCCTATGCGCAATCGTCTCCCGAACTCAACTTGGTTCCAAAGATCAATCTTTTATCTAAAAAATAATGGTTTTCCAATTTTTGCCCAGTTAAATAAAATTGATGGCGACTCTACATGTTTTTAATAAAATCTCTTTTATCGCCGTTTCCTTCGCGATTTCGGTCGCGACACACCCATGTTTACAGAGAGAGCAACCGCTGTGCAGACCATCTAGCAAGACTTGGAGCTATTCAAAGGGTAGATTGGAAGACTTGGAAGGAGCCCGTGGGGACATGGGCACCTTGCTGCTCCGGGACAGCATATGCCTGTCTGCAATTTCTTAACTTTTTGTTTTGTTTCTGTGTGTTTTTTGCTCTTACACCAAAACAAAAAAACACAAAATCAGAATTAGTTAATTATTTACTCATTTTTTATTTTTAAAGAGAAAATAATGAGTTCTAACAAACAAGTATAAAAAATTAAATTGGATCAGATTTACACAATGAAAATGAGCATTAACATTTAAAACCTAAAATTAACCAACATGGATTCTCTCCGGTCTCTGCAGCAAGAAAATTATAATGGGAAGAGAGAGAAAAGGGGACAAAAATTAGGAAAAGATGAAGAGAGAGAAAAGAAAGAAAGAGATAGAAAGGATGGAGAGGGGATGAAGATGGGATTGATGAAGAGAATTCAAATCCAAAATTAACATATTAACCTATCATATTAATATTTAAATAATAAAATTTCAGTGGGCACTTGTGCACCCCTAACCACCGTCTCACTATAACATGCTTTGCACTAAGTAAATAAAAAAGGATATATTGGATTGAGATTTTAAAAAAAATTAAAAAACTTTTTTTGTGATAAAATAGTCTTGTGGTATTCAACCAAGACTTTTAAGTAATCTAAATAATTCTTGTGGTATTCAATCAAGACTATCAAGATTTTCAAAAGAGGATGCCCAATTTTGTTGTATTCAATCAAGACTTTGAACAAGTAATAAAAAATCTTGTGGTATTCAAAAACTTTCTAATTTTGACGAATTATTTTTTAAGGTGAATTTTGTGGGACTTTGTGTGACTTTTTAGTAACAAAAAGTCTCACTCTAACACATGATATTTCTCAGGATTCGCAATCCTTATAATTTCTCTTCACCTCTCTCTCTCTATCCTCCCTCCCCCAATCTCTCTTCTTTCTCCCCCCTCTCTCCCCCATGGTTGCGTTCAATCCAACATAAATTATCAAACAACTTTAATTTTACTTTTAAAGCGCTTATTTTTAACTTTATAGCTTTTAAGCCCCAAAAAAAGTTGGGTCAAACGCTACCTAAGTATATAGTATAATTGGTTTACAAATACAATTTAGCTATGACTCTTCATGGCAAACATATCAGTTACAGTAAGCAATAAAAGCATAGAATGCAGTATTTATGACATTATGAAAAATAAAGTGTTTTTTCTTTAATTTCACAATTTCCTTTTCCACTACATAAAAATTATTGGTTTTTCATGAGACAATCCTCTTTCAAAATCATGTCTCAAGGTGGAAGAAAACCATATATCCATGGATCATGCATTACAAAACATGAATCACATAAGGGCAATTGTATTTACCTCTTAAAGCGTACTTTGAAAACAATCCTTGAAGTGTGCTCTGAATCAACAGTGCCGCGACAGGGGCAGCACCTCTACTCAGTTCACACGAGCAAATGTCCGTTGGAGGAATGCGTCTTGTGCTAGTTGACGACTAACAAGGACGGCGTGGTATAAGGAGTGAAGTGTGTCTCACTAATGTGTATCGCCTAAGCGTGTCTAGCGTCAAGTGTCAAGGTGAGGGAGACACATTATCTATTTAAAGAGTAGCGTTCTTTGACCCTACTTGTCATAACCCTGATGAGCTTGTACACTACAAGCCCAAATGGAATTATTTATTAAATCATATTTAATAAATTAATTCCTCTCCAACTATTTGCTCTATGCGTGTGACCCTATAGGTTCTCACTAAATTGACAATAATATTACATATTATTATAATATTAATTATAATATCAAATATTATAAACAATGAGCGGCATCTAGCAATGCATCACCGCTACCCAATTTATGAGAAAATTGGTAATTCGATTTTAACCTTATTGCAACGAAATTACCATGTAGGAAATGTCTCTTCGTCTATATGCCATAATTGAACACAAGTCATAAATGTGTCATCTTTGTTAAGTCCAAATATATGTTCCTCGATCCCAGAGTAGATGTATAATCACAAACGAGCCCAATATATCATATTGGATCCATTTCAGCATGGTCATACATTTTCACATCTCACTCTATTAAGAGGCCCATGACATTACTCCCGTTATGTGGGAGGGACGAATCTTATCTGCATCCCTCAACATGATTCATTGATGGCCCAATAACTACCTTTATGATCATCCTATTACGGATGACGTTTGATAGCATTAAAGTCTATAACTCCACATGTAGGAATCATAGTGACTTCAAGTCAAAGGACTACTTCACTATAGTCGTCATGAGAAGCGTTCATGATACTTACATAACTATTATATAGGGTTTTCATAGTGGGTCAATCCATTATAAATATTACTCTAACATTTATACCTATGTGAAGACCTTATTGAAATAGGCAGATGCAAACACTAGAAGGGGGTTGAATGATTTGACAAATTTAAGCGGAATTAAGAAACTTTTTCGCAAGCACAGACGAGTGAAAGGAATAGACAAGTAAACTAAGACAGGTCAATCAGACTAATAACTCGTCTGAAGGTTTTCACAGAAAACACACAATCATGCAAGATGAAAATAGTTTGATAAACACAATTAAAAACCACTTTAATTAAATGATAGTTAAGATAAATAATCAAACTAAAGAGTTAAGGGAAAGAGAGAGATCACTCAGCAAGTTTTATCCTGGTTCACCCCTTAACAAATGAGGTTACGTCCAGTCCTTGGCAGCACCAAGTTTTCTCACTATAACTGAATCAGGTTACAAGGCAGACAAGTATTATTTTCACCCCTAGCTTCTTCAGGCTCCAGACAAGTATTGTTTGCACACCTAGCCTCTTCAGGCTCAGACGTGTATTGTTTGCACACCTAGCCTCTTCAGGCTCAGACGAGTATTGTTTGCACACCTAGCCTCTCCAGGCTCAGACAAGTTTGTTTGAGAGAAGTTGTAAAGTAAATTACAATTTGCAAGTCTTTCACAAGCACTCAGACGAGTGTATTAAATGTGAAGTTCTAAAAGACTGCGTAATAACTTCAAATGATTAAAGAATAAATAATGGAAGAATGAATATATAAATACGCAGAGTAATTGCTCTTTGAATGTTGTGTTCATTCTCTTCTCTTGTCTCTGCTTGAAGCTTCAAAGTCTTCTTCATTAAATAGGCTTCAAGATTTTAAATTTGTTATAGACACAATGTTTGGAAGCTTGGCCTCTTGCAGATCTTCATTAAATGCAAAAGAATCGTTCTGATTATCCATTAAAGCCTTGAGAACTTCGCTTGTTCTCTCTAATCAGAATGATAAAGACTTCTTATACATCTTTGGTCTTAACAGGTCTTTATACTTGCTTTTTGCCACCAGAGGGAAGACTTTCCCTTTTGGTGTAAGATACAGTTGTGTTCAGGCAAAGCACTTTGTTGAAGTTCCTTTTCAGAGACGAGACAACTTTCATCCAATATATTCTGCAACGTTAGTCACCAGACGGGTGAGTAACTTCATTAGACGGGTTGACTCTTAATAAAGAGATGACGTCAGTTGCGTAGTCTTTCAGATAGGTGAGTCTTCCTTTGATTAGACGGTTGAAGACTTCTTTAGACGAATGAACTTTCTTTAGTTCAGACGGGTGAACTTTTAATAGTTCAGACGAGTGAACTTTTCTTTGGATCCAGACGGATGATAACACGCTAAAGCTCAGTTCATATAGACACTTAATGTTTATTTTAATTTGCATACTGAGTAGACGAGTTAAACACCACAGACAGATTCAATTAAATCATTGAATAACTGTTTTACTCTCATCAAAACTAAGGTAAATGCACATTAGACATTTTGGAGACTCAACACTTATATCTCATATCCATAACTCATGAGATGTGGTTATCAGTCTACTCACATAATAGTCTCGATGTATTATTGTTGTCCTAAATATCAATAATACTTGACTATCGATGATTTAAAAATAGTGTTCTAAGGTTAAATAAGGTCTCGCGATCAATGTGGAGAAACGCTACACTAATGATTCACCTTGGCTTTTGGACTTTGGTGCCTCAGATCATGCTACTCATGACCTTGCCAATATGAGTGTCTTAAAGGAACTCACTGAACTGGAACACCTCTTTGTAGCTGATGGTAAACCACTATCCAATGCCACTATCCCTACACCATCCAAATCTCTTGCATTGCATGATGTGTTACATGTTCCATATATTTCTCAAAATCTTATTTCTATTTCTCAATTATGCTAATCTAATGAAGTTTCCATTGAATATTTTCATGCCATTTTGAGACCAAAGATTTAAAGACCGGGAAGATGCTGCTGCGAGGAAGAAATGAAAACAACCTGTACAAATTATCAAGCCAAACTCCTTATGGCTGATCATTGAGTTCTCCATCATGCTCTCAATCATTACAAGCTGTCTTTTGTTTCTTAAAATTCCAAGTGTTTTGATTGCAAAGCAAATAAGAGTCACAAGTTATTCTTTAATAAGTCTAGTATGTCTAGCAGCAATCCTCTAGACGTTGTTTTTTATGATGTATAGGGCTCATCTCCTCTTAATTCGATAAATGGATGCTTGTACTATGTTATCTTTATTGATCAATTTTCCAAATATGTATGGTTGTATCTTATAAAAGTAAATATGATGTTTCAATCGTTTTTCCAACATTCAAATCACTAGTTCAAAATCAACTTAAGTCCATAATTAAGACTCTCTATTTGGATAATGGTGGTGAATACATTAAAATTTGTTCCTTCCTCCAACAACATGGCATTACTCACCTAACAACTCCTCCATACACCCTTGAACATAATGGTCTATCCGAAACTAAGCATAGGCATTTAGTTGAAACAGCTCGCTGCTTACTTCATCATGCCAAACTTCCATTAAAGCTCTGTTGTTACTCCCTACAAACAGTTGCCTACCTCATCAATCACCTTCCCACTCCTAGTCTCAAGATGCTAAGTCCCATGGGGAAATTGTTTGATCAACATCCTAACTACCTAAAACTCAAAATGTTCGGCTGTCTTTGTTACCCTTGGCTAGCACCATACACCAACAACAAACTTGTTAGAAAGTCATAACCATGTGTCTTTCTTGGCTATAGTCTTACACAAAGTGCTTATATGTGTTTTAACCTGGCTACATATAAAATCTACATCTTTCGCCATGTTCAGTTTGTTGAATATATTTGTCCTTACTCATCTCTAACCACTCTCTTATCTACTCCAACTACAACAATTCAATCATCTCCCTCTATCACAAATTCTCCAATAATCTTTGAACTTTTCATATCCACTTCTTCCTCTCATCCCACTTCAGTTGCATATACTATGTTATTCACTCCTCTCCCAATTTCAAACACAACTCCATCCATAACAGAAAACTTACCCCTATCCTTCCCTATTTCAAACTCAAATGTTTCTCCTTTTATCTCTCATATTTCACCCTTATCTCCTACATTTACTCAACCTGCAGTCTCTTCTCACCAACAAACCTCCTTACCCTCTCTTACAACAACCAATCGCTCACCATATCAACAACTCGTAGCAACATCTCTCGCAAACACAAGTCAACCTCATCATCCTATGATTACTTGTTCTAAAAATGGCATTCATAAACCTAAGAGAGTTAATGCAACAAGCAAATTTCCTTTGGCTGCTCCTATAGAACCATCTTGTCCATCTCAGGCAATCAAAATCTCAGAATGAAAGGCTGCCATGAGTGATGAGTTTAATGCTCTTATGGCCAATGACACATGGTCTCTAGTTCAACCACACTCAAATCAAAATGTTATTGGGTGTAATTTGGTTTTCCGTATCAAAAGGAATTCGGACGGTTCAATTACGCATTATTAAAGCACCCTTAATGGCTAAAGGCTTTCACCAGCAGCTCAGGATTGATTATACCGACACATTCAGTCTTGTTGTTAAACCTCAAACCATCAAATTGGCCTTATACATTGCTCTCTCCCGTGGCTGGTCTTTATCTCACATGGATGTCAATAACGCTTTTCTCAATGGTACCATTTCAGAGGATATCTATATGGCCGAACCTTATGACTTTGTTCATCCTCAACATCCTCATTATGTGTACAAACTGCACAAGGTTCTCTACGGCCTCAAACAGACCCCCTGAGCCTGGTACCAAGCTCTGCGCACATTTCTTATTGCATATGGCTTTTCCAATGCTAAAGCTGATACATCATTGTTCATTTATACACATGACAACAATGTTGCCTACTTTGTAGTTTATGTTGATGATATTCTCCTTACAGGCAACAACACTCAATTTCTTCTTAGTTTCCAGAATGCTTTATCTACAAAATTCTCTTTTAAAATTTTGGGCCAACCGAGTCACTTATTTGGCATTGAATTCTTGCCTACTGAGAGAGGCCTATTTCTCACACAACATCATTACATAAGATATGTCCTTCTCTCCACCAACATGCGTGATGCAAAGTCGATTTGCACACCTATGACCACCCCTTGCTCCTTACAGGCTCCTCTTGACACACCTCTATGTGATATTATTGCATACAGAAAATAGTTGGCTCTCTACAATATTTGTCCTTAACAAGACCAGACATCTCCTATTCAGTTAACAGGTTGTCTCAATGTCTAAGTGTTCCATATGATGTTCATATATGCAAGCATCCAAATGTGTACTCAGATATTTGAAGGGTACCATTGACCATGGTCTTAATCTTAATGCCCATTGTGACTCAGATTGGACAGGGGATCCCTCTGATTATAAGTCCACTTCCTACTGGTTCTCAACTAGCTGACTTGATCGCCAAACCACCATCCGGTTCTTGCCATTCATTGCTGAAATCCAAGATTAGTTTCATTGATCCTTCAACTATTTTGTGGGGGCGTGTTGGAATTATCTCTAATTAGCAAATTATCTTTCTGTTATTCTGTTGTAAACTTTATCTTCTGCTAACAGATTTTCAAATCTATTTTTATCTTTCTTATCTTTTGCAGTAAAATAGATTTTCAAATTTGTTCTTATCTTTCTTATCTTACAAAATTGATTGCATAAATATATGTATTTGTAATCATTGAAACAAATGAAATTAAAGTTCAACATTTTTCTCTATAACATTTATTATAATCTGTGCATCTTAAGGCACCACGAAGCCACATAGTTCAATATCAAATTCTGACTTGTGTGGCACTAATAATGGGAATGCCGGGTGTAACCGAAAACTTTCCTTCAACATTGCTTGAACGATAGAAAGCTTTGAAATATAAGTGGATTTTATAAGGCACTATATTATATTTAGTGCATAATACATCTTCAGCTCATGACCATGAGGCAGCTTCCGTTGTGATCCAAGGATCCCCTCTGTGGTTAGTCGCTCTATGGTCACCGCCCTATGAGGGGAGGATCTTCTTTCAGACATGTATGGGTAACCACCCTCCAAAAGATACTTATAAAACTTTCAACATTGATAATATTTGCACTCTGCTGGGAAGATACTATTGTGATTACTAAGTAAGAGAAGATAATTTTGGAATCTCATCTTCGACATTGATGTTTCTAATCGTTCATATTTAAAGAATCTATCAATTATACCTGAATTGAATTGTGTTTTTGTAAGAACATAGAAATTCAAGGTGTATTACTTGATTGATTGGTTGATTTGCCTCATCTTGACTCTGTCAGTTACTATAACTACAATAGAATGCTCATTTTCAGCCATGAAGATAATCAAGACAAGGTTGCGCAATAAGATGAAAGATGATTTTCTTGCAGATAAGGTTGCCCCCCTCAATAATTTTATTCAATATTTGTCTGTGCCCTATTCTCATCAGTGTGCCCAACCCGTGGCACAATCCAACGCTGCCTCCTGGTTGCGGGTCATAGCATTCATTTGCGGCAAAATCTTAGCCTTCTACTTCAACAAATGCATGCATGCACCACTTTTTAGCCGATGGATATTTTTTATGAACCAAAGGGGCTAAGCCCCAAACAAACAAAACTTAGAAACCTTTAAGGAACCAAGTACAAGAGGCATCAGCCTGCAAAATTAGCCTGTGGATATTAGTTATTTGACTTGAAAACGTTATTTTCAAATTGTTTACATTGCTAAGGAGATGTTGAAACTCTTTTCTAATTCTAGTTTTTTTTTGTTATATAATAACTATTCCATTACCCATTTTATCGTGATTGATTTATATCTATTCCAGCCACACATAAATCCAGATATAGGATGCGTTTGGAAGAGCTTATGGAGTGCTTATGAGAATAGCTTATGGAATTAAACTTATACAAATAGTTTATGAAAATAGTTTATAGTATTTCTATAAGCTCTTTTTTGCTTATTTTCATAAGTTTGTCAGGGAAGTTTTTAGCTTATTTGAAAAAGAGCTTATTGAATAAGCGCTTAATTAAGCTGTTTATCCAAACGCACCCATAATCAATTAGTAGAATCACAATAGATGAAATATCTTAAGGATTTAGTAATTAATGAAATTAAGAAAGAAATTCGAGTTCGTTTAAAGCAAAAAGAAAAAGTTCTAACTCTTACTATAGCCTATAGCCAATCCTTAGGGCAACTCTAGGCGTTTAAATCAACTTTTACCTTTCCATGCTATGTTGATGTCAAAAGTTAATTACGGTCATTTAAATAGTGTTTAGTTGGGAGAAATGGAGAGGAGGGAGAGGATGACATAGATTTTTATAAACTTATCTTGTTTGGTTCAATTTTTTGGAAGGGCATGAGAGAGGAATGGAGGGGAGCAAAATCCATCCTTACTCAATTTTAGTTCCCTTCAATATTGGGGGATTTGGAGGGAGGGAAGAGGTTTTAAAACATTCTGAATGCATATTGACTAAAATATCCTTGCGTATATATTTTTGAAATCTAAAATTCTATAGATGTAAAAATAATTTCATTTTAAAATCTTTTCCCTTTCTGAACCAAACATGAATATATTTCCCCTCCTCTCCTCTTAATCAAACACAATATTTAATTAAAATTATTTTCCCTTCATTTGAACCAAGCATAGCCTAGGGATACCAAAAATTTAGCACCTTCATGTTTATGATAATGGATGACTCTTAATCTGACAATGAGATCTATTGATGTATTAAATAATTCTTATGGTGATAATTTCTGGCAATACAAAATATATGTACCAAAAAAAGTGCATATATAGTGTCATTTTAATAAATCCACTGGTACTTAAGAGTGGTTGGTTACATTGTAGTGGAATTGGTTCGCATCTCTAGACAAATTTATCGATAAGGTCAAGAATTCCATCATGGAATTGTCACTTTAGGAAGACTTTACCTAATCACCACCCCGACTCGAGGCTATGTTTGATTCAAAGCTAGGGAGGGGAGAGGTTTTAATGAAGGGGAGGGAAAATAACACTATTCCTGTTTGGTTCATGTTCTGGAGTAACCCAAAACACAATCTTCTGAACCTTTAGTATGTGCGCCCAAGTTAACTCTCTAGATCTGGTGTTTGGATCTTCCTTCTAGTTGATCTGAATCACTCTTCCAGCTGGACCAAATGGGGTGGGGTGGGGGTACCCGCGAAGACACTTCGATGCCTAAGTCAGCAAAGGGAATTGCATGATATATCAGTGAGATAGATTGAGAACTTACTTGGCTTCTGGGGTCTTATGGCCCTTTATAGTGATACCATGAGTATGGGAGGCATGGGTGTCTGCCATCATGAGCATGGTCCCCTCTTACGGCATGATGCAGTGAGTACTGAGATCAGCAGGTTTTTGGGCGACAGAGATAGTAGGTGATTTAGGGACAACCCTTATCGGCTGCGCCACGAAGGTGTCAGGCTGCGATATCCCTATAGGGCATAGGCCTGTGCCACCCGCTACTATTGTCAACGTACTGATCTCGCCCTTGGCCGTCGCCTAAAGCTCAGAAAGGGTGAGAAGCCCAGTTACAAGTTTGTGCCTGGGCCTTATTAAGATTGAATCCTGGATCTGGCCTAGAATAGTTCACAAGGGGAGGAGAGATTTTAAAACTAATTTACTTTTATACCCTTATAATTTTGGATTTCGAAATACATAAGTAAATATGTTTTTGTTAATGCACTCATAATGTTTTAAACCTCCCTCAATTTCCTTCCAAATCCCCTAAGGCCCTAACATTGGAGGCGAACCAAAATTGGATGAGGAGAGATTTTGTTCCGTTTTCCTAAAAAAAATTGAACCAAACATAATGTTTATAAAAATTCCTTTCATCCCCTTCATTTTCGCTAGAGCAAACACTATGTTAGTCTCTAACTATCTCTATGGAAAATACTGTTAAAGACCAAAAAAAATTCACAAGTTGCAGAAGGTGAATAACTATTACATAGTATTTGGTTGGAGAGGAATAGAGGGGAGGAGAGAGATTTTTTTAAACATTTGTTTGGTTCATTTTTTAGGAGGGGAGAGGAGGCAAATGAAGGGGAACAAAATCTATCCTCATCCAATTTTGGCTCCCCTCCAAAAGTGGGGGGATTTGGAGGGGAGGGGAGGGGAGGAGTTTTAAAACATTTTGAATGGAATGACTTCAATAACTCTACTTATGTATTTTAACATCTAAAATTATAAGAGTATAAAAGTAAGTTAGTTTTAAAATCTCTCTCCCCTTGTGAACCAAATATAAATAATATTACTTTTCCTCTCCTCCATTAAAATCCTGCCTCTTCCCTTCTCTCAACCAAACACAATAGCTAATTAAAATCTTTCCCCCATTTTCTCCCACACCCTCTCCTCCCCCCCCCCCATTCGAATTACTTAACTGCTACACTAGAAACTCCGAAGCCACAACCCAAACCGATGAACGATGAATAGCACGAAAGAGGAAGCAGAGTATTGCTGCATTTCACACGAGTTCTTCCGAGTAGCCTCCGCCAACCCTAACAAAATCGCAGTGATTCACGCTTCCGGCGTGGCCCACCTTTCCAGATACCTGCGCCAAAATTCTCCCTCTCCCAACTTCAACGGAGACATTCCCACGCTCTTGGAAAAGCGCGTGGAATCGCTGTCTCCGCCACTGTACTATGGGGATTGTGCCTTCACTTACTCTTTTGTCTCGAAGGCCGTTAATTCCCTTACCTCTCGCCTCAGGTCTATCCTGCTTGGTGGGGATGACCCACACTTGATCGGAACCAAACCCCAAGGTTCGTTATTCACTTCATCATCGTGATTTCAGTTAGTTAGTTAGTTAGTTTTTCTTTTCTTTTTATTTTTAGATTGTTACTGAAAGGTATTAGTTGAAGTCTGGGGACGGAAATAATTGTGAAACTTGTAGGACATTCTACCACCACACTATTTTCAACATGCGACTCACTAAATCACATGGGTTTCCTCTCTAATTAGTGATGAACTCAACCTGAATATATCGAAGAGAGTGTCAGAAAGAGTGCGTTGCTGGCATTCCTCCGGCTGCATATATGTTAGTGACAACTGTGCGGAAGCTGTTTTATGCTTTGTTTGGTATTATGAAAGGAAAACAGGGAATACAATAGGAAAGAAGTGGAGGATTTATCACTATACTTGCTTGGTATCATCTAGTGGAAAAGAAGGGATGATTTTCTTTATTTAGGTGTTAAGTGTCCAAAGTCTCACATCGATTGAGTATATGAGTAAATAACCATTTATTATAACTTGAGCGATCCTCCCTCTATGAGCTAGCTTTTGGAGTGGAGTTAGACCCAATTATTCTGACAAGTTTCATGATTTTCGTTAAGGATAATGATGGAAATGCATGTAAATAAATGTGGGTCTCACAAGTCATATGTAATGCTTTCCTTTCCCTCCAATCCTCCGGATAAGAGAGGGATGTGAATTGAGAAGATTATGAAACGTTTATAAAAGCAAATAATCGATGATTGGAAGGTTACATGATAATCGCTCATTTTAATAACTAATATTAAGGAAATATGTTGTTCCATTTGCTCTAATGTCCACCCTCTAAAGTTTTAGCACACGCCTAACAAAGCCTGTATTTTGCTGCAGGTAATGATGGAGTCTACCCTGAAGAGGGAACTTTCCAGACATACAAATCCTCAGAAAATGCCATGCCTAATGCAGAGCCAATGTGTGACTCAAGTGAAGAGTATAGACCAAAGATAGTGGGAATATATATGCCGCCTTCTGTTGAATATATTGTTGCTGTACTTTCTGTGTTGAGGTGTGGGGAGGCCTTCTTGCCTCTGGATCCTTTTTGGCCAAACGAAAGGATATTGTCAGTTGTTTCTTCTTCAAAGGCTGATCTCGTTATAGGGTCACAGTCTTCATTTGGTAAAAGTAACTTGGACCAGCTTGATGAATCGCATTGGTTGGCGAAGTCAATTAGTTGTCCTGTTTTGAACTTCTCCATTGAAGAAAACTTTCAAGAATGTTGCTGTCCAACAGATTTGGCATGGCCTTGTGCCATTGAAAAGCAGAGATCATTCTGTTATCTGATGTACACTTCTGGATCAACTGGAAAGCCTAAAGGAGTGTGTGGCACTGAACAAGGTAAAAGTTGTTAGTGTAGTTTTGTGTGACTGTTATTGTACATGAAAGCAAGATTTCTTTACTCAAATATTACTTGGTTTTGCAATTGTAAGTTTACTTTCCTCTTTAATTTTTACGTGTTACACTTGAGAAGAAGCATATCTTATTTACACTTGAGAAGAAGCATATCTTATTTAGCAGCATTTTCTTCTAACTGAAATCCACATAAGGTGGTTTGGTTTGGTCATGTGAGAAGAAGACCAATAAAGGGTCCAGCAAGAAAAGTGGATCGAAAAGGAAGATCTAAGAAAATTTTAGGATAAATCATGAATAAGGACCTTGCTCTAAATGGTTGTATTGAAATTTTGGGTTTTGATAGAGTCCAATGGTGTCAATTGATCCATGTAGCTGATCCCACCTAGTGGGATAAGGCTTGGGGGTTGTTGTTATCGTAGCTGTTCTTTTCTTAATGGAAGCTTTTAATAGCTTGTCATCCCAAAACAAAGAAACTTCGCTTAAATCAACTGTTTTATTATTTAAAAAAATTTTCTGAACCATAATATTTTTTTTAATATGTCTATATGTTGGAATTAGTAGCAATTAGTATTGGGAGGTGTAGCAATTATATTCATATTCATGTACCTAGTTAGTCATGTATCTAGGAAATATCATACATGCACCTAGGAAGTAGCATTATTATTATTCTCCTTGTAAATGTAAAATTGTATTTATTCCTAGAAGTGTATATAAATAGAAGATCAGCTGAGTGCAAATCACTCAAGCATTTCACAAACACTTTTGTCTATATTCTCTCAAATCTTTCAATATGGTATCAAGAGCAGGTTCATTTCTCTTTTGAAGGTCTCTGGTTCTAGTCCAGCAGAACCCTTAAGCTTTGTCCTTTGGTCACCCGAACAACCACTGCCCAAGGTCCAAAAGTCACTTTCACCGGCCACCCACGGTCCACCATCGCCGGAAAGCATATCAGAAGTTGCCAACTGGCCAGATTTCGAAAAAATAGTCGACGGAAGACGTCTGACGCGCCTCCACGCGCTGGCAAGAGGAGGCGTGTGAAGCCCGGTCGCAGCGTTGCACTCGGCGCGTGTGAGTCATGCGCCACCTTCCAGCCACCGGAAAATCTTCACGACCGCCCAGAAACGCTCGCCGCAGCCTCCTCTGTCCGTCTAGTTGGTCAAAAGCCACTTTTGAGGTTGTTCATAAAGTGGGTCTCTTGCCTTTAGTCTCCTCCATTTTCTGGTCTCAGTTTCTGGTTTGTGCTTGTTAGTCTCTATACAATCTCAGGTGTTAAGCCGTTCTCCTCTGTCTGTTGAAAAAAATGGGTCGTTCCCAATGCACCTATTGCAAGAGAATGGGTCACACTCAGAATACCTGTTACTTTCTTCATGGTTTTCCTAGAAAAGCTGAAATGTTCAAGGGAAATATTTTTGAAGTTGAGTACCAAGAGTATCTTCAATTGAAAGCTGCCCATCAAATCTCACAGGTCTACTGCCATTGGTGTTAATGATTCCGCAGCCTTCATATCTCAATCCGGTAACAATCAAAATCTTTGGATAATTGATTCAGGTGTCTCTGATCATATTACTGGTAATCGTTCTTTATTCTCCTCCATATCTTCTCCTAAGTTTCCTCACTTCATAACTCTTGCGGATGGTTCTAAGGTCACCGCCAAAGGAATCGGTCATGTTTCAGTCACTCCTTCTATAACCTTAAAGTCTGTTTTGTTTATACCTGGTTGCCCTTTTAATTTGATCTCCCTTAGTCAACTTACTCGCTCTTTAAACTGCTCAGTAACCTTTGATATTGGTTCTTTTACTATACAGGAACATGCTACAGGTCGGATAATTGGCGTAGGACATGAATCACATGGTCTTTATTACCTCCAATTAGCTCCTTCTGTAAGTTGTATTGCAGTTGAGTATCCAAATCTTCTTCATGAACGATTGGGCCATCCAAGTTTCAAAACTGAAGCAAATGGTTCCGAATCTAGCAAAAATGTCATCATTGAACTGTGAGTCGTGTCAATTAGGCAAACATGTTCGCTCTTCCTTTCCCAGCAAAGTTGAAAGCCGAGTTGATTCTCCCTTTTCAGTTATTCATTCAGATATATGGGGACCAAGTCGTGTGTCTTCTAATGGCTTCCGATATTTCGTTACTTTTATTGATGAATTCTCTTAGAATTTGAGTTTGGATCTAACTCAACCCTAAAAGCTACCTCATGGGGTGAGGATTGCCCCCCACTTATAAACATTATTCAGGCCATATTACTATCCAATGTGGGATTCCAACACATCCCCCTCACGCTCAGGATTGGACATCTGGAGCGTGAAGTTTGCAGGACCGGACATCTACGGGTGGCCCAACGGATCTCGAATAGGCTCTGATATCATATTAGATTTTGGGCCTAACTGAACCCCAAAAGCTAGCTCAAGAGATGAGGATTGCCCAACCTTTATAAACTCTTATGAGGCTCTATCTCTAGTTAATGTGGGACTTGGGTTTTTCCTAATACACCCCCTCAAGCTAAAGCTTACTAAGCTTTAAGCTTGTTACACAAAAAAGATGAATCCCCCCTCAAATACAAAAATACTGATCTTTAAGAAAATAATGATTGGGAAGGCAACTCAGGGATGATGGAGAAGACGGAGATAGTTGCTGGCAAGCAATCAAGCAAAACAAAGTCCGAACTTCTCAAAAACACATTCGGAACCTTCAAACAACAATATTGGAGAACCAAAATATTTAAATTGAAACTAAGCTGGCATCTGCTTCCGGACAAAGACAAGGGCAGTGCATCTGGGAAATCAAAGCTGAGGCCAGAGCATCTGTGACAAACAGTCGAGGCCAGTGTATCAGGGAAGGGAAGAAGACGGGGCCAGTGCATCTGGGAAAGCAAAGCTGAGGCCAAAGCATCTGGGACAAACAGTCAAGGCCAGTGTATCAGGGAAGAAGACGGGGCCAGTGCATCTGGGAAAGCAAAGCTGAGGCCAGAGCATTTGGGACAAACAGTCAAGGCGAGTGTATCATGGATAGAGAGCTGAACAGTCCTGCACAAGGGGGATTTTCAAAACAGCGGGCCTTTGAGGAAAGTGATGATAAATCCAGAGAGAACAGAGAAGGGCGAGTTCTGTGCAGGAAACAGCAGCCAGGGAGGAGCCAGGATGCGCTACTAGAAACGACGCGTGTGTGGTTGTGCGTGGAGTGGGTTGCTGGCGAGTGAGGGTGCGTTGGAAGGCCAACGACGATGTGGTTTGGACAGCTGGATAGATCGGCGGTCAGCGACTCTGATGATGTGCCTGTTGGCCGGAAAAGGGTGACGGCCGGCGGCGGACGACGGCAGCGGCGGATGCCGGCCGTCAACCTCAGACAGCGGTTGACGGCGGCAGACTGGACAGAGATGAGACACCACGCGGATATGGATTAGGGTTGCCTCTTGTTAGGCTCTAGATACCATCTTAGAATTTGAGTTTGGGCCTAACTCAACCCTAAAAGCTAGCTCACAAAAGCTAGCTCATGGGGTGAGGATTGTTCCCCACTTATAAACACTATTCAGGCCATATCACTATCCAATGTGGGATTCCTACAAATTCTCTCGGTGCACTTGGGTTTTCTTAATGAAAGAACGATTTGAACTTTTGTCGATTGTCACCACTTTTGTGAATGAGGTTAAAACCCAATTTGGTGACAATCAAAATCCTTAGAAATGATAATGCAAAAGAGTACTTTTCTTCTGCTCTTTCTTCCTTCTTGTCATCACAAGGCATTCTCCATCAATCCAGTTGTCCTCATACCCCTCAACAGAATGGCATAGCTGAAGAAAAAAATAGACATCTTGTTGAAATTGCTCGAACTTTGTCACTTCACGTGAATGTACCTGTCCGATATTGGGGTGATGCAGTTTTGACAGTCGGTTTTTTAATTAATCGGATGCCTTCGTCCTCTCTTGATCATAAAATACCACATTCCATCTTGTTTCCTAAAGAACCATTGTTTCATGTTGCTCCACGGATATTTGGATGCATTTGTTTTGTTCATGACTTGTCTCTAGGTCTTGATAAGCTTTCTGTTCGAGCCATCATATGCGTTTTTTTGAGATACTCCAGGTTACAGGTGTTACTCCCCTGTGCAGAATCGGTATTATATGTCTGCTGATGTAATGTTCTTTGAAGAAAAGTTTTACTTTTCACCATCCATTGTTGAGTCTCATACTATTAAAGAAGTTTTTCCAATTCCTTATCTTGGTCCATCACCTTCTCCTTTGATGGGATCAGTTTCGACTACAGATATTCCTGACCATCCTCCACTTGAGCAATCTCAAAGATCACCCATCATATACTGGCATCGTCCTCGTGTTGCTAATACAGAATTGGAAGGCATTGAAAGACCAATTGAATCATGTCCTGCTCCAGCGGATGACCCTACCACGGACCTTCCCGATGAAAATCTTGATTTATCCATTGCTCTTCGAAAAGGTACCCGGGCAACCCGGAATCCTCATCCTATATATAACTTTTTAAGTTATCATCGTCTATCTCCCTCTTATTATTCTTTTGTGTCATCCTTATCTCCTGTTTCCATTCCTAAACATGTTCATGAGGCACTTGATCATCCAGGATGGTGACAAGCCATGATTGATGAAATGCAGGCTTTGGAGCATATAATGGCACCTGGGAGTTAGTTCCCCTTCCTCCGGGCAAGAAACCTGTTGGCTGTCGGTAGGTCCGTAGGTATATGCTATTAAAGTTGGGGCCAATGGACAGATTGATCGTCTCAAAGCCCGGTTAGTAGCCAAAGGTTATACTCAGATTTATGGTCTTGATTATGGCGATACATTCTGCCCTGTGGCTAAAATAAGTTCTGTTCGATTGTTTCTTGCCATGGCTGCCATCCGTCATTGGCCATTATACCAGTTGGATATTAAAAATGTCTTTCTTCATGGAGAATTAGAGGAGGAGATTTATATGGAGCAACTGCCTGTATTTGTTGCTCAGGGGGAGTCTGGTTTGGTTTGCAGGCTACGGCGATCTCTCTATGGCCTTAAACAATCTCCACGAACTTGGTTTGGAAAATTTAGTTCAATTGTTCAAGCTTTTGGAATGAAACGTAGTGAAGCAGACCATTCAGTCTTCTATTGTCACACCTCTCCAAATAAATGTGTTTACTTAGTGGTTTATGTAGATAATATAGTTATCACGGGAAGTGACCAGGGAAAAATTTCTCAGCTGAAGGAACATTTATTTCGCCATTTTCAGACCAAGGACTTGGGGAAGCTAAAATATTTTCTTGGAATTGAAGTTGCGCAGTAAAAGAATGAGATTATCATTTCACAAAGGAAGTATGCATTAGACATAATTAAAGAAACCGGTATGATGGACTGTAAACCAGTTGATAGACCTATGGATCCGAATCTAAAATTATTGCCTAGCCAGGGGGAGCCTTATTCTGATTCTGAGAGATATCGGAGATTGGTTGGAAAACTCATCTATCTCACTATTACAAGGCCGGATATCTCTTTTGCAGTTGGGGTAGTAAGTCAATTCATGCAATCTCCTCATAATGATCATTGGGATGTGGCGATTCGAATTCTTAGGTACATTAAAAAGGCCCTGGGACAAGGACTACTCTATGAAGACAAAGGAGATACTCAAATAATTGGTTTTTGTGATGCAGATTAGGCAGGTTCCCGATTGATAGGCATTCCACCTCAAGGTATTATGTTTCTATTGGTGGAAATCTTGTCTCTCGGAAGAGTAAGAAGCAAAATGTGGTCGCAAGGTTCAGTGCAGAGGCTGAATATAGAGCTATAGCTACAACCACTTGTGAACTCATTTGGATTAAACAACTTCTTCAGGAGTTGAAGTTTGGTGATACTCAACAAATGAAACTATGTTGTGATAATCAGGCGGCTCTGCATATAGCTTCCAATCCGGTATTCCATTAGAGAACAAAACATATTGAGATTGATTGTCATTTTATCCGTGAGAAAGTTCTTTATAAAGAAGTTATCACCGAATCTGTTACCTCTAATTTTCAGCTAGCAGACGTCTTCACAAAATCCCTAAGGGGACCGAGAATTCAATATATCTGTTCCAAGCTTGGAGCATTCGACTTATATGCTCCAGCTTGAGGGGGAGTGTTGGAATTAGTAGCAATTAGTAGTGGGAGGTGTAGCACTTACATTCATATTCATGTACCTAGTTAGTTATGTATCTAGGAAATATCATACATGCACCTAGGAAGTAGCATTATTATTATTCTCTTTGTAAATGTAAAATTGTATTTGTTCCTAGAAGTGTATATAAATAGAAGATCAGCTGAGTGCAAATCACTCAGGCATTTCACAGACACCTTTGTCTATATTCTCTCAAGTCTTTCAATACTATATATCATATTATGTCACAAATCATAATTTGTTTTACCTTCTTGCTAGGTCTTTCAAATCGGTTTTTGTGGATGCAAGGAATGTATCCACTGAACGGACAGGAAATATTGTTGTTGAAGTCATCAATTAGCTTTGTCGACCACCTGCAAGAATTTCTCAGTGCTATTTTGACCGCTTGTGTGTTAGTTATTCCTCCTTTCAGCGAGGTCAAAGAAAATATATATTCTATAATAGATTTTTTGAAGGTATGGTGGTTCCTGGTTGAGATTTTGTAATTTATGTGTTGTTAGTATTGATGTTTTTGGTACGATTATTGGAAATGCTGTTTTTTAATGTTTCTATGTGTATAGATATCACTTAAACATTGTTCATGAAGACTGTAATTCATATTTTGAATATCACTTATATTTGAGAAGCACTCTGTATGCTATTAGTCTCTGTCAGTTAGTAATGCAATTATACTCCTTTTAATTGCTTACCTTGCCTGTAATATTAAATTCTTCTGTAGGCATATTTTGTTAATAGGCTTACAGCTGTTCCATCCCTAATGAGGACAATTCTTCCTGGATTGCAAACTCATGCTGACATGCAGATTCAAAGTTCGCTGAAATTGCTTGTCCTAAGTGGTGAAACATTTCCTTTTACCTTGTGGGAGATGATTTCAACTATATTACCAAAGACATCAATCTTGAATTTATACGGAAGTACTGAGGTTAGCGCAAAAGACTATCTTTCTAGTCCGAGGTTTTGGCTTTGCAGAAAGTTTGTAATTTGTATTTGCTCAATTTTGTCATAGCATTGTTTCTTTTCCATGTGTGAGGGTAATTACAAAGTATTTCCTTGCCTCTGCCTTGTTTTCTCACTCTTAGATTTGGACCTAACTCAACCCCAAAAGCTAGCTCAAGAGGTGAGGATTGTCCAAGCTTTATAAGCTCTTATGAGGCTCTATCTCTAGTCAATGTGGGACTTGGATTTTTCCCAATACACCCCCTCACGTCCAGCACTATTGGGCTTGGTGCATGGATAATATGGTGGCTGACCCTTTAATGGATTTAGGATAGGCTTTGATACCAACTTAGATCTGGGTTTGGGCCTAACTCAACCTTTCTGTTCTTGCTTTATTACTGCAATCCGATGCCCATGTAGTCATGTTTTGAGATATTATAGACTAAGTGAATTAATTGGAAACCCAATTGGCACACTTGAAAGTTATTATTATCATCACTACTTGCACAGCTGCTCTGCTGCCGTAGTGACAAATGGTTAAATGATGTGGGATCATTTTTGTTGCATTTCTGTGCGGTGCACTGACTCTCTTCTTTGTTTCCCCTGCCTAATCACTACACTTCTTTTAGGTGGGAGTTAAAACTTTATTATTATACCAGTGGAAATGCAATATTTTGGGTGTGCTTTAGAAATTTTTGACCCTATTTGGTATTGCAATCCATATTTAACTTTTAGAAAGATTGGAGGTGAGTTTATTATAAGAAACTAGATTACATGCTTTATATAGGCTAGCTCCATAACCTCAAGGTCTGTCTAAGTTACTCAAAGTTTTATTAGGTCAGCAGGGCAAGGGGAAAACCATGAAGACTTGGAATTTCTAAGGAGAGAACAAAATAATGAGAATAAATTCAGCCACAACAGTGTAAAAATTCCGAGAGTAATGGGGGGGGGGGGGGGGTTAGTTAAGGTAGCGTAGGGTAGGGTAGGTTTGAATTACAAAAATGGTTAAGCACATGCTTTTGTCCTCTTGAATAATGCTTGTTGGACTTTGAGTTTCCTTTTATTTTTGTTTATTTTAATATTCACTAAAATATTACCAACGCAAATTATTGTTTATTTTGGGTGGGTGGGTTACAGAAGAGGGTTCATACTTGGTCTGGAGAGGGAAAGGATAGGCTCAAGTTGAAGCAAAGCAGTTTTGGTGGGACTTGATCCCGGGATCAAGTAGTCTCCAAAGGAATTTGGTGTCACATGAGCTAAGGGCAAATTATGGAATTTATTTACATTAGAATTTTTTATAAGGTTCTACATTGCACCTTGTCTTTTGTGTCATTATCATTGGCTGATGCATTTCTATTCTTTTTCTTTTCTTCTTTTATTACTGATGCAAATTATGTAATTTATTTTTATGAATTATTGTTATGGTGCTTGTCATATTTCACTTCCCCTAGTTCAATATCAGTGCTTGTTGTTACTGATGCAAATTATGTAATTTATTCTTCTTTTTTATATCATTATCATTGGCTAATTCCTTTCCTTTCCTTTTCCATTTTTTTAAACTAAGGTCTCTGGTGACTGTACATATTTTGATTGCAAGAGGATACCATTGATTTTGAAGGAAGATATGCTAACTAGTGTGCCAATAGGTTTACCCATCACTAACTGTGATGTGATGCTTCTTGGTGAAAATGGTGCATCAAATGAGGGAGAGCTATATGTTGGTGGTTCCTGCATTTCTAGGGGCTACTATTCTGAGTTTACTAATATAATTTATGACGGATTTGTAAAATTGCCTCAAAGTTATGGTTGTAGAGATTCTGTTGATGCTTGCCAAAACCAATTATACTTTAGAACTGGTGATTTAGCCAAACAGTTGCCAAGTGGTGACTTTATATTTTTGGGAAGAAAAGACCGCATTATAAAAGTCAATGGACAGCGTATTGCCCTGGAAGAAATTGAAAATTTGCTAAGGGAACATCCGTATATAAAAGATGCTGCTGTAATTTGTCGGAATAATCAAGCAGAGCCCGTGCTTCTGGAAGCCTTTATAATATTAAAAGACAATGAAAGATTGGGTGAATTATTGATACCTGCAATAAGAAATTGGATGTTTAACAAACTTCCATCGGGCGTGTTTCCTAACCGCTACATCTTTACAGAATCATTTCCTATGTCTTTTAGTGGTAAAGTTAATTACGAGTTGTTGGTTGGCTCAGCATTATTGACAAAGAATGTCAAGGATAAGGTTGGTAACATAGGCTGCATCAATCTTCTGCAAGTTATTAAAAAGGTATGGTTTTGTAATTTATATGACAATTTATCTTTTGTGTATCTGAACAGAAATCACAGTTCTCCTTTGGATTTGTTTTATTGAACTTTTTCCACTCTTTTTGTACACCTGTGACTAAGAGTTCTATGCTTTGGTTTTGTGGCCCTCCTCTTTCATCTGAAAAACTTTTCTCCATTGAATGCGCTACCGCAAGTGAAACGGAAAGACAGTTGATAGGGGAGAGTGGGTTTATGTTTATGTCTACCACAAGTGTTTGCCTCCTAATTTTTGTGATAATTATATGTTTAGTTTATTTGTTAGTTATCATACAAACCCTGCAGACCCATGAAGGGGGGGGGTATATTCAACCTGAAATTGCTAGTTTCCTGTTGCACTACATAAAAAAGAGAATGGTCGCATTATATTTAGAGTGAAGGTTGAAGCAGAACTTGCTAGCAGCTCTCCAGTCACAGTAGTTTAACTTTATTTGGAATGAGCTGACATTATGCTATTGTTAGAGACAAACCAGTTTTGGGCATTCACTTAACAATTTTACCTTTAGGGTTGACCAAATGGTTAGCTTGTTCAGATCTTTTCAAGCATGTTCATTTTGTTAAATACACATCTATGACTGCTTGTTTTTCCTTTGTGTATTGACATTCTTGTTTTGGTTGTTTCCCTATTCTCCTCCTAGTTGTACTTCACTCCTTTTCTCTCTAATAAAATTTCTTTTTTCCGTAAAATCTATGACTGCCTTGATTATCCCTTGCCTTTTTGTGATCCATGATGCATCACAAATAATGAATGAAATATATGAACCTATAATTTAAAGAGAGACATTTATTGCCTCTATATTCTTGTGCGTGTCTATGCATATGATTTGTTGACTCCTAGACTGTTTCTGTAAAAATGTTGTGTCCACTAAAGGTATGTTTCCTTCTGGAAATTCAGTCAATTGTTATTACTTATTGAAAAAAAAATGTCTTCTGCAGAAATGTTGATTTTATGATTGCTTTTACAGGCCTTTCTTGATGCCTTGATGGTTGAAAAGGTTTCCAGTGATGATGATTTCTTTATGATGGGCGGTAACTCTCTTTCTGCTGCACATGTTGCTCACAATTTGGGGATTGATATGAGATTTCTTTATTACTATCCAAGTCCTTTTAAGCTTTGTATGGCTCTTCTCCAGAAAAGAGGATCATGCTCTTTGCATGACAGGCTGGATAATTGTTTGGAATTAAATACAGATAGGCAAAATAACCATTTTTCTTCCGATCTTACTGGAAATTCTAGTCCTCTTGAGTCAAGGATGATTTCCAATGGTAATGATGATAAAACTGTTCCTTCTAAACGCTTGAAGAGGGGTTCTACAGGTTTTACATCAGAGGTTGATGAATATTTCCCATGGTATTCCTCTTCAATATTATTATCATCTTCATTTAGCCGATGCAACAAGGTGTTGTATAAAGAGCAGCCTGCAGTAATTGATACATACCGAACAACTGGGTCTGCAAATGTTCCAAGAGGTAGCAGAGGTCATATGAAAGATTTTTGGAAAGTTTACATGGAATCTTGTGTTGATGCTTCACCATTACTTGTATTTAAAGGCTCAGACATTTATTTGTTCGTTGGATCTCACTCACATAAATTTCTCTGCATAAATGCCATAAGGTACAAACAAATTATAGTTTGTATAAATGGTTTTAATCCATTGGTTAGTGTTTTTCCAGTCTTAAATATAAAATTAATCAACATTGTGTTTGAAATGAATGCATAATAACCTGCAAATCTTTTAGTACAGATTGATAATAATCTAGTTTTCACCATTAGTGCACATGGGGTACCCTTGGAAATCTTTTAGTACAGATTGATGTATGATGTGAATCACAAATAAACATTTGTACAGTCTGGATGACTTAGCTTTTGTTAAAAGCATTTATATAGAATTTGTTTACCTGAAAGAATGGAGAATCTAATTGGTAATATAAAACAAAATACTTAATCATGTTCTTGTGTTTTCAAGCTGTTAAATATCCTAAAAGATTGGAATATTAATTTCTTCTCTCTCAATTTGCACAATCTTGCAGAGTTATGCTTAAATTGGACAAGAATATATGTCCATTGTGCATCATTCCCATACCTAAAACTACATCAGTACTTGAATTGTACTTACATTTTATACTGCCATGTCCTTCAATTGTTGTAATGTTGATCTGCTTTTTAGCTGGTAAATAGGAACTTTGAGTTGTTTTACTTTAGTCACTAAATTTATCCTGTACATGTTCAATGGGGTTAACAATGTAAATTCCTTCAATCATAGCAGTGCCATTCATTATTGATGCTAGAAGTATTAAGAGAAGTTTTAAGGAATTTGGTTCTAGAAACTGCTACCTAATAATTGGTTTAGTGGTTCTGTGCAGTGGGAGATCAAACTAGAAGGGCGCATTGAATGTACGGCAGCAATTCTTTCTGATTTTACCCAGGTTGGTTTTCATCGGTTGATGCATTAAGTTACTCTTGTGCAATGAGATTTTAATAATCTATTCATTTGTTCTAACATATGGTATTTCTCTAGGTTGTTGTTGGATGTTACATGGGAAAAATATATTTTCTTGATTTTTCAAATGGTCACATCTGTTGGAGTTTCCAAACATCTGGTGAGGTATCTGGATTTAACGCCGTATCAAATTCCTGTTCTTGTTTGAGGTGTCCTAGTGTCTGCTTGAAAGTTTTTGGTTTTCTTTAGTCAAGATTTTTTTTTATTACAACAAGGGATGTACGCACGCATGGGGGCGTGTGGCTTGGACTTCCGGTGACGGCGCTTTCTGGTCTGTTCGGTTGGCAGTTTCTGGTTGGAGATTTGCCACCTGTTGGTCGGTTGGAGATGGTTGTGCTAGCTTTGATGACGGCTCGGGCACTGCTATTAGGGTTCAGGCCCAAAATGTTGATAAATTGTTTACTGAATTGCTTGAGGAAAATAGCCTTGGCATAGTCAATAATATATACAAGATTTACAATCACTAATATTGGGATATTGGGAAACTATGTAAATAAGGAAACTAAGTAATAGGGCAATAAAATCAGAGAATATACAGGTCCTAAATAGAAGATATTTTCCCTAAATAGGAGATATTTTCCAACAAGCCGAACACCACAACGATGCTATAAAAACTACTCCATCACAAATGAGCTCAAGAGACAACCAATGCTTTGTAAAGATGCTAGCATTCCGTTCCAACCAAATGGACCAAAGAACCGCAAAGCGAGCACAATGCCACAGCATTTTAGCATCTTTACTAGAGCCAAACCCCCTAAAGGTAATACTCAAGAACATCCTTAAATCTTGACCCAATGATCACTAAAGACACCAAACAAAACTTATTCCAGAGAATGGAAGCCACTGAGCAATGCAAAAACAAATGAGAACCAGTTACAGAACTAGATCTGCGCATAACACAGTAATCAAGGGACAAAGCAGTTAGAGGTCTTCGAATTTGAAGCAAATCATTCGTATTAATCCTGTTAAGCAGAACAGTCAAACAAAGGATTTGACCTTAAAAGGGAGCAATTGATTTTCAGATAGGCTTATCTAAAAGGAAAGAGACATTGGAAGATGAAGTGATAAACTGGAAATAGGATTTGCAAGAAAATAAACCCGAAGAGTCAAGAGACCAAATCCTCCTATCCGAATCAGAGGAGAGATGAACTGAATCTAGAAACAACAAAAGAGTCTGTAACTCAGATTTCCCTATCATGCAGATTCCTAAAGAAGTGAAAATTCCAGGAAATCATAGAAAGATAAGATGAATAGAAATGAATGATAGGAGCATTATGCAAAGATGAGAGATGAAAAACCCTAGGGAAAGCAATGGGCAGGGGAGGGGAGCATTACCCACTCAATGATCTTGGAGGATATCTTATATTCTTATTCTCCCCCTAGTTGTACCCTTCTCTCATTTCTGTCCTATTTACTTTTTTTTTTCCTGATAATTAAGAGTCACTGTCATTTACCTGACTTCCTTTGTGGTCAATTCCTAATTATGTTTTAAACTCATGAAGGTGAAATCACAACCAGTTGTAGATACATGCAGACAATTGATCTGGTAATTTTTTTTATGCTTCCCTTTCTATATGGTGCTGTGATCATGCATAATTATTTTTATAGAAGTTTTGCATGTCATTATTTTCATGGATGTGTTCTTTATTGTGCATATTTAATCTAAGTATTTAAGAGTTTGTGCTAAAGTATAGGTGAAATTATAAACTTTTCTTTATGACAAATAGCATCTAAAATCTCCATTCTACTTAAAACTCTCCTAGGTGGGATGAATGTGTAAGATTGTTCCTTTAGAGGACTGCTGTTTTGTAAAGGTCAATCTTTGAAACAACTATTTTTGTCATTTGGTATAGTTGAGGAGTGGAATAGAAGAAAAGAAAATTCATGAATGACTATAGGTTGACATATTATTTTTTACTTTGACTATGGTCAGTTTTATATGACATAATAGCTAAAATAGTGAAGGTTACAGGCACACTAGAATTTCCAAATTTGATCCTTGTGGATTGCCAGCAATACCTCCAAACCTTTTCTCTAATGTCTTAGTTAAGACATAAGGCATGCTAATGTGATGAGATGAACTGGTGTTGGCATTATAGGAATGTATTTGGATGACTTTTCCTGCCATACATGTCAAGATACAAATAAGTGTATTTATCTTCCTTTTCAATTGCCTATCCATTGCCACCACATCTAAACTGCTTTTCTTTTAAAAAAATTTCAGTCTGCAGATCAGCAGTCAAATGTACCTTTTTTTCTCGATTAAGAGTTTGTTTGTTTAGAGTTTTTTCTTTCTTTCAAAATAAACATTTTTTTCTCGAAAAAAAACCACTTATTGCATTTTAAAAAGTTTGTTTGGTTAGTTTTCTTAAAAAAATCATTTATTGAAAAAACAGTTTTAGGAGAAGCTTCTGGGAAACATGTTTTTTTCCAAAGAGGAGAGAATCACTTTATAAATTTTTTAACAAAATTATCCCTTCGAATTTTACAAAATGATCACTAATAGCATCACATTTTTTTATTTATTAAATTAAATTATTTGAATTTAATATTATGGATATAGTATTTGTAAATTATATTATTAACATGTTTAAAAAAGCACTTTTTTTATCAAACATGTTTATTGGAAAATGGTTTTTATGTCCTTTATTGTAATTTCATAAGAAAAATAATTTTTCCAATATTACACCCAAACATCTTAAAATCACTTTTCAAAGTAAAATCACTTTTCAAACTTATAGCCAAACTCAAAATAGCTTCTGATTTTGCATAAATCACTTTTGCCAAAAACATTTTTGGAGAATCGTTTTTTTAAGCTTAAAAAAACGGGTCCTACATAAATAACATGCTTCATAAATTAATTGATTGAGCATTTTCTATTCCAAGAAAAAAAAACAGTATTTTTCTCACATCCCCTTTGTTACAAAATAAGTTGCCAATTTTGGAATCCTCTAAGGGTGGTCAGTACACTGATTGGGAAAGGATTCTCAAGAAACTTATCGTGGAAGTTAAAGATTTTGAAGTTAGACAGAGTATATGGAATGTAAGTTTAGTAGGAAGCGCACTAATTCTAGCTTAGAGGTGAAAATTGGAAATCATACCATATCACAAGTCACATGGTTTAAGTACCTTTGGTCCATCATATAAAATGACGGGGAAATAGAAGGAGACGTAAACCACAGGATTCAAGTGGGGTGGATGAAATGAAGGATTGCTTCGGGTGTTATTTATGATAGAAAAATACCATCAAGCTTAACGGAAAATGTAACCGCACAACTATAAAACATGCGATGCTAAATGGGACTAAATGTTGAACGGTAAAAAGTCAACAAGAGAATAAGCTCAATGTAGCAAAGATGAAAATGTTGCATCGGATGAGTGGACACAATAGACAAGATAGGATTAACAGTAAATGCATTAGAAAGAAAGTTGAGGTATCCCCTATTGTAGAAAAGATGGTAGAATCTTGCCTTCGGTGGTTTGGGCATGTGTGGAGAAGACCTGTAGAAGCCCAAATAAGGAGAGTAGATCGGATGAAGAGTAGAGTAGCCCAATAGTTTGAGGTAGAGGGAGACTAAGAAAAACTATAGACAAAACCATTAAGAAGGATTTAGATTTAAATGGTTTGTCTATAGACATGATTTATGATAGGACATTATGACGTCGTTTGATCCATGTAGCCAATCCCACCCGGTGGGAAAAGGCTTGGTTGTTGTTGTTTAAGACTCTTAGTATAAGATTCTCAAAAATTGAGTTCCCGTATTCCTATGGGATGTGCTGCCCTTTGGTACAATTCAAACACTGTTGTGGTGGTCTAGTAGTTGGTTTTCTAAGCAACATGTCTCGGGTTCAAACCCAACAGTTGCAAAGTTTGGGGAGCCTTGGCGCAACTGTTGAAGTTGTTTTCATGTGACAAGAAGGTCGCAAGTTCGAGTTGTGGAATCAGCCTGTTGCAGCCTGTTGCAAATGCAAGGTAAGGCTGCCTACCTCGACCCTGCGCATAGCAGGGGCTTTATAGCACCAGGTTGCCCTTTATGTGTTGCCCTTTGGTGCTCTGTGCATGGCTGTTCGAAAGATTTGCCTTTTCTGTCATGTAGACAAACTGTGTTTTGCCGCATTTATTATTTTTTCATGATACTTGTTTCTTTAATTTTCTGTCTAGGAAGATATCTTATCCTGCTGTTCCCCGTAGTACTTTTCTTCTTTCCTCTCTAATTAAATTTCTCTTCAAAACAAATCATTAAAATTATTAGTCCTTGTGCATTAGACCATGTACACGCTTAAAATCATCGAAAGAAACTAAACACCATTTTGTTGAAAAACTGTAATTATTGGACTAGGAGAAGCAAGGGTGGAAATCATGCAAGATGCATGTTCAAAGTGTTCAATACTATGTTAAATAGTACATGGTCTAATGTCTCTTACTGTCACAAGTCCCTGATATACGTTAAAAAGGTCTGTTAAATGTACCTTAACTGGAAACTGTAAGTTTGTGTCATGGGTTTAATATTTATACAGGTGTGGCTCATATGATCATAACTTATATGCTCTTGATTACAAAAATCACTGCTGTGTCTATAAGCTACCCTGTGGAGGCAGTATATATGGGTCACCTGCAATTGATGAGGTGAATTTTCTCATCTGGGTGACGTAATACATTTATACTGGTTAGTGAAAAGATTGCAGAGTTCTTATTTTCTGATACTAATTTTTCATGTAGGTAGGCAGCTTGCTTTATGTGGCCTCTACTGGTGGTCGTATAACAGCCATATTAATATCGGTATAAATGAATTAAGTAATCTTTTAATATTCATCCAAAAATGTTCATTTATTTTAGGGGGCGCAATTCTGTTCTGATATAGAGTGCTTGTTTCCTGATACCCAAATTCCAGGCTTTGGATTTAGTTTTTGTTAAAATCTTCCATGAGAAATTTCAGCTTCTTCAAAAATGTTGATTTCTTGGTAACTTCATTAACTATGATATTTGATGTTTATCTTGCAAACTGACAATTAAAGACCCCATAGAGGAAAGAACCCAAGAAAAAAAGGAAGAGAAGCAAGGAGCTTTTCACAACCAGTGTTAAGTTGGGAGAATAGAGGGAGCATAACAAGTAAATGTTACAGAAATCTCTTAGCTAGCCTTTTTACAGGATGACTAATGAGTTAAGCAGTTACACTAATTGTTGACCTTTGGACTGACATGCATATAAACAGCTTAATGAATTAGGAATTAAGATTTCGATGCTGGCCTGGTGTTCACAACTTTAATTGTTATTTATAGCAAATCTGGTATAAATAAACACGTTTGGTTTTGTGTAACTTTTACACCGAACAGCTTTTTAGCTAAATACTCTAAAGATGGGGTAGGAATGGAAACAAAAAATTATAAAAAGGAAAAAAAAAAAAGAAGTGATTGAAGTTGCTTAGCATTGACCCAAGATGTTAATCTTTTGATTGAACATTAGATGCAATAATCTGTTACTATAGCAGCGTTAGAAGTTGCGACTTGGTCAAGTCACTTGAGCTATTCGTATAAGTCTGACTGAAATATGCCTTTACTAAATCCAGGCTTCTCCGTTTAATGTATTGTGGCTACATGAGTTAGAAGTCCCTGTGTTTGGTTCTCTGGCTGTCACTCAAAATGGAACTGGTATGTATTGTTCACTCTGCCTTTTGATTATGTTGTCTGTCTAATTATTTATGTCTAGTATAATTTTTTTATCCTTATACCAGTGTACTTTTCCTTCCTGTTCGGTGCAGTAATATGTTGCTTGGTAGATGGCTGTGTTCTTGCATTGGATTCAAATGGATCCATAGTTTGGAAGGTATGAATCTCATTATGGTTGTAATCCTAAATTACTTTACCAGATGGAAGTGATTTAGCTTTCATTATTGGTGAATTTTGCTCAGAAAACTACGGATGGTCCAATATTTGCTGGGCCATGCATACCTTCTGCTCTTCCTCATGAGGTACATTATTCTCTTCATGGATTTTGCAAAGCTAATTCTTAATATATTATTATATACTTTTTTAATGAAATCATCCCTTCTCTCTTCATGTCCTTTTTGAAGATGAATAAAAGATTGTGAAAAATGATGACTAATAAGTAGGTATTTGCATCCAAAGTAGGTATTTGCTTAGGGAAAAGTGCTTAGGGATTAATCAAGTAGTTACCTGTCGCGCATCCAAAGTAGGTATTTGCATCTTCACGAAGTCACGGTATTAGTTGTTAATGAGGGGTTAATCGTTTCCTATTATATGTTGGTCAACCCTTTAATTGTATATATTTAGTTTCCCTAATTTAGGCTAGCATATCAGGCAACACAATATTTGTAATTATTAGTTGTAAATGCCTATAATGGCTCCTGTACTATTTATAGTAGAAATACAATGAAGAAGATCATCAAGCCAGAAATTATTGACATGGTATCAGCTTGGTCGATCAAACCTGTGCAATCTTAGTTGCAACCCTAGTTTTCTCGCCGTCGTTTGGTTCTCCCTGTCCTGCGAGATCGTGCTTCTGTCGTTTGGTTCTCCAGTTCGTCTTCTCCGTGCGCGAGTTCTGCTCCTGCTCGCTAGTTCCGTACGCGAGTCCTGTTCGCGTTCTTGCTTGGCGTTCGTTCGCATGCTTCTGATCGCACGCCCTGCTGTGCTTTCCGATCGCAACTCCAGCTCCTGCTTGCGAGTTCTGTTCACCCTCCTGCTTGTTCTCATTTCGCAAGATCTGCGTCATTCCTGGTGCTGTCACGCACAGTGTTCACACGTTCTGTTTGGTTGCTTCAGTTTCTGGTGCTGTGATTTTGTGGTTCGCTCTTTGTTGTGATTTTGCTGTTTGCTCTTTGCTTCATTTTTTTTTGCTACATCAACATTACTTAATGGCCTCCGAAAAGGACAGAGATAATTTTTGTGTCCGTTTCACCGGTAAGAACTATGCTGCCTGGGAATTTCAATTCAAGATGTACGTTAAAGGGAAAGGATTATGGGATCACCTGGATGAGCTCTCCACGGCACCGACAGATAAAGCTGCTCTAGATGCGTGGGAAGTAAAAGACGCTCAAATTATTTCTTGGATTCTCAGCTCTATTGATCCCCAGATGATCAATAATTTGCGCTCTTTTACAACTGCTAAAGAAATGTGGTCTTATTTGAAGCGTATTTATAACCAGGACAATACGGCCAAACGCTTCCAGTTGGAGCTCGAGATAGCCAATTACAAACAAGGTAATTCGTCCATTCAAGAATATTATTCTGGTTTTTTGACTTTGTGGACCAAACACTCTGCTATTATATATGCTGCTGTTCCCAAAACTTCACTCTCGGCTGTTCGAGATGTCTACGACATCAGTAAGCGGGATCAATTTCTCATGAAACTTCGCCTGGAATTTGAGACTGTGAGAGGTGCTTTGCTGAATAGGAATCCTGTTCCTTCTTTGGATATCTGTGTTGGCGAACTTCTCAGGGAGGAGCAACGTCTCCTCACCCAAGGAACCATGTCTCATGATGCTATCCTTTCTGAACCTGTGATGGTTGCATATGCTGCTCAGAGTAGAGGCAAAGGCCGTGATATGCGACAGGTCCAATGCTTCTCTTGTAAACAATTTGGGCATGTTGCTCGTAGTTGCACTAAGAAATTTTGCAATTACTGCAAGCAGCAGGGTCATATCATCTCTGACTGTCCCACGCGTCCTCCACGACCACCACAGCGTCCGGTGCAGGCATTCCATGCCACTACCAGCTCCGCAGCTGGTCCTTCCACCACTGGTGCATCTGATGGTGGTGCTCTCCAGCCTGAAATGATTCAACAAATGGTACTTTCTGCCCTTTCAGCCTTGGGCATTCAGGGTAAGTCTTCTAATATTTCTCGTCCATGGTTTCTTGATTCTGGTGCATCGAATCACATGACGGGTTCCTCTGCATACTTGCACAATTTACATTCTTATCATGGTAATCAGAAAATTCAAATGGCTGATGGTAATTCTCTATCTATCACTAATGTTGGTGACATAAACTCTGATTTTCGGAATGTGCTAGTATCGCCTGGACTTGCCTCTAATCTATTATCTGTTGGTCAATTGGTGGACAACAATTGTAATGTTAATTTTTCTCGGGCTGGTTGTCTTGTGCAGGAGCAGGTGTCGGGGAAGGTGATCGCGAAGGGGCCTAAAGTGGGACGCTTGTTTCCACTCCAGTTTATTTCCAGTCATTTATCTCTTGCTTGTAATGATGTTTTGACTTCCTATGACGATTGGCACAGAAAATTGGGCCTTCCAAACTCTGCTGTTTTGTCTCATTTATTTAAAACTGGTTTATTGGGTAATAAACATGTTGTTTCTACTTCCTGTGTTTCATGTTCTGTTTGCAAATTGGCCAAAAGTAAAACACTTCCTTTTCCATCTAGTGCTCATCGTGCTTCCACTTGTTTTGAAATGATTCATAGTGATGTCTGGGGTATGTCTCCTGTAGCTTCTCCTGCTCACTATAAATATTTTGTCACGTTTATCGATGATTACAGTCGTTTTACTTGGATATATTTTCTTCGATATAAGGCTGAAGTCTTTTCAATGTTTAAGAAATTTTTGGCATATGTTGAAAATCAATTCCAAGCCCGCGTTAAAATCTTTCGCTCTGATTCTGGTGGTGAGTACATGTCCCATGAGTTTCAGGGGTACTGGCAGCAAAAAGGCATTGTCGCTCAACGTTCCTGTCCACATACACCCCAACAAAATGGGATTGCAGAGCGAAAGAATCGTCACTTGCTTGATGTGACGCGCTCATTGCTTCTTCAAGCATCTGTTCCATCTAGATTCTGGGTTGAAGCTTTGTCCACGGCTGTCTTCTTGATCAATCGTCTTCCATCTATGGTTCTTGATCTTGACTCCCCTTTCTTTCGTCTTTTTAAGACTCATCCAGATTATCTTGATTTACATACCTTTGGGTGTGTATGTTTTGTTCACTTACCTCAGATTGAACGCCATAAGCTTGGAGCACAATCTGTTCAATGTGCATTTATGGGTTATAGTAATGTGCAAAAAGGTTTTTTGTGTTATGATACTACTAACCATCGCTTTCGTACTTCCAGGAACGTGACATTCTTTGATAATCAGTTTGTGTTTCCTTGTCTTTCTTTTGATTCTAATGATGTTGCTTCTCTTCCCAACTTTTCTATTGTGTCTTCATCTATAGAACGTTTTAAACCAGGTCACATATATGTCAGACGACCTAGACAGCAGGCTCCCACACCCCTTCCCGATGCTGATCCGCCACCTGACCCTGTGCCAGTGGTACCACGGCGCTCTGGCAGAGTGTCCCGACCACCTGATAGATATTCACCGGAAAGGTATGCTTCCTCACATACTTCCCTCACTGCTACTCTCTCTGGTATATCTATTCCTACATGTTACTCACAGGCAGTTCAGGATGTGTGTTGGATGAAAGCAATGCAAGATGAACTTCAGGCTCTTCAAGACAATTTTACGTGGGATATTGTCCCTTGCCCATCTAATATCAAACCCATAGGCTGCAAATGGGTGTACTCGGTGAAACTGCATTCTGATGGTTCCCTAGACCGTTACAAGGCTCGCCTGGTTGCCTTAGGGAATAAGCAAGAATATGGGATTGATTATGATGAAACGTTTGCACCTGTGGCAAAGATGACAACTGTCAGAACAGTGCTCTCTATTGCTGCTTCTAATGGCTGGTCCCTCCATCAAATGGATGTAAAGAATGCATTTCTTCATGGTGATCTGACAGAAGACATTTATATGACTCCTCCTCCAGGTCTATTTTCATCATCTAAAGGTGTGTGCAAGCTCAAACGCTCATTATATGGATTGAAGCAGGCTCCCAGAGCATGGTATGAAAAATTTCGTTCTACCCTTCTTGGGTTTTCCTTTACTCAAAGTCAATCTGACTCATCTCTGTTCATTCATCGCACGCCGACTGGCATTGTTCTTCTACTTCTCTATGTTGATGATATGGTCATTACGGGTTCTGATCGAGCATCCATCCAACAACTGAAACAACAGTTACAGGCCTCCTTTCATATGAAAGATCTTGGTAATCTGCACTATTTCCTTGGTCTTGAGGTTCATTCTACCTCCGAGGGCTTATTTCTACATCAGTACAAGTACACCGAGGATTTAATTGCTCTGGCCGGACTACATTCATCTAACCCGGTAGATACTCCTCTCGAGGTTAATGTTAAATATCGCCGTGATGAAGGAGATCTTTTGCCTGACCCATTGTTGTATCGTCAGCTAGTGGGTAGTCTTAATTACCTCACTATTACACGCCCTGACATCTCATTTGCAGTTCAGCAAGTAAGTCAATTCATGCACTCGCCTCGTCATCTTCATTTAGCTGCTGTTCGTCGCATAATTCGTTACTTAAAAGGCATTTCTCAACGAGGTCTCTTCTTTCCCTCTGGGACGACTCCTAAACTGATTGCTTACAGTGATGCTGATTGGGCAGGGTGCCCTGATACTCGTCGTTCTGTCACAGGTTGGTGCATGTTTCTTGGTTCTGCATTGATTTCTTGGAAGAGTAAGAAGCAAGCACGAGTCTCTAAGTCCTTCACTGAATCTGAGTACCGAGCCATGTCTACTGCTTGCTCTGAAATAATTTGGCTTAGGGGTCTTTTGGCTGAGCTTGGATTTCCTCAGACAGAGACAACACCTCTCTATGCTGACAACACAAGTGCCATTCAGATTTGTGCCAATCCAGTTTTTCATGAGCGCTCAAAGCATATTGAAGTGGATTGTCATTCTATTAGGGAGGCCTATGATAATCATGTTATTTCACTTCCTAACGTCAACACTCAATTGCAGGTTGCGGATATTCTTACTAAGGCTGTTCCTCGCCCGCGGCATCAGTTTCTTGTTAGCAAATTGATGCTCCTTGACCAGCCGCATCAATTTGAGGGGGGATGTTAATGAGGGGTTAATCGTTTCCTATTATATGTTGGTCAACCCTTTAATTGTATATATTTAGTTTCCCTAATTTAGGCTAGCATATCAGGCAACACAATATTTGTAATTATTAGTTGTAAATGCCTATAATGGCTCCTGTACTATTTATAGTAGAAATACAATGAAGAAGATCATCAAGCCAGAAATTATTGACATTAGTATAACTAGTTATTGGGCCAGCTTTTGCATTATAATCACTCTAAATACTTGGTGAAAGTTTTACTCATATCAATAATTGAGCTTTTGTATTATAATCACTCTAAATACTTTGTGAAAGTTCTATTCGTATCAGTAATTGTTTTGTTTATTCCCTTAGGTGATTGTATGCTCCAGAAATGGAAGCGTGTACTCGTTCAAACTGGTGAGAACTGGCAGATAAACTTTTTTTTTCCCTCTCCTTATATCATTTATTTGGTGGATTTTTACTTTTGCTGTTTTGGATTAATATTCACCGACTCTTCTTTTTTGTAATGTTTATATTCCTTATCTGAGATCAAAGTTAATTGCTGGATCTATGTCTCAGTTCGTAGGCTACAGTATTCAAAATGATTCGTTTGTGTGTTGATATTTGTTTTGTTACATATGTCGGGTTAACTCCAGGATAAGGGGGATCTACTATGGGAATACAATATTGGAGATCCAATTACTGCATCTGCTTATGTTGATGAGCACTTGCAGTTTAAGTCTGATGCCTCCCATTCTTCAGACAGGTTAACCTAATTGGTTATCTTTAATTAAAGGTGCAAATGCATCTTATCAGCTATCAATTTTGAACATATTTTTTTTCTTGTTCAGATTAATTTGCGTTTGTTCCAGTTCTGGAGGCATTCACCTTCTTCGAGTGAACTCGAATAACTGTGAAGATGTGAATCAACAAACAACTGATGTGCAGGAATTTGCACGGCTAACCTTGCCGGCAGATATATTCTCATCGCCTTTAATGATTGGTGGCCGGATTTTCATTGGTTGTCGGGATGATTACTTGCACTGTGTTGCCCTTGAAATTCCAAAGCAGCATGAAAGTTAAAGCTGTTGTATGTAGTTGAAATTTTGTTGAACTCTACTAGGTGGATTGATTCTGTATTTAGAGTCTGAAAACTATGAAATTACAAGGCTTACACAGGTTGTAACTCAAGATAGATGTGCTCCTACTAGCTTTAATAGCTGAAGTCATTTAAAAAAAGAAAGAAAGAAAAAGGCATAAGACGTTGATTATTTAGAGTTTCTGAACTTGCAAGTGACGACTTATAAAAGCATTCACCATTAGATCTGATTAACGAATAAGAGTTTGCCACATCTTTAGGTTTTGTAGCCAAGATAAGAACGTCTTGAACGTTTCCATTTTGGTTTAGAAAACAAAATTTAACGTACGCTTTTTTAACCATCAAATTGTTAATTGTTATGTAAGGACAGTTTAAAGTTTTTTTACACAGATAATCAATCATAAATTGTCATATAAGTTAAAAAGTTTGACCATTATCCTAACTGCATTAAAAGTCATTCATGTCATGATTTTTGATTGGTTATCTGTGTAAAAAATTTTTCATTGACAATGCATAACAAATGAACTCGTTGTTAATATACTTAAAGACATAATCTTCCAATAAAAAAAATGTAATTACTCGATTGGTTTTTGAATTTTTGAAGAAAATTAAAATAAGTCTATCAACTTTAAAAGTTTGTAAATGAATTTATAAACTTGTAAAAATTTGTAACTAATTCTCTTTATACAAATCTCGGTTGAGGTTCCATTAAGATTTCCGAAAAAGGTGTAATAACTTATTGGAGTTTCATAAAAAATATAAGAATTTATTTGAATTTTTTTATAAAATTTAGAATCTCATAAATGTAGAGTGGATGGATCACTTAGGGAATCCTAATAAAAACTTAAAAGGAACATTAACGAAAATGTGTATTAGAGATTCAATTATAATTTTCTTTGAAAACAATCTTCTCTTCTCATTTCACTCATAAAAGAACAAAATAAATATTATTAAATTAAATAAATAACTACATACCATTTTTTGCATATATAGTATAAAAATGTTTTTTTTATATATTCTAAATGAAATAAATTATTTTAAAATCATTTTTTCATATATACATTCAAATATAAAATTAATTTTATTATAATTGATTATACATACCTCCATTATTTAAATACTCAATTTTGAGGGCTAGTTCAAAAGTAAGCATCCTTTTTAAAATATATAATAAAAACATCCATTGTTTTCAATTAAAAAAAGAACTTGTTGGTTGTTTCAGTTAGTTAATTTGTCTTCTTGGGCTGAAACTGAGTTAAAGGCAAAACCAAAGGCATTACTTTTTGCACCCCCACGTTTGCATCACACAGTCCCCATTTTATATTTTGAGTAAAGTTTGTTCCTTCACAAAAAAAAATACACGGTGATCATTTGATTTGTGAGGAATGAAAAATATCAATTTGATCCTTGAAAATATAAAATATGGATTAAAATAATTCTTAATAGGGACTAAAATATCCCTAAAAATTATCTTAAAAAAGACTAACTTAATCCATATTTTATATTCTAAAATACCAAATTGATATTTTCTGACCGATCAAATTGTCACCGTGTATTAATCTTATATTTTTTTTTTCCTTAGATACCCCCTTCCCTATTTTCTCAAGAGAGCGGGGAAAGAGCAAGACAGACACGATAAGAGAAATAAGGAAGCAATGTAGAGAGAATACACACAGTGAGAGATCAAACAGAGCACAGAGACATCAAAACTTTCACAACAACACACTCTCAAACCACCTCCCTTCCTCCGCTGCTGGGAAGCGGCGCCCCAAAGATCACCGCAGGTGCGACCACCGCCGTGTTGGTATCTCCCAGTCCTGCACCCTTCACTGATACGTTGTTGTTATTGTTAGGGATTTCAATCCCAATTGTTTAATATTTTTTTTCGGAACACAACAAGAGAAGAGTTTTCCGGAAATGGTTGAGAAAATTAGAAAATGGGAAGAAAATAATTTTTTTTAACAAAAAGGGGGGGTGTGAAAAGCAAAAAGGAGGGTGCAAAAAGTAATAATGCCCCAAATCCAAATGGTGGGTTTGGGTGGGTCATGAAGCCCAACCTGAGCCCGCTCCTGTTTCGTTTCTTACATTCTGTTTGTTTTGGCTCACGGTTCAACACAACTCAATGCAGGAAAGTGCTACTGTCCTGTTTCGATGTCAGGTTGAGTGCTGAGGTTGTCGTGGCAATCTCATCATCAGAGTCAGAGAGAGAAGAAGCTATCACCAGGTTCATGTCGCTTCCTTTTCTTTTTAATTTGGGTTTTGGGTCTGTTACGGTGAGTCACACATTGTGGGGTTTTTTTGTACGACCCATCAATTATTTTTCAAAAAAAATCGAATCTTTGGTCGGGTTTCCTAGTGTTATACCCATAGAAATTATGGGTAGAAATGTTGTGCGCTTCCTGGACATATCTTTGAATATGTTCTTTTAATTTAAGATTCAGTTCAAAATTCCTCTCTCTATCTTCCTGGGTAATCACCATTCATTGTTGTCCCTGGTAATATATGGATACTTGGAGATATTAGGGAATAGTACTACAGGTATATGGTTATGGTTAATTAGACATGTACACTTTATGCATTTGATGCATGTATGTTTGCAGTTTTGTTTCAATAACTATGGAAATTATCTTTTTGCATTGATATGGTACAAGCACTCGGTTAATTATATACTGTCCTCTAAAAGGGTTTTAACAATTTGAAGGTTTTTTTAATGAGTAAGCTGAAAGTTCATGTCCTGTTTAAATAATGGATATTTAATACCATTGTTGAAATCTCTGGTTGATGATGGCCTACTCAGAACCTGTAAGTGGAGAAGTAGAGACTATGTCAGTGGATGCTGAACCAAGGAAGCCTCGGATTCTACTTGCTGCTAGTGGCAGTGTTGCTGCTATCAAATTTGCAAATCTTTGTCATTGTTTCTCTGAATGGGCAGAAGTAAGAGCAGTTGCCACAAGTGCATCTTTGCATTTTATTGACAGAACATCAATTCCAAAGGATGTAACTTTGTATACCGACGAGGATGAATGGTCTAGTTGGGAAAAACTAGGCGATAGCGTGCTTCACATTGAGCTTCGCAGATGGGCTGATATCATGGTCATTGCTCCATTATCAGCAAACACTCTTGGCAAGGTAATGAAATTGATAGATGTTGGCAGATAGTGTTTTGGCTTATATTTCACTGCACATTAAATTAAACAAGCTGGCTTGTCTTGGACATAGCTGTTTATACAGTTTGGGTAAGTTTGCATAATGATATTTGTGTTTCTATGCATCATATGATGTCAGTTTTTGTGTGTCAATCTTATATAGGGTTACCAGCATGTCACTTTCTTCCCTTTCTTAACTTAAATTTATGCTGTTGTAGATTGCTGGAGGGTTATGTGACAATCTACTTACATGTATTGTGCGAGCATGGGACTACAGCAAGCCATTTTTTGTTGCACCAGCCATGAACACTTTTATGTGGAACAATCCTTTCACAGAACGGCATCTAATCTCCATTGATGAGCTTGGCATTTCTCTTATACCACCTGTTACAAAGAGGTTAGCTTGTGGGGATTATGGCAATGGTGCAATGGCTGAACCTTCTACCATTTACTCAACTGTAAGGCTCTTTTATGAGTCAAAGGCTCAGCAAAGTAATGGTGATGTTTAGCAATGTTGACAATTGTACAAGTATGAATGTCTTACTAGGACCTATCTTCGCTTACTTGTGTTTCTCTTACTTCCAATTTGATCATAGGTGGTGTGTATTATTTTTAGAGGGAATGTGATGCAGTCTCCTTTATGTTTTCTAGAGTGATGCTTGTATACCTCTTTAGTCACAGTTCTAGTTGTGTATGCTCTTATGTACACTCTGAATATGTGTTAATGTAGACTAAGCAAACACGAGATGCTTTCCCCTTTTTGTAGAATATGACTTCAAAATACTTGAACAAATTTTCAGTTGTCTTTTCAATATAAATGGAGGTGTTAGGTCAATGTTTTGTATCACAATTTTTCAGTGTCTTTGAATATAGTTTCTTCTGTTCCCACTCTATCTTTTCATCTAATTCCTAAATTTTTAACAATTATGCATTAGACAAAACTGGAGCTTTTATGCCAGTAATTACTGGATGGCAGATGATCAGAGGAAGGCAGTTAGGATGTGTGTTTACCAGTTTTATCAATCAAATATGTAGAATACTGAATGAAAGCTGGATAAACTTTCATCTAATATTAAATACTTCATGCTCTGACCATGAGTAAGCAATGATAAAATGATGCTGATGATACCTTGCATGGCACATGCATTTTAATTTTCTCTACCAATGCAGAGCAGTATAATCTTTGCGTTTATCATTTTATCATATCCTAATCAATAATGCCAATCATTAAGAATAGTAGACTGCGATGAACTCGGTATTTTTTTTTCTCTTTCATGTGTTGAGCTTATTGCTATTAAAATCACAAAGGTATTTGAAAATCTCTTTTTTTCTCACTTTATTTCGTTTCAAATTATTAAGCTAAGAAATTAACGAGGCCAAACACAATTGTAGATAGTTGGCTTCCTTAAGCATGTTGATTGGGGTAAAATTCTTGACCTAATGTTTGGAAAATATTTTGTTGGGAGAGATACTCACTTCGAAAAGGATTAGTCTCCGACTCTCAATTGGGGGACTTGATGCGCATGTGAACATTCTAGTTTTAAAATAATGAGAAATTTAGATTTGTCTTAAAATACTATTATCCAACTTCTGTTGTTGTACATATAACATTATTCTACTCTATATAATATTATTTTACTTTACTAACTTTTATTTCTTCTTTTTAATCTTGTTATCAAGTTCTTAATTTTGTTATTATTATTATTATCTTTCATTAATTTACAAATTTTAATTTTGTTATTATTATCTCAATTTTTAATTATTTTTTATTTATAATTTTTTTCATATAAGCACGTGTCATATTTTTCTATGGGTTAAAACGACAACGTTTTCAAAATATCATTTTCTTTCTCTATTTTTGATGTTCTGAAACTCTTCCCAATTTCAGTTGAATACCACCATATCTTACTTTAATCTTTTTATTTTTATATAACATTATTCTACTTTGTTAATTTTTATTTCTTCTTTTTAATTTTCTTATTGAATTTAAGTTCTTATTTTTCTATGGGTTAAAACGACAAAGTTTTCAAAATATCATTTTCTTTCTCTATTTTTGATGTTCTGAAACTCTTCCCAATTTCAGTTGAATACCACCATATCTTACTTTAATCTTTTTTTTTTATATAACATTATTCTACTTTATTAATTTTTATTTCTTCTTCTTAATTTTCTTATTGAATTTAAGTTCTTAATTTGGTTATAGCATTATCTTTCCTTTTATTTTTTTGATTTAAAGCATTATCTTTCCTTAATCTATCGATCTTCAATTTGGTTTCATTATCATAATTTTTCAATTATTTTTTTTTTGTAATTTTTTTTTTGGTAGTGATATATTTCACTTTTCTAATTTTTACTATTATACTTGAGTTTGTTGTGCAGAATGATTTTTTTTATATATAAAAGAAATATAGAAGAAGTACAATATTCAAGATTAAAGATTCAAGATTGACGCTCTATGATCAAAAGATTCAAGATATTCGGCAAATAGTACAATATCAAACATCCCCAAATCAACTTCGCTCCAATCAATTTACAAATTTTTTATTTTGTTATCATATATATATATATATATATATATATATATATATATATATATATATATATATATATATATCAAAATTTCACGCGTTGTCATGTGTGCCACTTCCTTTTTTATTTTCAATTTTTGATACCCTACTCTTTATAATATAGATTGATAGATAAAATAAGTTGACAGATAGCATTTACTTAGGAAATCTATACTTATCTGAAATAAATCTAAATTAAGGTTATCAAATTTTGAGTTTCTCTTTTGTAATTAAGATTAGGATTCTATAAGTTTCCAACCCAAATTTGACCACTCTTCGAAGCTATAGTGCTCTATATAAAGGGGCATATGTTCTAAACAAGTTAAATCTCACAAAGCCTAAATTAGTATACCTTGCTCCTTCCTAATACTTGTGACAGTGATATTCAAGCACTCACTCATCCATGGAGTCTCGTATTTACGCTCATATCATCCCTACTGAAGATCCCATACCCACCCAATATTCCATCCCACAACCACAAGAAAGTCCTTTAGGTCCATGTTTCCGTATTAATTTATACTTGACACATGTAGTAGCACACCCCACAAACTCTGAAATACCCTCTACAACAATCATATTCAACGATACCTTCTTTGTTCCATGTTACATCTTATGTGATTGTGATCCATTTGAAGTCTTTAACCCTGATAGTATTACCATGACGTATTTGCATGACACCTTTTTCTCGGTACCTATTTCTTCTGAGTCGTTGGACACAATTCTACCTTTGATAGGTGAACATGCTAGGCTGATGGTAGAGCTCGAGCACAACTATGAAGGTGACATGTTGGAGATGGATGTGATGGTTCGCCTTAACACACGACCTATTGAAGATCAAGAAGATGAAGAAGATATTGACAATAAAAATCATGCATCTGTGGCAGCCATTTTGAATTCGTTGGAGAAAGTTGATGACAATGATGCTTCTTGTTGTTGGGGTGAAGAATGTGTAATTTGTTTGGAGGAGTTTTGCTATGGATCAGAGTCAAAGATTGCTCGCACTCAGTGCTTGCATGTCTTCCATGAAGATTGTATCGTCAAGTGGCTACAGAATTGTAACACCCCTCAATCCTATTCTTGCCCATTGTGTCGCTGCCAAATTCCATTGGTAGAAGAATATCAAGAAAATATTTCATAATCTTTTGTAATATCTTGATATATCTTAGGAAATCTTTTAGAAGTCAGTTCTTATTTATTTTTTCATAATTTGTTTTATTGTTTAATTAGATTATAAGTGTACTATCAATATAAATAGGACTTGATTTTGTCTGCTGTAACACACATTTCACTTCATCACACCCTTCAACCTCAATCTTTGTTATTAGATCTTCATTATTTTTATTATTGTTGTTTCATGGATTACCATGGATACGTATTTTTCGGGAGTAGATCATTTAACTGATATGAATTTTTAGGTATAGCTCAAGTGAGTATTCCATTTATATTTCATATATTATCTTTAGTTAAGGGCAAAAATATATGATGCATTTTTTTATTTGTTTTTTATACTCCTTCGTTATTTTGATGGTGTTTTGAATTTTTTATTCTATCATTTCACTTTTTTGATATATGAACATATAAGATGTTTCAAAATAATATAAAATATTTTTGTTCAGCCATATATAACACAAGAAACTAATGTTTAATTAGTGTGCACATCGGGGAACTAAAAAAAATTTGTAATTGGTCGGTCCCCGAACTTTTAAATGTTTTGTAATTAGATTTATATACTTTAAACATTTGTAATCAAGTCTCTGAACTTATAAATAAATAATTTGAAATTTGTAACTAAGTCTCTGAGATAAAAGACATTTTAAAAACATTTACTATTATGAGTGATTTAGTGATTGTATTAACCTTTAAGATAGATAAGAATTCTGGAAGGAGATTTATAAGATGTTCTAATTATAAAATTGTTCTTTTATCCCAGAGACTTAACTAATTATAAATTATTTATAAGTTTAGGGACCGATTACAAAGTATAAAGACTTAAGGTACGTTTGGGTATATAGCTTATTTAAGCATTTATGTAATAAGCTCTTTTTGAAATAAGTTAAAAACAACTTATTTGCATAAGCTTCTCTGATAAGCTTATGAAAATAAGCTAAAAACAGCTTATGAAAATATCATAAACTATTTTCATAAACTATTTATATAAATTTAATTCCATAAATTATTCTCCTAAACTCTCCATAAGCTCTTTGAAAAGCACCCTATAATTCATTGAGAAGTCAGCGGATCCAAAGTTTGTTCTTCTTCTCTGCAATTGCAACTGGGTGAAAGGACGGACTCAGTTAAGTGGTAGAGCGAAACGTGAGTCAGAGTGGGATATTGTACTTCGTTTTGGTTGCATATTTCGCATAAAGAAGTACCACATCGGTTGTTGACTCGAGCGTTTCAGGGAATATATAGCACAGGTCAGCTTTAGGGTTTGTCCCTTCGGGGACATCCGATAAAATTGGAACGATACAGAGAAGATTAGCATGGCCCCTGCGCAAGGATGACACGCACAAATCGAGAAATGGTCCAATTTTTTTCACATTTTCTGCAACTGCTTCCGAATTTTCTTCCTCCATGCTTTGTTCATTTTTTTTTTTTGGATTACCTGGTTTATACTTATTACATAGCATGGTCTTTGTTTCTTTTTCCTCACATTTTCTATACCTTCTCCGTCTATGCTTTCGTCCTTCATTGAAGAACCGAGGTCTCACCTTTTTATTCTTTTTTGTTAATATTTTGTTGGCTTTCATGGTTTATACATAGGACTGCTTTGATGAGTATTTAATATGTTAAATCTAAGGATATGTTTGGGAGTTAAATCAAATGGTTTAGAATGGAAAGATGTGGAAAGGTAAAATTGTATCATGGAGAGAGATCTTACTCTACTGTTTGGAAGTCACAAAAATATGGAGTGAAGCTGATTAGAAAGGGTATGAAATAGTTTACAACTCCACTCCATCTCAAACACCCCAAATTGGAGGGTATGAAAATTTGATGGTTTGAGTGGTATGGAGTGATTTGGATTCCCATCCTTAACCAATTCACTCCATTATTTTAAAAACTTCCAAACAATGATTAAGGTGTTTTTACCACTTCACTCCATTACTAAACATTCCACTTCATTTATCCAAGCATAGCCTAACTAAAAGGAAGTAAGATTTTGAAAACCTTTTCATATAGCTGAAATTTAGGAACGAGAATCCTCTTGAAGATGGAAATAATTACATTTGAAAGTCTATTTCAGTAGTAAAAAAGTATTATGCAAGAGTTCAAGCTTCTTAGTTGTTTTTATTTTAAATCTTTGTTTAGTTAGATTTTCTCAGCATAGGCAGTTGAGGCATGTCCATACTAAGCGTTTTCACTTTGAAAACATAATTATTCACTTATGTGTTTCTTGGCATTGAAGTGCATTTGCAAAGCTAAGCATAGTATCATCCGTGATATGTGCTTATCAGGATTAGGGGTTGGCATTACTAGTTAAAACTTTGATCACAAAATCTGACATTTATGTGAAAAATATTTTTATGCTACTATCCATTGTGGACTATTTTACCTTGCTAGATGATGATATTCATATATAAAATCTCATCTCCCGAGTGTTGCTTACACTAAGGTAAGATTCCATTTCCATTCATGCAAAAGCTTGCAAGGTTTTGGTTTTTGAATTTTTCCCACTAACCAATGAATATGGTTAAACATAGATTACTTGCCAGAATCTGAAGAGTGGGAAGATCTAATAGAAATATACAGATGTTACTTAGCTACAGTGACCTTTCTCATTCTTCCAATTCATGGACAATGTATCCTATTTCTTCTACGAGTTATGGTTTTATTTTGTTCTGTTTGGTAGTCTGAATTAAAATAGGATAGAGATATATTACTGAGCTCCCTAGTTTAGTTTTCATCTTGATTGCAGGCTGGTGTTTAACAAAATACCTGAACTGTTTTTTTTGGAGGGGGGGTTGAACCATTGTACTCATGCTTTTGAATAATGACAGCAACACATGAAACAAAAAAAAAATCATGTGGATATGCTCATAGTCCGTTTGAACAGATCTTAATAGTGCTTTGAGACTCTTTTCAGTCTTGATCATGGTTTGGCTTGAATTACAACATGATATGAGATATCGGCAATGATTCCTTTTTGCTATATCTTCTAAAAGGATTGGTGGTTAGTTGTGAGTTGAATGTTGCTGACATGCATTTCAACGTATGTGTGAGGACCTATAGTGAAATATGCTTTATGTATGCTTGATGATGTTGTCTACAATGAGAGTAGTCATGGACTTCATGGTGCATATGTTAATTTGGCCTGCATTGCTAACCTGATTTGGCATGCAGGTTTAATTACTTTCTGTTGAATGAGTCAGACCCCTGTGTTGATGCTGGTTGGATATTTATGTGCTTAGCTTTATGGTTTTGTTAAGGCTAAATCTGCAGGACATATGCTGTGCTTGAGGTGAGGGTCTTTCATAATAGGCAAGAGTTCTATTTAAGAGGCTAGGGAAATCAAAATTGTGCTGTTTTTTTTTCTTCTGATCTTATACTTTAGGTCAAGAGTTTCTCTTTTGCTGTTCTTAATGTAGATTTGCTTAGTATTTGAAGTGCAGAAGGTCCTTTGTCTAGGGGTGCTTCTTTGTGCATTCCGTCACTTATGTGTGCTTTCTTCTTTGTTGTCAGTACTGAATTGTAGAATCAATAAGTGGATATTCAGGATTTGAGAGGTAAGCTTAGATTTTGGTCCTGTACTTTTGGCCATAGAGGATCTATGTGTGGGTGTTAATGGAATGAACCTTGAATCACTACTAAAACGTTCAACAGGCGCCATGAAGTTTTTTTACTTCTGGTGCAAGAATGTTTTATTTGATATTAAGGTGAATGGGAAGGTAATATCTTTCCCTCGTTTTTTATAAGAATAGCTTAGAGCAGTGAACCTATAATTATAAGTTGTACAACATGCTTTTGCTACATCCAATCAAATATTCAAATTATTCCATTTCGCATATATCTTTATCGCTTTATTTATCTTTACTTTTATGCAAACTTAGTTCAATTAACTCAACTTTCTATACTAGATGCTTTTTGAGTAGTCTAGGATTCTAGGTATCCACGACTAAGAAACAGAGTCCTTTTCTTAGCTCAATCGACTGATTTAGGGAATCATTGGAGTCGAGCTAGGTTATCAATCGGCTAAGCACTAAAATAGCTGATCAATCAGCTATTATTAAATTTGCACCACAACACAAACCAACAACTAGGAAACTTGGAGCAACCATTGACCTCTCTTTCTCTTATCTGTCAGCACTGATTAGTAATGTTTCAAAATAGTAATATAGGTGAGATCTGCAATTGCTCATCTACAACTATAAATGCCTCGTTAGCTCACCACACTGAACACCTCATATCTCCTCATTTTTGTTCAGTACTGTACTTATCATGTCCATCAGTACTTGCTCTCGCAGTTCCTCTTGCTTTTGTGCCTGTTAAAGCATAAAAAGAGGGGTATTAAGATGTAGAATTTTCTTCCTATTGGAGTCAGTCTGCTATGAAAAACATCAGGCTAGCTAAGCTAAGTGCTAGAAAAATGAAGATACCCGAAGAATTTTAACAATTAGTCAGAGTAAATACTCAATTTGGTTCCTGAAATTGTAGGGTCGTATCAATTTAGTCCCCCCATATTATCAATATTCCAAAATGATCCCTAGAATTGCAGAAAGTTAATCAGATTCGTCCCTCCGTTGATATTTGCATGGACTATAATGACGTTAAGTTGGTAATGTTAGAGATGCATTTGAAACTAAGTGAATAATTTTCAACATGCATTTGCTACATTTTGGAATTTCAATGATTATTTTGGAATATTGATAATGTGGGTGACTAAGCTGATATAACCCTACAATTTCAGGGACCAAGTTAGGTATTTACTCCAATTAGTCATGACATGAAAAAGGGCTTCCAAAGTAATTTACTTATTGGTTCAATATTTAGAAATGAGTTGAATTCCATGTGATCTTTTGTTCATTTATTTTCTCAAATATATGACATGCAAAGTAAATATCTAATGAAAATAAAGAAAATTGACTGAAGAATATCCTTTCTTGCTAAAATATCCAAGCTTGTCTTTAAGAAGGAAATTTGGCAGTTTATATGAAATAGAAAAAGAATGACAACAATTGGATCGATACAACTGAGGATCAAAGAATAGAGTCTATCATTTGTCTAAGAGATTAAGAGATTAAGTAGCTTGATTAACTTGATGCCTAAAGTGTTCAAATTAAATGGTGCAAGACCATACTATACCTGGATAGTTTTGCCCACATCTAGTATTAAATGCATTGTACGGTCCCGGAGTGAATATATATCTAAAGCAATCAAAATGCTTATATGAATTGCAGAAGTACATACAAGTGAGCTTCACCCTATGCTAAAAGAAATGACTCAATGAATAGGACTTAAGTAAGATGAGATCTTTGTTCCCTAAATGCTTTGTTAAACAATTTAACATAGATTATGCCACCTCCAAGTACATTTGAAATATTGCAGACAAAGAACAATTCACACCCTTTCTGAATGCCCAGAATCATGCAAAGCCTAGAACACCTGTATTAACACAAAAACTATAATTCACCTTATTAGAGAGCAATAAAAATGAAGTTGCTAGTTAATCAGTCAACATAGTAAATCTAACCGCAGAGAGCACGACATATGAACATATTTAAAATGTAAAAAACCTAACAGGGTTTGTATCATAAGTGGATTTGTCACTAGTTTGAGAGTTCCTGAGATCCCTATAATAATTTACCAGACACTGTCAGTGGTGTGAAATAAACCAGTATGGTTGATGGAGGGATCCAAACTCCAAAGGTTCTTTTATTAGATGAAAACATTTCCAAATAATAACTAAACATGTAAAGAAAAGTATCAAATCAATGCTGTGATGAACGCAATTCCAATTAGATGAAGCAAACTGCAAAAGGAAATCAATGGATTAAAAAGATATAGATGTGCATGACAACAAGATTGACATTATGAATTTGAAGATTTCCATTTAGATCCATACCTCAGTGATAAGGAACCTTAGATTTTTCAACCACTTCTTTGTGTACTTAAACTGTGAGGTTATTGTTCTCTAAGTTTCTGCCAAAATAGGTATACTATAACATTCTTTTCTATTTTCTGATCCAAAGGATCACATACTTGTTCCAGTAATAAATAACGTACAAGTTGTTCGAGTGTTGTAACTGAGACTGGATAGAAGGTTGGAACAGTGAACAGATTTTAGTCCATAAAGTATAATGTAGTTGGTTTTTCTAGGCAAAAACGGTTGGTTTCAATTTTCCAAGTATTTTTTGCACATTGTTTTTTCTCGGCAACCAATCAGAATGTATTATTTGAAGTGAATTAGTGTGTGATTTAATTTGGTCTGCTTTTGCCCTGTTTATTTAGGTGGCCTATATAATTAGGATTTAATTGATATACACTCTCAGTGTAAAGATTTTTTACATTGTCAACCAATCAGAAATTGCCAAATAAGTTAAAGTGTTTGACTCTTATCCTAATTGCCTTAAAAGTAATTCATATCATGATTTCTTATTAGTTGACAGTGTAAAAAGCTTTACACTGACAGTGTATAACAATTAAACTTATATAATTATGGGTCTTCACAGATTTTGAATTTTGAATACTAAAATTCATAGAGAATATAGTTGGTGGTGCCTTTTTGAGGAATAGAAGGTTGGAGAGTTTCTTGAATACAATTTCTAGTTAACTTCAAGAAAAATATGAAAGGGAAGCATAAAAAGGAGAAGAACTAGGGTTCAAGGGTGGTACTCGTTACGGTTCAATGGTGGTACTTGATAGGGTTCAATAATAGTTTTCAATTTTTCCAGATGGTGGATGAAAGTGGGTAAGTTCTAAAAGGGGATTTAAAATTTTAATTTTGCAAATAAATTCTTTTAAGTTTAAATTTTGGAAGTCCCTTGGGTTTAAAATTAAAAAGGAAAAATTAAAAGGGCCTTTTAATAAAAAAAAAATATATGTCCACCTAAGCTCTAACTTGTAAAATTTTAATTGAGATGGCGGATATTAATTGGGTCGCATAAGAGGCGGGTTTTCAAAATCCTATGAATTTCTACCATAAAAATCACCTATGAATAAAATATTTAGGGCTCTTATTGCAATTACTATATTTTATTAATTTTGAATTGTGACTTGGTGATGATTATATAATATATAGTATTTTTTACAAATAATTTAAATTTTTATTTAATATATCTTATTTTTTATTTTATTTTATTTTTGACTAAAAAAGATATTCATTCATTTAAATTGATAAAATACATCGAAAACAACACAAATTCAATATCGCTAAACATCAAAAAGGATGAATCTGCGAACAAACTCACAGAACACAGGCTAGTAGTATAAAACGACAAAATGCCTACAAATGTGACAAAATCAAAGTGATCAGAATATCCATGCCTCCGGATCTGTAACGTTGATGTCCAAATCTTGAATGAATCTGTAATGGATCGAAGTTGATCTGCTAATCTGAACCAAACGAACATTGTAACAAAACGGGTAATTCCAGGCAACGAACAACGCCGCACCAAGACAACGAACAAAATAACGCCGCACTCAGATGACCAAATCACGGATAAACACAAAAGAAAAATCAGATATATGTGAAAAAATCACTTATTTAAATAAAAGAAGAGAAAAACAATGTAGCGGGAGATTTCAGGCCAAAAAATGCCCCCAAAACTACTCCCCTCAGATGGATGAGGAAAAAGGAAGACAGAAGTAGAGGAAAGTTACGAGAGAGAGACAACTCTAGCTTTTTTATTTAATATGTCTTATTGGATGCATGTATCTTGAAATTTTCAAAAAATATGTTATGCACATATTACGTCTTATGAGATCTGATACTCCTATTTTAACTCTAATTGCGATAGTCGTCAAATTGTTTTTTCTTTACTGAATAGTGGTCAAATTGTTAGTCTTAGCAACAATTGTAAGGATACTTTCAGCAAAGATTATAAGAAAGAAAAACTCATGTAACAAGTTATCCAAAAAAAAAAACAAAAACTCATGTAACAATTAATATAGGCCTAATATGTTAAAATGTTTAAAGATATTTAGGTCCCTTTGCATGAGTTTTATTTGAGTTCTGTTTAGATGAGTTTATTAAAGAAGCTTAAACAACTTTTGCATTTAATTGATATATATTGTCGGTGTAAAAAAATTTTTATTGTCAATCAATCATAAATTATCGTATCATTGAAAATATTAAACTCTTATCATAACTACCTTAAAAGTCGTTTGTACCATGATTTGTATTTGGTTGATAGTGTAATTTTTTTTTTTTACATTGATGGTACATATAAATTAAACTCAAAACTTATGGTTGTTTGTGTTTATTTTCACACTAATATTTGGAATAACACTATGACTCTGTTTGGCAAATCCAATAAACTAGCTTATAACTTATTTGACTAGTCTATAAGCTTGTTTGACTGAAAAAAAGGTGTTTGGTAAACAAGCTTATCTCATTAGCTTATAGTTTTTTTTTTTTTATTTAGCTTATGGACTTTTCTCTTATTTTTATCCTCATTCATTTAATGAAATTCCCACTTTACTATGTTTGTCATAAATATGTCCTTTTATGTGATTTTGTATTTATAAACTAGTTCAACAACTAATTTTACCAAATACTTCATCTTCAATTAGTTAGCTTTTCAGCTATCAGCTAATAATTAGCTTATCAGTTATAAGCTAGCTTATCAGCCTAAGCTAATTTATCGATCATTTTTGCCAGATAGAACCTATAAAGAATCGTTGAAGTACAAGCACCTTTACTAGATGAGAAGCACTATAAGGTCTAGATAATAATGTGACTGAAATTACTAAAAAAATTAACTTTAGAGAGTAAAGTAAGTAATATCAACCGTGGATGAGAAAATTATGAATTGATATTACGTGCACATGCATAACAAATCATGGATGTGGTGAAATATAAACCTTAATTTTTCATAAACGATTGAGATTACTTACTTTACTATCTTCTTATCCTAAAGAAGCCAAATCATTTTATTTGGGCTAAATATTTTTTCCCAAGAGTAAGGATATTAATAATCAAGCATTGGAGGATTAGTAAAGTTATGGATTAGATTTCGTGTATTTAAAAAACCCTGAATTCACATATTTACGCATGGATTAATCATTGAAAGTGTTTGAAGAAATCTAAAGTTCATCCAATGATAAGTGAATGTGGGATTTTTTAAATGCATGAAATTCATTTCCAAAAATTACAAGCCAAGATTAAAAGAATTCAAGAAATAGCTCTCAAGTCTAGAAAAAACACATACTATCCCTATTGGTGATACCTGATGGCACAGCAAATAATCAGTGATATTCATATGGCAATAGGCATTTGGAAAGTAACACATCTTGTTTATAATGTTGTGAAAATTTGCAAGCAAGGCATATAGGCTATACTTCAACTTTGCCTCAATTTGAAATCACCATAATAAAATTTTAATTTTGAATTAGAGACCCGTAAATTTTTAAAAATTTAAAATATATTCTTTTTATCCACAATTAGCAAAAATCATTTATTATTTGAGTTACACATGCTCACTAGTACATTAAAAAATAAAAATAAGTTAAAAAATTAAATATTATGAAATGGTTATCATTATCCAATTACTTGAACAGTAAAGCGAAAAAAGACATTAAAAAAAGATTTAATAATTCTGTTAGTCCTTAAACTATTTGGGAATTTTTAGGTAGGTCCCTGAACTAAAAAAAATTCTAATTGAGTTCTAAATATATATAAAATTTTTAATTGGGTCCCTGGGGTAGCAAATCTGTTACCAAACCGTGAAATTGAACAAAAAATCTGTGAGTCCCTCCAACCTGGACACTTATATCAACAATTTGTGCATAAATATTGATAATTTGAGATATCTAATCAAGTAATCAATCCGAAATTTTGATACATACACACAAATATGATTTCGAATACACCAGCAATTTTTGATTGATTACTTGATTAACTTCTAATAATTATGCACAAATTTCTGATATGGGTGTCCAACTTGGAGGGACACACGAATATTTTGTTTAATTTCACGGTTTAATAATAGATTTGCTATGCCAGGACCCAATTGACAATTTTAGATATGTTGAAGGACCAATTCAAAAAAATTAGTTAAAAACCTACTTCAAAATTTCAAAATAGTTCGGGAAGTGAATAATCAAGCCTTAAAAGAAAAGTACGCCCCCTTTTCCTGACTTGTGAATAAAAATGATTGCAATAAATTATTTAAAAATGCAAAGTCAGTTGCCAAAGCAAAAAGAAAAATAAAATTTAATTTCTGAATTTATTCATAAGTTAGCCGATAAAATCTTTTTACATATGCATTTAATCATAAATTGTCATATTAATAAAAAAAATTAACTCATATTCTAACTATCTTAAAAGTCATCCTTATCATAATTGATGATTATTTTTTGTTATGTTTAAAAAAAATTATATTATCAATACATAATAATTACTTTCATAAATTAGTTCTTAAATTTATAAAACTCATATCAATATCAATTTAGTTCGTCTTAAAACTAAAATGAAATACAAATACAAAGAGTTTCATACATTCAACCCAAATCTATATACATAAATAATTTTATAAAATAAGTGCATACAAAATAATTCCACAAATGAAATTTCTAATTATCCAAGGGATGTGACTTAATTGATTGTACAGACTGAACTTATGGGAGAAGACCGCAGTTCGAATCCCGCTAAACACACATTCTTGGGAAGGGACGAAAAAACTTAACTGTAACTGAGTATCCGAGCGAAGATTAGTCTCATAACAGATTTAAAGGATCTAAGCTTGTAAATATACTTTATAGACCCACTAGCATACCAAAAATCCTAATTAGGGTTGTAACACCCCGATTTTTCGTGTTTTCTAAGGATGATAAACTCAATTAATGAGTTTATATTTTTATCTGTGTTTTAGAAAATGATTTTGGGAAAACTAAAATCATAGTCTTGTTTCATAAAATCGTAGGAGCCTTCGGTTAAGTTTTGGGCCGAAAACTCAAACAAAAACCGATCTACGTTTTTCAGATGATAGTGTTTTCTACTATCACGACCTAATCTGGACTAACGAACGAAACCATTAGTCTTAGAATTTGATCCTCTATCTTTTTCCTAAAATGTGTCCTGACGTCCAATATATAAATAATATTTTATATTCGGGCCGATAATCTATCGAGAAGACGATTCGAGCTGTCTTAGGGTTTTTCGAGACTCACGATCAGATGTTTTTCATACCAACTTTGTGTCAAGTTATTTGAGGAAGTCATACCAGTGTCGGGATGATTCCAAATATCGGGATGTGAATTGACCAAATTGCCCTTGGTTAATTTTATTACCAATTTACCTTTCCTATTATTATACTAATAAAACCCCTAAATATCAAATACTTCCAACCTTATCTCCCCATATCCTTCGGAAGCCCCCTCCCCCAAATCACCTCATCTTCTTCTTTTCTCATTTCTTTTCTTTCCTTTCATCCAAAATCTCCATTTTTGAAGGTAGAAAGCTTGGATTTTTGTGAAGCAACCTTCATCAAACTTGGAGTGGATCATCAAAGGAGGTAGTAGTTCAACTCTATCTCTCTCAATCTCTCCTTTCTCTCCTCATATTTTCATGATCAAGGATGTTAGGTTTTTGACTCTAAATCTTTGAAAATCCATGAAAAATTGTAGGAAAATCGTATCTGTACCAAACCAATTTCTATGGCCTAGGTTCATGACATACTTGTATAATCCAGGAGCTTAGAGCCAAGAAATCTCCCTAGCTATATTTTCTAGGTGGAGGCCGAAACCCCCTATGTGTGTAGGGTAGGGTTTTGGTTGGTTTTTGATGATCTGATCCGATATCTAGGGCTGTCACACTTAGTTAGGGTGTTATCCAGAAAATGAGAAATTTTGGAGCTCCCTAGCTATTTTTAGTGTAATAGGGCAGAACCCTAGGGATGGTGCATTAGGAGAAATCTTTGTTTTGTAAGTTAATGCCGATATGTTTTACGTGTATGTAGTGATCGGCAGCGTGTTGGGACAGTGAACAAGTTGATCGGGTGTTCAAAGTTGAGCTGGAAGCTACAAGAGGTAAGGGGATAAACCTGAGGAATTCCATTTCCGACAGCTATGTGCTGCATCGGTGTCTGTACTGTATTTTAATAGTTTATATCTGATGTTAGTTGATTTCTTGATTGACTGCTGTTGATTGGAATATGCATTGATGTACTGATGTATTGATGTAACTGCTGATATAGTTGAATGCATGTTATACTTGCTGAATGGTTATATGGATGTATCGTGTGCCCTGCTGTGGGATTTAGGCATTAGAGGACCTAATTTTGATTAGGATCCGACATCATGTAACTTAAAAGCTTTAAAAGTCTGAAATGTGTTTTAATAATAAGAAGTGAAGTTTAAAAGCAAATAGGGCATTAGAAACCTTCAGTTGTCCTAATTCGATAAGTTAACCCTTTGAGCAAAGGCATTTGAAAAATGTGGTTTCCAAAGTCATATTGAGTTTATTCAAGAAAAATGAGTTTTTGCAAGCTTTGTTTTAAATTCGTATTTTACCGAAAAACAACGAAAGAAAAAGAAATGGTCTCTGGACCAAGTTTTGTTTTATGGAAAACCGATCCCGATGACTTTGTGTAAGTATCGGAGATTTGGGGTTTTTGGTTTTCGAGTTTTTCAAGAAAAGTGGTTTGAAGTTTGGAAACTAGAAACCGAGACGTCGGGGTTCTAGGGTTCTGTAGAACACGTGGATCAAGGATCCGTGTTAGTGGTGATCCAGTCAACTTAAGGACGATCTTTGTGGTCCTGTAAGCTTGAGGATGTTTTTATATCTTGAATCCGGCGTCCTTGACTTGTGCATCGGTTAGGGATGTTGGGATTTGAGTTGTTTTTGGACTAAGTGTCCTGCTTTGAGAAAATGTTGTGAGATTTAAAGAGTTTAAGACATTATGGTGGTTGTTAGCGTTGATGCTACAACGAGGAAATATTGATGCGACAAAAATCAATTATCGGAAACCAGATAGTTTTCTCATGCATTAAATGCGGGGCAGACGTGCCGTGAAACGGGGGACCTTGATAAGCAAGGAGAACCTGAGATGACTTATTTGTCATGGCATTGTGCCTTGATGGACAATGGTGTCATATGTGTTCTGGGAACGTATTGTGCCTTGAGTTGGACAATATAGTATGACTGTATTCTTGTGGAGTACTTCTGATTGCGCCCCCATGTGAGAATCGCGTAGTGTCATGGGATTCAAAGTACTCGTTTTTGGGCCAAATATCGGTGTTAATCATTAGAGCCTGATCAGCTCATTGCGAATGGTGATGGGATTTTCGGAAATCTAGAAATCTAGTTTGAATATTAGTTGAGATATATGGAAGTGCCATGCATACGTTTAGGAGATAACGTTGATTGTGAGGTACGAAGCCCTTGTGCATTTACCGCCATTTGTACTTGATGATATATGCCATGTTATATGATGATTTGAATGAGTTACAGTATATGTGTCTGTTGTGTGGATTGGGCATATAGTTGTTGTTTATGGATTCATATATTGGTTTCTCACCCTTACATGTTTTTGGACGGGTTGTCCATTGGTCTATATATTGCATCGTGTTTACAGATGGAGCCGACGCCAGATCACCTAGCGCACTCAGGGATGCGCGTCCTAGCATTTGATCAGAGGACGGACCCAGCTGCGTGGGTTATCCACCCAGGGATGGAAAGCGCGGCATACACCGGACCGGTTTGCACCGTAAGTGGGACGACTGAGACGGGACCGCGGAAGAGCACTCGTACAGTGGAGACCATCCAGGTGCCTCTTCCTCCCATCGAGTTGATGCTGCAGGCCCTTATGGAGCAGGGTGTGATCGAGTCGGTCGCCCCCGCTGCACAGTCCCCGCAGCAGTAGCCACCCCAGACGCCTCCCCCGCCTTTTGTCTTGGTAGCGGGCGAGCACGTCGTGGAGGATGTGGAGGAAGAGGAGGAGGAGGAAGACCCTGAGGAGGATCCTCAGTAGGACCCGGAGGATCATCTTTCGGATGCTTCCGATCCCCATCCACAGGGAAACGGGAATGTAGGTTCCCAGAGTTCTTCCCCTGGTTCCAACATTGGACCTCCCTCCGGGGGATTGTCCAATGGCTTCCATTAGTCGGACCAGCTTAGGGTGTAGACCTTATTTTGAGGTAGCGGTTTTTGGGCAGTCTGTTAACGGCTACTGATGGCCATAGGTTTTAGAGATATGGTTCCAGACTGTCGCTGCCTAGTTTATAGCTTTTTAGGAATTCTTTCTTTGATCTTTTATAAAGGGACATGTTGTCCGTAGTTTCAGTTGATGTATATATATATAAGCCTTTCTCTTCTGTCTCGAGTGGTGGTTCTACAAGTATTGATAAGAAAAATTTTTGTCACGATTTTTCAGAATCTGCTGATACAAAGAATTTATTTTTCGAAAGTAAAATCGGCGAAAAAATTATTTATCGTTTCATTAAGTGTATCGAAAGTGACACGGATTTTGAGGGTATCACAAGGATAGATTCAAAAAAAAAAAAAATGAAATCTCTAATTTACTCAAGAAAAATCCCACCTTAATAGCAAAGCATTTGGCCACATGACATGATATCAACCTTATCTTTAGATGTGTTACACGTAAATGACTAGTAAAGACAAATTTTGCTTAACAAGTCCTTCTCACAAGGCTGGAAAGTGAAGTAACACGTTAGAAAATGACAAAATACAAATCTCATTTTGATAACTTTTACGTCTCGAAAGAAATTAATTTTTATTTATCGATTAAAAGATATTTTTGTGAAAAAAGGAGTAAAAGAGCACATGATTTGTATGATGAATTTGGTTAGATTCTATGCTAAAAAATTCTTCTAAAAAGCAAATTTAGTGTAAAATTAAAAATTAATTCATTCTTAATTATTTAAATTGTATTAAGATGACAATTCAGTTTTACTTTCAAAATCGGTATATTTTTTTTAAGGATTTAACTTCTTTAAAATGAATAAAACTCTAAAATGATAAAATAAAGAATTATTCATCAGAAATTTGATTAAATATATAAAGATCTTAATTCATTAAATAATATAAGAATGAATAACATTTTATTTTCTCATTTTAAAATTTTACTTTCTTTAAAAGAATTAAATTTTTTTTAAAAAGTTCATTTTAAAGTAGCTTTGTCTTTTTCTTGGATATGACACGAGACATAGTGAAAGCAGCCTAAAGAGACAGAAGCCAAATGGCATTAAGGCATTGCTACAACTTTCATTTTTCCTGTTGGTCCGATATATCCAAGACCAAACGGTCAAGACGCGTAATTTCTTGAATTAATTGATACAATAATTAAATCTGCAGACAAAAATAAATGAATTTAAAAATGATTTAATTGATATGGAGACAGTATTAAGATATTTTATACAATCAACTAATTATATATTTTATGTTAACAAAAATGTTTTACTTTTATGCTTAATTAACTTTAAAGTTTATTAATATAATTTATAATTAATTAATAATTATAATTATAATTTTTAATAAAATTTTTTGATTTTTGGATTCCTTAAACCATCTCTTTTTAACACTTGTTAACAACAACCTTAAAAAAATGCAAAAATGCAAACTTTGAATATAATGGAAGGGTGATGTTGAAGGTGTGGAGTCCGTAACTAACAGCTCAGCTACAAGGCTTCAATGCTTTGTTTTTAATTAATCTTGTGGAGGAAGAGAAGATGAACCCGTACCACTGAAAGTGACGTTATAAACAAGAAAGTTCACATTTTTACAGTTTTTGTCAAAACACACACACACATAAGTGGGAGACAGAGTTCCACACCTCATAAACAGAAAATTCAAAATTTGGGTTTCTCTCCAGAATCTCATTCCAATTGGCGTTCATCCTCTATAGTTTGACACCCTTTGAGATTTTCTTCTTAAATTTCACAGAAAGTTCGTTTTTTTCTTTTTGGTGAATAGAAAGCTTCATTTTTGGCTTGAATTACATTTTTTTTCTTTTCATGTGGGTGTTTTTGGTTTTGATTTGTGGATTTGGGTTTTTATTTTTGGGTTTGTGTTGAAAGGGAAAAAAAAAAAAGGTAGTGTTTGGAATCTGGGGAAAAATGGGTTTGATTTCTGGGATTTTTATGGGGATGTTATTTGGCATCGCATTGATGGCAGGATGGGAGCGCATGATGAGATACCGAAGTGCAAAGCGAATTGCAAAGGTATGAACGATGGTTTTTTAATTTTATCTCATTCATGAATACCAGAGACTACTGGTTCTATTTGTATTGATTTTGGTGTTGCTGATCAAAATTTTTAGAGATAGTGTGGATTTCTTTGTTCTGGGCAATGTTAGGGAAAAAAAGTTGACGAATTGAAATGAAAAATTGGGAGATCATTAGGTTCATGAGACAAAGTGAAAAATCATACTAGTTGATCTTAATAAAACTTGTCTTATTGGAGGGGTGTAATCAATGTGTAAAAGAAGGATCACATAGGGCAGCAATACTGAGTTTGAATACTATTTATGGCGAAAAATTATACACTAAAACATGATGGCTCAAAAGAATTTGGTTTGAAAAGAATAGAGTATGTTTTGTTAAGCTGTTGGTTGTTTGGTAAAAAACGATTGAGGAGATGATTTATCAATTCACAGATTGCTATCCTCTAGTAAAAGGCAGAAGCAGATAGATTCTTTTTTGTGTAGGCAAATATATCAATGCAAAAATGATTGCATGAGATCCTGGCCGTAGAGTAGTGAATGCATGAATGTAAGGAATATATGAATGCATGGAATCCGGGTCCGTAGGCAATACCTCTGACTTTGGAAGTTTTTTTGCAGTGAAATACAATCTCCCACTGCCTTCCACACAGTGAAGGCAACTATTGTAGGAAGTTGAGACCTCAGACCTCTAGGAAAATAGTAACATCTAGTGTATTATTTCTAGTTATAACTATTAGACCTTAATTTAAACTACTACATTATCCATATGTCTAAAATACTTCAATCCCCTTTTGACTGAAAATTTTACAATTAACCTCAATACAACATTAAGCAAAACTAGTGAGATTTGTGGATCTTTAAACTTGAAATTCTAGTTTTTTCTGCCTCCTGCACAAGGTACAGTTGTGAGTTGTGTACAATGTTTATGGCCTCTTGTTTGGTGTTCAGCTGATGGTTGTTTCAGCTAGTTGCTCTTATCGAGATTCTAAGAGATTGAGCAGCCTTGCTACATTCTTGAATCTTCACGTATTTTTTTATGTATCTAGTTCTTCTCTGTCTTGGAGGATATCTTATCCTCACCCTAGTTGTAGTTTTATCTATGCTCTCTAATAATGTTTCTTCTTTTATTCTGAAAAAAGGGTTTGAGTTATAGAAGTTAAAAACGGGGTTGGGGTGGTGGGATTTCAGCAATGCGGTTGCTGGGATTTTCTGGGTGAAGTCAAGTTTATGTCACTTTAGGTCGCATAACATGGGATTAGATAGTGAAAAGGACAAAGGAATATAGTAGGGATATTGGGTTTCAATGGGTGAATTTGTTTGACGAGTAATGGAATGGAATGGCGGGAAGAGATAAATGGAGTGGAAATAATGTTCCCTTGTTTGGATATTTATGAACAATTAGTAAGAGAATGAGTAGATTAATTAAGTGTAATAATTTTGAAATACACTTTCAAAATTATCATTAAGTTCAACTCAAATCCCAATTCTTTATTTGAAAGCATAATACTTCTGCATGCATGCGTGTTTTGTTTGTGCTGTCGTATGTTTCCTTCGTCTTCTTGAATCCTGCATTGAGGAAAGCAGAAGGGAATTTTGGATTGCCATAATGGATGTGATATACTAGAATCGGAACAAAAGGAATGTCATGATTTGCAATTTTCATGGTTTGATGAAGTCATAAAGGTAACTCCATCGTAAAACTGCATAGTGGTCTATTACAAGATGTTATAAATGGTTCTGGAGTATTTTGGAAAACTTTGAACCAGAAATCTTTGGTTGTTGAATAACATCTGACACTGGTCTCAGTGTACAATGAGTAACAAGCTTATCAATTTATTTTTCTGCTTGTATCATAAGCTGGCCATATAGGCCAATTGCACCTTTTCCCTTGTAGCATGGAGTCCGGATCCTGGATGCTGAACTCATTTAACTACAGCATTGAGAAAGACAAGTTTTTCTCTTTTCCATTTTTTTGGGAGGGGGGGGTCATATTATGATGAATACTATGACACTAACAAGGATATCATGTCTGTCTTCTAAGCTCGCCATATTTCCGATTTCAGAAAAAATGTCATGCTTCAATCTGTGGATTTTTTTTGTCTTAACATTTATTATTTATTTGCTTTGCAGGCAGCTGACATTAAAATCCTCGGATCCCTTAACAGAGATGATTTAAAGAAAATTTGTGGTGATAATTTTCCTGAGTGGATATCTTTTCCGGTATATGAGCAGGTCGGTTTTTTTTTCACTTCTAAATATAACTTAGAGAGTACTTGGATTAACTACAAAAAAATAGATTATTTCCAGTAATCGATTATATGTTTCATCGATTATTGTCATACATAATCAATTATACTAGAATTGGTTTTATTTTTGGATGTTTGTTGTAAAGCTATTTTAAGATAATCTATGCCATTTAGGTTGTGTAAAAATGTTAATGGTGAGAGAAAGAGAGAGAATTCACAGTCGAGTATATTGAAACTGAGAAAATGAGTTTTGTGTTACAATGAATGTAGAGTCATCCGATATTTATATCGGTGAGCTAGGCCTGACCAACTAGCCTATCTTGTTACAAGTGGTTACACTTAGTCTAACTAACTTAGGGGCAGTTTTATAGTACACGCTAGTCTACTGAGTATATACTCACAAAAAAATCATTTTTATATAGTAAATTACAAAGAATGGTATGAAGTTATTTGTTTAGATTAAATAATATTTGTTTGATAGTTAGATCAGTAGGGGTGAAATGGAAAAAATACGGTTGGTTTCAGAATAATCCAATAGTTTTTTTTTAAAATAAGCTTCAAATTTCCAACTTCTCCAAAAACCGCATTTTCCGTAAAAACTAATTTTTAATACTTCAATCAGGTTTGTCAAACATGTTAGATTAAACCCGAAACCAAAATGGCTTTTTTCTTCAAAAAAACTATTATTTGCCCCAAATAATCATTCCCATGCACCCTCTTAGTGTTCTACTCAAATGATTGTATACTATGCACCTATTATTCTAGTATGATATTAATATTATTGCCAAAGTATTTTGATTTTATGTTATGATCAGTTGTTTGTAGCTGTATGATTTAAGAAGGTTCAGATATGATGTATTGTCAAACATTTTTTGACTGTGCTTGGTCAATGTAATGCGCTGAACGTAATGTTTATTATAACAAAGCTACAACTTTATCTCCAGTTATATCTATTGTCAAATACATCTGGAAAGCTCAAATTAGAAACTATATTTCTTGTGTCCCAACTTGTATACTGTGATTGTGCTCTGTGTATGACTTCATTGCATGGGCTTGTTCAGGTGAAATGGCTAAACAAGGAGCTGACCAAACTCTGGCCATTTGTTGCAGAAGTGAGTATGCTTGTGTGCTCATTATCTATTTGTGTTATAATTTAGAACAGTGTACAATGCCATTCATTGATTTCTTGCAAGATTTGTTTTAGAGGTTAGAACTTAATGTTTCCCTCGTTTCTGAAGTTTGGTGTGTTATTTACAGAAATATTTTATTCATAATCAAAATTAGATTGCTTATTTATTTTGGTATCAGATTATATTGCTTCAAACACCCCACTTATGTTGTTGTTTGAAAGAAAAGTTATTCTTATAATTATTGGCTATCAGGTGTTTATATGACTCTTGCTCTAGCAATAGCAATACAATCAGTTTCGTGAATGTAATGGCTGATCACTTTAAATATCTCTATGTTATGTGGCTTGAGGAATAATACTCTTAATGCCAAAAGCCCTGAAGTGCTTGATTCTTCTGTCTAATCCAAAGAGGAAGCATAAGTGATTTACAGAACACGTGCTGTGTTATGGATTCAATTGGAGATTTTTTTATGGTATGTAGAGCTGTGCGCATTAAAACTTTCCACTGACTACAGCCACTAGCCCTTATGCCATAGTTGCAAAGGCCTACTACGTCCTAGGGTGCACCCAGTTGCACATTCCTTGTGTGTCTTTTTCTTAGAATCTGAAGGATATATATAATATTTTTTTATTTATTAAAACACTTGAGGTCAATGGCACTCTAGCGAATCCCTATTGGTTCATATCTCAGGGTTATCCCTTTTGTCCTTTTCTGATTCTCCCAAATCACTCCTTCTAGTTGTATTTCTCTGTTTTTCCTCTCAATTTTTTTCTATAACTTTATTCTTTAACATGTCTATGTTCTATGCAACATGCACCTGGCTTTCCATAGACACAAACCCCATATCCCCTTTTGGTTAGGCTCTAGGAGACCTTTCTACTTTAATTTTCCTTGCAAATCTTCACAGGTGTACTTCTGCTTTTCTTAAATAGCTGACTTGGTTGGCATGGTTCTTGTTTACCTTTAGGCAGCAACTCTAGTGATAAGAGAATCTGTTGAACCACTACTGGAAGATTACAGACCTCCTGGAATTACTTCATTGAAGTTCAGCAAGCTGTCACTTGGAACTGTGGCTCCAAAAATTGAAGGTATCAACAAATAGTAATTTGTCTGCACATTCTTTTCCCTCCTAAATTAACTACTGCACTTAAGAGCTCTGTCATTCTATTTTGACAATATTTCTTTTACACTGCGTCTTATGTAACACTCATGAGACTTTTTGTAGAATTAGGTTTTTCCAAATTCTTGATGTCCATCCCCCCCCCTCCTCTTTATGCCAAATACCAAGCTTAAGTTACTTGTCTTAAGGGGTACTATAAGCTTGCTGATGTTATTTAATTTTACGATATTCCTCTTCAATTTCCTAGTAATAACTATTTAAGGGGGGAAATTTCGTATTCAGCAATATCATTGTACTGATTTTTGTATGTTCAAATCCACACTATGCACTTCTCTCTTCATCTCTACTCCCTTCTTTCTTGTGTGGCTACTTTGGTTAAGGAGGAATGCCCATATTTTTATGGTGTCTCTTTGACCTTTAATATGTTGTGGGATTGGATTCTGTTTGAGGATTCTCTTTGGTTCCATTCACATGGTTGTTTCAAGAGAATTTCTCACTGATATGCAAAGAGATTGGACATCTATGGTGCATTTTTTAGCCACTTTGGCTCATTGCTTTCTTCTCTTGTTTTCTTTATTGAGGATTTCTTATCCTCTCCTCATGTAAATTCTTTCTTTTCTTCCTTTTAACGTATTCTTCTATCAAATAATAATAATAATCGAAGAAGAGTGCTAGATCAGTATTGGAGCCATGTTGAAAACTTCTTAGAGTCAATGAAAGTTTCATTATGAAAACAGATTTTATTGACTTGTGAATAGTTGTGTTGGTGTGTTGCTTGAAATGCCACACTCCCTTCAGCTGCTGTTTGCATGCTTCATAGTATGGGATTGTTAATAAAGAGAAGCTGTAAGCTGAGATGATGGAAGCCATTTTCTAATTGATTTAGAGGGATGAGGGCAGGATGCTTGTTAAGTAGTTACATATTTATATCTACGATACAACCTATTCCATTTTATCTTTTCAAAATCGAGGGAAGAAGCAATTATTTGATTTCTATAATAATTTACATTGATCATAGGAGTGCAGCATTGATGTGAATGTTATTATACTGCTGACTTAGACAGATAGCATGCAATAAGACTGATTAAAGTGAAAATGCAATTTTTCATACCACTCATGTTTTTTCCCCTTTGTGAGTTTTTCTGTTAACTCAATTTGTATGTCAATAGTTTATATTATGCATAATTTCGTCATACGTGCAGGTATTCGTGTTCAGAGTCTTACCAAAGGTCAAATCATTATGGACATTGATTTCCGCTGGGGTGGTGATCCCAGTATTATACTGGCTGTTGAAGCTGCACTTGTTGCATCAATCCCTATTCAGGTTAGACAAAGCAGAGTATTTTTCTGTGTTGAATTTTGTCATGCTGCTTTTACAATTTGTCAAAAATTGAGTGTTTTTGCATTTTGCTTCAGTTGAAGGATCTGCAGGTTTTCACCATTATCCGTGTTATATTCCAACTTGCTGAAGAGATCCCTTGCATTTCTGCTGTTGTTGTTGCCCTCCTTGCTGAGGTAACCTTTGGGGGGAGGCAGAGTGAAAGAGTTTGTATATGAAGGCTTGAAATTGTGTGTGAAAGAATATAGTGGCTTCATCTTTTTGGTTTTTCTGTTCCTCTTCTTTCTCACTGTGATATTTCTTGAGGGTGAAAAAACTATCAACTTGGCTTTTCCAATCTACCATATACAGTTTTCTGTTTAAACCATTTTGTGGACTCCTGCAAATTAAATTTAAAGCATTTGGATCAACCATTTACTTGAAGTTGCATATGGTTGTTGTCACAGCAAGATATGATTGTTGTGTGGCATCATTTACTTTGATTTTTTTGTAAGAAGATTTTATGTATGATTAAGTAGACAGTTGGTTAAGCTAAAAAACAAGGGTAGATAATGGATTTTCTTCATATCAAACATAGGCTAATTGCATTAAATACTAAGCTTCAGTGGTTCACCCACGTATTATAGAATGATGATGTTAGGGCCATTATTAGGATGATGCACTTCTAAAGATTGTGAATAAGGAGTCAGTATTGTTTATAATTAATCTGTTACATTCTTCTCTTGGCCTAGATCTATATTCTAATTGAATTATTGAAAACTTCTATCAGCCTTGTCAAATTCATGATTGCAACTAAAATGGTATTAACTTTTCAGTCTTCGAAATACTGACTTCTCCATTAACATTTAATCAGCCAAAACCCAGGATTGATTACACTCTGAAAGCTGTTGGTGGAAGTTTGACAGCACTTCCTGGAATTTCAGATATGATTGATGTGAGTTCTGTTACTTTTGTGTACTTGCCTCTTTCCCCTGTACTATTTTTGGATTAATACTTATAGTCACTAATATTTACCCTTTATATCACAGGATACTGTGAACTCAATTGTTACTGATATGCTCCAATGGCCTCATAGGATTGTCGTTCCACTTGGTGGTATACCTGTTGATACTAGGTAAATATGAATCTTATGGAAACTTTTTTCGTTCGTTTTATATTTCTTTCTGATTACAGATCAACACATGGCTAGCTATGTTAATTTATGATGAACAAAAATTTAAATTGAGTTTGAAATTGTTGTGTAAGTATTCAAGCAAATTTCGTCTCTTTCAATCCCCCTCCCTCTGGAAAGAAGAGAAACAAACTAGGAATACCAATTTCAATGTTAATGATCGAATATATTCACACTACTTAAGTACCTTTGTCTTTTTGCAGTGAACTGGAGCTTAAACCCCAGGGAAGGCTTACACTGACTGTAGCGAAAGCGAATGATTTAAAGAATAAGGAATTGATTGGAAAGTCAGATCCTTATGTAGTTGTGCATATTCGACCATTGTTTAAGGTTAAAACCAAGGTTGTTGATGACAACTTGAATCCTGTTTGGAATGAGACATTTGAATTGATTGCAGAAGACAAGGAGACCCAGTCACTCACTCTCGAGGTTTTACCCTACTACACTAATACATTACCTCCTTTTATGCTACTCTCTTCTGCCTTTTTTCTAAGGAATATGCTGTGACGTTTTTCTTTCATAAATATATCATCTTTAGTTATGCTAATTACTTGTGTTGTGGAAGAAATTAAGAAATTTTAAAAAATTAGTTTTAAGATATATTCAATATATGAAGATGAAAATCTAGTTAATTAACTGCTTGCAGTTCTGATATTAATTATGATGATTTGAACCATATATTATACCATACTTCTTCCTGAGCATGATTACTTTCGTTTTACAGCTCTAAGTGTTTTGAACATTCCAATTCTGATCCTAGAGCCATTTTTTTTTGTAAACTATATTTGCTTGAGCATTTGAATGGTGCCTTTATGTGGGTTTTCTTTTCTTACTATTTTAGTTAAGGATACAGGTTCTGTAATAACTTTATTTTATAATAAATCTAATTCATAAAAGAAAGAGGCTTTCTAAGGCAGTGATTGACTTGACTGCTTTCTTAATATGGCATCTTTGTTCGCTGTCCATTGGCTGTTTCGTATATAAGAAAAAGGCTTTCATTTAGGAGCACTATTTTCATCCAACTGGAGATTTCGAAAGAGAAGCAATGCCCAAAAGAAAGTACAAGAAATGTCTTTCTTGGTCAACAACTGAAATAGAGGGCTACTCTTAGGGGGGAAAATCCTTTAATAAATTTGTGTTGGGAAAAAAGAATGAGATGGGAAAAATCCTTTCAATTGTAGCATTTTTTGTTATTGGTAATATCACATGGTGTCCGCACACCCTTCCGGTGTGGGACTAATCCCTGCTCGGGTGTCAGTTTGGACCTGGTCACCAAGTGCTTCCAGTTGGCTTTGAACCTTGAAGTCTAGTATTTTGTTTGAAGGTTGAAGCTGGGTTGTAATTTGTTGTTTGGAGATCAGAAAAATGTAAAATTGCTACTTAGATTTAAGATACAAAACAGCTATATATGTTAATATTTTGGTTTGAAATCCTGTTGTTTTTTCTCCCTTCACTTTAAACTGTCTCTGCACAGCTATATATATTTATATTTTGGTTTGAAGTCCTATGTTTTTTTTTACTTTAACTTCACTTTCAGCTGTTTCTATACCTTGGTTGATTTAATCCAATTTATATCAATGATGTTCATGACTCTCCAAATAGGTTTATGATGAAGACATTGGGCAAGATAAGCGATTGGGAATAGTAAAATTACCCCTTATTGACCTGGAAGCAGAAATTGAGAAGCAGCTTGAATTGAGGCTGCTCCCATCACTTGATACGCTGAAGGTGAAAGATAAGAAGGACCGAGGAACCTTGACAGTAAAGGTATAAATAAATATGCATTGATCTGTTTTTATTTGATGATGACATTATCATGCTGCTTGTGTGTGGTAAATATAAATCATAGGTTAAAACTAAAAAATGGAACGACAAGATTCCTATTCGGTTAAATTAGCTACTTAGTCCCTACTAGACACTTGTAGTTCACTTCTTGAATTTTTCTATTGTACGAATTAGTCCCCGGATTCGCAAAACTCGTATCAAGGTAGACCTGCGTAAGAATTTAAGTGAGATACAGAAAAAAAGCTAAATTTTATGAATTCAGAGACCAACTCGTACACATAATTTTTATTCAAGGACTAAATTGCCAGTGGAGAATAATTACAGGGACTAAGTTGCTAATTTACTTCTTTTTCCACTTCCCTTTAGGTTTTCGGATGTTACTATGAATTGGCATATTTTAAGCTCTTCCTGTTATATGGTCACTTATAGGCCCTCTTATTTCATTGAAAGTTATTATAATCAGGTTGGAATTTCAGGTGTTGTATCATCAATTTAACAAGGAGGAGCAGTTGGCTGCACTAGAGGCAGAGAAAAATACACTAGAAAGAAGGAAGAAACTGAAAGAGGAGGGAGTCATAGGAAGCACAATGGATGCACTAGATGGAGCTGTATCAGTTGTAGGGTCTGGTGTTGGACTGGTTGGTACTGGCGTTGTTTCCGGCACTGGGCTCCTGGGAAGTGGCGTTGGTGCTGGAGCTGGTTTTGTTGGCAGTGGTCTAGGAGCCGTCGGTAGCGGACTGAGCAGGGCAGGAAAGTTCATGGGCAGGACAATCACAGGTAATCATGGTGCCTCCAAAAGGAGTGGTTCATCTACTCCAGTCAGTAATGCACAGGAGAATGGTGGTGGTGCAAAGCCTCTTTAATGAATGGACCTTGCTGCAGGTTCAAGCTTTGATAATAGATAGATTATCCATGTTGCTTTTGTTTTTCATTATGTTTTGTCCAATGCTGTTAATCGACTAGATTGAAAAGTGATAGCAGAAATGTCAATTTAGTTCAGTTGTACCATGTTTATTTGTAATTATGTTTAACCTGGATTTGTAATAAAACTTAGCAACTTGTAAAAATTCCTTATTTATTGGAAATCAATGTGATTCAAAACGGGAAAAGTGTTGCTTTAAATAATTGGAGATTATGTCACTATTGATGTGAACAAGCCTAATTGGCAATTTTGATGTTTTTCTGTAACTATTGGTTGAACTTTTTATTTTTGGACAAATGAATCGAACATCTTTTGCTGTAGGGAAGGACAGCAAGAACTTCAAATGACCCTTCTTGGTATGCCATCTGTAAACAACTAAGCATCCTTGAGCTGCCTGATGGCAAGGAAATCCTAAATTTCGAGATATCTTAGCTACTGCTTTGTTATAATATAGCTGAAGTTTCAATACTTGTCTTAATCTCAAATAAATATGAAGGTTTGATTAGTGGATAATTACTTTAAAAATAAGTAAGATATTTTTGGCTTAATTGCATTTTTGGTCCCCCAGGTATCACGATTGTGCAATTTTGGTCCCCCGGATTTTAATTGCGCCAATTGGGTCCTCCAAATATCACGATTGTGCAATTTTGGTCCCTCAAGTTTCAATTGCGCCAATTGGGTCCCCCACGTATCATGATTGTGCAATTTTGGTACCCCAATTATCACGATTGTGCAATTTTTAACATCAGTAGCCTACATAGGACACGTGAGGCTGATTTGACACTTAGTGAAGTCAACTTGACAGTTTACGTGACATTCTTATAAGACATCATTGACATCTCACATAATTTAATGATCAAATGCACATCATTAAGTGTCACATAAGAATGACACGTAAGGTGCCAAACTAGTCTCATTAAGTGCCAAATCAGTTGCACATGTGCTTCGTAGGCTATTGATGTTAAAAGTTGCACAATCGTGATACTTGAAGGACCAAAATTGTACAATCGTGATACTTGGGGATCAAAATTGCACAATTATGATACGTGAGGGACCCAATTAGCGCAATTGAAATATGGGGGACCAAAATTGCACAATCGTGATACTTGGAGGACCCAATTGGCGCAATTAAAACCCGAGGGACCAAAATTGCACAATCGTGATACCTGAGGGACCAAAAGTGCAATTAAGCCGATATTTTTGTTGGATTACAATGATCAAGAAGTCATGAGATGTCTAAATATAAGGTACCCCTTTGGATTTTTAAAAGTCCCACATATAACAACATCCCAAGTATAGTTAATACAATCGAGAATGCTAAGGAAGCAAAAGAAGTATAGTTAAGGGCACTGGTTAAGAAAACAAAAGAAAAAATTTATTATTGGAAAGTGGTGTATTCAATATTTAAAGGAGTATTTTATTTAATTTTTCAATAAACGCTTGCTTTTATTAGAATCCTTAATCAATGTTATTAGCAACACCCTAATACAAATACCAAAGTTCACATGGTCTTTAAATATCAGTGATAATTTTCCTATTTTCCTTCCAAAGTTCAAATCCTTGATAGTTTTTTGGGCCATTTATGCCGCTTCTACTGTAGCCTCTGGCAATTCCTTTCTGTTCCATCTCTCACTTGGCACCATAATTTAGAACTATTCATTTGCCCCCAAATAATACCATGGGACTGTATCCATTGATAGAGGTTGCAGCACCAAAACATACTTCTACCATGCACATTGAGGCGCAATCGTAGTAGATCTATAGCTCTTCAATGCTCTGGTTCTTCACATGCATATAAACTCCCCATTCTCCAAAACTCGAGTATCTTTCTTTCAACAATAACATAGTTTTTAAACAACATAATAATCATCTCAAAGCCGTAATGTGACTTCTCAAACAACAACCAATATATAATTAACTAAATATTATGTCACCGAATATGCATAATGCATAATGCATTAAGTTTATCATGGAAACTAAATTTCTAATCGCACAAGAAGTATACTTTACCATACTCAGATTTTTTTTAATCTAAAACCCTTCAAGTATTTGATAATAAAATATTGTCTAGAAAAAGAAGTTTAATTATTCTAATGGACTTCTATAATGTTTTCAAATTAAATGAGAATTAGGATTCTATAATACTCATCTGTTATAGTAATTCCATTCCATTGGCAGCATCTTTTACTGTTAAATGGTTGTCAAACAAATTTGAAAACAAAATCTAATGAACAATAATCTAATGATCAATAATGCAAGACATATCATAATTAAAAAAATAACAAAAGTTTGTTGAACCAATGAAAAAAGTTTCGGATATCCATTGGGCATGAGTAATTATAATTACTATCTCTAGTTATAAACTAAGCACATAATAAAATCCATACATTGACATGCCATGAAAATGAATTAGCAAAAACAAAAAGAAAGAAAAAATTGCCATAGAAAACTAATAAATGGAACCTTCACGGGATCATTATGATGTAGATGATCGTATGCTGAATTTGTCCACTACTCTGCCATAAGTCACACTTAACTGTTCATGCCAAGGTACCTGTTAGCACCCATACCATTGTTTAATTCCTTTAGTCCTTGGGCACAGGAATGAGTCAGAGGAGATGTCACATCTTCCATGGCACTTTAATTCAAGAATGGAGCATATATTGCTGGTCCTTCACATGGAGATTTTTTGGAAATTGATTGAATGATCATTTGTGGTGATTTTGATGGTTTTAGATGTTTTTTGGAGAAAAAAATATGAGAGAGAAAAATAAAATAAGATGAGAGAGTATGTGTCAAATTAGAGAGAAAGAAATAAAGACACTAAAAGTATCAAATATGAAAGTCACCGAATCCCTATTGAAATTTTTTGTATCTATGCACTTTTGTATTGGTACGCAATGAAAGATACTATTATTTTTCTAGTCATTGAAGATAAATATTAAGACTACGAAGTACAAACAATGGCTATGCCATACTCTCAAAGTAGTACTAGGTAAAGAAGGGAAATAGAAATGCAGTAACTCAGAAGGAATTACTAAGGGGACACATAGGAAGTGATCTCACGAAGCTGATAACTTCCTTTTGGGAAAAACAATTTTTCATATCTTCCATGCTATAGGAGTATCAAATCGGTAGTTACCAAGAAATTGTCACTTGTTCTCTCCTGTCTGAGAACTAGGATACCGAGACTAGTCTAAGTACCAATATATGTGTTTACGGTTTCTAAATAGCTCGTTTGAATTCCCTCCTTAGCCCTGTTTTATAGTCGAGGGTTGTAACCGTCCACTACGATCATTACTACGATGACCTTTACAACGGTGGTTTTAGGATTCCTTGGGACAGTCGTAACGGTTTGGCGAAGCTTCATTGTTCTAATTGTTGCGTCGCCCCTCATCATTTCTCCCTGACCGTTAAGTTGTTTTTCTCCTAGACTGGGAAAGCCTTGGAAATTGGGGCCAAGTAGATTTTGGCTTTACTTGGGCCTGGCAGGCCTATCTCATGTTGAAGTCCGTCCTTGGGTCTTACTCCCTCCGTCCTGTTATATATGTCATATTTAGCTAAATCACACGATTTAAGAAAAAACAATAAATGAAAGAAAGTGAACAACAATTTTACCAAATTAACATTGTTTATATTTTCTTTATTTTTATAAATTTTATTATCATTAATGATAAGCTACGCTCAACGAGAAAAAATAAGTATGCCAAGACATTGATAATAGAACAAGATGCAGTTATTGATCACTCAAATGTTTCACTTTGAAAATAAAAAAGTGATAACTTCGGTTAATACATCACATAACAGAATTCTAAAAACATAATTAGGGATAAAATTGACAGAAAGCATTTAATATTATATTGAAAATTGAAGATGACATATATTTCGAAAAAAAAAATTTCTAAATATAACATATAATGAGACGGAGGGAGTACTATGAGCTGCGATTCGATCCATGTAGGAGCACCACTATTAGTCAAGGTTTCCTTTTTTTTAATAATATCAGTAGTAAGATAGATTATTATAAATATAAGGTGTTTGTAGCAGACCTAAGATTTCACGGAAGAAGAAATTTTTTCACTCAACTAGCTAGCCCTTATGGTGGATCTCTTAAACACCAACAAACGAGACCACTAATCGAAAGAGAGACTTAAACCCATAAAGATTCTATGAGATAATTGTTTATATCTGTCTAATTAAGATGCTGTAATATCTTACTCCAATGTAAGACAAAATTGACAGTACTTCACCCTTAATTAAATGTGGGTTTTATAATCTTTTTTTCGCCTCTATGGTCCACTGAAATGAAAAAAGAATGTCGAAAGAATAAAATGATGGAGTGGCATGGCTTATCTCTGTGCAGGATATGAACAGGCTATGTCAAAGAAGAGGACAAACATACAGTGAAGCATACAATAATACGATAATGCACAAATCTGTCATGTTCGCGAAACCTTAATACGACAACCATCTCATTCTCGTTTGAATGTTAATACAAATGCATGTTGAGGATAACAACAATACTCACTGACCCGCAAGATCAAACTGTTGTATGAAGACAAACATCAGTGTCCCTTTCCTTGTTATCAAAATGGCCAAACCAATTTACATGGTAGTAGTCGAGTAAGATCCAATTATACCTAAGGAGAAGACAAAAATATTGACAGGAATATATTTTTCTGAAAAATAAGGATGCTCCTAGCTGTTAGAACTCATTAAATCTTACAGACTTACATAAATCTGACCTATTTACCAAACAGGTTGTGTTCACGATTTTTGAAATGTCTATTTAACTATCACTAGTACATAAAGCACTTTTTACATTGATTAAAAAGTACTTTTAACATCGGTTATAGTGGCGACATTAATTAAAGAGATGTTAAAAGTATGACTTTTAACATCGGTTTTACAACCGATGTTAAAAGTGTGGTCTCAGTCAGATATGTGCTCTGTTCAGTACACTTTTAACATCCATTGTATCTGAAACCGATGTTAAAAGTACTTATAACATCGATTTTAGGAACATACGATGTTAAAAGTTTACTTTTAACATCAGTTATTAGAACAACCGATGTTAAAAGTAAATTTTTTTTTTATATGGTTGTTTCATTTATAGTTCTTTCCCACCCCGCATATCCATCAGTATATTATCGACAATTCAGTACACAACATAATGCCAGAAACAGATTCAAACATGTAATTAACTCATATAGATTGCTGTTCCGGAATTACAATATATATTACAGTACTAGTTACACAAGTCCAGAATAATTAAACTATATTATAATGACATTACATATATACAGTGTTATAAGTGCAATAACCTAAAGTCCAAAATGTGTCACATGCAATACATACAAGTGCAAAAATCATATACAATCTACATTATGCTGCCTAGTACAGGCCCGACCCAAGGGTAAAACAAGTGAAGCCCTTGCTTTAGGCCTCTCAAAATAAAACAATTTTTTCTTTAAAAAAAAGGCCCACTTTGTATTTTTTTTATATTAGCTTTCTGATATGTATAATATATCAACAAACATAAGTTAGCCCATTTGGTATAAAAACTTACCATTAGGTTGAAGGTCCAGGGATCAACTCCTCATTGTGCACAAAATAATTAATTTTGTATGAAAAAATTATTGGGTTAATTTTTTAAAAAGGCCTCACCATAAAGTTTGCTTTAGGCCTCAATAAGTATTGGGCCGGCACTGGCCTAGTATACTCATAAAAGAAATTAGCAAAACGATCCCTCAGGTCTTTCGTCTCTTCTTTATCAAGTGGAGTTTGATCGTCAAAAGCCTGCACAAGTTTAAATAAACTCAACATTAAATCATCAACCAAAACAAAATATAATTTAACTTGTGCAAAACTTTATATTTATTACCTGTTGCCATCCGTCAATAATAGTGGCGGAGACCACGTTCAACATATGTTTCATCACGTAGTATCCACACTCCCAGCCGCCAGCTTGTCTACGAGACTACAAGACAATATGAAATTGAATATCAAGTACAGTACTAATATAATAATAATTACTGTTGTAATTTTTTTGTAAGAAATAATAAACTACTTACGAGTGGGATAATCCATTCAGGCTTTCTTTTTGACTTGGATGGCCTACTTTTGCCATCTGCACAAGCCATGCTACTTGCAACCATAGCTCTATGATTAAAAATAATAATGTCAATTATGTTCATTTAATAAAGCAAAAGCAATTTGAATTACAAATTAAATTAAAGCTTACATGTCAATCGCGTCCTTCAATTCAGATGTCGGACTATAATGCAACGAGCATAAGAAGACGACACGATGCTGGCTAGGATGAAGTATGAGCAACTGCCAATGACCACTCCTAAGTATTGGTGCTAGATAAATATCTTTCTTTGTTTGACCAAGTAGCTTCAGGATGTATGTCTTCATCGCATCCCCATTAGTGCAGTAATTTCCCTGAATTACGCTTGGGTCTAAGAATCCATACGTATTCTGGTTGCATCTTTCCATACATAAGCGATGAAGATACCTAAGATATTAGAATAAAATAATGTTAAATACCTAAGACATTGAAATAAATTATAGAATTAAAATACCTAAGATGCATGTCAACAGTGTACTTACGTGCACCACATACTCAGAACGGTATTGGCTAGCCAATTACACGGCAGACATATGTCTGTCGCCTATATCCTTCCCAGAGAAAAAAAAGGCTGGCAAGTCGCAAGCGCCTTCGTATTCCAAGGGAATAGCATACTCTTTATCCGGCGCATCCGCAGCAAATGCGGCCAAATGAGCTACATTCGATCTTAGCTTTTTATCAATGTTCTAAGCAACAAAGATAAGGCATTAGTTAAGTAATGTCATTTGTAAATAAATAAGACATAAGTAATTAAATGATTAATATGAAATTAATATGCATACCTGGGATAAAGGCATCTCAACTGGCTTATGTGCATCCTCACAGCTCCCAACGGTGCTCACATGCTGAGAAGGTTGACTCATTGGGCTTGGTTGGGAAATTGTAACCCCCCTAGATGACATCTCCTTTATGAATGATTCCATAAGCTCCGAAAACATCTCTCTTTTAAGCTCCTCCTTAATGTTTTCCCGCTCGCGGCTGCTGATTCGGCTTCCAACATGGACTCGTCGTCCGTGATATTGCCGAATGCCCACTAGCCCTCCAACACCCTTTACAAAGCCAGGGTGGTCATCTTTACCTAGGGCAGTGCTCAGGATATCCCTACGTCCATGTTGAACGAATGATCCTTGCGAGCTTTGTTCCACCAGCGATGTCTACAAGGGGGAAATTCACAAAATATGTGTAAGATAGTGTTTACTTAACTGTATTAATTACAAGTAGAAGTAATCTATTAATTACTGACAATCTTTTCAGCGACAATGCGTGTGGGCTCGGCTTTAAAAGCTCCCGATTTTGTCTTTCGGGCTTCCATCCATGTTTCATGGCGTTCGGGTGGAGATGGAGGATTAACAACTATTTCTCCATCGGCTTCGGCTTCTTCATCAGCTCCACCTTCTTCTTGCTTCTTTTTGGCCTCTTCTTGCTTCTTTTTCATCTTCTCATTCATAATTTTCTGCCAAACCATACGATAGCCACCACGAGACATATGGTGTGGGTGTACATTGTTTTTCTGGATTTCCTTGGCCTTTTCCTTTTCTCCTGTTACAAATAACACGTACTCAATTCAATTAAATAAATAAATTAGATAGGCCTATTATAAAAAATATAACGGGAAACTAACCAGAAAGGCAGGGTCTTGTCGGCTCACAACAAACCTATCCCACGTCTCCTTATCAATGAAAGAGTATGTGTCAAGTGGAGATTTGTCGTCTTTCTTCTCAAAAATATATCTAATTCCCAAATAGGTCTTGAACCCCGTCCATCGCTTCGCGGCAAAAGAAAGCCATTTCTTCTTACATTCAGGAGTATTCGGGACATCAAAGGTCAACTATAGTACAAAACAAAATGGAGGAAATATATTAGAGTATGATAATAATATAAGTAAATACAATTTAGATACAAATAGAGAGGATAAAAGTAAAATACCAAGATTGAAGACCAAATTTGATCCTTCACCATACTCGGTACCTGAGCCCATTCCTCAATCAGAATGCTAACCCTGATTCGAGCTTCCAGGGCCACAAAACCGGTGAATTTGTCAGCATTCGGCCCTATGGCCCCCCATATGTATCAAACTCAACCGGAAGCCTCTGATCACCGCAACGACTCAGGGCCAACGATCGTAACTTTGTGGCTGCTCTACCCTTTTTTTTTGGGGCTGCACCACCTGACCCGCTCTGCGAAGGAGAAGGAGGAATGCCTGCTGGATCAGTCATGTATGCCTATTTAGACAAAAAGTAATAAATTAGGTCAGTATATAAGAATGGATAAATAAAGAAAAGTCTACTATAACATGGATAAAAAAGCCTACTTTAACATGGATAAATAAAAATAAGTCTAACTTAACATGGAGAAATAAAAAAAGTCTACTTTAACATGGATAAATAAAAAAAGAATACTTTAATTTAAACATAACTTACACTATGGTCAAGTTTAGATCAATATCCCTTCATGATGATCATCACGAGTGGCAAGTACATCGTCCACTACATTTTCCTCGACGAAAATAGGCATCTGTGTTGAGAAAGAAGGAGTTTCTGGAATATCAAGAGTTGAATCTTGATTTTCATGGATACCATTATGCATGCTTTTTCCTTGGAGAACAACTGACCACCTTTTGTTAGAAGGATCATTGATATAAAACACTTGTTTTGCTTGTGAAGCCATGATGAAAGGCTCTTCCGTGTGACCTACTTTGTCAAGGTCTACCAATGTAAATCCTAATTCTTCAGTTTGTACACCACTGTTACTGTCAGCCCACTTACACTTAAAAACAGGCACTTGAAATTTAGTGTAATCGACCTCTCAAATCTCTTCAATGACTCCAAAGTAAGATTTCGATGCCATAATGGGATTTGTATCTTTTGAACTAGAGAAGTGCATCGACTCAGATACGATCATAACCCCACTGTTTTGCATGGTACTCTTGTCATCTTGGGACTTTGTATAGAAGGAAAACATATTGATATCATATCCACTCCAACATATGACTTCAAGACGTGGCCCCTGTGCTAGCCATTGTAATGTATCGGAAGCAGTATGATCATTTGTAATTTTTTCTTTAAACCAGGCTACGAAAGTCTTGTTATGATGGTTCAACAACCATTTTTCGTTCCTTCTAGGGTTTTCTTCCTTGACCTTTTGTTTGTTAGCACATAAGTAAGGTGCAACCTCATCAGTGTTATTCAAAATGTGCAAATGGGCTTGAAACACTTCCTCCAGAGCCTTGCTATTAACCTTTATACCTCGTGTACCTTTACCGGCACATCTTCCCTCATGACGAGGCTTAGGAATCCCTATAGCCTCCACTTCTGAAAGGTAGTCTTGACAAAACTCAATAGCTTCTTCTGCAACGTACCTTTGAACAATAGATGCTTCAGGACGGTGTGGATTCTTCACATACCCTTTCAAGATCTTCATGTATCGCTCAACTGGGTACATCCACCTTAAATAAACGGGGCCACATAATTTAATCTCCCTCACTAGATGAACAATTAAGTGAACCATGATGTCGAAAAATGAAGGAGGAAAATACATCTCCAATTGGCATAAGATTATAGCAGCCTCATCTTCCAACTCATCCAACTTCTGGGGGTCAATGACTTTGCTACATATAGCATTGAAGAATGAGCACAACCTAGTTATGACATGTCTAACATTTTTAGGAGCAATACCACGAATAGCCACTGGTAGTAGTTGTTGCATCAAGACGTGGCAATCGTGAGACTTTAAGCCAACCAATTTTAGATCATTTGAGACAAGTCTCTTGACATTTGAAGAGTAACCCTGTGGCACTTTGACGCCCCGTAGACACTCACAAAAACTTGTTCTCTCTTTTTTTGACAAGGTATGACATGCTGAGGCAAATATGTCCGCTTACCATCCTTTGGTTGTGGAGCTAACTGCTCTCGTATACCCATCGCAACCAGATCTAGACGAGCATTCACACCGTCCTTTGTCTTACCCTGAATGTTGAGAAGCGTTCCAATTAGACTATCACATACATTTTTCTCCACATGCATGACATCAATACAATGTCTGACATCAAGTTTGCACCAGTATGGAAGATCAAAGAAGATCGACCTCTTCTTCCATATGTTTTTCTCAATAGCCTTCTTTTGAGCCTTTCCGAACATAACATTAATGTCCTTCACCCTTTGATAAACTTTCTCTCCATTAAAGGCCGTCGGAGCAATTCCATTCTCTTGGAATCCATTGAAAGCTTTTTTCAGTCTACGATATGGGTGATCACGTCTGAGAAATCTCCGATGCCCAAGGTAAACTGTCTTCCTTCCATGTTGCAATTGTGTGAAACATGTGCCTTCTTCACATATTGGGCATGCTTTATGCCCCTTAACACTATACCCGGACAAGTTCCCGTATGCTGGAAAGTCATTGATGGTGCAAAATAACATGGCACACATCTTGAAAGTCTCTTTGTAATGGCCATCAAACACATCAATGCCTTCCACCCACAGCTTTCTCAAGTCTTCAATCAAGGGATTTAGATAAACATCTAAGTCATTTCCTGGCTGTTTTGGGCCCGAAATCATCATAGATAACATCATGTATTTGCGCTTCATGCACAACCAAGGAGATAGATTGTAAATTACGAGGAGAACAGGCCATGAACTATGGATACTACTTAAGGTACCATACGGATTCATTCCATCCGTAGCAAGTCCAAGCCTAAGGTTTCTTGGCTCATTTCCGAAATTCGGAAACAAACTATCAATTCTCTCCAATTGCACAGAATCAGCCGGATGGCGAAGCATTCCATCACGTTTCCTCTCATCTGCATGCCATCTAATGTTCTTTGCGTCATTTATATTATCGAACAATCGCTTGAACCTTGGAATTATTGGAAGATACCACAACACCTTTGCAGGAGGACCCTTTGTGATCACATCAGAACTAGAATCACCATCCTTCACTTTGTACCGCGATACCCCACACTTGGGGCAGTCGTGCATCCCTTCATACACACCCCTGTATAGTATGCAATCATTAGGACATGCATGTATCTTCTTATACTCCATACCCATCGGACAGAGTATCTTCTTTGCCTCATAGTTACGATCTGGCAGTGTGTTGCCTTCTGGAAGCATGTTGTTCAACAACTCAAGCAATTCGGTGAAGCTTTTATCACTCCACCCATTTCTCGCCTTCACACTGAACAATTTTAAGACTGTCGACAACCTTGTATAAGTAGTGCACCCCGGATACAAAGGCGTATCCGCATCACTGCACAAAGTATCATACACACGTGCTCGCTGAAATGACTCTTGTCCAATATCACGGATCATGTCCTCTAGTCGATCGTCCTCCATATCTACATTAACTTCTTCACTTTGGGACACACTTGGCATGTTTAACAAGTCTTCACCATGCCATATCCATCTTGTATAACTCTTGCAAATCCCTTCACAAATAAGATGATCACGTATTTGCTTAACTTCACATTTCCTCATATTCAAACATCTAACACAAGGACAATTAAATCTTCCATTACTATCAGGAAGATTTCTTTGAGCAAATTCTAGAAACTCTTCCACTCCCTCCCGATACTCATCACTTGTGCGTTTACTAACCATCCAACTACGGTCCATATCCATGTTCTGTAGATTTACACATATTTATACAATATGAGCACAAGAGGGGAGACTCTAAAAAAACAGTATTTGAAATTATAGGCCTAAACCTTAAGTCCTATAATAGAAACTAAACCCCTCGACTATTGATCAAACCAATCCAGATGACCTAACTTTTTAAAAGAACCCAAACCCCTTGACTATTGAGATTATAAGCAAAGCCTAAAAGTCTATGCTCAATATGTAACATCAAAGTGTTTAAGTATAAAAAAAACTCAAAATGTATTTCATTATTTCATGAAATATTCAAATCATTAAAACAGAGACAATGCTAAACAGTAACTAACAGAGAAGGATTACCAAGCAGAAGGGGAGTTGGGGCGGTTCAAATGCGGTGGTCAGTTGTAGAAGAGAGGGAGTTGGGGTGGTTCAATTGTGATGGTTCAATTGTAAATGGTTCTGAGCAAATATTAGCAAAAATGGTATTTAGCAATGAGGGTTTGAGCAAATAAAAATAGGGAAGAGAGAGTTACGTACCTTTGCGAAGAGGAAGTTATGGTGGTGGTTCTATGGTGGCTCACGAACGGAGGAGAAGGAGGTCAGTGAAGAGAAGAGAAAAGTAGGTCGCGGGAGTGAGAACACTGTAACGTTGAAATGTAGGGCGTGAGACAGAGAAGGTTTGAGAAAGTTAACGTTATAAATTTTAATAACTTTTAACATCGGTTGTTAGAAAAAACCGATGTTAACATTTATTTTAACATCGGTTATATAACAAACCGATGTTAAAAAGTTACTTTTAACATCGGTTAACAAAGAACCGATGTTAAAAAGTTAGCACCAGTAAATATAGAATGGAGAGAAGAAACTTTTAACATCGATTTTACCAGAAACGGATGTTAAAAGTACATTTTAACATCAGGTTCCTTATAACCGATGCTAAAAGTCTGCTCCAGCGTCTATTTTTAACATCTGTTTTTCTTTAACAGATGTTAAAAGCCTGACGTGAAAAGTCTATTTTCCACTAGTGTATGTAGTATAAAGCTTTTACTTTTGAGGAAAAATATATTTAGCATTGGCTTATTTAACATTATATATATATATATATATATATATATATATATATATATATATATATATATATGAGAAGGGATCAAATTACACCAGTGTAATACTTGAACATTGTACCTTCCCCTAAACCAACTCATCCTATTAAGACTTGGAATTGTAGAAAAATGAATTCCATTGAATTATGAAAGGTACAAGAAGAAGTATATATAGTGTAGCTGTACACTAACAGAATAACTAACTTAGTGCAACTAACAATAACTGAGATAACTGACTTCTAACAGAATCTAACTTAATGCTTAATGCATTTATTCCTAATACCCCCCCTCAAGGTGGGGAATATATGTTGTGTATTCCCAGCTTGTGAATGAGTGAGGAGAATTGCGGATATGGAAGAGCCTTGGTGAACAGGTCAGCAATTTGATGTTGACTCTTCACATGAATCAACTTGATCAATTTGGATTGGACTAATTCTCGGATGAAATGATAGTCTATATCAATGTGTTTAGATCTTTCATGGTGTGCTGGATTTGAGGCCAAGTGAATGGCTGATTGATTGTCATAAAAAACCATTGTTGAAGAGATTTGGATTTCAAAGTGTGACAGCAACCTAGTAAGCCAGACCAGTTCACTTGCAACAGAGGAAAGTGCCCTATATTCAGCCTTAGCTGAGGATTTGGACACAGTTGGCTGCTTCTTTGACTTCCAAGACAACAAGGAGTTGCCAAGGAAAACAGTGAAGCCAGTTGTGGACCTCCTTGTGTCCAAGCAACTTCCCCAATCTGCATCTGCATAAGCAGTGAGGTTGAGTTGGTTGGAACTAGGGAAAAACAGGCCTTGTCCAGGGGCTGATTTAAGATATTGAAGGAGATGGTGAACTGCATGAAGATGAGGAGTTCTAGGTGCTTGCATGTACTGACTGAGCTTATGCACAGAGAAACTACTATCCGGTCTTGATATAGTTAAGTACATCAGACGACCAGTAAGCCTTCGATACTGGGAAGGTTCATCAAGCAAGTCTCCATCAGTATTGGTGAGCTTGAGGTTGGGATCCATTGGCAAAGAAACAGGTTTGCATCCTAAGAATCCAGTATCCTCGAGCAAGGATAAAGTGTACTTTCTTTGAGACATGGAAATCCCTTTGGAGGATCTGACAATTTCCAAGCCAAGAAAATACTTGAGATCACCAAGGATTTTCAGTTTGAAAAGTTTCTGCAGTAATGTCTGTGCTGCATTGACATGTTCTTTCTTAGGGCCTGCAAGGATGATGTCATCCACATAAACAAGAAGGACTACCAAGGAGGAACCAGAACCTATAGTGAATAGGGAATAGTCATTCTTTGATTGAATGAAACCATGCTGCAGTAAGGTGGATGAAAACTTGCAGAACCACTATCTGGATGCTTGTCTAAGCCCATAGAGGGACTTATTCAGCTTGCATACTTGCCCATTTGTACCAGTTTTGTAGCCTAAAGGGAGATCCATATAGACCTCTTCGAATAAATCTCCATTCAGAAATGCATTGTTGACATCAAGCTGCAACAAATGCCATTGTTTAGCTACTGCCATTGCTAGTAAAAACTCTCACAGAGGTGAGTTTGGCCACTGGGGAAAAAATATCAGAAAAATCAATTCCAGCTTGCTGTGTGTACCCCTTAGCTACCAACCGAGCTTTATACCTATCTACAGAACCATCTGAGTTGTATTTCACTTTATAGATCCATCTACAACCTATGCAGTGTTTGTCAGTTGGTAGAGTGACAATGGACCAAGTGTGATTAGCTTCCAAATCTTTGATTTCCTCATTCATGGCCTGTCTCCATTCAAGGGATCTAACAGCTTGGTGAAAAAATTGAGGTGCATAGATTGTGGATATTTGGTTTATGAAAGTTCTGTATTCAGAACTAAGTTGTCCACAGGAGCAGAAATTGGCTATGGGATAAGGGGTCCTGCTGCTACAAGCATACTCAGCAAGATATGCAGGAGGCCTTACTGATCTTTGTGATCTTCTGGTTGTAGCAGGTATGAGTGGCTGCTCAGGTTCATGATGAAGGATTGGGTGTGCATTTGGAGGTGGTTCATGTGGTTCATGGTTTGGTTGGAGGGGTGGCTCAAGTTGTTCTGGTAAGGCTTGAGGTGGTGGACTAATGGACATATCAGGGAGTGGTTGTGGTATGACCAAGTCAGGGAATGAGTCAGGTTGAGGTTGTGAATTGGATTGGAAAGGAAAGACTGACTCATGAAAAGTAACATCTCTTGAGATGTAGAATTTGTTGGTAATCAAATCATAAAGTTTGTACCCTTTATAGCCTTGAGGGTAACCAACAAAGACAGCAGGAGTGGCTCGAGGAGTGAATTTGTTTCTGGCAGATGGCAATGTGGCAGCAAAAGCTAAGCAACCAAATGATCTCAAGTGCTGATAACTTGGTTCTGAACCATGAAGGATCTGATATGGAGAGCTTTAGTTCAATACTGGTGAAGGCAGCCTATTTATCAGATAAGCAGCAGTGGCAGTGCACTCTCCCCAGAAGGAAATAGGCACCTTGGATTGAAAATACAATGCTCTTGCTACATTGAGCAAGTGTTGGTGTTTTCTCTCAACAACTGAGTTTTGCTCAGGCCTTTCAACACAAGAGAACTGGTGAAGAGTGCCTTGTGATTGTAGGAAGTCTGTGAGGGCCAATTCCTTTGCATTGTCAGATCTGATGCATTTGATGGAAGGCCAAACTGAGTTTTGACCATGGCAAAGAACTTCATGATTGCAGAAGCAGCTTCTGATTTATGCTTGAGCAGATATAGCCAAGTGAATCTCGAGCAATCATCCACCAATGTCAAGAAGTACCTTCTACCATCATGAGTGGGATGTCCATAGGGGCCTCATGTATCACAATGAATTACAGAAAAAATAGAATCAGATATATGATTTTGAGCAGGGAAAGACAGTCTTCTAAATTTTGCAAGAGGACAGATTTGACATGAAGCAGTATTAAAATCACTAGGTATAGAGAAAGAAATTGTATTGCTCAACTGTTTGAGTACTTTATCAGATATATGGCCAAATCTTGTATGCCACAGTGTAGCATTATTACAAGTAATGTAATGTAGAGAATTACAATTATTAGAAATTGCTACAGGTATAGTAGGTACAAAATTGCTATTTGTAACAGAATTTGAAATACAATTTAGTGCAACAGATTTGGGAGCAGGCTTCATGAAAGACAACAAATAGAGGCCTTCAAGAAGATCACCCTTGCCAATCTTCTTGCAATGGTGCATTTCCTGAATGACAAATTGTTTGTCAAGAAAAGTAATTGAGAGACAATTGTTAGACAATAAGGCACTCACAAAGAGCAAATTGAAATGGAATTATGGAATGTACAGAACATTGTGCAATGTGAGATCATGATTCAATTTGATAGTGCCAATAGCAGTAACAGAAATTACACTTCTATTTGGCAAAGTCACAAACTTGTTATGAACATTTTGATAAGAATCAAATAGGGACAAGGAACATGCAATGTGTCCACTTGCACCTGAATCTATAATCCAAGAATCAACAGGAAAGGATGACTGAAAAGGCCCAAGTCTCACATTGACAAGAGATAGAGCCTCATAAGAGCTTATAAAGCTTGGGCAATCCTCACCTCTTAAGCTAACTTTTGGGGTTGAGTTAGGCCCAAATTTAATATGGTATCAGAGCTACGTTCTGCCTAGTGGTGTGGATAGTGCCGCTAGCCCTCGCTTGTGATGACGAGCCCAGGCTTGAGGGGGAGTGTTGCGAGTCCCACATCGGGTGGTTAACGAGCCTGGCCATTGCTTATATAGTTAGGTAGACCACCCCCTGATAAGCCGGTTTTTGAGGGGACCTTTCGAATGCCTGAATTCTTAACAAGAAGAAGTATATATAGTGTAGCTGTACACTAACAGAATAACTAACTTAGTGCAACTAACAATAACTGAGATAACTGACTTCTAACAGAATCTAACTTAATGCTTAATGCATTTATGCATTTATTCCTAATACATCCCCCTTATAACTCCTAAATTTCTATTCATACTAAGCTTCTATATTTTTGTAAAAAAGTCGAACAGAACCAAAAAAAAATGACTTATAAATTAATTGGACTCAAGCTACACATTACGGTATAGATATAAGCCTCCTTAGAAAAAAGGTATAATTTATCCTACGGATATTACTTTTAACACCCTTTTTTTCTTTTTACACTCCCTTCCTCTCTTTTTTACATTTTCCCCCAAAAATACCCTCCTTGGGTACACTGTCCTTTTACGCTTGTTTTTTAACTTTCCGAAAATTAATTTACGGAACATAACTATATGAATTCTGGAATTTAATTTCCAGAATGCATAAAACCGTGTTTCGGAAATTAAATTTCGGAATTTATTTATTGAAATTTTCACAAGTTCTGGAAATAAAATTCTAGAACACAGTTTTATGTATTCCGAAAATTGAATTATGGAATACAATATTAACGGAGATGGCTCAAAGGTTGCAATTAACAGACTATAGAGGTTGGGCTTTCAGAGGAAAACATAGATGCAAAAACGGGGAGTTCCACACGATGGCCATGGGGGGAGGCCGCGGCACACATGACAAGAATAGGGTAACTCGCAGCGGGTCTCATGACTAGAAATGAGGAGAGCATTAACGACACAAGCCCATGGAAAGCTTGTTGTCTCACAGGACAGAGCAGAATGAAGGGCAACCCATCTTTATCCTTTTTCACTCCAACCTTCATCACCATCCAAACCCCATAAAAACTGCAACCCATAACCCAGAAACTCATCCGTCATCGTCACCCACCTAAACATCAGAAGCCGTCGTCTAGCCATCGTCCAAATCTACATCAAAAGTCGTTGGTCAAACCACCCTCCACGCACCAGAACCTACGAAACCGCACCTCGAGGGGAAAAAAGATGAATGCAAAAAAATCAATTGAGCGTGCTAAACAACAATTATGCTTACTTCCGAAATTTAATTTCCGAAATTATCTTTTATTGAATTTTAGAATTATATTTCCGGAATCATAATTCCGGGAAGAGGTATTTTTGGAGAGAAAAATTGAAGAAAAAAAAAAGAAGTAAGGAATGTATTAGCAAAAATGGATGAAAAAAATCCCCATACCTTGACTCATTTCTGGCCTAAGATGCTTCTCGTGATCTTTACTCAAGCTATCACGATATTACCTTAACCATTCGGTTGTGAAGTTCAAGTCAATTGACATATTTGAATTTCACGTTTTAAATATTAACATCATTTAATGGGGAATAGATTCTCTACTTTCGCGCAGGAAAGGTAGAGTGTCTTTTTTCTCACATAAGTGTTGGTTTGTCGGACGAACCGAAGTGAGCCAGGCGAAAGTGCGTGGGAAGGATCCAAATTCCTAGGGCAAACCAATATTTTTCTGAGAGAAAAAATATTTGTTGAGTATGGCTCATAAAGATACTGACAGTTGGGCCAACGCCCGAGCTGGGCCAACGCCCGAGCTGGCCCAACTGTCAGTATAAATACTGCGCTTATATAACCCTATTTCTATATAGTGAAATACAGCCGTAACAGCTCCCGTGGAAGTAGGCACTATTCGCCGAACCACGTAAATCTTGTCTTCTTTCCTTTTTTTCTTACGTGTGTTCGTGTGCTCCAACAATATTATATCTTTTTTGCACAAAAGGTAGAGAATCCATTTTCGATTTAAGGGGAAACTGTAATAAGCTAATGACAACAAGGTTGGCTTTATTATCTCAAATTTCATATTTGATCATTGGTTTCATTTTAAAATTAGATTCTTGCAATTTTATGAGGATGACTAAATTTTCATTATACATAGAAGTCTTAAATTGGTTTATATGATTAAAACCCTTATGGGGTGGACTTTCGTGTGGAATTCTTCTGGGTACATGGGTCAACAGTATTAAAATAACATATTCTTATTATTAATTTTATTGAAAAAAAATCACAATGTCACATATAAATTATATATAAAAAATTTAATTACTCTGTAGATCCCCCAAACTTTTTTGAAATTTTTAAATAGGTTTCCAAATTAAAAACGTTTGTAATTAAACCCTCGAACTTCTAAATATTTTGTAATTGGGTCCCTATACTTTAAACGTTCGTAATCGGGTCCCTAAATTTATAAATAATTTGTAATTAGGTCCTTTGAGTAACAAAACAACCTTGTAATTAGAGGATCCTATAATCTCCTACCAAGTTTATTGTCTATTTTGGAGGTTAATAAACTATTAGATCATTCACACTAGCAAAGATTTTTAAAATGTCTCTTACTATAAGGACCTAATTATAAATTATTCACAAATTCAAGGACCCGATTACAAACGTTTAAAGTGTAGTGATCCAATTATAAAATTTTTTAGTTGGGTGACCAATTTAAAAATTCTCAAATAATTTGAGGACATGCACAGCAGTTCTATATAAAATAATGTTTGTTTTTGCATAAATCTACGTATAATCTACTGATTAATCACTTGTGGAGACGCACTTTCTTTTTAAATTGTGTATGGAACATTATTTTCCAAACAAACGGATAAGGAAATTTTGAGATAAACTAAACTTAGAAGCTTTGACATCTGTGACTGTGCCACGCCATGACATGATTCTTAATCATTTTATTAATCTCAGGACACGTGGAGCTGAAGCATTTGGTATCACGGGCAATCTTGCAAAAGAATATTTTCACGTTCAAAATCAATTACACCTTCAGAGTGTGTTGGTTGACAAAGGGAAACGGATTATCCGATTTTGAAATTTGATACTTTTAGCGGTTTTAGGTATTTTTTCTTTCATTTAATATATTCTCTTATCTTATTTTATTTTTATCTTTTATTTTTTTATTTTCAAAAAATGTCTAAACAGATATCAAAGATATCAAAGATCAAAATTACTGAATCCAAATCTTTGACAAAGCTGTACAAAAATAGTTTTTTTGGATTTAATTGGTATATATTATCAGTGTAAAAAAATTTTATACTGACAACCAATCTGAATTTGCCACATAAGCTAAAGTGTTTGACTCTTATCCCAACTATCGTAAAAGTCAGACACACCATGATTTCTGATTGATTGTCAGTATAAAAAAACTTTACACTAATAGTGTATAGCAATTAAACTCTTTTTTTTTTTTGAGAAAAAATATTTTGGATTTACTATGTTATATTTGTTAAATTCAATTATTTAAAAAATGATTTTTATGAAAAGAAAGGTGGCATTTAGAAAAGTTAAAAATTTATTTGATTACTTTCAAAATTATAATATTTTTCTCATTTTATAGGATTAATTATTAAATAAATATTATTATGTTATACAAACATTTGTAATTCATTATATAAAATTGATTTTTCCAAAACTCAAAGCAAATAAATTATTTTAGAATTATTTTTCAGCAAACACATTTAAACATAAAATTGACTTTATCATAATTGATTATAACAATAATTAATTATACATGTAAAAAATAATCCATTTTTTAGCTAATCCAAGCATAGTAAGAACTTGTTTCGTTCAACTTTTTCATATGAGAACAGCTTTTTTTTAAGAAAAAGGTATTTTGAATTTATTTTGATATCTTTGATAAACATAATTAAAAGTAAGAAACATGGTTTTTATATAAAAAGTAGTTCTTAAAAAAGTCATAAGTTTGAAACTTATTTTAAAAAATGTATTTAATTTTTGAAACTAATCTTATTTTTCTCATTTTACTCTTGTAGAACTAATTCCCAAATAAATATTATTAATCTAAATAAATAATTTCATATTTTTAACTTATTATATAAAAATAATTATTTTTACACAATCCAAGCAAAACATATTATCTGAAAATTGATTTTGAGTAAATATATTCAAACATAAATATGACCTCATTATAATCAATAATAACAATAATCTATTTTATACACAATCGATTATTGAAATAAATTTTTTTTTTTCAGGTGATCTAAAACACTCTTAATCTAACGAGAAATTATATAAAATTCATTTTTATAATAAATATTTAGAGTGAGTTATTAATTATTTTATTAGTTATTAAATATTTTAAAATATTAAATATAAAATTAACATTAATAAATATATAATAAGTTATCATGATGTAATTGAGTATTATACTGATCAAAATATTACAAAATTCCTTAATATAATTACGAGACAAGCGCGTCATTTATCAGTATCCTCCAGTTCTTTTGTTGTTTTTAATTTAATTCTGAAGCATTTATATGGTTTTTAAAATATTTAATATCCTAATTAAATCTTTCAAATAAGTTCTAATCCAAACTGCAAACACAGATAATCAGTAAAAAATTTCTTTTATAATCATCAATTTATATTCAAAAAATGATATTTTGACAACAAAACATAATAAATATGAACATCATACTTTAAACGATATTTTGAAATAATGAATTAAATGAAGAGAAGGAAATAAAATAATAAAGGTTAAAATATCATTTTGGTCTCTCAACTTATTTTTTAGTTTCAATTTGGTCCCTTAACTTTTAAAAGTTTCAATTTGGTCTCTTAACTTGTTTTTGTGAACCCAAGTTGGTCCCTTCAATCAATGATATAAGCAAAAGTGACGAAAGTGCCATACATATTAACAATTTAAAGGACTAATTTGAAACTCATTTAAAATTTAAGGGCCCAATTTGAAACTCATTTAAAAGTTAAGGGACCAATTTGAAACACATTTAAAAGTTAAATGATCAATTTGAAACTTGTTGACAATTTAAAGGATCAATTTAAAATTTATTTGTTTATGTTATTGATGGAGAGAACTAACTTGTGTTAACAGAGACAAGTTAAGGGATCAAATTGAAACTTTTAAAAATTAAGGGATCAAATTAAAATTAAAAAATAAATTAAGAAATCAAAATGATATTTTAATCAATAATAAATAAATATTACATTATATATTTATACGATATTGGATAAACTCATTCATATTGGGTTCAAAAACAAACTCGTTTTCCTATTATCTCTTTTGATTTTATCTCTCCCGATTTTATATAAAGTCTTGACATAATGTTCAGTTAGGCGTTGGAAATATCGCTCTCACGAGTCAGCCCCGGCCCCGACAACAATGGGCTTTTACTTTTTCTACGCTACCAGTGCCAAGGGAAGGGGGCCTCACATGATACGAGTATATTTTAGGAAAAAGGGATTGTTAATAATACATTTTTTTTTAGTATTCTTTTTTTAATATACATTTTCAATTAATTGAAATTCATAACGATTTTACTTGAATTTGTAAGATTTATATAAATTTCAATTAATAGAAAAATATGTGTTAAAAATTAAAAAAAAAGTGTTAAAGAATGTGTTGTTAACATTTTCTTTTAGAAAAATGTTAATCAATTTTCTTAATGTATTGGTTAGAGTTCAAAAAAATAAGTTTTCATTAAAAAATTATGTAAGAAGTATTTAACATATCGATAAATAATGTATTTAAATTTTCAATAAAAACTTTTCATTTCTTAATTTCTTAACCAATACCTTTAGAATACTGGTTAGCAAGATTCTATATTTTATGTTTAGTGTTTTTTTGGGTATAGGACCTATCAATAGTCGGAGATTAATTTCTTTCCCGACATAAACATATCGAAGTGAAATTTACTTCTCTTAAAAAGTTTTTTCTATATGAAGGACAAAAATATATTTCAGCCTTTTATAAAATCAACTATTGTATCATTATGTTACAAAAAGTAATAAAGTTTATATATAGACACGATATTGAATCTATGAATTATAATACTGAGCTATTTGTGTAAAAGTAACGTACATTTTGTAACCAAAAAAAAAAAAAAAGTAACGTACATTTTCCTCACTTAATTTCATAAAAATTAAATCACACACTATTAGTTTCCTTTTTTATATAAGACAAAACAAATAGAAAAAACTTAGATAAAATTTCTTACTTAATCTTGGTGTTATTTCTGAAAAATATAACAATGTATAATTTTGAATTATTGCATTATTTTATGAACTACTCTGGGTTTTTGACTCCTCAATAGCATATCATGATACTCTCATAAATTTTAGTCCTTTGGACTGAATATAAGACTAATTATCAATCACTTGCTTAGATCTTGAAGCAGAGAATTAAACCTTAATTTACGCAAGCTTTCAATTAGAGTATCTATCACACACCAGGATTCAATATTGTGTTCTTCTCCTTATGTGCTTGAGATATTTACCACTTGATCAATCTTTGATTAATTAAATCACTGCATTTTTTTATGTTCTCGTAATTGATGTGAAAAAAATAATGCATACTATAATTTTATTAAAAATAGTGTTACCACCATAAAAAAAGTTTATCTAACTTTTGGAAAAGCTGAAACAAAAATCGTACACATACTGTATAATTAATTTAAAGGTCACGTTAAGGTGTATCGTCCGAATACTTTTTAAAAAAATCAAAAAAAAATAATTTTATATTAAAAAATTAAATATATCATCTTTTTAAATATTAAATATATTAATTTTTAATAAAAAAAATTTTTTTTTTTGCATTTTTAACATTAGCATTCTCCGTAATTTAAAAATAAAAGTTATGTTAACAAGTGTCTTAAGGGTACTCTTTAAGAAAGTAAAAAAAAACTTTTCATTAAAAAATCAAGTATATCATATTTTTTAAATATTAAATATATCAATTTCTAATACAAAATTTTTTTTCTTAGTTTCATAACAAATATCATAAAAATACTCGTTAGCAATCTCGAGTAAAATTAAAGCACAAAAAAAAGTAAAATTCTCGAAATTAATCATTAATTAATCTTCGATGTTTTCCTTGTTTTATGCTTTGGCCTGGAACTTGACCTCGAAAGCTGTAAAAACTACAAAGCAACATGCTACTTTTTCTCTCTTTTTCTTGGTATTTGGAGACCTTTTAGATTCCTCTTACGAAGTTACTCTATAGGTTACAAGAAGTCAAAGGCCTTTGTGCAACTGCCACAATGTTCGTTGAGATTGATGTGCTTGGATTATCTGTTGGCTCCATTCATCTTTTACTTGTCCCAACATTCTTAGAGCTACACCCATTTTAAGGACATTGGGTAAGATTTCTAATCCCCTGAGGGTCAAAATGTTTATAGGCAATTTTGCTTTTAGTAAAACGATATTAATACCCTTCTTATAAAAAAAAAAAAACATTATTAATACCCATATTGGGAATGCTTCATTTTTTAAGAACCATAGACCATACAACACACATAATATGCATATACATATTACGTATTATTTAACAAAAATGATTCATTTAAAATATTATATCCTATATAATGTAGATGATTAATATAAAGAATCTTCTCTAGATAGAGATGTCCAAAGGCGGTAGTGATTAGTAAACTAGCTTATAGGTCAATTTAAAAAATTCGTCAATTAAACAAGCTTTTTCAGCTCATGAAAAAGTCAATTGACATCGATACATATATATAACAAAAATAGAGTAGTGATATTTTGACAACAAAAATGATTCAATGTATTTTTTTTGGTTATTTTTAAAAAATCAGGGGTAAATCTTTGAAAAATTAACTTGTACTCATTAAACATGTGATTAATGCTTTGTAAATATTTGATTAATGGAGTTGAATGAGTATAATTTGAACATATTCTCTTATTTACAAGTTTGTAATAAATTAAAAAAAAAATCTAAAAATACGGTGTCGGTCGTAGGTGTATGGAACATTGATGTTCAAATCTCATTACTCTAAAAAAAACATAGCTTTAAATTATAAGAGAATGCTAACGAGTGCTCTAAAGGTACTTTTTAAGGAAGCAAGAAAAAAAGTTTTCATTGAAAATTGGTGTATTTAATATTTGAAGAAGTGATATATTTAATTTTTCAAAAAAAAAATTTTTTTTTGTCCCTTCAAAGAATGTCCTTAGGATACTCGTTAACATCACCCTATATTGTAGTATATGTAACTCTTTGTTAGCACTATACCGTCTATAACTAATATTGCAGCAAGAATTAGGTCACTGGGAATGGCAGTTGATGATGGTTTCCTTGTGCAATTCATATTGAGTTCATTACCGTTTGAGTATGGTCCTTTCCAAATGAACTATAACACCATAAAGGATAAATGGAATGTGCATGAACTGCACTGTATGTTAGTTCAAGAGGAAACCCGACTCAAGAATCAAGGGAACCACTCCATTCATCTAGTGAGTCATCAAGGAGTTGGAAAGAAATTTGGAAAGAAACGTGGAAAGGGAAAAGGACCATTAAAGGTTGGTGAGTCCTCTGTCAATATCCAGAAGAAAGAACCGAAGAGCAGCAAATGCCATTTCTATGGGAAATCCGGACATTTCCAGAAGGATTGCCCAAAGCGTAAGGCTTGGTTCGAAAAGAAAGGTGAGCTTAATGCTTATGTATGTTTTGAATCAAATTTAACTGAAGTTCCCCATAATATTTGGTGGATTGATTCTGGATGTTCAACTCATGTTTCTAATACGATGCAGGGATTCCTTACGATCCAAACCATAAAGCCAAATGAAAAATTTGTCTTCGTGGGGAACAGACAGAAAGTTCCAGTGGAAGGTGTCGGGACTTATCGTTTGATCTTGGACACTGGGCATCATTTAGATTTATTTGAAACTTTGTATGTACCTAATATTTCTAGGAATTTAGTTTCAATTTCTAAACTTGATGTTGTTGGATACTCTTTTAAGTTTGGTAATGGTTGTTTCAGTTTGTATAAGCATACCTCTATGATTGGATCTGGTATACTTTGTGATGGTTTATATAAATTGAATCTTGATAATTTATATGTTGAAACACTTATGACTTTGCATCATAATGTTGGCACTAAACGTAGTTTAGTGGATGAATGTTCTGCTTACTTGTGGCACAAGCGTTTAGGACACATTTCCAAAGAAAGAATGCAACGATTAGTAAAGAATGAAATCCTTCCGGATTTAGATTTTACTGATCTTAATGTGTGTGTGGATTGTATTAAAGGTAAACAAACAAAACACACAAAGAAAGGAGCCACAAGAAGTACTCAGCTTCTTGAAATCATACATACCGATATTTGTGGACCTTTTGACGTCAATTCTTTCAATAAAGAAAAATATTTTATCACCTTTATTGATGATTTTTCACGTTATGGATATGTCTATTTACTGCATGAGAAATCTCAAGCAGTAAATGCCTTGGAAATTTACATAAATGAGGTTGAAAGGCAATTGGACAGAAAGGTGAAAATCGTTAGATCGGACAGGGGTGGTGAGTATTATGGAAGATATGATGAATCAGGACAACACCCTGGTCCATTTGCTAAATTTCTTGAAAAGCGTGGTATTTGTGCTCAATACACAATGCCAGGAACACCACAACAAAATGGTGTATCAGAAAGGCGTAACCGAACCTTAATGGAAATGGTTAGGAGTATGTTAAGTAATTCATCTTTACCCGTATCATTGTGGATGTATGCCTTAAAAACTGCCATGTATTTGTTAAACAGGGTTCCTAGTAAGGCAGTTCAAAATACACCTTTTGAATTGTGGACAGGTAGGAAACCCAGTTTAAGACACCTGCATGTTTGGGGTTGTCAGGCGGAAATAAGAATATATAACCCACAAGAAAAGAAACTGGATGCAAGAACAATCAGTGGATATTTCATTGGTTATCTAGAAAAATCTAAGGGGTATAGATTTTACTGTCCTACCCATAGTACAAGAATTGTTGAATCTGGAAATGCTAGGTTCATTGAAAATGGTGAAAATAGTGGGAGTAAACCTTCACGAAATGTGGAGATTAAGGAAGTCAGAATACTAGTCCCAGTGACTCGTGCTTCTACTTCTACAGTTGTTGTTCCCTGTGTTGAATTGCATACCAATCATGAAGAACAACAAACTATTGATCCCGCAGTTGGCAATGAACCTGTAGTTGAACAACCACAGGAAACAGCATTAAGAAGATCCCAAAGAGAAAGGAGGTCTGCTATTCCGAATGATTATGTGGTATATCTACAAGAGTCAGAAAATGACTTAGGAATTGATAATGATCCAGTTTCATTTTCAGATGCCATTAATAGTGATAATTCTGATAAATGGTTAGATGCCATGAAAGATGAGCTTAAATCGATGGAACATAATTGTGTATGGGACCTTGTGGAATTGCCTGAAGGATGTAAGAGAGTTGGGTGTAAATGGGTCTTTAAGACTAAGCGTGACTCTTATGGCAATATTGAACGTTACAAGGCTCGACTTGTCGCCAAAGGTTTTACTCAGAAAGATGGCATTGACTACAAGGAGACTTTTTCACCGGTTTCCAAGAAAGATTCCTTTAGAATTATCATGGCACTTGTAGCTCATTATAACCTTGAGTTACATCAAATGGATGTAAAGACCGCCTTTTTGAATGGAAATTTAGAGGAAGATGTTTATATGGATCAACCAATGGGGTTTGTAGAAAAGGGGAAGGAACACATGGTGTGTAAACTTAAGAAATCAATATATGGTCTTAAGCAAGCTTCCCGACAATGGTATCTCAAGTTCAATGATACCGTTATGTCCTTTGGGTTTAAGGAAAACATTGTTGATCGGTGTACATATCTAAAGGTCAGTGGGAGTAAGTTTATTGTTTTAATTTTGTATGTTGATGATATCTTACTTGCAACTAATGATCTTGGTCTATTAAGTGAGACTAAGAAATTTCTTTCTAACAACTTTGAAATGAAAGATATGGGTGAGGCAAGTTATGTGATTGGGATAGAAATATTCCGTGACAGATCACAAGGACTGTTAGGCTTATCTCAGAAAGCATATATTAATAAAGTTTTAGAAAGATTCAGAATGGAGAAATGTTCAGCATCTCCTGTTCCAATACAGAAAGGAGACAAATTTAGTCTCATGCAATGTCCAAAGAATGAATTGGAACGGAAACAGATGGAAAATATTCCTTATGCATCTGTTGTTGAGAGTTTGATGTATGCTCAAACATGTACGAGGCCAGATATTAGCTTTGCAGTTGGTATGTTGGGTAGATACCAGAGTAACCCAGGATTGGATCATTGGAAAGCTGCAAAGAAAGTCTTGAGGTATTTGCAAGGGACGAAGGATCACATGCTTACTTATAGGAGATCTGATCACCTTGAAGTGATTGGGTATTCAGATTCAGACTTTGCCGGTTGTGTAGATACAAGAAAATCTACATTTGGTTATTTGTACCTTTTAGCTGGAGGGGCAATATCATGGAAGAGTGCGAAGCAGTCAGTCATTGCTGCATCCACCATGGAGGCTGAGTTTGTGGCATGCTTTGAGGCCACTGTTCAGGCTAATTGGTTGCGGAACTTTATTTCAGGACTTGGGATAGTCGACAGCATTGCCAGACCGCTGAAAATTTATTGTGATAATTCTGCAGCAGTTTTCTTCTCTAAAAACGACAAGTATTCCAAAGGTGCTAAGTATATGGAATTGAAATACTTTGCCGTTAAAGAAGAAGTTCAGAAACGTAGGGTGTCAATTGAACATATTAGTACTAATCTTATGATTGCTGACCCTTTGACAAAAGGGTTACCGCCTAAAGTATTTGCTGGCCACGTAGAGAATATGGGCATTACGTCTGCTAGCGAATGTTAAATTATGATGCTTATGTTATTGATGAATGTTTGATACTCTGAGATCATTGATGTACTTGTTTCTGATTTTTCTGTTTTCTACTTATGTATATGCATGCAATTGATAATGTTAAAAACAAATTATGTTCTTGAAAAATGACATTATGTACTTCCCATGAAAGTGTCATGTTAGGGAAAAGACTAATATAGTAGTATATGGAAGGGACTATGTCGAAATAATGATGTATGACCGCCATAACTCTTATTGGTTCTTATTCTTAGCTATGATTTATGATGTAATCGACGTATGTCCTTATATATGTGCAATATGTTTGATGTTGTATTAAACCATGAAGTCATACTTCATCACATGAGCCAAGTGGGAGAATGTAAGAATTATTTGCCTCATGTAATAGATATAAGTGATAGTTTAATAATTAAATGAAAGGACACATTGGTTGGTGTTTGAATTGAAAGGGCACGTTATTTTATGAAGAGATATATTGCTTGATGGAAGCAATATATATAAGGAAAGGATATTAAATAATCCCAATCTCTACCTATAAAGTATGTTTTCAATATTCCCATCATTAAGAGAACCATAAGGAAGGAAGGAAGGGAAGAGATAGAAAAAAGAGTTTTTCTACTATTGCTCAAGTTTCTACAAGAAGTGAAGAATAAAAGTTTTTTGCCATGGATAAAGGTAAGTTCTTCTTCCCATGTGAGAATCATAGATTCCAAGATCTTATTTAGTTTTCTTGTATGCGAACCTTAGGAAAACCTAAAACTTACACAACATCCCTTTGACACTATAATAGATTTTCATCGTAACTCTTCATAACCACTTTAGCGTAGAATTCATCCACGACATGCCTCTTTGAAGGTTTCATGACGAACAGAACCATCAATGTCCATCTCATGGAGGCCATATGGTGGAAATGTCGAAGATACTAGTTTCTCCCTCAAGCCAATTATATTCCTATTTATTGTTATAGAGTTTTCAACGTAACTTTTTATAACCACATTTAACGTATCTTAAGAATGAAACTCATTGAGATGAAGTTTCAACTTAAATATATATAATTATTAAATATGTTTCATCATAAAGAGTAAGAGTTTACTCCCTTCGATCTCTATTATAAGCAAAACTTAAATGGAACACATATATTAAGAAAGTTGGTTAATCTCATTTAATGTTGTTAAAAATTAAGTGTATTACTTAATGTAACCTTCATAAAAAACTTTAATTTTTATTAAATATATCTCACAATGAGTTATTGAAAAACAAAATTGGTATTAAATGAAGAGTATTTTAGGAACAATGTCATTAAATTGGATGAAAGTAATTAAAATTTACTTATATATTTAACCAAAAAAATTGAGGCTTTTTTTGCTTATAATAATGATCGGAGGGAGTATGTTTCAAAAATATTATTTTTAAACTAAAAATATCATAATACTTAAATATAATTTAATAACATATTCATAGTTATTATTCAACATTATAACTTTATAACAAAGCAAATAAAAATGATAAAGCATAAATATAAATCAATTTTTGATCCAATTGTGATATTATATTTACTCTTGCGCTTACATTATTTTCTAGTTTAACAAATTTGAACAAGAACAATAATAAAAACATAAAATCAGCTTTCAAAAGTCAATGAATAGGTGCATATTTGGATTATAGTTTGTATTTGACAAACGTGGGTTAGTGACTCCAAACTTGCTTTTGCAATTTTTTATGATGTTTGATTTCTTGTTGGAAGAATTAATTTTGGGGTCTAACATGGGTTTAGATGGAAGCAAATTTTTGTTACTTTTGTGTTTGCCAAATCTCAGTTTGAGTTTTTCAATTATTATTTTTATCATACTATCCTTAAAAATTAATCACTTTTCATACTTATTTAAAAGTTAAAAGACATTTTGATAACTAAACATTCAAAAGTCACTTTGAATGATACATTCCAAATAATATTCATTCTATCAAAACTACTTTTAACAGTAAAGTATCCAAACATAAATCAATTACTATCAACTCATTTTTAATCAAAATTCAATTCATCAAAACTTAATTTTACAAACGTTAAATCAAACACACCAGATTGTAGAACATACACAATTAAATCCAATTACCTAATAACATCAACAAAAATTGTACTTTTTTAGGCTAAAATAATATAAAGGCAAAATATGTCTAATCGTCCTCTAACTTTAATTAGGTGTTTTGTTCAACTTCGTCCTCTGATTTTCCTTTGTTTTGTATCTGTCCTCTAAGTTTTCACCATTAAATAAGTTGTTCCTTCAATGATGAAAAAATAAAAAAAGTTTATGGAGTAACTAATGGAATAGTTGCGGAAGGATGAACTTGTCTAACAATCAAAATTTAGAGGATGGATATGAAACAAAAAAAGCTAAAGGACAAAGTTGAAAAAACACCTAAAAGTAGAGGATGATTAGACCTATCTTACATAATATATGAATTTAGACTTGTAAACTTGTTACTAGAGCTGAGAATTCACTAATTTTGTCAAAAATTACTTTTTTTTTTTGACAAATTGTCAAAATTTACTTAATCCGTATAAATTTATTAAAAAAATTTACATGTAAATTAATTAATTTTTGTATCCAAAATTATAATTATAAAAGTTTAAGATATAACTCAAGACTTCAACAACTATATCAAAAGCTATAGAAAAAGGTGGTATTATATTTTTTCGGTTACATAAAACAAGTGGTGTTTTGAAGAACATGTTTGGAGGTCAACCCTTTATCTGACATGAGACTGATTCATTGTTAAGGATGGCAATCGACAGGATCTAGGTAGGGTATTATAGTATCCGTTCTTATATCTGCGTTTGAAAAAAAATATTCGTATCCGGACCCGTAGCCGCGTGGGTAGCAATTTAAGTATCCTTACCCATATCCTCTGTATACCTAAGTATCCATACCCGCACCCATTATCCGCACTTTAACTAAGAAAAAAGGAAAAAATAACACAAAGAACATCAGCGACTGCTGTTAGTGCTTAGGACAGTAGGTGATTAAGTCTGAAAAGAAAAAATAGTTAAGCAACCGTAGGTTACATTAACTTTATTTTTAAAATTTGATATATAATTATAATTATATGTATTAATATAAATAAATATATATATATATATTTATATATGTGGGTGTGGGGCGGGGTGGGTACTACAGTATCCATACCCACACCCATATCCTCTCTTGTTTGCGGGTAATTATTCAGACCTACACCTATATCCACTAAAAAAATATTTATCCTATCGATCATGAATATTTTTTATAAATACCTAACGGATAGAATCCAAACTGTCAATCCTATTCATTGTGACAGAGCAATGGGCATTGCTTTCTGCTGAATTATCGCATTTGGAATACCACCAAAATTAATCCCAAAACAAGGACTGTGAGACGAGGGATTCTTGTATAGATTTCACTATTTCGTGAACTATTGAGATATTATTTTATTATTTTATAAAATAAAAATATAAGTTTTATATCAATTTTTTATATTTAAATCCTTACATTTACATAAATTTTATCAAATAATTATTTTATAATATCACATTATTTATAATTATTCAACTCAAATAATTAGTCTGTCCTCTTGGAAGCAAACATATTCGAAAAAGAAATCAATTGTGTTATTTTAATATTAAGTTTTGAATATTATATATAATATTATATATATTTATTTTTATATTTCATCTACTTTTTATCATATTTATATACACATAATTAAAAAATATATCAAAAAAAAGAATGTATTATTATTTCATTTTATTGTCAAAAAAACCATTTCTCAAAATAAATTATCTGTAAGAAGAGTGGTCCTCCAACGTGGCAATGGCAGTACTGACTGCAAAGGGAAACGCTCCAGAGCTTGATACACGTGACATCAGGTAACACATGCCACGCGCACTTCTCTTGTGCGTGTTTTACACTCCCAATGAGATTCACTCGCTCTTCAATTGGATTTTCTCGTTGACTTTAATCGTCAAAATCAAACTCTCACACGCTCAAACAATTAGGATGGTAAAACATTGAAGATATTTTTTTTGATGATCAAATATTGAAGAAACAGTACACCAAAAAAGAATATCGAAGAAATATTATATCTTCTAAAATTTTTCTATAAAGTTTTTTATTCATTTAAAGTTGATATATTTCATATGTTATATGTTATATTTATAAAATAATAATTAATTTGAAGTTTTTAATAATTATGTAATTTAGTAGGAAGATTTATAATTTTTATAAAAAATATAACATTTTTCAAATACAACTACAAAAAATACGCCGAAATTACTTGCAATTAGGACGTCAATTATATTATATGTCCTGTGAGTATTTGTAAATTCATCAAATATATTTTTTAATTTATTATTTATGTATATTGTATTTTTTATTTATAAATAAGTTGAAAATTTATATGTTTATTATTTTATAATAATATTTTAATAATTAAAGTCATTATGATAAAAATTATTAAAAATATAATATTCTTGTAATAATTATTTTTGTAAATTTAAACACTATATATAATTTTAAATGTAAAGTTTATTTATCTTTACATCAATAACTAACCCAAAAAAAAAACAAGCCTAACAAAACATCAACAATTACTCTCATAAAGAAAATTGGATAAGAAAAAGTAGCGTTTTTCTTTATCCAAGAAATATAAGCTCTCAACCCGTAGCTTATACCATCTTTTGTTTTGTTGTAAAACAATTTTTACGGTAATGAGAAACTTTTGTCATGATTTTATGGTTAATGTAAATTCCTGACTTTAGCAAAACTGTAGAGCTGAATATAGGGATAATAATGGATAATAGATTTAATAGGTGATTGTAAAATTTATTTATAATTGATAGGATAATTATCCAATTAATAGACACGGATATAGGACGTGGCTAATTATCCGCATAATTTTATATGTATGGATACAGATATAAATACTTTAGTATTCATTCACTTCATACCTCTTTATATATATATATATATATATATATATATATATATATATATATATATATATATATAATTCTTTCATTTGGTATGGACAAATGATGTTCGGAGAGGGAGAAGGGGATAGATGATGGCACATGATTTTTTTTAATTTGTTTTTTAATCTAGTTGGTGAATTTTAATTCAACCGTTACTATTATTTAATGTTCTCATATTTCACGATAAGACAACTTTTTCACTTGAGTTGTCTTTATATATATATATATATATATATATATATATATGAGTTTAATTGTTATATATTATTAGTGTAAAAATTTTTTATACTGACAATCAATCAGAAATAATGATGTATGTGACTTTTAAGATAATTAAGATAAAAATCAAACTTTTTAGATTATGTGACAAATTCTGATTGATTGTCTGCATAAAAAATCTTTATATTGACAGTATATACCAATTAAATCCTATATATATATATATATATATATATATATATATATATATATATATATATTAAGAGTAACTTTAAAAGAATTACTTTTAATCTTATTCATCCATTTATTCTAATCCAACATAAATTAATGGTCTGTTCAAATTTTTGTGGTTTTCAAACTTAAATTTTTAAAAATCCTACTATTAGTGGAATATTGGAAAATAGAGAGAAACCGAGTATTCGAGATGGTGACATAGCACAAACATACCGAATATAAGATGCTTTAATTATATAAATATAGATAGAGGTAGTAAAATTTATTCTTTAGATTAACTTGACGAAATTCTCAATGTCCTATCTATCCATATGTTATATAAAACTTAAATTACATTTTTCTTTTATACTTACAATCTAAAAGCATATTTATATTTTTGTTAGGGACGATAATGAGTAACAAACTAAAATAATATTTACACTTAAAAAATAGGCACTTGTAATTTTTTAGAAACTCTAATTTTAATGATGAGGTAAAATAACTTATCATTTGTATTATTAATTTTAACTTTATAATTATAATTACTTAGTGTAATGTATTATTTTTTAGTAGATTTTGGAGTGTGACAGCTCAGGACTTCCATGTTTATGAATTAGTTGTTTCATAACTTTATTGTGATATTTACTTAATGTTTTGAAACATATTAGATATTTTATATCAAAGACCTTTATATTTCACTTTTAAATATATCACGATATATATCTGTAACGTAAGAACATATTAGAATGATCTAATTTGTATGACATATTTATGTTCTCATCTTTTGATAATACAAACTTTTTATCATATTTTCAAACATCCACAAATTTTTTATATTAAAATGCGGGTAATGGATGGGGATATGGGTACTTAGGTGTCCAACGGATAAATGTATGGATATTAAAATTGCTACCCACATAGGTATAGATTCGAGCATGAATATTATTTTTAAAATGCGGATATGAAAATGTATATTATAGTATCCTACACATATTTTATCCATTGTCACATATTATTTATTAAAGAAAATTTCATATATTCAAACTGAATTTGAAAAACTATTATTTGTACCCACAGTTTTCACTAGAAATCAGGTCATTCGTACACGACTCGATGAACATCATAACTCACAAAACAATAACCTCCTTTAACACCGATGATATTACAATAAAGAAATATTAGTCTAACGAATATAAATAGTGAATTTATTAATGTTCGTTTTTTTTTTTATCTATTTAGTGGAGTATCACATCACCAATTTAAGACAGGGACTAATTTTTCTTAGGAGTTTGTCCGGCACCTCAATAGATGGGATCCCTCTCAACTGAGGTTTTTTTATACCCAAGACTCAAATCCGAGACCTTGATTAAGGGACGAGAGGCCTTTAATCACTAACGTTAACGTAAGTTGATTTATTATTAATGTTTGTATAAATTTATTATATACTATTATTCAATTATAAATTGTTATTATATTATTAAATAGATTTAATTAAAATATAGGTTTCTGAACTATTTGAGAATCTTCAAATAAGTCCGTGTATTTTAAAATTTTATAATCGAATCCCTAAACTTTTAAAAAAATTATAATTAAATCACTCGTACACATCTCTGTTAATTTTTCTTAAGTTTTCATTAGGATTCTGTTAAATGACCTATTTACTTGTACATTTGTGGGTTTCTAAACTTTATAAGAAAATTCAAATAAGTCCCTGTACTATTTTTTTTGAAATCCTAATGGAAACTTATGGTGGCCTAATGGAGATGTACATGGGACTCAATTAAAAATTTATTAAACGTTCAGGAACTCAATTACACAATTTTAAAGTTCAGAGACGTATTTGAAAATTTCCAAATAACTCAAGAACCTATATATTAATCAAACCTTAAAAATCTTTGATTCCAATAATAATTATCTCAAAAATTACACATATAACAATATAAAATAACTTTATACTAATAATGTATCAAAATAAACTCATAAATAATTCTTACTTGTGTATTCATTTAAGAGTTTAACTATTATACACTGTCAATGTAAATGTTTTTACACTGTCAACTAATCAAAAAATCATGGTACATCTGAGTTTTAAGGTATTTAGGATAAGTGTCAAACATTTTAATTGATATGATAATTTATGATTGATTCACAGTGTAAAAACTCTTCACACTAATAAATAGTGCATACCAATGAAATCATTCATTTAAGAGTAAAGATCCAAATGGATCCTCGACAAAAAAAAAAAGACGGTGACATTTTGGTCCAGGAGAAATATAAAATATCAATTTGATTCTCAAGTATGTAAGATACGGGTTAAAATAGTCTCTAACAAAGACTAAAATGTCCCTAAAAATAACTAATTTGACACACATTTTATATTTTTTAAAATCAAATTGATATTTTTATTTTTTACCCACTAAAATATCACCGTGTTTTTGTGTCAACGTAATTTATGCATTTACTCTTCATATAATTATTATTATTTTGCCTTCAAAAGCATCACTTCAACGTAATTTATGCATTTACTCTTCATATAATTATTATTATTTTGCCTTCAAAAGCATCACTTCAATTATTTATTTCTTCCATTTATCTATTTATTATTACTAAATTGGTTGGTGAAAGAATGAACAAGTAGGACACTAATCCCTCCTCCGTCAGTCCTCACTACTAGAGTCACTCCCTACTCTCACTTCCTCTGTCTCTCTCACTTCCTCCCTCTCATGAATGGTTAACATTTCCCCTTCATTATTACAACCATGCCATCCCGTCCGCCGCCATCTCCTCCTTCCGCGGCGCCGCCACCACCCCTCCGTCACCACCACAACCACCACCACCAACTAATCCTCATACTCGCCACTTCCCTTGCACTCATCCTCCTCTCTCTCCTCATCTCCCTCACAATCTTCCTCTACCGCAAGCTCTCCTACAACCGCACCGCCCCCTTCGACAATCAAAACCACAACCACAACAACAACCACCGCCGCTTCTCCTACTGCCTCCTCCGCCGCGCCACCAACTCATTCTCCCCTTCCACCAAACTCGGCCACGGCGGGTTCGGTTCGGTCCACAAAGCAACCCTCCCTTCCGGCCAGACCGTAGCACTTAAGCTCATGGACTCACCCGGTTCGCTCCAAGGAGAACGCGAGTTCCACAACGAACTCTCCCTCTCCTCTCACCTCAACTCTCCTTTCATCCTCTCCCTCCTCGGCTTCTCCTCCGACCGCCGCCGCCGCAAGCTCCTCCTCGTCTACGAACTCATGCCCAATCGCAGCCTCCAAGATGCTCTCCTCGATCGCAGGTGCTCCGAACTCATGGAATGGAACAAACGCTTCAACGTCGCCGTTTCCGTCGCGAAAGGCCTCGAGTATCTCCACCATTGTTGCCACCCTCCGGTGATCCACGGTGACATAAAACCTAGCAATATTCTGTTAGATTCCGATTTCAATGCGAAAATTGGGGATTTCGGTTTAGCGAGGGTGAAGAATGTAGATGATGATTTGGAAATGGTGGATGAGAATAATCACAATCACAATCACAATCACAGTCACAATAACAATAATAAGAAAGAGAAAGAGGAAGAGGAAGAAGAAGAAGAAGAAGAAGAAGAAGAGAAGGTGGTTGTTGTTGTTGATGATTGTGAAAGAGGTTCGGTTTTGGAAGAAGCAGAAAGCGTGATTACTGTTAATACTATTAATACTAATACTAATATAGGGTTTGAAGAGGATGGTGCGGTTATTGATCGGTTGGATTCGCCGATGGCGGCGTCGCCGTCGGAGATGGGGGTTGATAAATCGAGCGTTGTATCGGAGTTTAGCATTGATAGTGGGAAGGATTTGATTAAGAAGAAAGGTGGTTCGGGAAGGGATTGGTGGTGGAAGCAGGATAGTGTAGGAGGGTCTGAATCTGGAGGGAGGGTGAAGGATTATGTTATGGAATGGATTGGGAGTGAGATAAAGAAAGAGAGACCTAAGAATGAATGGGTTGCTTCTGCATCTGTAGAAGAAGCTGTAGAAGTACCCAAAAAGCAGAGGAAGAGGTTGGATTGGTGGGAGAAAGAGAAAGAAAAGGAGAAGATTAAGAAGAATAGGAAGCCAAGAGAATGGTGGAAGGAGGAGTTTTGTGAGGAGCTTTCAAAGAAGAGTAAGAAGAAAAAAAGAAGTCTTGATGGTGGTGGAGATGAATCATGGTGGCAGAAAGATGAGGATGCTATGCAAGATGAGAATAATAACAATAAGAAGAAGAAAAAGAAGAGGAAGAGTAAGAGTAGTAGAGGGAGTATTGATTGGTGGTTAGATGGTTTGAGTGGTGAGATTAGAAATAATGGTGGAAGGAGGAATAGTCAGGATTGGGTTAGTGGGGATATACCAAAGAGTGGTGGGATAAGCAGTACCCCAAGTATGAGAGGAACTGTGTGTTACATTGCTCCTGAGTATGGTGGTGGTGGTCAGTTATCTGAAAAATGTGATGTTTATAGCTTTGGGGTTCTTCTTTTAGTTTTGATTGCCGGAAGAAGACCACTTCAAGTAACGGCGTCGCCGATTTCGGAATTTGAGAGGGCAAATCTAATTTCTTGGGCAAGGCAGCTTGCTCATAATGGGAGGCTCTTGGATCTTGTTGATACTTCAATTCATTCTTTGGACAAAGAGCAAGCACTGCTCTGTATCACCATTGCATTGTTATGTTTGCAGAGATCACCTGCTAAGAGGCCTTCCATGAAGGAGATTGTGGGGATGCTTACTGGTGAAGCTGAACCACCCCACTTGCCCTTCGAATTCTCACCATCACCGCCCTCTAATTTCCTCTTCAAGTCTCGGAAGAAGGCTCGGTGAGTTTAGTTTTGCTTAGTGAATGAGTTGTTCTTTGTCATTTTCATTAACTTCTGAAGAGTGTTTATGGTTGTAGGTCAACTCTAATTTTATTCACCATTTGTAGAAACTAATGCTGAAAACAGAAAGAAAAAAAAAGGAGAAAAATAGTGAGTTATGAGCCTTCCATAAATCAATTTCTGCCCTTTTATGTGATATTTTCCCCCCTCTTCAAACTCTGACCTGGTTGGTTCTTACTTTTTAATCTGGACAAACTTTTTGACTTCATGATTTTAGCACAAATTACGCGTGTTTATCAAATTGTCACCTCAAGTTGTTGAATTTAGGAAATTCCGGGTCTTTTAAAGTTGAGGGAACATTTCCTTTTACTTTTGAAGCTATTTGGCCCTTTTTTTTTAACGAATATATTTGTTTAGTGCCTGCTGACCGTGACTGTGAGAATAAGATTTTAATGACCGTAAGTGCCTCATAGGACCCAGGGAAGATTTATCCATCTTTTTGTTGTCAAATTTTTGAAGTTATATACTTTTTATATATTCACATTATGCCATTGTAAGTAGTATCAATTTCAGTTGAAGGGAACATATATCCTGGCCCCATTCCTGCTTTCTTTTACAAGTAATTATGATGTTACTGTGAGCTAAGTGGAGAGTGCACTGTTACCGGGAATTGAGAGAAGTATGTACAACATCATTTTATCATGAGTACAAGCCTTTCACTCATGAGCTTTAACCCCTTGGAACAAAATAAAGAGCACAGCTTTTTATAGAAAGGTTGTTGTTGTTTTTTAAGGGCAGAAAGGCCGTTGCTAATTATCAATGAATTACCAAATACACCGTAGTTGGTTAAAATTCAATCGCTACAACCATATACTTCTAATAATCTTCTTAATACTCCTGATACTTAATAAAGAAATAATTGAATGAAAAATTTAAATCAACACCATAAGAACATAACTGTTCCAAACTTTCCTTATCTAGTAATTAGGAGGATATACAATTATTCGTTAAGGAATGAGTCTCACTTTTTTGTCAATTGTCAGAAAAGAAATATCTCAATTTTTTAATTTCCCATACCGAGGATTCTGGTTGTGGAACATATCATCCTTTGTACATACGTAAACAAAATGCAGGAATGATGTTATAGCCCCCCCTCCCCCTCTCCAAAAAATAATCTGGAATGGTGACTCCGAACTGTTTTTTACAACGTCATTTTAAAGGCCTGACAATATATAGTCTCCTTCTGTATCGGATGATGCTTACACAGTGAGATGGAAGATGCTGTACTTCCTCTGCAATTTTATGTGGGCACTGGTGCCTTGAGTGGAGTGTAGGATGCATCTTGATTATGCATTGATGCTTCTGATTGATAATGTTTAAGACTTGAAATCATTGACCTCATCTAACAATCTGTTCCATGCTGCTGCCTTTTTGAATTGACTGAAGTCGTTCGGTATAGTAAATATTCATTCATATTGACAAGTTGCTGATTAATGTGCGTTTGTTATCAGTCTAATGTTCGATCTAGAGAGTTCACTTGTTTTACTTTTAACAAGAGTCGCTTCGACATTGACACGCTACTGTACTTTGCTTTTAACAAAACCATGTTATGAATGGGGAAGAATCCATTGATATAACACTGATTAAAATGGTGGGCATAGACTTACCAGATTGTGAATTTTGGTTCATCTTTCGTTGCCCAATGTTGCAAAAACTTTACTTTTGCCATGTTGGGAGCCAATGCGAATCCCAGGCAAGGGCAGAGTAGTCCAAAATAGAATGTGATGAAAAGGAAAAAAGAAAAAAATTGTCTTGCTGCAGATTGGCTCCATTAGTGTTGTAAGTATGAGGAAAGGACTATGCCGGTGCAAGTGTGACCCCCTCCCCTTTTTGTGATGTGTGAATTCAATAATCCGTGATGAATTGGTTGTTTTGTTTATTCCAAAACAACACCTACCTTGGTTGGTGCCTTGGTGGCATCACGATATGAGATGCTAGTATGATGTATGATGCATGATGCGTTAATTTGAGTATCTTATATTTGCGATACAAATTAGAGTTGGTTGGTATTGTGTAATAAATAGCAACGGGAGTGGTCCATATGCAAGTGATGTTTGAACGGTTGCACTGCAAATTCATAAATACGCCTAGGATTCGAAATTTGATGGATCATGTGTCAAACCAATCCATGAACTTTGAAGCTAGCTTATTCCAGAGGATGTGTTCTGAAGCTTTTTTGTTTATGAAAAAAACAGTAAATTTGCATGAAGTCTGATTTTCAAAATTTTACCAAGTAGAATTTGCAAATAGACCGGCCTGCTCTGCACAACTCCTTTTAGTGGGCCAGGTCGGCTCATGTAGAAAAAATATTTCATCTACTGTTAACATTCATTCCTATACACCAATTCAATGGCTTCATTGTGCAATTCCACCATCTATAAGCTTAATGGAATTTTTTTTCTTATGCCTTCAACCCATTAAGTTTTTTTAATTTTTTTTATAGACAAATGTTAGTTTGTTAGTATTTTTTATCACTCTAAACCCTATGTCCCTCCCGTCAGTCCAACTCATCACTCCCAACCCATGAAAATTATCTACATTCTTTCTACAGAATACGTATATTGATGCTATAAAATCAATTTCTTCGTCATTTTTTATCGAGCTTCTGTGTTATATTTGATTTAGGTTTAATTTAAAGATAGGGTTAGAACTCGGGAAGATGTCATCGGACAATGGGCAAAGTCATATGTGGATAGATAATGTGAGGACATGCATTGGAGCATAGAGGGCATACTAATGCCCTAATGTATTCAAAGATCATGTTCGGCCTTTTAGGGTCTGGTGTTTACTGTTTAGTTTCTTGACTTTATATTTTCATCGTTTTGGGGTACGAAGTTCCCAATGAAAGGTTTTACTCCATTTGCTGGTTTTGGAGAACTTATGTTGTTTCTAATGCATTCTAATAACCTTTTAACATATGTTTATTGAAGGAGTTTTAATTGCCTTATATAAAAATTTAATCCAATTTTTCAGAAGTATTAATATATACGTAATTATTCATTCAAACTTTGAGATACTATATTGATGGAAAAACTATGATCTTGGCATGCATAAAAGGCTAATAATAAAAAATAGTGAAGCTAGAGAGTTGATATATGCTGATTTTCTAACCAAGTTTGTTTGAAACTACAAATAGAAAAAATGATTGCCAAGGCAAAGAGGTATGGGGTGGAGAGAGCCCAACGCCAACTTATTAGGGATGGGGATAAGAATAAAAGAAAGGCCCATTTAGCCAGTTGGAAGAAAATTTGAACCTAACAACCTAAGCATTGTGGTGGATTGAGATTTCGTGACCTTGCTTGCTTCAATGATGCTTTGTTGTTGAAATTGGGTTGGGCTATCTTGAACAACCCTAACAAGCTTTGGGTTGAGGTGTTAATTGGTAATGGCTCCTGCTACCTGCACTATCATAAATGCTTCATTTACCACCCACTTTTTAATTTGGAACGTGAAAAGAAGGTTTTGCCCTTTTCAGTCTCGCACCCCCTATCTTCCTTTTCTTCAACTTTTTCCCTTCTCAGTCTCACACCACCCCACCCAATTTCTCTTCGACGCACCCCTTCAAATCCGACTCACCCAATCATGTTCGGCGCACCACCAGCAACTCCATGGCGACGCACCACCATCCTCTTCGGCTCACTAACGCACCACCATCCTCTTCGGCTCACTAACGCACACAAAACAACATAAATACAAAAAATTATGCACTTATGACAACTAGTTGTTGGAATACAAAAAAGCATGCATGTATTCCGACAATTAATTGTCGAAACACACTTTTTGTATTCCGACAACTAATTGTCAAAATAATGTTTTCAAATAATTGTCGGAATAAGCGATGGATTATTCTGGGAACTAATTGTTGGAATGTGTTTTTTGATAGCCATTGTATTCTGTCAATTAATTGCTGGATCACCAAATTGCGGGAAAAAAAAATTCAAAGCATTTACATACCTGCACGATTGAGAAGAAGGACAAGGCAGTGACTGCAAGTCAGAAATTACAAAGAATGGGAGAGAAGAGGAAGTAGAGGGAGAAGAGGGTGAGTGAGAATGGGTGTGGGGTGGTGTGTGAGGTGAGGGAGATGAGGTAGAATGGGGGTGGTGTGTGAGGGATATTTTGGGAATAAAAAATTAAAATAAAGATGTGATGGATGAAGTAGATGAGGTGGTGCCAATAGCACTTGCCATTGGTAAATACAACAGAACCTTAAACCCTTATCCATGCAATTTGGGACTATCTTGAAGCCTCGTGAGTTTGGATTAAACTCTTAGCCCCCACCAAAATTGTTTAGTTCTTTGCAATAGACCTCACCTTACCACTTGGATCAGCAATAATCTTTCCCAAGAATATGGTCTTCCTGGGAGTTTTTCCCGACAAGACTATTTCATGATAACTGCCTGGATGGCGGATGCTATGGAAAGGGAAGAATAAGGAGCTCTGCGAGGGCGCAAGAGGCCTGTCTAACCAAATTATGATATGCATCCATTACGTCAAACGGACGGAGCTTCAAAGAGGAAATTTTGTGCAAAATGATATTTTTTGTATTACTGAATGAATGAAAGTATATATATATATATACATCAGTCAATTAGTGACTGAGTGGTAACCGCTTAATGTTACAGCTAAACCTACATGTGTGTCCATCTAGACTACAAACTAATCTATATTCATTTATCTATATATACTCTAGTAAGTGTGAAGGGAGTGTGTTATCCTGTATTTGGAACCATGTTTAGAAATCACATTCAACATAAAATTACGTCCACAATGACATAGTTGTAATTTTTTCAGCATCAAACATGAAAACTATAACATGCAGCTTTTGCATCGCATCCAAAGAGACGCGATTCGAAAGACACCTTAATGTTGAGAATTCAAGTGCGAGTGTTGATAGTCTCACATTTGTTAATAATGTGTTAAGTGAAGAATATACAAGTTGGAAGACTCATTACATTAAGCTTTTGGACCAAGATGTGGTGTATTCAACCCGTTTATTTGGTTCTGCACTTTGCCCATGAGACAATATCTCTGGGGGCTGGCGCTCCTCTCATGCCTTTTGGTGATATTACAGTCTAATTCGACTGGTCCAAGACCCAATGCAGGGATCTCCGAGTGTTGGCGATGTCCTAGTGTCTAACAAGTACAACAATTATATGTTAAAAAAAAATAAAAAAAACTCTAGAAATATGCATTGATGAATCAGTAAAACAACAGTTTACATGTTAAAAATAAAAAATATAAATCTCTCAAATAATTTCCCTTCTGTCTGCAATAATAGACACTGCAACGTTGGAACATTTATTTGCTTGTTTTTTTCTTTAAAGTAAATAATAATAAAACATAGCCTCACTCCCACTCGTAGAGTCACGTTGCCACAGTGGATTAAGCAGCTATAGTCTCTAGTACAAATTTCTTAACGTTCTGAACCAAAGCCATTGCCTTGGCCTGGTCAAATAGCTCCACAGCATGGAACCCATCCTCAACAAAATGTTTTTCCACGTGCACCCCACGTGCATCCATTATCTTAGCCAACTCCTTCTGCTTATCGGACAAGGGATCACCACCGTAACCATTGATGAAACACCTCGGTAGCCGTCCGATCTTCTCTCCGTACACCCCATCCGACACCGTCGGATTACAGTACACGTGGTCCCGATCTGCACCCTCCGGCAAACACAGGCTCCACATCAGATCATTCGCGGGCAGCGGGCAGATATGGTCGTTGACCAACCTAAGCTCCGATTCTGACCTCTGGGCCCCACTAAAATAAGGAACGTTCATCATCAACCCTACGATCTTAACAGGTTCGAGATCCATCTCGAGCGCACGTAGACCCGCGAAGTACACGATATTTCCCCCCGCGCTGCTTCCCATTAAAAAACACTTGCTGACGTCAGCGTGGTCGCGGATCCACGCGTCGGAGCTGGAAGGGTCCAGCGCTTGGTTCCGGACCCAGTTGAGAGCGTCGACTGCGTCGTCGTATGCGGCGGGGAGGCGGTGTTCCGGCGAGAGGCGGTAGTCTACGGAGGCGATCACGGCGGGGATTTGGGCGGCGAGGGCGGTGCATGATTGGTGGAAGATGATGGAGGAAGGGTGGTAGAGGATGAAGCCGCCGCCGTGGAAGTAGAGAATGAGGGGGAGTTTGGTGGAGGATGGTGGCGGGGGGTGAGGGAGGAAGAGGCGGAGGGAGGTGTTGGTTTTAGGGTTGAGGGGTATGTCCTTGGAAAGGGCATGTATGAGGGGTGAGTTAGGGTCGGAGGGTGGGGTTGGAGACGGGGGAACGGTGGGAACGATGCCGTTTCGAGTTAGGGTGCCGTCGGGGTTGAGCTTGATCTTAAGGAACTCGTATGGGTCCATTGTGGAGGCTTCGATGATTTGTGGTTCTTCTGCCATTGTTGTTTGAAGGTTTTGGTTTGAGTTTGAGAGCAGAGGAAGGGAAGATTGTAAAGGGAACTGATATAAAGTGCTGATGCTGGTGTCTCGGATAGCTGCATGGTTGTGAAATAATGACCACAATTTTTGGCCACATAAATAAATCTGGCTTTTGTGATTATTATTCATTCAGATAGTTTATATTTTGCCAAATTATATTTCATTATTGAAGTTGTTCCATCTATTTTTAAAATTATTTATGTTGGTTTTTTATTTAAGAAATATTAATTAATTTGATCTTTTCTATTAAATTTTATCGTTAAGTTTTGGCTAAATTATTACATTTATTTTAATTTATTCAACTTGATTCCTATATTTTATTCAACTTGATCCCTCATTTGTTTTAATTTATTCAACTTGGTATCACATGCATTTTAATTTATTCAACTTAACGAAGAAACTTAACGGATAAGACCAAATTGTTTAACGTTTGACAAGTAAGAGACCAACTTGAACATTTTTAAAATAAAGAGATCGACTTGAATAAATTAAAACAAATAAAAGACTAGAACAATAATTTAACCTTTATTTTTCGAGAAGGATGTGATCTATGTAATAGTTATTATACATATTATATTTTTATTGATGAATTGTTACATATTTCATATTTTCAATAGAAAATAATACCTAAATATCTATGAAATTACATTAAAGTTTTGTTCTTTTATTTTTTTGGTTGAGGAAAATCCTTATTTTTAAAATAAAAATAATTTTTTTAAAAAAATATGAGTGTAACACCATGTTTGGGATAATTAGATTATATAAATTTAAGCTATTTTGAGAAGAAAACAATATATTTGTCAAATATTGTTTGGCAACTAAATTAAAAACAAAAGTTATTTAAGCTGTTTTTTAAAAGCTAAGAAGCTGTTTGAGTCATTTCAACTGTTTTGGGAAAGCTAGTGGGGTTTGCCATTATGATGGGATTTATAACTTACTTAGTATGTGTTTAACTACACAACTTAATTAAGTGCTTATTCAATTAACTTATTTTTAAATAAACTAAAAATAACTTATGTTCATAAACTTTTCTGAAAAGCTTATAAAAATAAACTAAAAAGAGCTTATAAGAAGCTTATCTCCTATCTACCCTCTCCCCCAACATTTGGAAAAGTTCTCTTTCAATTTTTTTAAAAATGTTGTTTCAGGACAAGCTGAAAGAGAGGACCGGTAGATGAATTTTTTTTTTATTATGCTTTAATGAGAGAATGTATTCTTGGTAAAACGAGATTTTTTTTCGCAATCTAAATGAAATAGATTATCTTAAAATCGCTTTTCAACAAACATACCTGAACAAAAACAGATTCTGATTATAATCGATTATCACAATAATTGATTACACATAATCAGCATAATCTATTTTTTTCAGTTTTCCCAAGCACACACTAAGAGCATGTTTGAGAAAGAAAAAAATTTTCCATTTCAGCTGTTTTTTAACTAAAAAGTTATTTCATACATAATCTAACATGTTTGACAATAAGCTTAAATTTATAAAAAAGTTTTTTTGGGGGAAAAAAAACTATTTTATGTCATCAAATTTATTTTAACTTAAAATTATTGTGATTTGATTATTTTGCATTCTCAAAACTCTCTTCCATATTTATCCCTACAAAACTAACTTCCAAACAAGTATTATTAAATTATACAAATAACTCATACCATTTTTCGTAATTTACTCTGCAAAAATGTTTTTTTTTGCACCATCCAAACGAAATAAATTATCTTAAAATCGATTTTCAGCAAATATACCCAACAAAAACAGATTCTGATTATAATCAATTATCACAATAATCGATTGCATAATATATTTTTTTCAGCTTTCCCAAACACACTCTAAGTATAATACAATAGAACCAATTCTTTTATATATAATTTAGCTTATTTTGTTAATCCATTTTTTTTAACTTATCGAAAAACCTTGTATCAAAGCTTATACGAGAAGGTATTTTGCATATTAGATATGTTTTAAAAACGTTTATTTAAGTATGTACCCAAACACTAAATAGCTTAATTTAAAAGGAGCTTATGAAATAAAAGCTCTTCACATAAGCCCTTCTTATATAAGCGCTTAAATAAGTTGGTTATCCAAACGGAGCCTTGATATGTTTACATAGGCATGAAAAAATTCATCTACACATTTTATTCAACTTTTATAATATAAAAAAATTGATGATAAACATGAAAAAAGTACATTTAAAAAATTTTAAAATGCATCAAATATTATTAATCTAAATAAATAACTTCATCTCATTTTTTGTAATTTACTGTATAAAAACATTTTTTTATGTCATCCAAACAAAACAGATTATTTTAAAATCGCTATTTAGTAAACACATCCAAACATAAAATTAAAATTCTACTATAATCGATTTCGAAACAACCTATTTGTCGCAAGTATCCCAAACTAATAAACTTTTAAAAAGGCAAACGCAGTGAAAAAAGCACATTTGGTGTTTTTTTAAGAACCTACAATTCCTAACTTCTAAAAAAACAAGATGCGATAGAAGAGAAAATGAAGACCGATTATGTTTATGAAAATTGTTAGACAATAATGTTCTTGCAACAAATGTTATAGAAGCCATTTTTTAAAAAATCCATCCAAACGGAAATAACCTCTGCTTCTAATAATAGCTTTTGCTTCTAGTTCTACACCATATAAGCCTTTTTTTAAGGATAAAGATTTATGAACATCAAATAGGGGACACCATACGGTGGTGTCCCTTTCTTTTTTGGTATATTTTTTAGATGCGTTTATACCTAAGAAGATAAAAAGTAAGTGAGAGATAAAGATAAACACATACGGTGTCACATACGGTATCCAGATTTTAATGTTCAAATAACACAACTCTTTTTTTAAAGCTCATTCGATCTCACTAATCGACATAATCTTTTTAACTTTTTTATATTTTGATTAACGCACCCTTATTATTGGAGGAGTTAATAGGAGACATCCTAAATAACATGAGTTGATTCTATATTTAATAAATCTTACATGAATTGATTCGTTCCAATAATAAAGAGCGTGTTGTAGAAAATTATACATAAAAGGAATTGTCTATTTAAATGTAACAAGTGAATGTTGACTTTGTCATTTGAAATTTTGTTACGTCATTTGACTTTATTAAAATTTGCTACATAGAAATTTCTTAATCTCATACACCTATTTTATTAATTAATCTTTTATTCTCAATACTTCAATTCATTCTTATATTGTGAATGCTATTCTTTTTCAAATTTATTTTACATATCTACTTTTAATACTTTCAAATTTTAAGTTTATCATTATATACTAAATCAAGTCAAAAAAATTCTAAAAAAAAGACCAAAATTTATTGTTTATTATTTTAAAATTATTTTTATTTAAATATGTATAATATATATTATTTTTTTAAAAAATATCTCTAGCAATCAAGTGGATATGCTAGGTTTAAAAACACAATATAAATTTACAAAGCAACTAGCTATTATACGATCTGTTTGGTAAAAATAGTTAATAAACTAGTTTATAACTGATAAGTTAATTTTTCCCTCAAAGTTTATAGTTTATATATAGCTGAAAAGCTAACTTATTGAATTTGAAACGTTTGGTAAAATTAACGGTTAAATTAGCTTATAAATGTAAAAGAACATATTTATATGATCTAATATAAATTATTTTTAAATCCTAATTAAAACTTTATAATTAGAATATTAATTTATGTCAAAAAATTTAAATATTAATTAATATTTAACTTTATTTTTAAATTTGTTTATTAAATAATATAAATGAAATGACTTATTTATATGATTCTTTTTGTATAAATTTTATTTTATGAGGGGTCGACGAGTAAGGTTGAAATTTCATTTAATTAATAAAAATAAAAATGAGAGAAAATTAATAAGTCATCAATTATAAACTAAATAAAATAACTTATAAAAAAATTATTAACTAATGAAATAAACATGTTTATCAAATACATCTACTATCATCAAACAAATTTATAAGACAATCATAAGTTACTTTTCGTTAGTAATACCTAATACCTACTTTATTTATTACCTATTAATAATACTGGCTGACCGCGCGTGAATGTGATCATATACTAGTAATAGTACATTGTCTAGAGATTGTCAATGTTGTGGACTTCTGGTTATAGGGTCAAGGTGATACGAAGAGTCTGTTTGGTAAAATTAGTTATTAGCGGATAAGTTAGTTGATAGCGGATAGCGGATGAGGTAGCTAATAGCGGATAGCGGATAAACTAGCTTATTTTCTGTGAAAGTGTTTGATAAAACTAGCGGTTGAACTAGCTGAAAAATATAAAATGACATAAAAAGACATCTTCATTAATGATTTTACATAAAAGAGAGAAGAGAATAAAGGTATAATTAAATGAAGATAATAAGGATAAAAGTGGAAAGAAAAATGAAACGCTATAATCTATAAGCTCAAACGCTACTTCAAGTAGCATCTAGAAAAAACGCTATAAGCTCGTGAAAAAACGCTATAAGCTCGTGACAAACGCGCTTACCAAACTGGGCTACTTTCTCATCCGCTATAAGCTATCCGCTATAAGCTCGTTGAAGTGCCTTGCCAAACAGGCTCTAAAGAAATGCCAACTAATAATTACTACATAGTGGAGTGTATTTATCAACTAATTAATTAATTAATAATAATATTAGCAATACACTCTTCATCACATTCCCTTTAACACATTTACTATTATCCGATGGATTTCATATGCATGTGACACATTGAATAGAGAATAAATTCATGTAATTTAGTGGGATCCCACATGAAATACAAGAAGTGCATGGTCAGATTGCGATCAACTGATCATAACTATGAACTACCCGACACCTCAACAGTTACAACTTCTATCACTTCCTTTTTAACTCTCTTTCAATCTTATTCTTCTCTCAAACTCAAACCTTTAAACAACGACATAACCTAGAAATCTTCAAAATCGGCCCATATGAATTCCTCAATATCAAACTTTTCATCAACCCGCACCATTCCTACCCTCACGAAGCTTCTATATCGATGCCCTTCTCACCATCAACTAGATCTGAACCCACGACATGGACCCAACCCGATTTGAGTGGTGAATTCGCGACCCCGCAACTTCTCCAAGCGAATGTTGCAGAGCAACTCCAATGGGAGTTGTTTATCAGGTTCTTAAAGTTAAGGACAAGTTTTTAGTGGGTTGCACCATTGTAACAATCTGATGTGGATGTCACATGTAAGGACAATTGCTTCTATAAGCAACCGGTTCTTATATAAAGACCACCAATAAAAAAAAAGAGAAAACCATTTCAGCAACGAATCACAAATGAATTAATATTTTAAATTGAAACAAAAATAAATGTAAATAAAGATGTGAGATAACTTGTGGTATCTATTTAGTGAATTTTTAAAAGTTGCATCATTGGAGTTTAGAGTTGCTTAAAGTAGTAGAGAGTAAAAAGTGGTGAGATGACATGATAAAGTCCATAAAAAAAAAATTTAAACAACTTCAATAGGTTGCACCGTTGGAGATGCTCTTAATGGAAAGAACTCGAGGGGAAGTATAGCATACCTCGCGGCTCTATGTGTGGACGTGTGGTTGACCTTTTATCTTAAGCCTTTGAAGATTGTATATTAACGTTCCATTTTTTAGTGGGGTCCAGAGGTCAGAATTGGAGATCAGGTGGGTCAACCATTCCAGAAAGATTCCTCTTATATGCGTTTTTTTATACCATATGGCTGAAAGAGATGGACAAAAAGGTTATAAAATAAAATTTTCAAATATTAATTAAACTCATTAATAAAAAAAAAACGCATCTATCTTTCTCCTTTACATGATTATTTAACAAGAAAAAGTACATAAGAAAATCCACTATCCAACGATTGTCGTTCCCGTTACGAGTTAAGGTTCTCATGCAGGTTCTGCTATTGTCGAAGGGTGTTGATACCCAAATGCATGTCCTGCAATCCGACGGCAATGGATGTTGTTCCCACGGGGTGGAGAGTGAACTCATGACCAAGAGGGAATGTTCTCCTGATCTCTCACGTGTGCTGAAGTGTATTGGTCTCTAGTCATCTTAGAGAGTATTTGGGTCTAAGATTTAATCTTATCCAAACAACTATTTTTCATAGTAAAAGTTGTTTTCCAGTAGAAGCCTGATATATGTTTGGGTAAAGTGATTAAGAGGGTGTTTGAGTAAATCTTACCTAAACAACTATTTTTTATGATAAAAGTTGCTTTTTCAGTAGAAACTAGTATATTTGGGTAAAGTGATTAAATTTCAAAATAACTGCTTTTATGAGAAAACAAAGTTGTTTTAGAGATGCTAGAGGTTTGAAGCTTATTTAAAAAGCTGTCAGACGCCACATGACCCGCGACCAGCCATCGCGCGACCATCGCCGACCAACCATCATGCGAGCACCCTTATCAGTCGCGTCGTCCGTACACACCCAACCATCTTTGTGATGTTTGTTGGTAACTGAGTTAGAGATTTCGAGAGATTTGTTGATTGTAAAAATAAAAAATAATATTTATGGATAAATTAAATGGATTTGATAACTTTGATAACTAAAATAATTTATATTTGTTAAAATTGATAAATTGATTTTTCAAATAAAAAAAATACATAGCTGGGAAGTGCAAATACATAGTTATTTCTAGATAAGCTAGAAGTTTGAAGTTTTTCTAAACAACTGTTAAATTATTTTAAAACTAATAATATTCTTCATATTTTATCCTTGAAAAACTAACTACTAAATAAATATTATTAAATTATCCAAATACAAATCACTTCATACCCTTTTTTTTTTGACAAATCATACCCTTTTTTATAATTTACTATAAACTCCAAAACATGCAATTGGCATTGATCACCCATATCCAATATATAACAACATAAGAACAACATTCCAACCAATTTTTGTGTATATATCCATTTTTTATAAGCAAATAATTGTATTAGTTGGAGTACAAGGGCTACTCTAACCCAATATACGTACTCACTTTTACTTACCAATTAAACCAACAAAATAGCAGCTAAAACTGATGGTCTCTAATTACATTTTCTGTCATTAATTTGCATAGGCTATGCCAGGTATACCTTGAAATTTCCATTCTAGAGAGTTATTCAAGGGTAACACATTAACACTACAGATACCAATGGATGGAGATTTTCTGTCTCGCTTTTCTGTCACATTTTCTATCTTCCCACCAATGATAATTTGTCACTTAATAAAATAAAAACATAACTCATTAACACTTATGCAAATTCACAGCGTTTGATTGGTAGGAAACACCGAAATGCCATATTTTTGGATAAAGCAGAATTTTATTCGATACCAATTACCTCAATGACTCGCTCAAATCTTAAATTAAAGGAAACAAAAACATCATGGTACAAGTAATGATTTTAACACAATTTTATACCATCAAACCATCAAAGAGTATTAATTTGGACTTTGCAAAATGCACACTGAGTAGCCTTGTTTCAATAACCATTCCTACTAAGCACCAATCACACATCGATACTCAAAAATCAAATTATATTAAGAGTCCTTAATTAATTATTATTCCACTAAAACTAAAACTCAAACGATAAACTCCTTGACAATATTTATAACCGCGCTAGCCCTGGAAGGGTCCACCATATCAATATTATGAAACCCTACCGGATCAAACCGAGCTTCCACCTGCACCCCACACTTAACCAACATGGTCACAAGCTCTTGCTGCCTATCCACCATGATGTCCCCACCATACCCTATAACAAGACACCTCTTCAACTTCTTAACCATATCCAAGTGTGGCCCTTTAACCAAAGGGTTACAATACCTATGATCACGATCTGTCTCTTTAGGCAAAACCAAACCCCACAACAGATCCAAAACAGGCAAAGGCAATATCTGATCCGTTGCAAACCTCAACTCCGAGTTCGTTCTCTTCTCTCCCCCAAACATGGGTTGGTTCATGATAACACCACTAATCCTCAAAGGCTCTAAATCTAGGTCAGCAACTTGCACTCCAGTGTTAAAAGCAATGTTTCCACCACAACCACACCCAAAGAGGTAACACCTTGAAGGGTCACCATAATCTTTCACCCATAGTTCTCCATTTGGATCGGTTATCTGTTTCTTCACCCACAAGATAGCGTCTCTAGCGTCGTGGAACTGCGTCGGGAGGCGATTCTCCGGCGCGAGGCGGTAGGCCACGGAGATAACGATGGCGGGGATGTCGCCGGAGATTTGTGAGCATTTTGAGTGGATGGCGGTGTCGGCGGGGGTTTGGAGGATCCAGCCGCCGTTGTGGAAGTAGACCAAGATGGGTAGCCGCGCCACCGTGTTGTCGTTGGAAGGAAGTTTTGTTGGCCGGAAAATTCGAAGCCATGTTTTCTTTTCTTGGTCAAGGGTTATGTCCTTGGAGACGGTGGCGTTGCCGGGAGAGGGTTCGGGGTTTGAGTCGGTGGTCGGAGAGATGAAGCTCCGGGTGAGGGTCCCGTCGGGGTTGAGAGAGACGCCGAGGTGGTCGTATGGATCAAATTTGGACATTTGTTTTTGTTTCTTTTGATGATGATATATTGAAAGAGTATAGTGAGAGAATAGAGAATTAATTATTATTATGGTTTTGGAGTTGTTTGCATGCAATTACATGCATGCAGGAATGAAGGGATAAGTATGTATTGATTGGTTGATTTTCTGAAAGTTATGAGGATTTAGTGGATGGAGAATTTTTCTTGCTTGATGGAAGGTTACTAGGCAGGGTAGCGCAGCCTAACATGTGTAACGTTTTGCTTGCACCAAGTGAATTGATGTATATTTTGGTGCTGATCATTAATCATTAATATTGCATGAAACTAACTGCCTTATGAGATGTTGAAATGTTCTGTACGGTTTCCCTTTTTCGACGCAGAAGAGTAGTGTTCTGCCACTAAAATTTTGGTGCATGTTTAAGTTGATGTTATTAAGTCTGTATGCCTTACATTTTGCAAAACTACAAAAAAAAAAAAGAAAAAAGAAAAAAAAAAGAAGGTATTTTAATGATCAAATTTAGCGATCACACTTAATCGGTCGTTAAATATGAAAATTCGATCGCTAAACCATTTAGCGACTGATGTAGCGACCGCCAAACACTTTAGCGACTAGGCAATTTGCGATCACCAAATTCGGTCGCTAAATAGTTTAGCGATCGAATTTCCATATTTAGCAACTAAATTTGGTGGTCGCTAAACACCTCTTTTTTTTGTAGTGGTCAAAATCACGTTGAAAATTATGTTAGAGGGAAGCTCTTCTCACATATTTTTCAAAATAATTACTTCGGGAAGTGTTATTTTCACGTTTGCGTTGAGAATAATCTCAACCAAACAAACACATTGTCATTTTTTAAATAGGGAAATGCTAACCAGCCCTAAGGGCGTTGGTTAAAAAACAAAGATAGAAATTATGTATAGGGAAATGGTGTATTTTTAATTTTTTCAAAGTTTAAAAGTTACTATTCTCAATGCAAAGTTTCTATTTTTTGATTCCTTAACCAATGTCCTTAAGGCACTGGTTAGGAAGATTCTTTTAAATATTTACATTTAAAAGTTGGTTAAGATTCAGGCAAAAAGTAATGATATTTTAAAAGATTTGTTTTGTTTCTGCACTTGGTTTTTAATTACATCCAATCCCCTGTATTTACATTTCCCAGAAACGATGGAGAGAAATACACTTTCCAAGTGTCATTCTATGATGCACCTTAATAGAAATGGTGCACCCATGCACCTTGTATCGGCCCAATCTGGATCACTAAATAAGAGAAAAGTTTTTTGAACATCAGAAAAGGGGATACCATACGGTGTCCCTTTGTTTTTGAGTGTATTTTTGATATGCATGTATATCTAAGAAGATAGAAAGTAAGTGAAAGATAGAGATAAACATATATGATGTCAAATACGGTGTCCATATTTTGATGTTCAAATAACACAACTGATTAAATAATGTGCCATTTGTCATTAGTTAAAAAGTGAACACTTTTCACTTTTTCAAATTAGTCAAAGAGCAGCCCATAATTTATGTATTTGCACTTTCCATCTTTGTATTTTTTTATTTGAAAAAACAATTTATCAATTTTAACAATATAAATTACTTTACTTATCAAAGTTATCAAATCCATTTCATTTATCCATAAATATTTTTTTTTTTTTTACAATCAACAAATCTCCCGAAATCCCTAATTCAGTTACCAACAAACACCACAAAGATGGTTGGGTGTGTACAGATGACGAGACTGATAGGGGTGCTCGCACGATGGTTGGTCAGCGATGGTCGCGCGATGGCTGGTCGCGGGTCATGTGGCATCTGACAACGACGACTCCATCTGATTGAAGAGGAGTTGGGAGACGCATATTGAGGCAGTGGAGCGCGTCAATGAGTTGGTGGAGGTGTTCGTTGTCATTCTCCTTCATCTCCCTTCACTGGAACCCTAAATCCCCAAATCCCCCCTCCTTCTTCTTCCTCTACTCCCCACCGTTGCCACCATAGAACATAGGTCTGCCGCCACCAAAGAATACAGATGAAGGTGCTAGCGGCGAAAAGGAGTGGCGGCTAGGGCGGAAGTCACTGTTGGCCTGCTGGGACTAGATTTGGTCTCATGTAGGTGATATGCGAAGGAGCGGCACCGCGGCGATTTTGGCTGTGCAAACGACGAAAAGGCTAACGGGGAACGCGATGGCTGAGTCACTAGAACCATGACGGCTGCCGGCGAGTCTGCAGCAAAGGCGGAGGCTATCGATGACGAACAGGGGCTTGACCGAGGTTTCTTTCCCCTCAGTGGATATTCTTTTAGACACAAAAATGATATACAAAAAAGTGCCAACAAAAAAGGCTAAAATACCTTTTTGGTCCCTTAACTTATTTTTTTAATTTCAATTTGATTCCTTAACTTGTCTCTGTTAATACAAGTTAGTCCTTTGTCTTCTCCATCAATGACATAAGGAAAAGGAATTCCTAATATATATATATATATATATATATATATATATATTTCTAAAACACGCTCTTTATTATTGGAACAAAACAATTCATGTAAAATTTATTAAATAGAAAATAAACTCATGTGATGGAGAGGACAAAGGACTAACTTGTATTAATAGAGACAAGTTAAGGGATCAAATTGAAACTTTTAAAAGTTAAGGAACCAAATTAAAACTAAAAAATAAATTAAGAGACCAAAAAGGGATTTTAGCCAAAAAATTAAGTGTGTACAAAAAAAATTTAAATAGGTGCAAATACTAAATAATACCCACTCAAGTACAAATAAATTAATTCCATTTACTACAATAAATCTACCATATAGTTACGGAAAATTTTAGTGTCAGTCGTTAAAATTGTAGGTTTTTGTATCATATACTTACATATTAGAAAAATTGTAGGTATAAATTACATTTACATACAAATATTTATTTTTGTCGCTATATGTTTTAGTGATAGATTTAGAAATCGTAGGTATAGATTATATATATACTATATTATATATATTTTTGTCGCTATTGGTTAGTAAGAACTTTTCCTTACGCTCATCACTATTTTTGTGCCATATAAGTAGATATATCTATTTGGTTTTATATAGGACATTTTTAAAGTTGCCTTTAGATATACGGTAATAATATATGCCTGGTCATGATATCAAATCCATCTTTTGTTACCATTTTATGAGCACAAGTTTAATATTTTAGTATCCACTAAATTTGTTGGCTGAATTTTTCTATTATTTCCTCATTTGTTTAAGATCTCATGAAGATATATAAAAGGACATCACCATTATATATATATATATATATATATATATATCAACAATTCACACATAGACATAAGTAATAAAACAAACGTTACATAGCTATGTAACATAGAAATCTTTAAGAAAATGATGATTTAATATTTATTAATCAATTCTGTTTAAATAAACTTATAAGCTAGTTAAATAAATTATAAACTAGATTATTTAACTTCCCAAACAAAGCCTTCGTAGAAATGGCTTGACAATACTTATATAGAGCAGAAAAATGTGATATCCGAGAGGCAAGCTCCCTAACCCAACAATTAATGTGCCTGAAAAACGAGATTATTTATGAATTTTTTATAGTTTAGGATTTTAGAGATATTTATGTTATTTAGAGATTTTATCTCTCCATATTTTCAAGGATATTATCTTCTTTATTATATCAATTATTTTTTTAGGAAAGTACTTGTGAGACTTATCATGAGGGCTTTTAGGTCTTTTCTCCTTTGGTTCTATATCAACCTTTTGTAGAAAAAAGGATAAGTTAGAAAAGAAAAGAAAAGAAAAGTAAATTCTCTTCTCTTCTTTTTTTTCCTAGTAGAGAGGTAGAGTGAAAGTATAGGGAATCACGAAAGAGAGTGGAAATCTATACCGAGGAAAGTTGCAAGTGCAATTAGGTTAGCCCTTAATTAGTTCTGCAATCAAGTACACGGTGATAATGGCCATCACTAAATGAGATTTTGAAAAGTTGGAGGAGTTTGTGTTAAAGTCGCTGACCAATCAATTGTGATTGAAGATAGACTTATACACATTATGATACTACCAATGAGTTTAAGTAGCTAGTTAATCTATTGTTAAATACTAGTGAGAAACTAAGCTCTGTTTGAAAAAAAAATAGTTGATGAAATAGCTTATAAATATAAAATGATATGTTTATATGTTTTTTATATATATTTTTTAAATTCAAATCAAATCTTTATAATTAGAATATTAATTAGTATTTAATTTTCTTTATTTGTTTAAATATTTTTATTAAATAATATAAATGAAATAACATGTTTATATGATTTTTTTTTTATATATAAATTTTATTTTATGAGATAGGGGTTTGGTAAGATAGGATTTTCTTTAAAATAATAAGGGTAAAAATGAAAGAAAAGTTGATAAGCTATAAGAGCATCTTCAACGCGGTTCCTTATGGGGTTCCTTAATTCTAAGGAACCGTTCCTTGTGTTTTTTCACCGGTGGAGCTAATCTAGGTGGCATGTTCGGTTGCTTAAATTTAAGCACCGTTCCTTATATAAGGAACGGTTGCTTAACATTAGAAAATGATTTATGTAGAAGATTGAAGCATCGAATGAACAGAAAATTGAGGGGAAAAATGGTTTTGTCTCCCACAAACATACAATACAGTTAACCAGAAAGAATGATTCTCAAGCACAAATTAAATACATTTCATCAGAGAAAAATTATGAACTCAGTTCCATACTTGAAAAAAACATCAGAACCCCAATGAGAAATAAAAAAACTCAATCAGCAAAAAAAAAAAGCCAAAACCTCCGCTTTCATGGCCACACCTCCGCCTGGGATCTCAAATGGTCTCACCTTGCCGGGATCTCGCGTGGCCGCACCTCTGTTGAATCTCGCATGGGCCCATCTCTGAGGGATCTCGCATGGCCGCACCTCAGGGGAAGCCGATCTGGGGTTTGGGAGACCAGGGAGATGAGGGCCGATAGTGAAAAACGGAGATGCATGGCGGTGGGGAGCTGATCTGGGTTGATGAGACCAGGGAGATGAGGGGGTTGGGGCAGAGAAAAACTAAAGAGAGTTAAGAGAGAGTGAGGGGCGGAGAAAAATCACAGAAAGTGAGAAATGACACAATTTTCTGAAGTGTAATAATTTCAATTGATTGAATTCAATGAATTGAGTCATACGAAGTTTGCACTATAAAAATATTACCGTTTGCACAATTTTTTAAGTGTAATAATTTCAAGGCAATATTTTAAATATGAGTAAAGGTACAAATTGGTCCTTGATAAAAAATTATTATGACATTTTGGTCCCTGAGAAATAGAAAATATCAATTTGATCCTCAAGAATGTAAAGTACGAGTCAAATTGGTCATTTTTAGGATAATTTTTAGAGATATATTAGTTCCTGGCAGGGATTATTTTAACCCGCATTTTACATTCTTGAGGACCAAATTTGTATTTTTCATTTCTCAATGACCAAAATATGTCCATGTTTTTTTGTCGAGGACCAACTTGGATCTTTACTCTTTAAATATTTAATATATTTTTACTTACTATATTAATTAAAATAAATGAATTAGTATTTTTTGAAATAAAATTGGATGCAAATAAAAAATTATAAAAATGTGGGTTGCTTAAGGGTTCCTTAAAAATTTCACCATTGGAGCAAAATATGTATGAGTTGTTTAACTATGATGTGGCATAATGGGGACCACTTGATAATAATTATGAAACCCAAAATGGGTTGCTTAGAAAATGACCAAAGGAGATGCTCTAAGTTATTATGCTTTGAACTCACTTCTTGTTAAATTGGGATTAAGATGTATGCGATTTATTAATTTATAAATTAATTATATCCAAGTTCAATTGTATTACATTATTAAAATATTTGATTACAAAAATCATTAAATAAAATTTAAATTTGTTTAAATTTTTTTTTTTTTGGTATTGAAAAGGGCTAAAAATAGCCCAAGAAAACAAACAAACTAAACATCAACTACTCGGGGCATGAAAGCCCCCTATACATCATTAAAAAGAAATTAAGCAAGCCCACTAAGAGGAGATCGTAATATATGAAAACCTAGATCCTAAGTCAAGTTCCAATTGGCTAACCAATCAATACTTTCAAAAGTGTGGGAAAGGGTAATATTCCAAATCTTTTTGTCAGCTCCTAATCGTCATGATAATTTTGTTCCTGTGGAAACCATAACCCTCAACCCGCAACAAGGATATTATGACGGTTGAGTCTGACTCTACTGCCAAACGTCCAAATCCCACTATTCTAAGCTAGCTCTAAGCCATATAAAATACCCTACAACTCAGCATTAAAGGAAGATCATATGCCTAAATGGGAAGCAAAAAACCTTTGACCCAAAGTCCTCTGTCATTCTTAATCAAACCACCACACCCTGCTCTACCCAGGTTACCTTTAGAAGCCCTATATGAGTTTAATTTCCACCAGCCACTAACAAGAAAACACCGACAAATGAATCTCAAATCACAATGCTTCAAATCCACTTTATTCCATACATTATGCCAAACATGTGAAATATTGTTTGCTTGCTCCAGGACTTGGGACAGAGCTCCCACTGGCCGAGAGTAGTCCTCATCAAACACTTCTTTATTTCTCCAATACCAAAGAAGAGAGCAAGCCACAAAGAAAATATTAGCCCACATATCCTTATTGAAATTACCAAATGGGGCAAGACATATTCATGTTAACGCGATCAATTGGGTCCACCGAATAAAATTCCGAAATTTCACTGGACTTGAGCAAGGGTAGCCAAATCTGATAAGGAAGGGGCCATTCACGCAAAACATGGATAGTTGATTCCATTACACCCACACAAACTCTACAATATGGATAATCATGCGTCCAATGGCTTCTCCTAGCATTAGTAAGAAGTCTGTCATGAGAAGCTTTCCAAAGATGGTTTTGCATATGCGTGGACCACACCAGCTCCACAATTTAGACCAGAACTTTCGATCATCTCCAATATGGATCGTATGGCATATCTCATATGCACTTGTCACCGAAAAATCTTCAGTATTAGTGCCTCCCCAAACAACTGTGTCGTCACTATCAGAACTGGAAGGAGGGGCAATTGCATTAATTTTCCAAATCACACTCTCAGGAATAGTTAGGTGCATTTTTTCAAGGTTCCAAGATCCATCCTCCTTAACAAAATTCCTGACCGGACTAAATGTATCCATCAAAGAAGCATCAATCAAGCAAAACTCCTCAGGACAGATCATTGAGTCAATCCATTTATCTTTCCAAAAAAAAGAGATGTACTCCTATTACCCACCTTATAGCGCAGTTTTTGAAGAAGACAAGGCCAAAGCCTAGCAATACCTTTCCAAAGAAAAGAATCTTGGCCACTCCATTGCACCCCATTAAGACAATTCATATTCCTACCATGTTTATCTTTCAAAACCATAACCCCCATATTAGATGGGTAAGTGATGATCTTCCATCGTAGCTTGAGCAAAAAAGCATCATTGAAGTGTTGGAGGTTCTTTAAACCCAAACCACCATCCTCTTTCTTCAAATATAAAACGTCACAACTAATTAAATGTGGCTTCCGAGAAATATCTGAAATGCCCCAAACAAAAATATGCTGAATTTTTTTCCATCTTCGTACAAATCGAAACTGGGATTTTTGTGTGTTGAATGGAATAAGTTCCTATAGAACCCAATATCGATTAACCAAGGACCACTCTACCGGCCATTGAGAGGCAACTCGCCTTCCAACCTGCAAGTTTAACTTTCATACAATCCACGATACTCTTAAAACCTTATTTCTTCGATCTACCAAGGTGAGGAATAGACCTCAAGTATTTCCCCAGTCTCTACACAACAGAAAAAGAACTAAGACCCCTTATGTCCTCCCGAGTGTTGTTGGCAACATTTCTAGAGAAAAAGATACTGGTTTTATGAGTATTGATCTTCTATCCCGAAGCTCCTCAAAACATATCCATAATCTTCAGAATATTACGCATTTGGTCAAGACTAGCCTCCTCAAAAAGCAAAAGGTCGTCAGCAAATAACAAGTGGGCAATATCAGGATCACCACTACCGGCCTTGATAGGTTTGCAATCTCTATTATTGACCGAATCAACAATTAGATGGGAAAGCCTCTCCATGCAAATGACAAAAATATAAGGGGGAAGCAGATCGCCTTGTCGCAGGCCACTAGCTGGAATGATATCACCCAATTTCTCTCCATTCCACAAAATGGATAAAGAAGAAGAGGAAATACATCACATAATCAGGTTAATTAAGTTAGAAGGAATGTTAATTCCTTCCAAAGAAGACCGGATGTTTAATTTAACGAGATCAAAAAATAAAACAAGATTGCTTATTTACATAATAGGAAAATATTAACACCCAAAGTACATCTAAAGGGACACAATATCTTGAAATAAGTGCTATTGAGTAGATTTTTGTACACTGTATGTTAAATTAAAAAGAATACACTATATTTACATATAAGTATAGTGTTATTTAACTATCATATTTTAAACATTCAAATAACAAAATCCTTACATTATAATATAATCTTACTCTTATATTTTTCATTTGATATGAATATACACTTAGTCATTTATCCTGATAGGGGTTGACATGTCTGGTCAAGTCTTTCGTTTATATTTATTGTGGTTTGAGTTCGATTCTTAGATTTTCCATGTCGATAGGCAATAAGAAATAAATTCTATTATAAATTTTCGTTAAGTTTGATGATCTTCCCCGACCTTCTAAAATAGAGTACTTTCCTTTAATATAAATTTTTATAGCATGTTTGGAAACCTTATAAAAAGTATCAAAATCGCATCCACCATGAGAAGATGCAATTTGTAGCTTCCGAATTTTCACTTCTTAGACGTGATTTGTGGTATCTCACCGCCCAACCAAACATGTTATTAGTCTATAAAGAAAACTTAGTCATTTGTTTGTCACCGTAGAATTTGGTAAACAAATAGACATAACCACATTAATTAAGATAAGCATAAAAAAGGACTATCAAGATGGCACCAGAAAGCAAATGACAAAATAACAAAATAGATGCCTGATCGGATCCAAACTCTCAAAAAGCACAATTTTATTTATATTTTATATAAAATCACGTTTACGTACCAAACTTCGCTTCCAAGTTTTCTCTCTCACAACACAAAACGCTTCCACTTCCTTTCTCTCACTCTATCTCAAAATCCACTGCCACTACACCCACCAACCCACTCCGCCTCCATGGACGGCGGTGGAGGCGACTTCACTCCGCCGCCTCCGGCCAACGGCGGCGAGTACCTCCTTTCTCTTATCCAGAGACCCCATCCCCACACCCCAACTCCTCAACTTCAACCGCCGCCGCAACAATCTCCCGCCATCGATCCCGCCGTTGCCTTCATGGGCCCCACTATCCACGTGGCGTCCACCTGGCCAATCAACGCTCCCGATCATCCCCATTATCAACATCAACAACATCATCATCTTCCTCATTGGTCCCCATACCCGCCAAACATATTCGGGTTGACCCAAAACCCGTTTCCACCTCCTCGGGCACCCGGAAACTCGTACCCTTCGACCCAAATTCCCTCCGGTAACGCTGGCCTCGCCTTTGGTGACGATCTACGAAGATTAGGGTTCTTGATTGAAGGTAACAACAACAACAACAACAACAACAGGGTAGACGCTTTCGTCCACCAGCAGAAACAGCAAGAGCTGAAGCTAAAGTTCGGGTCTTTACCCATTGACGCTTTTGCACCTGAACCTGAAGTATCATCGGACGGTGATTCCTTGCTCAATTTGAAGTTCAACAACATAAGCTACAATGGGTATGATGGGAATTTGCATTTAGAAACCCCTAAACCAAACCCTAATTTGATTTCCACTGGGAATGTTGTCTTACATGGTAATAATCATGATGTTGTTGAACAAGAAAGGATAGGGGTTGGGGTTGGGAGAGGGAATAAGAGTTTTCATGGTGTTGGGAATTTTAGGTCTGTGGCATCTCCTGAACCAAGTAGAAGAAATGATCATTGGGGCTCTGGAACTAGAAGAAAGGGTTCAGAGGTTAATTCTGGTGAATTGGGTGTTAGGAATGAGAATGTGCATACTAAGAAGGAAAGTGTGAGGATGGTGCCTGGTGAAAGAAGTAGCAGCGGAGGCAATGTGGCACGGGAAATGGGGCTTCCTCAACAGCTTGATCACCATGGGCCACCCTCCCGGAGTAACCTCCATTCGGTCTCGGCTTCTGATATCGAAGAGTCTAGATCGATGTTTCGGAGTAACGTCATTGAAGATGGTGTTAGAGAGAAGTTTAAAGGAGTTGGTAGATTGAAGATGGAGGGTGTTCCTGATTCTGGTAGAGGTAGTGGTAGTGGCGGTGATGAAGTCGATGTCCTTGGGGAGCAGTTAGGTGATTCGTTGTTGCTTGAGGATGGATCTGCTGAGAAGAGTAACTCAAGGCAACGTCGGGAGAAGGTTAATACGTAACATTTGTTGATATTGTTGGTAACTATGGATTGTATTCATTGTGGAGAACTAAATTTTGATTTGAATTTCATTGGAGAACTTTTAAGTACCCATTATTTGTTGATAGGTTGAGATTCTTGATACTACAGTGAAGTTTTTTATTTTAAATTTGTTTGAAGAACTGTTATGGAATAATCTCGATAAATTATTGAATTTTTCAGTTAGCTATCAGTCATCAAAGTATGAGGTTCATATGGTATTTGTTTGTTTTCTAGTGTAAAACAAATGGATTCTTAAAGTATGATTGTCACTTACAGCATTTATTATCAGGATGCCAGATCATCAGATTCAAGAGGACAATGGTTACTAAGCCAGCGGGCCAGAAATTATAAAAGACAGATGATATGTCGAAGGGACATAGATAGTCTAAATGTTCCTTTCCTTGCAATATATGAATCTCTAATACCTCCTGAAGAAGAAAAGGTGAAGCAAAAGCAATTATTAACGTTATTGGAGAAGTTAGTTGGCAAGGAGTGGCCAAAAGCTCGGCTTTATCTCTATGGATCATGTGCTAATTCATTCGGCGTTTCTAAAAGTGACATAGATATTTGCCTTGCTATTGAGGAAGCAGACATCGACAAATCTAAGATTATAACGAAGTTGGCAGATATTTTGCAATCAGATAACCTGCAGAATGTGCAGGTGAGAAGATTGCTATGCCCTCTTAATATTGCTAATATTGCAATCATATATCTTGGTGGTTTGAATTCATTTAGATATATTAAGAAATGTTCATGCTGCATTTATAAGCATGCCAACAAATTTCACAAAGGAGATTTAATAAGTAATGACTTTGACTTTTGTCTTATATGAGGAAAATTAGGCAATGTGCTATAGGGCAATGTTGTCAATGGTGGATGGCGGTTTACGGCGGATGGCTAAAACTCCGCCATATAAGCTTGGGATTGCGACCGATGGTGCTGCCATGGCGGGTGGCGCTTCATAAATTGCCTATGATGGCTGGCACAAAATCCGCCACGCCATTCCGCCATGGCGCTGACATGGCCGCTATTTAACAACACTGCTATAGGGAGATTAGATTCACATTGATGTTGTATCATAGTTATTAATCATGCGCAATCGCGTTGTGTCCATGCAGCCTGTCCACAATGCCATGTGCTTTGCGTCGAGTTTTACTTGAGTGGTCCATCGTAGGTGCTATCGTGGCCGTCGTGGGCGCTATTTGATTCGGGATTGAAATCCCAATTTTGCCCTGTTTTGTTGGTGCCCCCCTCCTTTTTTTGGACATCTTGGACATTTCTTCCCCTTTTTTGAGTCAGAAATCCTATGGGGTTAGAGACACATCTCTTCTTCAATCATTTGTGTTGCCCCCACTCTCTGTTTTGTTGTCCCAAACCTTCTCTTTCCAGAAGCCATTGCTTTTCCTGCCAAGGACGACCATTTTCTGGCAAGCCCAGTGGCATTCTGGTGGTCAGATGTCCTTCACAGATCCGTGGCCTCTTTTGTGCTCCCGTCCCCATTAGAAATTCTCCTCTGTAACTTTTATTTTTTTCTCTCTTAATTCCTTAGAGTTTAAACTTATCTTAGATACATTGAATTTGAATGTTTAGTGACCATGACTTTTGATTATTAATTATGAATGTCTTTAATTTTGGAATTTTTCCCCGAGCATTTGTGTATAGTAGTATAAACGATTCGTCTTATACCTATAATCTTTGGTATAGCAGCCATCCTGCTATCCCACTAAAGCGTTGTTGGGTGGGCCACTACGTGCTATGATACGCTACTGATAGCTATGCTTTGTATTTTCTTGTAGATGATGAAGAGTAATCTCTTTTTGGGGGGAGGGGTGTATTCCACTGCCTTGTTGGGTTTCATGTTAGTAGATGTTCAGTGAATAGCATGGTTTTAATTTGTGGTTACGTTGCGTTTATTGCAATTGCAGAAAAGTGCAGGTGATGCGGTAGCAATTGCAGTCACGATTTGACTGTCAAAACCGCAATATCGTGGCCGCAAATGTTGTTGCAAACCTCAATTTTAAACCTTGTTGAATAGTTTCCCACATAATAATTTGGAGGCAATGAGGGCATTTATATGGATAATTGTGCCTTAGGAAACTTATGTTAGTTATCTTCTTAATAGTTGTTGAATACAAATTTTCAATTCTACAGTCTATGATTTTTTTTTTTTTTTTTTGGGTACAAATTCTGCAATCTACTTTATTGCTATTCAAAGGAATGAAAACATACCTACCAAAAAAAGTAATGAAAATGTAGCTTGTTGGAAAAGTTTGAGGTGGTAAGGGAGGATGGGGTTGGAAGAAATATTTTTGGTTGAAAATTTTGATATAGAAAAAAAATTAAAAATAGGATTTGGAAGAGTGAGAGACATGGACAGAGAAAGACTGACAAACTGACAATGTAAAAATGTTGTAGAAGCAATGTGTGAGTTGCCCCCACTCTATACCCCAATTCATTTAATTGCTGGAGGAATATTACAACTTTACAAGCATTTGCTATCAATAAATCAGCCCTCAATCAAGCTCCAAGAATCACCTATAATCAATATCTAATTAATCACCCTTGACTTTGGGGTCAACACGTCCTTACTTAATTCACAGGACATGACTTAATATTTTTCTATGCTCTTATCATAAATAGAGAATAGAAGTAGTATGGTGGAGAATAAGATATCCATGCAGAAGAAACACAAAATAAAGGCAAAAACCATGACAACCAACCTTTCTGCATATTTGGTAAATTAAACCGCTTATTCTTATTTAGTCATTAGCTGAGCATTACAAAGCCTAAGATTTAGGCCACTTTATTATACATTTCTCATGCAAAGTAACACACAAATTATCACTTAAAATTATATTATTCCTCTGCAAATGTAAGAGTTTTTATTGAATACATGTATATGTGGGTGTGTGTGTGTATATATATATATATATATAAACTTGGCATAGACGTAGGACATAATGTGTGTCAGTATGATATTTTTTAATTCATGGATTGCTTATCAAGGGCTTTCTCATGGTCTAGCACAGAACTTATTGCTCTATCGATTAATGCTTGTGTCTAGTTTTCACCATGCTCCCTCTGTTATTATTTGCTTCGTTTATCTTGAGTCTTGTCACTTTTTTGACCTCCCTTCTCTATTCTTCTGTTTGGTTCTATATTTCTTGGTTTTCTTTTTCTACTTGTAATCTTAAACGCAATGATAATATGCAGAATGCCTGATGGTGTGTCTTCTATTATAGTGGATGTTTATCTATGCTTCATGTGGTTTGTTTCCTAATTTCTTTTTGTCCATTTCTTCTGGAGGAATGATTATTGTTTTATTCATTTTAGTCACATAATAGTTATTAAACACTGAGTTTAATTTTGATACACTGTCAACCAATCAAAAATTATTTTGTGTGGCTTTCATTTTAAGGTAGTTATGATAAGAGTAAATCATTTCTAATGATGTGGTAATTTATGATTGATTAACACTTGATAGTACAAAAAATCTCTACAGTGATAATGCATATCAATTAAATTCTTGAACAATTGCTTGTGCAAAGAACAAGACACCTTCAAGAGGATTTTGCTTGGTATGCCATTTACCCTTGGTTTTGGCAAGATGTTGGTATGGCAAGGGTGTCTTAAGAAATAACAGATAACTCAGATAAGAAAGAAGAGAAGGATAAAGATTAAAGATAAGGAGAAAAGGAATGAAAATTAAAAATGACCTTCGATCTATCAATTTTTAAATGGAATATATTTTTATAAGTAAAACTGTAAAATTAAATTGAGAATTAGATATATTTGGAGAAAAATGCAATGATAAGAAAATTTTATGAAGAGTAAAACACCTCGCTCAGTGATTTTGAAACCAAGAAAATAAATGAAAGTAATAAAGAAAGAAAAGGAAGTGGATTAATAATTTGTGAATCTGAAATGAAGGGTTTGTAAGTGGTAACTGACTGGTTCAATTTTTTCATTAGAGGAAGCTGTCACTGGTGCTGGGTGTTACTAGTTACTACTCATGGAAGCATTCATTTGAAGTAATTTTAATTTTAAATAACAATTTCTTTGGAGTCTTTAATTCCAGTTTGTTTACAGGCATTGACACGTGCAAGGGTTCCTATAGTAAAGCTTAAGGATCCTGTGACAGGAATCTCTTGCGACATATGCATTAACAATCTCCTGGCCGTTGTAAATACAAAGCTTCTTTGGGATTATGCCCGAGTAGATGCAAGGCTAAGGCAGTTGGCTTTTATTGTTAAACATTGGGCAAAGTCAAGAGGAGTTAATGAAACTTACCATGGGACTTTATCTAGCTATGCGTAAGTTAGCTTCTGATGCTATTCTTGTCCAAAAATATATTGCTTTTCTGTCTTTTTCTAATTTGGTTAAGTTTCCATCTTAATATTTGTGAAAATCAAAATAGTTGCTATGATCAAATGGTTGAAGTGCAAATAAATGTGATGACAAGATGTTGTGCCCTTCAAATAATAATTTTTGCTATTACATTTATAATTTCAGGTATGTTTTGATGTGCATTCATTTTTTACAACAGCGAAGACCTGCTATCCTTCCATGCTTACAGGTGCATACTTCGCTTTTCAATGTTCTTCCTATATGCAAGTTACATCTGAATGTAGCCTTTATAGATTGGTCCTTGTTTGTGCTACTCATTTTCTGAAGTACCCTTCACTTTGATCTGAACAGTGAACACAACGGTTAATGTACCCATTCTTTAGAAGAAGTGACAATTAAATTACCAAGACTGCTAATTTTCGTTTTACAAGCGATTGGATAGATTTGAATGAGTTATTACTTCATGTTATACAATCCATTCCTTTGAGGTTTAATATTCTTTATCCGACACGGACACACATATATATTTAACATGTAAAGTCATATGACACATGAAAGTTCCGAAGTAAATTTTGGATGCGACATGAAAAATGCATTGGTATTTGAGACTGAATAATTATGAGTAAATTGATATTGGTGTATTTATCTAGAACTGAATGTAGTAAGGCCTGTTGTCTAAGTTTTAGAGGGTTTTAAGGAGTATATAGCCCTTAGGAGTTAGGAAAGTCTTACAGAGTTAAGAGAGTGGTTCTTGTAGTACAACCAAAGGGAATATTTGTCTTTGGGTAGTTATTTAGTTTTGTCAGGAAAAAAACTAGAGGTTGAGGGTCAGAATATGTGGCAAATACAACTATTGAGAGCTGCTTTAGTGAAATTCATTTTCATTCTCCCCCAATTTTCTCTTACTATCTTCTTTCATTCTTAATATCATATTTTCTGCCTGGTGCTTCTGTTATTGTCTCTTTAAACTTTGGGTTTTAGTAAAGCACGATAATTGGTCTTGGAAAAGCACTCTTTTCTTTAGTCTTGGAGTTACTCTGAGGAAAGTACTTTAACTATAAATGAATAATGTTATGTAGGATTTGCAAAATGGTAAAGAAAATTTCATTTTCAGTTGTCTCTGGTGCTTGGTTTCATGTTTACAATTGTCTATTATTGTCAGAGGAATAACATATTTGCAGCATACGAAGCGAACATAATTAATTCTTCCTCATTAAGCATGGCATCCATGTCACTCAAATAGTGTTTGTACATCATATAGATGTTTTTGTAATTTAATACTTGTATTTTTTGATTAAACACTATTTCCTATATAGGAGATGGAGACAACATACTCTGTGACTGTGGACAACATTGATTGTGCTTTCTTCGATCAAGTTGAAAAACTTCGTGATTTTGGACACCGTAACAAGGAAACTATTGCTCAACTTGTGTGGGGATTTTTCTATTATTGGGCATATTGTCATGATTATGCAAATGCTGTTATATCTGTACGTACAGGAAGCATAATCAGGTAATATAACTCATTATCTGTTACCTTTTTTGTAATTAGTTCCCATCTTTGTATTTCCATTGATTATTGTTGTCCTTTTTTGGGTAGAAATTGGTGGTTTTCTGACATGAGGGGTTTATAAGTAATATCAGCAATGCTAAGCATTGAAATTAACATATTTAGCATTGTTATCAAGCCAATAGGGGGGTTGAAATCACGTCGTGAAATTTTCTTGATGCAGGCTATTTCTTTCTTTTTTTATCCTTGAGTTAAAACTATTGATAGCAATGGTATCGAACAAATTAAAAATAAAATAAAAAGAAATCAAACTTTGCTTTATTCAGTTTAATCTTTTGTGAGGAGATAATTCTTTTCTAGAATCTAGACAAATATTGTTGGGCTTTGGACAAAACTTTTCATTTAATTAAATGTATTATTCTTATTTTTGGTGTAGTAAGCTAGAGAAGGACTGGACAAGAAGGATTGGTAACGATCGCCATTTGATATGTATAGAGGATCCTTTTGAAACATCTCATGATCTGGGTCGAGTGGTAGATAAACGTAGCATCAAAGTTCTCAGGGAAGAGTTTGAACGTGCTGCTGATATCATGCAATATGATCCAAATCCATGTGTTAAACTTTTTGAGCCTTATGTTCCTAGTTGATTGATTAGTCGTTTTGAATATAGATCTATTTTTAGGTGAGGTAATGGAGACTCAGCTGCTTGTAAAGCTTCTTTTGCCGCATCTCATATAAAGCTTGTGTCATGTTTATATATGTATCTAGTAGGGTTTTAAATTTGTTATCTCAATGTAAAGAACTTTTGGCCTTCTTGATCTTTTATTCGGAAGGCAAGAATTAGTGTTATGCTGAACGAGCTTCTATGATGCCACTTGTTGGCTAGTGAACATTTGTTTTAACTCCTTGCATACTTCACTACCTAATTATTATATGAACTTGGTGCTCTTCTAGGAAGGGAATAGCTATGCAAGATCTTTTGTCAGAACACTCACATTCTCTTCCTTTGGGGTATCATGCTTTAGACTTTTTGTTTAATAATTCTAAATTCTCGTATTCAATCTTTTTAATATTATTTTTATTTATTAAAGAAAAAATATTTAATATTTTTTATAGTTTCAAAATATTGAATGCATTATTTATTACAGGATATAACAAATTTCATATGCTTTTAGCTTTTTGATCGATCTTAAAGTTGATAGTTTGGTTTCTAGGCTGTCCAGCATAAAAATTAGAAGAAAAAATTCATTATTTATCGACTATAATTTACTGACCTTTTATAATAAATCACTGTAATCAAGACACATTGAGCATTATGTCTCTATCTCTGTAGCGAAAATCGATAAGTGTTTTGCGTTAACTCCTCCTTTGAATAAATATTAAGTGAATCCTTAATTTAGTCCCTGAAATTATAAAGTCATATCTAGTTAGTCCCAGACATTTTTGAAATATCCTTGAAGCTGTTAAACGTTAATCAATCCAATTCCTCCGTCAGAGATCAAGTTGATACGAACCTTACAATTTCAGGAATCAAATTGACACAATATCAAATTGATACGACCTTAGAATTTCAGGGATCAAATTGGGGAGTTAATAAATATCACTTAAAAATGGATTAGAGTCCTCCAAAGTGATCAAATGTGTAAAGTGGGAAAGTATGAGTATATTAACCCTTGATTAATTAAAGCACATTGAGATCTCAATTCATTCTAACTAATTAAGTTTGAATATACTCTTACTTTCGCACTTTACACTTTTGCTCGCTTTAGAGAAGTTTTTTCCTTTAAAAATATAGTATCATTTATTTAATGTTCAAGTAGTAAATACATTAAAACAATTTTCTAGTGCTATTTTTTAAAATCAAATAGATTTTTAGAAAACCAATTAATGTATTTATTATTAAAGATTTGAACTGATGACATTAGTATATTTGAATAATCAAATTCAAAACAATTTATTACTCTATTTTTTTTTTTACAGTAAATAAAGTTTACTCCTTTGTTTCTATCATTGTGAATCACAACCAATAAATACCTTCTTTTTTACATAGAATAGATTTTTTATTTTTATTTTCTTCTTCAACGAGTAAGGGACTGAAACATGAAGGATGGATGGTAAAGACGATATTTGATACAAGGTCTTTGCGTTGACATTTAAACAACTTCAATGTTTATTACAATACATTTTCAGGCAAATATAATTCTATTATCAAGTGAACTATGTTGTCTATGTTAAGGCTTTACTCATTCAACTCTCCTGGTTGTCTGTTCAAGCACAAAACTTTGCACTCAAAAAGTTATAAGGATCGTTAGTATCTTGCAAGAAAGAACCTTCTCTAGCTATAAACCTATTTCTACGAAAACTAGTGAATCATCTGATTAATAATAACTTAACCTAAATTGTTATTTTAAATTGCTCAAACTAAAATACCAGTGTCCAATACTCATAAGCTTGATGAGAAGATGAATGCAATTCACATAACAGAGTTTAGAAATTTTTTAAATCCTTAAGGAAAATTGGTTTCAAACTACCTTCTTAAACAAGGAGATTTTATCTAAAGGGTGTTAAGTGCCAAAGCACTTTGCTCGACAATGTTTAATAAGCAAATATGGTTTAAAATTCGTTTAGAAGAATGTTTCTCAATAACGACAAACAATGTTCAGAAAAATGACGTGAACTACGGAACATGTAAGCTATGAGTGCAGAATGTAAAAGAGACGAAGAGATACTGTACAACTCATTTATCTTGGTTCATCCAAACAATCTTTAGGCTACGTCTAGTCCTAATAACACTCGGATGAATATTTCACTATTCAATCAAAAAATACAATTAATCTTTGTTTGCCACAGCCTCTTTGGGCTTCTTTCTTAGTATTCTTTTACACACAACATCTGAAGGACAGTCTCACCCAACACTAGTTCTCGCAACTAGATTGGGAGAAAAACAACTTTTACAAGAAATGGATTGAAGAGCTTATCAAGCAGCTTTGATAAACACTTAAAGAGTGAATAACATTTTTTTATCTGAGCTGTAACTTGCTCCTAAAGGATTAACAGAGTGTAGATCAGTGTCTAGGAATGATTAGAAGGAGATATAACTTAGAAGAATAAACTCAGAAGCTTAAAGAGCATATTTCACAATTGCGATTTTTCTTTTTCTTTTCCTTTTTTTTTTTTTTGTTTATATCACTTCAACAACTTGATGTATTTATAGAGATTTTAATCTCAACTAGCCATTTATGAACGTTTGAAGTGAATTCAAATCAGTTCTGCAGTTTTCTCTCTTCAAGTAGCTGTTTGTTTGTCCCTTTCTCCTTTTGCGGCAACTTTTAAATTTTTGAACTTTTTGATGAACTATTCAGATGAAGCTTCTGATGGTAAGTAAGTTGTTTTATGACAATACTTATAGCTTTTGTAGAAATTTTATATAATATATTTGGTTTGCACCATTTGAATAATACTTTGAAATTATTTTATAAAATCAGTTTTTTATAGTTGATTGTCCCATGATATAATATTATATTAATATTAAAATATACTAAAAATTAAAATTAAGGCTGTGGGCTTTTGCCCCTACGAGTCTTTAGGCCTTAGCCCATGTAGGCTAAGGCTGAATGAGTCGAGTCAGGATCCTCTTGGATGACTGAAAAATTCAAATAAAAAATAGATAAATTTAATGAATAAAATAATAATATTTTATTTCTTTGAGTCTTCCTCTCGTATTGGAATTTTCTGATCGCAGGAGAAGAAATGAATTCGAATGAGTCAGGTCAAACCCTTTTGACAAGTGACAACTTATATATGAGTGTCTATCCAAAGTGGTAAAAAGGCAAAATACATTTTTATATTGCCATCCATTGTAATTAGAGCAGTGAAGTGACTCACCACCAGAAGATGACAAGAAGCCAAAAAGCAAAGCATCACGTTGAAGTTGACATTGAGCAATTTGCACTCTCGTTGATCCCTGTCCTCACAGTTCATCTTCCTCATCCAATCCCTCAATGACACACCAAAATCATTGCAATGATATTCATATTGAACAATCCCATGATGATGAAGTTGATCTCCCAAAAGTGCTTCTTCATGTCCCTCCTAAATTCTCCTCAGTCCTTCAACAACACTTCTCTCACAAGTTCCATTTCCTTAACCTCTCTTCTCTCCCTCTACACCAATTCATGGCCACCCAACAAGGCCTTAACCCTTCTTCCATCACTGCCTTAATCTGCTACGGCAGACACCCTATCACCGCCGACGTCCTCTGTTTACTCCCTTCACTCCGCTTCCTCTTCACCCCTAGCTCTGGAACCGACCACATAGATTTATCCGAGTGCTGTCGTCGAGGAATTCAGGTTGCTGGTGCCGGAAACTTGTATTCTGAGGATGTTGCCGACATGGCTGTGGGTTTGTCGATTGATGTGATGATGAAAATCTCAGCTACAGACACGTATTTGAGAAGGCGTGTTCACCCTCCTTTATTGAATTTTCCACTTGGTTCTAAGGTTTGCCACTTAAAACTTCTTCTTTTTTATTTATATATATAAAAGGTTTATTAAATATGATACTAGCTAGATTAATAACTTATTGGATTTAATTATGATGTCCTATATATTATCATGACATTTAAAATATTTAATATATATAACAATGTATGAATAGTTAATAATATAAAAGATTTTATACTTACCATGCGCTAGCTGGGCTTTGAGGATGTGATTTTTGAGATGGATGCAATGCTAGTTGTGGATGGTGTTTATTCTACAAGCGTTGATACCATGGAGTTTGGTTCTATTATATTTTAACTTATTGTAGAGAGATGCTCTCATTTTTTTAATAATAACTCTCATGTGGAGTTCATTAAGAGGTATACTAATATAGCTGCTCATAACTTAGCAAAGGTGACTATACACAAAACTAATCCTCTGGTTTATTTTGGTATTCCAACATGTATTGAACAATTGATTATTGATGAATTGAAGTAGCTTTGTTATTGTAAAAAAAAAAAATGCATCAAAATTAAACCCTATATTTACTAGAAATATTTTATGATTTATGAATCTCCATTTTATTTTAAGAATAAAGTGTTCCAAAGATTAGGCTAGCACTAATTTATTTGAAGAGCCATACTCCTGTGTCATGAGAGGTCTAAGTCTCAAAGATTTTGTACGTGGACGAAATTATAACGCTATTAACACTAAATTTTGTATCAACATTCTTTATTAATTAAATTATAATTTTAGTTTTTTAAATTGAACGTTGCTGAAAAGAAAAGGTCCAAACTCCAAACTTTTACCATTATTTCGTGATAGTATAAGTTTCGCCTTTGCAAACTCTTACAAGGAGGAACTTTCCTTTGGGTAGGTTCCCAAGGTAACAAAGAATGCCTTCAATTTAGGATTCAAAACAAACAACTTAATCAATGTAAAAAACACCGAATTTCATGGAAGAACTTAAATCCAACAAAGTACATGAGAAAGCTAGAATACAAAAGAAGTAATTGTACCCGAAAATATTAAGCAAAGTAGATTGCTGAAATTAAAGATGAAAGCAATAAGGAAATGATGTAGTAGTGGAAATGTGAAGAAAGACGAAAAATGACATTAAAAGTAAAGAAAAAGCTATAATTGACCGAAAAACTAAAGAAAATGAATGAAACAGAGACGATTGTAGTGTGATTGGTTTGGGGCCTCCTTAGTCCTAGAGGCCTATTTATAGAGTTGGAGTGAGAAAAACCTTTGCTTCGGTGCATCTCTAGGCCTTTAAGTCCACTTTCTTGAATATACAAGCACGCTCTTGACCAATCTGTCGCTTTCCGTAGTTACATGGTCATGGGGCACTACCATGGCATGTTTTCAACTAGTTTTTTTTTTTTTTTGGTACTATGATATATATACGAAATATCCATCATAGTTAGCAGTAATTAATTTTCGTTAGAGGACTTGTTGGACACACAAGGTTAGTTCTTCTCTCCCAATCAGATTTTCTCCACACACAAGAGTCAGGATTCGAACTCCTGACCATCTGCTTAAAGTGTCTGAGTCCCTTATCACTTAGACCAACCACATTTTGGTTCAAGTTCTCCTATTTTCAAGGGATATGCACAACTTCTCTTACTAGTCCTTATCCTTATGGTTGATTAAATTTGGTCAACCCCAGCTGAATTTCTTCGCTCAAAAGACATCATTTTAACAATTTCAAATACATTGCCACTGTCAAGTTGGTTCACATTTGCCCCAACCATTTTTTTTCTAGGGGGGGGTTGGATCAATGAAACATGTTTGAAGTTGACAACACAACTAACAGAATTAACTCTAACAGGACACCATATGGTCTAGTTTTATAAGTTTAATTAATTAGTTAATTTAAGTTAAACCGACGACATATGTATAAGAGGATTGCTGGCAACATATTCTCTAATAATCTCTTTCCAACATACACTATCCTATTGGTTGAAATTCATGTGGGTCCCAATTGAATTTTGTAGGAAACACATGAATTTCAACCAATTGGAGAGAGTGTATCGGAAAGAAAATGTTAAAGAGTGTATTGCTAGCATTTCTCTATCTTTAATAGTACACATTGGTATCAACACAAATATGTGAATCTTAATTGTCATACACTCGATCTATGTCTGTTTTATCTTAACGCTTTATTAAGTACTCATATAAATGATGTTTCAGCTTGGAGACAAGAAGGTTGGAATTGTTGGTATGGGAAAAATTGGCTTGGAAATCGCCCATAGATTTGAGGCCTTCGGTTGCACTATATTATACCACTCTAGGAATATAAAGCCATTTGTTTCATACCCCTACCATTCAAATGTTGTTGACCTTGCAACTAGTAGTGATGTACTTGTTCTTTGTTGTGCGCTAAATGACCAAACGTGGCACATAATAAACAGAGAAGTCATGTTGGCACTGGGAAAAGGAGGAGATATAGTAAATGTTGGAAGAGGGGATCTCATAGACGAAAAGGAATTGTTAAGGTGTTTAATTGAAGGGGAAATTGGAGGTGCTGGTTTGGATGTGTTCAAGAATGAGCCTCATGTTCGTAAAGAGTTCTATGCGTTAGATAATGTGGTCCTATCACCACATGCAGCAGCCTCAACTTCAGAGTCCTACATGGGTATCTTACAACTCTTGGAACGCAATTTGGAAGCCTTCTTTTCAAATAAACCTCTGATTTCTCCAGTCATATTTAGTTGATTGAATTGGTTCTTCACTTTTTTGTGTTTCACCGACTCATTGAATCCTCATCAAACAAGTTATTTACTTCTTTTGAGAATGCATGTAGGTTAATGGACAAATGCTTGTAAAGTTACTCTTGTCACATTTGCATTTAAATTGTAATTGTTAATTTATATTTGGTTAGTGTCTCCCTTACAATGTGCTTGCTTATGACGGGTATAATGAGTGTAGCTGTGGTCCTTCAAACTAGATATGTGATTTTGAGAATCATTAACAAAATAAAGTTACACCATCCTCGTCATTGCTTATAGCTTTTGGCTTAGTGAAAGGTGTTTGATCCAAACATAATGTAAGTTTGTGAAGATTTTTGTCATCTTGATTTTGAATTCAAATGGCCACAAGGTAACAATTGCTACCATAATTTAAAGGTATAAGAATTTAATTGTAATGTACTATCATTGTAAAAAAAATTACACCGTATCAAAATTAAATTCATTTGATATACCAATGTACGTGAAATGAAAATGAGATAAAACATGAGAGTATGACTTGCATGACATCAACCATACCCTGAAATATTCAATTTTTTTTTGATAAATAAAGTTTAGGTTAGGAGAACACACGTCCCCTAACAAGGGTAGGAAGACCCCCAATCGAGGATTTAAAATGTAATTTACTTATCGCCTATCAACGGGAGAAATCTGAGAGTCGAACCCGAGTCATAACGAATATGAATGGAAGGCTCAACCAGATGTATCAACCCTCATTGCACGTGCAATACTCATCTAGCTACACTTATTTACATTCATAACTATTATATGTGATTATATTTCATTTTATTCTATTTTATATTTCTGTTAGAGTGTTAGATCTCAAAAATAAAGCCTTGAATGGCAGCACAAAATCCACAACCTTCCGAAAGTGCTAGTTCTTGGTTGAGGTTGAAGAATATATAGTCTTAATTCACTTATGTGCTCTAAGCTTGCAACATAATGATAAAATAAGAGATATCATGTTTATCTTGCTTAAAATCCCTCTATATTTGATCATATTAATTATAACTCGTTAATAGTCATGTATTTCCCCATTAGAAACCTTGACCGTAGAGAGCATTTAGTTAAATTCAAAAATTGGTCTTCAAGCTTTAGTAACGTTGATCATAACACAAAGAAGAAATTAAACTTTTGGGGCAAAGAATTTTAACTATTATTTAGCACAAATCACTAAACAAACAAGTCTCCGGAATGATGTTCTATTCTTGGGGTCGGCAAAGACATTGTGACGTTAATCTTTTATTTCATGTTGAAATGTTGAGGGTAAAATAAGTGTCGAGTCTGGATCCTCTCCTGTCCCTCTCTATCAGAAATCCCAGCCGTTAGGTTAATCTATCGACCGGGATATTTTTTTGCCCCCAACTCTTCAACAACCCCCATTTTTCTCCCACATTTCCAACAACAAAAGGACTGTTCATGGCAGTTCAGAAGGAATGCAAGATTAAGCGAGGGGATTGAAAAACTAAATGAAATTCAGACATATTGTAATAAAGATACAAATTATACACAAGGGTTGCCAAAACAGAGAAATTAAGTAGTATGCAAGAAATTGTAAATTAGAAGTGTAGCTTTCTCAGTACTGTGAAGTGGGGTTCAGGATAGGTAATTGATGATACAAGCTCTCTCTGACTCCTGTGTATCAAACTATCAATAGACTACCCACATATGCGATATTGTTTTCATCGTAGTTTTATGCGATACTCTTTGATGATAAGCAACAGTGGGACAGGAACGTACTTGACCATGTTTTCTTGTTTTTTCTCGGATCCGGACTCATAAAGTGTCAGGTCCCAAAGTAATGGTCAAAGAAACAACCATAAAAGCATTTTCATGAAGGAAAAGAAAAGAAAGTCACAGTACTTACCTGAAGCAAGAATGAAAGCAACTTCTTCTTCTTCTTTCCCCAATGACCTTTGCAAGGAAGAAAATGACAAACAAACTGATGAAAGTGAAGAGAGAGGTTCGGAGGGACAGTTAGAGTGTAAAAAAATTGATGTTAAAAATACTTAAAATTAATAAACTAAAGATGCTTCTAAATTAAGGTAATTAGATATATTTATATTAATAAAATAAGATAATGAGGGTGGCATACCTTTAGCTACATTGACGGTATCATCATGTCAATTTTAAAAGAAGAAAACGTGAAGATATGGAAGAAGAAAAGAAATTATTCAAAACAAAAATTCATTAAAAAGGAAGTAGATGAACAATGATATGAAAAGTAAATCACACATGGTTTTAATAAAGAAGAAAAAGCGAGGTGGATGAACATTTACATGAACAGTAAATGGCACATGGTTTTAATAAAGAAATATAGAAGTACAGACATGAGTTATGTTAACTCCAAATATAATAGTCAAACAACCATTTTGATGGGTGTAACAAACATTTTTATATTGCCATGTGATTCAGCACCAGAAGATGCCAGATAGCAAAGCATAAATATGAAGTCAGTGCACTCCCATCCCTCACAGTTCATCTTCAACATCCACTCCATCACCATCAATGTCACACCAAAATCATTGCAATGATATTGACATCGAACGATCCCATGATGATGATTATGATGATCTCCCAAAAGTGCTTCTTCATGTCCCTCCTAAATTCGCCTCAGTCCTTCAAGATCACTTCTCTCACAAGTTCCATTTCCTAAACCTATCTTCTCTCCCTCTACACCAATTCATGGCCACCCAACAAGGCCTTAACCCTTCCTCCATCACTGCTTTAATCTGCTTCGGAGGCGCACACCCCGTCACCGCCGACATCCTCCGATTACTCCCCTCACTCCGCTTCCTCTTCACCCCCAGCTCTGGAACCGACCACATTGATTTATCCGAGTGCAGCCGCCGAGGAATTCAGGTTGCCGGTGCCGGAAACGTGTACTCCGAGGATGTTGCCGACATGGCGGTTGGTTTGTTGATTGATTTGATGATGAAAATCTCAGCTACAGATAGGTATTTGAGAAGGCATGTTCACTCTCCTTTGTCGGATTTTCCACTGGGTTTTAAGGTTTGCCACTTAAAACTTCTGTTTTCATTTATAAAAGGTTTATTAAATATGATACTAGCTATAACTATATATATATATATATTTTATCAATTGTATAGGTGCAAAGTATCCCGACTTCGCCTATGACTAATTTTCGTCAGGAACCTGGCTGACCAGCCACTATTAGTGGGGTCTCCCCTCCCAACTATGTTTTTTTTTTTCATCCCTAAGGCTCGAACCTGAGACCTTGCTTAAAGGATTCGAGTCCAGTTCCACTCGGATCAACGTAATGTTGGTTAGCTAGATCTATAGTTTAACTCATCTATAATTTTTTTGAATTTAATTATGATGTTCAAAAAAAATATTGTATTATGATGTTCCCTAAAAAAATTATGATGTTCAATGTACTATTACATCATTAAAAATATTTATCTAACTATAATAATAATAATTAGATATATAGTAATATATGATTTGTTAATAATGTAAAAGATTTTATAGTGACAATATATCAGAATTCAACCCTAGCTATATCTATTTTATGATTTGTGAATCTCCATTTTTCTTTTAAGATTGAAGTGTTCCAAAGATTAGGCTAGCACTAATTTATTTGAAGAGTCATAATGTAGTTTTTGTTTTTGTGTCATTAGAGGTGATTTTCTATGTGAAGGAAGGAATGATGCTATTAGCATTCTAAATTTTTTATTGACATTCTTTATTAATTATAATTTTAGTTGTTTTATTTGAAATAATTATTATTACTTAATAAGGGTATGTAATAAACAATTGTAAGTGTCAATAGCCAAAGAAAATAGGCTAAAGTTCTAGCAAACTTCTTGAGTGAGTTTCAAATTTCAATCTGACATGAAACAATTTCCGAAAAATACTTCGATGACTGTTTAAATACTGCTTGGTAACGGGGTGAGTACGTAGGATTTTTTTCAACCCGAACTTGTTCTGCATTCTTAGTTAGAGATTAAAATTAGAACTCTTGTTTTATTACAAAAAATAATAAAATTAGAACTCTTGTTTATATATCATGATATCCCACGTTCATGCTTCCCTGGACTTACATATTTTAAATCAAAATTATATAATAGTTAATTTCAATCTTAAAACTAATTCAAATATTATATATATATAAATGATGAAGATTTGGAGTAACTTTTTTTAAAATTACTCTTGGAATAACTTGATCCACACACATACATATATATATATATATATATAATACCCTAAAGACACTAGTTAAGAAATCAATATAAAAAGAAACTTTGTATTGGAAGGATAATTATAAAACTTTTCAATATATTATTTAGAGTATAAATTACACTCCATCATCTTTAACTTTATTATCGTAACAACAAGCCCCAAACTTAACCATAAATTTCATTTTTAGTGTTGACTAACTATTGACTTAATACTTTTAAGTTACTTAAAAAAATTATTTATAATAAGTATTTGATATTTATATATTGAAAAAGATTTTTAACGATTAATCCTATACTTTCTTGTTTACAAAATAAATTTGATTTTTCAATTTGAAAAATAAAATATATAATTTGAAAATTTTATAAAAAGGAATATATACAATTCATTCACTTATTTATTTTTTCAGTTCATTATACATTTATTTTACTCAAACAAATATTTTTTTAATATACACTCTAATAAATCATGGATATAAAATGCATATCAATTATGTCTAAAACAATTTTTTGTTCATTATATTAAATTTTTAGTTGTTTATGTTTAACAACTTCTAAATAAGTATCACACTTTTAATTATTTTATTTATAGAAGATATGAATTATTATAATAATTGTTGATAAATATGATAAATGTTGTTTAAACAAAAAAAATTGAGTATAAAACTCAATATAATTTTGTCAAATTATGATATACAAATTAAATGAGTATAATTTAACAAATGTTATGAATAATTTTATGATTTATACATATTTATTTTAATTTAAAAAATAACTAACATATATTATGTTCATTATGTAGCAAAAAATATATATAATACTCTTTTTCACTCGATTTTTTTATTTTATATATTGAGTCTATAATTTAGTTGATTCATAGCAAATTCTCACTTCAATATTCAAATATATTTTGTCTATATTTGCATGACATAGAACATTGTAATAGGAACATATATATTACTTATTTTTGGCTTTTACACTAAAATTATTTTATATGTTTATATATTAAGTATTTACATGAATATCAATTTTAATTCCAACCACTATCACCATTTAGAAGATAGAGATAGATTTATCTTCATTCTTGTACTCAAATATGTCTTTTTAAAGTTTCAATATTTATTTTTATTATCTTTATTTACAATAATTATTTTAAGTATAGATAAAATAATTGAAAGCATGATATTTAATTTGCTTATAAGTTGTTGATCTAAATGACTAAAAAAAGAAACAAGAATATAATAAAAAATCATTCTTCACATAATAGATACATGTTTAATATCCATCGTTTATTAGTGCATACTAAAAAACTCATCTATTTGAGAAAAATAAATATATAATAAGTTGAAAAAATATACTTATATACATATCCTAAGATTAATCTTTAAAATTTTTTAATGTATAAATATTAAATAATTAATTATAAATAATTTTTTATATTTTAGTGACTTAACGATGTTTGGTTAGTCACCACTAAAAATTGGGGTGGGTGTAATTCATGATCATATTTGAAGTTTGTTATTATTTGACAAAGTTCAAGATGGTGGAGTGTAATCTACTCTATTAAATATATCATTTTCACATTGAAAGTTTTCTTTGTTGATTCCTTAACCAGTGTCCTTAGAACAACTCCAATGAGAGTTTCTTAACTAGTTCTTAAAATTAAGGACATATTCTTGTTAGGTTGCATCATTGGAGCAAGCTGATGTGGATGCCACGTGAAAGGACAATTGCTTCTATAAGCAACCAGACCTTATATAAAACCCTTTAATAAAAAAAAAAGAGAGAACAAAATAATCTTCCACTGGAATTGAAAAAAAAGATATGTAAATATTAAAGATGTGTGGTAACTTGTGTGACTCATTTGGTAAACTTTTAAGAGTTGCACTATTTAAGTGTAGAGTTGGTTAAAGTACTATAAAGTAAAAAATAATGAGGTGTCATGGTAAGACCCATAAAAAAAGAGTTAAGCAATCCCATTGAGTTGAATAATTGAAGATATTCTTAGGACACTAGTTAGCACTCTCCATATAAAATTTTGAACAAATGTTAAACTAGTAAAGATCAATTAATATAGGTGAATTCAATTTACCAAACTCGGCACTTCCATGTTTCGTGATGGTATAAGTTTCCCTTAGAAAACTCCTCTTAGGGCTCGTTTGGTGGTCAGGATAGGATAAGGATGGATAGGATATGAGAGCTGGATAAGGATAGGATAGGATATGAGCATGATAAGCTCTTATCCTGTCCAATGTTTGATATGCATCAGATAATGACAGGATATGATATAAAATATCCACAAATGATAAAATTATCCTTATATCAAAATTATATTTTTTTTCAAAAATAAATTTTGATATTACATGGTTGTTTTATACATTTAAATTAAAAAATATTTAATAATATATATTTTTGACTTTTTAATTATAAATTAGTCCATTTTTTTAAATTATAAAAAATTAACTTTTTTTTCACTTTTTATAAAAATTGTTAATTAAACCACATATTTTAATTAGTATTAAGGTTGACTAATTAGGTTTGAAACCGTAATTAAATAATAACAATATTAAAGGTAAGAGATAAAAGAAAGCATTTTCTTATCCTATCCTGTTGGTTCTAACCCAGCTCCACCCTCAGGATAGAATTATAACTAAGTAACAGGATAGGATAAGCTAACAGGATAAGCTTATCATATCCTGCTGGTTCACCAAACTACAGATTAAAACAGGACAGGATAGCTTATCCTATCCTGCCTCCCTTATCCTGACCACCAAACGGGCCCTTAGGGGGAACTTGCCTTTCGGTGAGTTCCCAAGGTAACTAAAGGCCTTAGATTTTTTTTATTTTTTTTTATAAGTCAAAAAATATGTTAAAGAGTACAAGGGGTATCCAAAACCCACAAACATTACAAAGTATAACAATCTAGTAATATGAAAAAATCACACCCTGCTACAGAGAGCTATTCAACAGGTTAATCACATCCAACTACACCACTACAAAGTATTAACATGACCACCCACAATCACGATCAAGACACACTACACTGCCCACGAAATGTTACCAAAAAGGCTTCTCCACCTTAACTTTCAACTAGCAAAATAAGGCATTACAAGATCATCACAATTTGAAACCAAAACCACATCAAGATGACGCCAAAGGCACAACAACAATTTGAAGCTAAGAACTTAATCAAAGCAAACAACCTAATCAATGTAAAAAACACTGAATTTCATTAAAGAACTTATATCTAATAAAGGGTGAAGGCTATGGTGCACCACCCACCAAAGTGGTGCACCCATGTATCACTCAAGTGACAAAATCTGGACCATTCAAATTGTCACTGAGCGGTTTGACTTTTCAACTTTTTTGCATCTGATCAAAGTTACTTATGTATTTGTTGCAAAAGAAGATGTATTTTCGTATTTGCATAAAGATCTGTTTTTTTTTAATTAATTAGTATGAAAAATGTTAAAACACTTTTTTTTCCAGTAGTTTCGATAAGACGGTGCCAATTATTAGGCGCATCTCCTTGGTTATCTGCCACAGGTTATCTCCTTGGCGCATCGCCTAACTTTCGTTTTCATTGATCTCCCATAGGGAAGTCCAAGCCCCAGGTTATCTGCCACCGTCTGATCGGTCTCTTGCTTTATATGGCTTAGGTTATTCCATTGATCTTGGCCATAGGTAGATGATATTGCCAAGCCTAAACCCCTAACAAAAGATGCATTGGATGAACCGGCACCCATTTGAGCTGCCTTTTGGAGTAATGCAGTGGCAGACAATGTAGGATGTAGAGATGCCGTACTGTAGTGTCTTTCCGAGAATAAGGACAAGTCGTTGTTAGGGAGATAGAGTGATGATATGGAGAGAAAGAGAAGAGGATGGGGAGGGTTGTCAGTTGTCACACCTCTATGCGACACAACTCAATCTTAGCCTAGAATCACCGCGCCAGATCTGCATATCCCTCCCAATTGGTGCAAAAATAATTAATGTAAATAATTATTATTAATGTAATCAACAAAAATAAAAACATGATTTAGGTTAACGGAAAAAACAAGAATTAAATAAAGGCAGAAATAATTAATGTAACAAAAATAAATTTGGTGCAAATATACTTAGTTCAGGTGCTTCTCTGCACCTATCAAAAAGATTGTATTTTGACCATTTGACCAATATTGACAAGTCAAAATTCCAAGTAACAATTTGGATGATCCAGATTGTGCAATTTGGTGGTGCACCACTACACCACTTTGGTGGGGGGTGCACCATAGACAACCCCATCATGAAGTACATGAAAGAAACATAAAATACAAAGAAATAATTCTACCCCAAAATATAAAGCAAAGTAGATTGGTTAAATTAAAGATGAAAGTAATAAGGAAGTGGTGTAGTAAGAGGGACAAGGTGTCTTTGGATGCCACAATCCCCTCAGCCTCATCCTCAGCTTCAGGTGAGTGATTTTTATATATATACTTGTTGGTATAGATATATATTAATGGCTCCCATTATATACTATTAAGTAGTTTCATTGATGTTATTTGCTAGTAAAGAATCTATATATTCTCAACGAGTTGATGTTACTTATGCTCTTAAATCATTGGGTCATTTGATTTTATTTTATGTTTACATTGATAAAAGAAATCAAGGGAATCACGGACAAGCTTTGTCCGGTATGCAACAAAAATTCCAAGATATTTTAAATGTCATGTATTTGGTATCTAACACAAAATTATTGATTCAAAAGTTAAGAGATCGTGGTTGGAAAAATCTCTTTGAGAAAGTTAGTTCTTTTTGTAACATTCAGGCTATTCCAAATCCTGATATAGGTGCTTCAAAGTCAATCTTATACACAATTATGCTTGTTTAAACGTTATTTTTGTCATATTTATAAACAAAATTTTTTATAACAATTCATATCTTCTATGGACAAAATAATTGAAAGCATGATATTTATTTACAAGTGTTGAGGTTAATGACTAAAAAAAAGATTATAATGAAAAAAATCATTTGTCACATAATAGATACACCTTTTAGATGTATCATTTGTTAGAGTGTATACAAAAAAATATGTGTTTGATAAAATAAATATATAATGGACTGAAAAAATAAACACTTACATGGATTATACTCTTTTTTATAAGAATTTCAAATTATATATTTAATTACACTAAAAATCAATTTCATTTTGTAAGCAAGAAAGCATAAGGTTAATCTTTAAAAACATTTTTTAGTATATAAATATCAAATAACTTATAATAAAAAAATATATTTTATTTTTTAGTAACTTAATAGTGCTATTTCAATAGTTAGTCAAAACTAAAAATAAGGTGAAGTGTAATTTATAGGCAAATTTAGGGCATGATGTTATTTTGATAAACTTAAAGGTTTGTTGGGTGTAATTTACTTTTTATATTGTATTAAGTTTTTACTCATATATCAAATTTGTTTCAAATATGTTGTTTGCTTCTAGATGTAGGTTACTATTTTTATTACCTCATTTCATGTTATATATATTTGGAACTTTTTTACTTCCGTAGTGTAATTTCATTCTTATATTATGGATCTGGTGTAGTTTTTAAAATAATTACGATTGTAGGGTAAGTCGTATATAATATCTACGAGATCGCATAGCAAGTCGTATTTTAATTTAGATATACGACTTCAACAAACATACAAGAAAGTCGTGATCCTTAAACACGACTTGTACTTTTTATATTTTTTATTGAATGGAATGTGTAATATGTGACAATAATCTTATTTTTTTAAATTTTTTTGGAAGGAGTCGTGTTGAATAGACACGACTTCCTTGTTTGTTTTTTATTTTAAAGAAAAAAGGGCAAGTCGTGAACATCAAGCACGACTTGCCTTAAACCTGCACTCATCAATTCTTGTTTCTTGCATTGTGTCACGTAATTTGTTGCATGTATCCATCATTAAACATTCTTATTTGCATGAAAGCTTCATAGAATTTATAGTTAATCATGACTTGCTATATCCATTTAAGGAACCATTTCTCTGCTGTCTTTTGTGGGGTTGTCTTTTGTGGGTACTGCTACCTGGAGAATTTGAATTGCCCCTTTATTTTTTTTAAAAATAATTAAAAGGCTTTGCCGTGATTATGAAGTACGACTCCTAAAACATTGATATGAAGTCGTATATCAAATGTTCGCCTTGATAAAAAGAATTGAAAAGTTGAAGTCATGTTTGAGGAATACGACTTGCAATGCTAACTCGTAAATTCCAACTACAACTTACCCCACATTTGTAATTTTTTAAAAAACTGCACCAGATTTGTAATATTGGAACCAAATTACACTATAAAAGTAAAAAAGCCTATATTTGGCTTTGCTTTCCTCGCATTAAAATTATGGTTCCGCTTCTCATTATCACAAAAAAAAAATTATGGTTCCGCTTTTGGCTGTAGTAGTGGAAGTGTGAAGAAAGACCATAAATAACATAAAAAGTAAAGAAAAAAACTGTAAATAACCGAAAAACTAAATAAAATGAATGAAATATAAATGAATTTAGTGTGATGGGTTCGAGGTTAGAGGCCTATATATAGAATTGGAGTGGTAAAAAACCTTTGCTTCGATGCATCTCCAGGCCTTTAAGCCCACTTTCTTGAATATACAAGCATGCTCGTCACCAAATTTGTTACTTTCAGTATTTATGTGGTCATGGGACACTTCTATGATCTGGACATCTCCATTTGGATTCTCCCTTCATCCTCTCTCCAGTCAAATATCAACCGTTGGATTAATCTAATGCCTGAAGTGAGAAATCTCTCGGTCGTTAGATTAATCCAACGACTGACATTTCGCTGGAGAGATGATGGAAGGAGAATCCATATGGAGAGGATCCATTTTCGACACTTCCATGGCATTTTTTCAATTAGTGTTAGTGAAAAATCTGCCCAAAAAAGCAACGACTTACTTCATGTTGTCCTATTTTCAAGGGATATGCACAACTTCTCTTACAAGTCCTTACGTTTGATTTGGTCAACCCCAATTTTCAGCTCAATTTCTTCTCAAAAGACATCATTTTAGCAGTTTCAAATACATTTAAAATCAATGAGATACGTTTGAAGTTGACAACCCAACTAACAAATTAATTTTAATAGGATAGCATATATTAAATTAAGTTGAACCGATGACATATTTAATAATACACATTCATATCAACACAAATATGAATCGTATTTATCATACATTGTATTGTATGTGTACTTTATATTAAAGCTTTATTAAGTACACCTATAAATGATGTTTCAGCTTGGAGACAAGAAGGTTGGAATTGTTGGCATGGGAAAAATTGGCTTGGAAATCGCCCACAGGCTTGAGGCCTTCGGTTGCACTATATTATACCACTCTAGGAATATCAAGCCATTTGTTTCATCCCCTTTCCATTCAAGTGTTGTTGACCTTGCAACTAACAGCGATGTGCTTGTTCTCTGTTGTGCGCTAAATGACCAAACATGGCACATAATCAATAGAGAAGTCATGTTGGCACTGGGAAAAGGAGGAGTTATAGTGAATGTTGGAAGAGGATCTCTCATAGACGAAAAGGTATTATTGAGGTGTTTAATGGAAGGGGAAATTGGAGGTGCTGGTTTGGATGTGTTCGAGAATGAGCCTGATGTTCCTAAAGAGTTCTTTGCGTTCGATAATGTGGTCCTATCATCACATGCAGCAGCCTTTACTTCAGAGTCTTACATGGATCTCTTACAACTTGTGGAATGCAATTTGGAAGCCTTTTTCTTAAATAAACCTCTGATTACTCCAGTCATAAAAGTTGATTGAACTGATTCTTCACTCAATTCTTTGTTTTTTATGGACTCGTTGAATCCTCCTCAAACAATTTATTTACTTCGTTTGATAATACATGTAGGTTAGGTAATGGACATATGCTTATTGTTTTGAGTAAGACATCGGTCTTATCTATTTTCTCCAACAATTTCCAGAACAGGATGTTGAGTTTATGTTTGTCTTGGGACTTTGGAGCATTGGACTGGGGAATTGAAAACCTGGGAACCCTTGTGCGTTATTGTTTTTATACTTTTTCCATTTTGGAGGATTTGTTTTTCGTAAAGCAAATGAATTTTTTCAATAACAAATTACTGGATATTGTTGGGTATCAGTTAGATGGCTCATTCTCTGGTTCTTACCTTGGATTACATTTGAAATAAAGGTATAGTAGTTTTCTGGTGATGATGGTATCATATTGTCATTATGTGAGTTCCATGATGTAGTCCTGATATGTCATGTATGAAATATATATATATATATATAAAAGGAGGGATTAACTTACACCCTTATAAGTTTAAAGCTCTTATATTCAATCTGGTCCGTTCATTTGTACATGATTCAACCACTTGCATTTTTTCAAGAATTCACCAATATGCTTTACACTGTATGCAAGAAAAATGATATGTTACAACGAACCTAATTGAGTTTAGTGCCTTATTCTAAATACACCTGAAATTGAAATCCATAAGATTCGACATGCAATTCTCAGAATAATAATAATTTTATATATACAGTAATAATAATTCATATCGCAGAATTGAAAGTAGCAAGAGAAAAGCATCATACATATTAATACCGTCTTTAAGTTCGGCGGTGGCAACCTTGGCCCTCCTGAAAGCTAGGAACATTGTCGAACTCTGTTACCCGTATGATGAGACACTAGTTGGCTAACAAATTATGTTAGAGTTAGCTGTTATTATTCGGTTACTCCCTTGATGCATCTCAGATTGTATATATATTGAGTGCATGTGTAAATTAATAGTTAGATTCATTTTTTAGTTTATCAATGAGAATGAGCATGACTCAACCTTCTATTTTCTCTTGTGTCTCTGTCTTTACTTCTTCACATGTATTAGATGTTAAGGACTCTGCCGCCATTGTTGCGTTGCTGAGATGATCAATTCTGTGATTCCTTTTTTTCTTTGAAGCTTGGATCGAAGCTTCATCTTCATCGTTCGTCTCAAGGTTTCTTGATTCTCTTCTTTTTCCTTTTTCTCTGAGCGCTTGTTGAAGCTGTTTATCAGCAACGGAGCCTGATAATGAATGATCGACCACTAATGGAGGTTTGAACAACAACAATAGAGGATATCAGAATGACATGCTAGATCCTTATTTCATGCATTCGAGTGACAAGCCAGGTATTGTGATTGTTTCTCCACCACTGATTGGGGATAACTACCACTCATGGTCTAAGTCTATGATAGTAGCTTTGAGAACAAAGAACAAGATTCGTTTCATCAATGGCACATTGCCATGACCAGATGATAAAGATTGTAATTCGTTGGCTTGGGATCGCTACAACACGATGATCATGTCATGGATCAACAATTCGATTGATCAAGAAATTTCTCAGAGTGTGATGTGGATGGACACAATAACTGAAGTATGAGAAGAATTGAAAGATAGGTATTATCAAGGTGATGTTTTTCGTATTTCCGATTTGCAAGAGGAAATCTACTCGCTGAGACAAGGTGATGCATCTATCACCACTTATTACACGAAATTAAAGAAATTGTGGCAGGAATTGGACAATTTTCGACTGATTCCCAAATTGTACTTGTGTTGTGAAATGTTCTTGTAGTGTAATCCCCAAGATTAAAGAATATAGAGAAGGTGACTATGTCATTAGATTCTTGAAAGGACTGAATGAACAATATTCAGCGGTGAGATCACAAATAATGCTCATGGAGCCACTTCCAAGCATTAGTAAGGTTTTTTCTCTATTGATCCAACAAGAAAGACTGATGGTTACTCCTCTGGACGAATCCAAAGTTCTTGCAAATGTTTCAAATGCCAATTTTGTTGAGGAAGAGGTGATAGAGGAGGAAGGAGTTATGGAGGTAGAGGAAGAAGCACTAAAGTGTGCTCTTATTGTGACAAAATAGGTCACATGGTGGATACCTGCTACAAGAAACACGGCTATCCACCACACTTCTTCCAAAAGAGTGGAACTGTCAACAATTGTGCAGCCAATAATGAGGAGGTTACTAAGGATGTTGAATCTATAACCTATGAAGAGGATTATATTGATGCAGGCAAATTGGCCTTTACACCGGATCAGCACAAAGCTTTGCTAGCCTTGCTCCAAAATTCAAGCACAAGGCAGCCTCATAGCATTAATCATCTGACCACCACCCATAATCCAAATACAGGTAACATCTCTAGTGTTTCAAATACCCATAAACCCAAAACCTGGATTTTAGAAACTGGAGTCTGTTGCTCCAAATCTTATTTTCAATGCATCAAAAAGATTAAGCCAATTTCTGTCAAATTGTCGAATGGTTCCATGCTTTCCACTGATTATGAGGGAATTGTTATATTTGATGATATATCTTCTAATTTTTCATTTCTCGGGAACCAAAATGTTATCTTATTTTATTGTTGGGAACTAGTTTTGACCTTTATTTTTTTTATGTAACAACCAAGCCGACCCCTCAACACATTTTATTCGATTTCATTTCTTGTTATTATTAGATAATATCAAAATAAAGGATTGAATGGCAGCAGAGATGTGTGAGCTTCCGAAAGTGCTAGTTCTCGGTCCTCCAACATGCTTTGCAACCCTTGAACCAAAATACTCTCACAAGTTCCATTTTATCAACCCTAAGCCCTCAGGCCTCCCACTCCATCAATTCACGATTGCCAACCGCCATCACCGCCCTTCTACCATTCGTGCCATACTCTGCAGCGCCGCCTACTCCCTCACCGCCGACGTCCTCCGCCTTCTCCCCTCGCTCGGCCTTGTCGTCACCACCAGCGCCGGAATTGATCACATTGACTTGGATGAGTGCCGTCGCCGTGGAATCCAAGTCGCCGCCGCCGGAGGGTTGTTCTCGGAGGATGTGGCCGATATGGCGGTGGGTTTGCTCATTGCCGTGATGAGGAATATTACGGCGGGGGACCGATATGTAAGGACGAGGAATCAGTGTGGCCCCTGCGATTTTCCTCTTGGTTATAAGGTTCATACATTTTCCGTATTTCTTATCCAATATATTTTTTAGTTTAATTTTGAGTTTTTTTACGGTATCAATCAAATCAAACATTATTAAAATATGAGTTTAATTATTATGCATCGTCAGTATAAAATTTTTTATACTGTCAACTAATCAGAAATCATAAGTTTGAATGACTTTTAAGATAATTAAGATAGGGGTCAAACATTTTTATTACTAATGTGATAATTTTTAATTAGTTGATAATATAAAAACTTTACACTATCAATACATATTAATTAAATACTTAAAATATACCATCTAATGTGTGAACTAATCATACATCCTCTACATACATCATTTCAATACATCATCTAAAGTATTATGGATAATTAATTGATAGTGTAAAAAGTATTTTTTTATCAAAATTAAACTCTATTTTCTGTTGTTTATATTTTATCATGGATTTATTTGGGATACATCAGTATACTCACGTTATTATATATATTTTAGATTTTATCATAATTATCTTAAAAGTGACACATAATATGATTTGTGATTGATTGACATTATAAAAAAAATTATATTAAAGTATATCAAAATTAAACTATTTAATTATTTTATTTTATTTGCATTATATAGGTGGGAAATGACAATACAGTCCACCTGGCTGTTAACATCATTTTGGGTAGAAATAAAAAATAAACAAAATGAAATGTGGAACATTCTGCAAATTTGAGATTTGATATTTACACTACTATCAACGCAAATGAAATGCAAACTACCTTTATCATTTATATGGAGCTTGTAAAAAGTATTGTACAGTGGGAGTTTACTTGGCAGCTCAATTATGGGGCCACTTAGGGGACGCAGTAGGGAACACCTCTATCAGGCTCACAAAGTGGGGTCTAAGCTGTGCCTGTAAACTATCGATATGTAGTATTACTTGACAAATTTTTAATTACACCATTGATCTGACCTTATTACAACTTGGTTTAGTGTACATATATTTTTTAGTTTAAATAAGATTTTGATCTCCATAACTTTCGTCCACTTGGGTTTTGGTACATGTAATTTATTTTTCTGGGTATCGGTTCTTATATTCTTACTTATTTGAATTTTGGTCCCTATCTTTGAAATCAGTCCCTATATTTTTTTTTTCATTTATTTGAGTTTCAGTCTTTGTAATTTGTACTTATTAAGGTATTAGTCCTTATTTGTCTTGAAGGATTGGTCCTTATGGTTTATACTGATACCTAAATAAATGAAAATATATGAACTAATATTAAAAAAAAAAGTACAGGGACCATAAACTCAAATGAGTGAAAACTTTAAGAACCAAAATCTTATTTAAACCTATATTTTTTGTGAGGTTCAGTTTATAAATTTCTATGTAACTTTTTAAGAGGAAATGGGAGATGTATCCTGGTCAGGAGCGAACCCCATCTACCTGTTAGAGGTGTTAACAAGCGGTTTCTTGTTTACTTTTTCCTCATAATTCAAGATAGGTACATTATGCCTTTATATAATGAATTAAACAATAGCAGAAAAGTTTAAAACATATATGATTTATTCAATTGTACATATATTATTCGAAGCTTCATTGTATCAAAAGGAATAAAGGATTTTGGTGTTTCAGCTATCAGGCAAGCGAGTTAAGATTGTTGGATTGGGAGGTATTGGCATGGAAGTTGCTAAGAGGCTCGAGTCTTTTGGTTGCATTATCTTGTACCACTCTAGGCATCAAAGACATCTGTTTCGTACCCTTTCTATTCCAGTGTTGTTGAGCTTGCAACTAATAGCAATGCACTTGTGGTCTGTTGTGCACTGAATGAGCAAACACGACACATTATTAACAGGGAAGTCCTTTTGGCATTAGGAAAAGAAGGATTTATTGTCAATGTTGGGAGAGGGGGTCTTATTGATGAAAAGCAATTGGCGAAGTGTTTGATGGAAGGCGAAATTGGAGGTGCTGGTTTAGATGTGTTTGAGAATGAGCCTCATGTACCCCAAGAGCTCCTTGCATTGAACAATGTGGTTTTATCTCCACATTCTGCTGCTTTTACTTCAGAATGTGTCATGAATTTGTGTGAACTTGTGAGAGGGAATTTAGAATCCTTCTTCTCAAATATGCCCCTAATTACTCCGGTTGTACTTGGTTGAGAATTGATATTCTTGATAGCTTAGTATCATGATACAATTTTATCTTATCCCTGCAATGATTCATGAATATTATACAGTTGTAAAATGACTATAGTATTATCCCTCTGAACTAGTTGGTACTGATGAAAAAATACATGATTGTTCAATATGGAGATAATGATTGCTCATACAAGAAAGCGTTGGCTTGCCTGAACAGTTTGTGGTTTGGTTGCAGATTTCATCACTACAATGACAATTAATAGTCAATGACTTTATACTTGTAGTTGTATAGTGATCATGATCACTAAGTAGTAGAAGGTTGTTATGAATCCGAGTGTTGTAGACTTGTAGTTAGGTTAAGTGCAGAATCAAAATATGGAGCCATGACTCGAACCACGTGTCAGTTGGTGTGGATACGTCAACTTGGATTTAAGAGAGAACTTCCTCAGCAAATTCATTTTCAGAAGCCGTTTTATTTGGTCACTTTTGTTTACTTATCTAGTTAGAGTGCATAACACATAAGACAGGAGATCTATTGTATCACTTTGGTGTCACACATCCTACTCCTCCAATATTATCTTGTCACATCAGTTTATTTTTTATCATTACATAGAATTTTTAACTGATGTGTCAAGATAGTATTGAAGAGACAGGATGTATAACATCAAAGTGAGACAACGAATCTTCATTTAATGTCGTAACTTCTTAGTTACTTGAATAACATGTGCATACTCTAATGAGAAGGTTCAAAGAGGCTAAGTATTTGTTTTTTTTTTTTTGACTCAACAAAGAGGCTAAGTAGAGATAATGTTTTTTTAAAAAAAAAAAACAAATACTAACATATTTCCTCATGCAGAAGTCGAAAACATGAATGGCTTCTGTCTGTAGGCAGAAACTCTATTTTGGTTCCTGTACTTCAACTAAAGTTTCAATTTAGTGCCAAATGTTTTGGGTGTGTTTGGTTTAACGTTTGCAAAACTGAGTTTTGATGAACTGAGCTTTGTAAACTGAGTTTTGATTAAAAGTGGATTGGTAGTAATTGATTTATGTTTGGATGCTTTATGGTTAAAAGTAATTTTGGTAGAATGAATGTTATTTGGATTGTACCATTCAAACTGACTTTTGAATGTTTAGTTACCAAAATGTCCTTCAACTTTTAAATGAGTATAAAAAGTGATTAATTTTTAAGGGTAATATGGTAAAAGTAATAATTGAAAAACTCAAATTGAGTTTTGGCAAACGCAAAAGCAACAAATTCTTGCTTTTACCTAAACCCACGTTTGACCCCAAAATTAATTCTTCCAACTAGAAACCAAACATCATAAAAACATTGCAAAAGTGAGTTTGGAGTCACTAACCCACGTTTGTCAAGTGCAAATTATAATCCAAACATGCACTTTATTTGTGCCAATTTTATATCAAAAGTTAAAGTTACTTAAGAGAAAGAAAAAGTTCTTTTTAACATTTATAGCAATGAGATATTGCATTCTGGGTAAAACATTTTCTGTCCTTTGTGCATCTCCATGTCAGCCATCTCAAAATTCTGCAAATCATCAGGATCAATTCAATTAAGTGAACCAATCTCACTGTTTTTTGAGTCCCTTTGGCCTTGGCCTTAGCCTGGGCCTGGGAGTTCCTACAAACTTAACAACTCTAGTTAATCATGGCTTTGCAATATAGGGATGCTGGTATCAAAAGAATATTTGGTTGTACTTCAACTGATAGAGGATAGTCTTGTAAATAACAATCAAAGCTAACAATCCCTTGTATTGTTATTTCAAAGCGACCGGTGGCTCAAGTTGTGTGTTATAGGATTAAGTGAACCAACATGAATATTGTATTTTAACTCTTTCCCTTGCTATTTAAGTTTCTAGCATTATATTTGTGTTGTTTTCAATTTTTTTGCTGCTGCTCTGTCTAAATTAGCTTACGGTTACTTTCAATTAGCTTATTTACTGTTTTAATCTAACTCATTCTCTTCTCACACATTATTTGTGCCTTTTGAGTAGAGTATTGCATTAAACTTCTTTAAGTCTGTCGACAATTCACCCATCTTATGCGCCATAACATTACTTGTAAGGTGTAACTTGGAAATTCAAGAAAAAATATTTTACTTTATCTGAAAAATATGTATGTCAAAAACTTTAAAGTAACAAAAAAATCATCTGTGAATCAATTGCTATACAAGCCTTGCTGCATATCGATGACATAATGCTAAAATTTAACAAATTCTCCTTGGTGATTTAATATGACATGTATATAGAAAAAAAAAGTAAACAACCAAGAAATTGTATAATTAATTAGAATTTGAGGTCTATATATTATCATGTTTCTCTGTTATTCTTTTATTGAAATTTTCAATAATAATTTCCTTTAACAGAAAAAAGAAAATTCAAAGTCAAGAAATGATCCACCTTTTTTCACGAGGGTTTTAAGCATTGCAACTAGAATTAGAATGCCATAAAAGAAAGAAATTGCAAAGGGAATGGGGGTAGATATCATTAAATTGTCATTGAACATTACCACCAGAACCAAGTCACTTGAGCAGATTTCTACCCACCCCATTTCCTAATTTTATTGTATTTGAGGACCACAAGGTCCACCACCATATGAGGATGTTAATAAATGCAAAGGCAAAGGCAATATTCTAACATTTTGACTCTGGCGCATCTCCTTTGCTGCCATTTAAGGTACTATGAAGTGCTTCTTTATCAAGCAGTCCAGAACTCTGCCCTTTTCACCTTTGAAATGCTCTCAAGGACTCCCACTGGAGAAATGTGCCCCATCACTGTCACCCTCTTAGACTCCACATCAATACTGAATGATGTAACTCCTGAGATTGAAATTAAGTTTAAAAACATGTTACAACTTTAAATATACATAATTTCATTATTTGAAGTCTTTCGGCTTAGCCCCAAATTTGTTTGAATATGGAACAGAAGCTCCTAGTTATTAAAAAAAGAGAGTAAAATGGAACATTCTTCTTCATTATATGTTGACACCCATCTAGCTTTTTTGGATCATATATACCTACGTATAAATTTTATTCCAGATTATAAAAATGCATAATACTGTCAAATAAGTTATTTATTTAAGTTTTTTTTCTTTTTCGATTTGTACCTATGAATTTGAAGTTTATAAAACTAGTATTGATGATTACCTTCCATCTTAGACAGATGTTTTTTCACTTTGCCAGCACATCCTTGACAATGAATAGCAACCCTCAACACAACCACCTGCATTTAACACCCTTCAAACTTCGTAACAGTAAAATATCAAATATGATAGAGTACGGGTGTATAACATGTTCTTATCCCTTCTGAAATTTTATGTTGGCAATTTTTATATCACATGCAATCTTACAAAGATGGAGAAATAGAAAGAAAGAATAAAAAACACCATTATACGTAGTAGATGGGACAAAACCAAACGGCGTGGCCTCTAGCAATAACATTTGTATTATCTAATAAAATGGTCCATTTGCATTAAAAAGGACATAATCATTATGCTTTCTCTAAGGAATATATGCATGGGACAGGGTCAGTGTCACGTGAAACATTTTGAAACCTCTGCAAATATCAAATATGAGGAGGACAAAATAATAGAGATCGTGTGTGTCCTTGCAGAATCCACCTATGACACTACCGTTATAATCCTAGCCATTGTTCTTGATCTAACAAATGATCAATTAAACAGAAGATGGAATAGTCTCTAGTGAGTTTTATTGACTCATAGCAATTATAGCAGAAAAACCAAAATGCCAACATTTATGAATAAATACTCTACTCTAGTATCCATGTATACTCCATTTTTATTTCATAGCTTCTTTAGTTCATTATGGTCCTGCTTATATGAAATACAATTTTGATTGCTTTCTTGATTATCAGATAAATGTAGCTACTACAGAAAACTACTACAGAAGAATGAGCATCCATTATAATTGGTATTGTGAAAACAGAAAAGAGAAACAAGTGCAATTTATGAAGCTCCATAAATTTATAAGATAAACTCTATAAGAAAAAGAAAGAAAGAAAATGTGTTAATGACAAAATGACATTTGCATCTCAACTGGTGTAGGAGAACATGTGAACAGTGAACTTAACAAACCTGAAAGACACTATCTGTTGGTGTTATCTGAAGTTCCCTTGGTTCATTTGATTGATATTGATCCTGTCCTCTCTGCTTGATCTTTGGAAGTGAATTGGACCTGTGAGACTCAACAAGTTTGGAGTACTTGGCATAGTTGATCAGCCTTGTATCATCAAGAAAAACACTTCTGTCAGGCCTCCTAGGCACAATCACAGATCGAGCATCGTGGGTACTCATGCACACTGCTGTTGATGCCTGAGAGTGGCACATGAAACCCCTTCTCATTTTCCAGTTACTGGTTTTCAGGCTCATCATAGGATACTACAGAGAAAAAGAGTTTTAGGGGGGAAGATGAATATCAATGGTGAATAGAAAGTGTGAGCTTAGAAGGCAACAAAAGATGGTATGGTGTGAAAATGTGTTATTGTAATGCTAATGCTGGTTTGATGACTGGGAGAGAGTAGGAGAAAGTGACTATAGATGGGAGAGAATGCTGTCATTTGCTAACAGTGGCTTCACTGGCAGTGTAGAAATGTTTTTGTCATTTTATCTATTATGCATATGCCTATGATCTGAAAGTGTCCAAAATCTTGTCATTTTCAGTGGTTAATGCTGAGATATTGACAATTAACTTCTTTTGCTATGAATAAAAAGGACATGTTAGAGAAGCAGGTTGATCCATTAGGGTGAAAATTAGATAAAAACATAATGAACGTTTATTTTTATTTTCCAAAAAATTATTTATTTTTCTTTTTGGGATAAGGTGTAAAGCAGAGCATTAAGAAGTTCAAGTAACAAGTTCACCTCATTAACTAAACAGTTTCTCCAGCTTAACTTATACAATAGACCAACTTTGGGATGTGGTGGGGCCGTGGGGGAGGTTATAACAGAAAAGGCTTTATCTTGCCCTCTCATATTTCCCTCCCTAGATAGCTAGCATAGAAGTACTAATACTTCAAAATGATTGTCTTATCCATTGTTATGAAAATCTGTCCGTACCACCAGACTAGCCAATCCGATCGGTTTAACTAGGAACGCCTCGTATCTGGTCATGATTAGTGTTCAAAACCCTTTTTATGGTCATACTAGTTTAAATCGGTGAAAACTGACCAAAAACTGGGTCGGACCAGATTAAACTGGATCTAATCGGTTTCCAAGATTTGTATTAATATTATATTAATTTTTGTAGTCTTACCAGATCTTATAATTTTTAAGATTCCTTGTATCTACATATTAATATCATGTCATATTCTTGTTATATATATGTTATCCGTATTTCCTTGTCAGTCATGTAAGTAAGACAAATACAAACATGCATATGATCTGTATATATCACCCATTCAAATAGAATAACCTGAAGAACTAATGCACCCATTATTACCAGGTTCATGAATATCTTAATTTTTTTCCCTTGCCTTTTGCAAAAATAGTTATAGCACTAACCAAGTCCCTACGGTGTTAGGCACCACACAGTGGGAAAACTGAAAATGAGGTTGGATGACAATGAATGGTCAAAGGATAAGTTGTGGTACTAATTAAAGTGGTTAAAATCAATAATTAGGAGACGCAGAGAAATGTTTTGAGTTACACATGTTGAGTCTCTCATGAAAGTGCTGGTAACAGCTAATGCACTTCACCATGTTTTGTACGGATAGGAATTACTAGTTAGATGAATAGACTGCCATAGGGGGAAAAAAAGCGAAAGGAGCGGAACGCATTACGGGATTTGAACCCGCACTCACAATCATCATGTTTCGCAGCTACCAACCGATCAAATTTTTTAGATTAGGTTTTGTGTTACAAAGTCTTTTTTTTTCAAAAAAAAAAATGTTTAGGGGGAGGGGAGGAAAATGTTTAGGGTGAGGGGAGCCTCTCATCGTTCCAAACTTCAACACAAACTAGAGGGATCAATAAATTTTTGTTAGTGAGGTCCAAAAAATAGTCAATAAATATTTTTATAAAAGAAAAATATTATAAATATGCATAAACGATAAAAAATTATTTAAATACACAAGATATAACGTGATTCGGTTTCAATGTGAACCTACGTCCATGAGTGATAAATAAAAAGCAATTCACGAAACAAAATATGTGAAATTAATTTTCACTCTCGCAAAATCTCCAATTACACCAAATATCTCACACAGTTTACATAATTTTATGACAAAAAAAAAAAACACAAGAGATACCTAAGTTTTTACGAATTACAATTGTTCTCTACCCATTTTCATATTTGAAAAGGCGGCTTCTAGGGTGAGGGAGCTATTAAATCCCTCACCCGTGAGGATGTAAAATGACTTGCTGTAGCAGGTAATTTTGGGGGTTTAATTATAAAATTAAAGTTTGAAGGGCAGATTCTAAAAATGTTTTAATTTGCAAAATAATCCTCATTGCTTCATTGCCCAGCTTGTCTCTTTGCCTCTTGTTTTTGCCGAACTATTTAAAAAGTGAAGGAGACAGCCGTTTCTCCGCCGTTCTCTGCCTACATCGTTTTCGCCATAGGTTACCATATTGTTCTATTCCACCGCACCTCTGTTGAATCCTCAACCTCACAATCTCTTCTCCCGTCCCCTTATTCCCTTCCACTCCCACTCCGTCCCAGAAAGCTTCAACCTTTACAAATTAACCCTAAAATTCCCCACAAACTGGAACCTCTTTTACATTAAAAAGCCGAAAAGAACAAAAAAAAAAAATCAAAACTTCGAGGCTTTTCATCGAATACAGCTGCCAAACCAGACTGTGAGCTCTTGGGTTTCAGCTTCGGTGGCTTCCTTTGAACCTCCGCCACCTCTACAACGAAACTATCAGACAGAGATAGCACCGACTCAGTTTTCCAAAACAACCTTAATTCCAAAAATCTTAGCAAACCCAAACCTATTGCAAAGAAAGATGTGGCACTAGAAATTGTGGGTGAGAATTTGTTCCTGGGAAGTGGAGAGAAATCCAAGTTGAGATAAACATGACGAAAAAAAATATGAGGAAGATTGCTCAGAAAATGTTGGGGTCAATTTGTTAAAAGTTGAGGAAACTAGATCAACAGGTCATAGTGAATTGATCTCAACCATCAAATTTTTAAATTAACATATCCAATGGTTATTTTTGCATCCTCACTGGTGAGGGATTTAATAACTCCCTCATCTTAGAATCCACCTTTTGAAAATGTATGATTTAAAAAAACTTAATAAGTGGAGTACAAATAACAAGATGAGTTGTGATGATTTGACATGTTGAGTCCACATTTAATTTTTTTATAGGGACAAAAATAAATTATAAATACAATTATCTAAAAAAATTTGACTTGTCCAATTGCCCTCGTACCACTTTACATAGATCCATCGCCACCAAGCTGGGAGGATTTAGAGTGGTATCATGTTACAGAGGCTTTAATTGTATTCAAGTACCTTCTTTGCCTGTAAGGCTGTAACACGTATTTGGCAGGTGCACACGCATGTAAATGGTCATAAAAGCCATAAACCCTTTTCATCTTTACTCAAAATCTTTCTAGCATCATTAGGTGAATGGAGATCCACTCCATTTTTTCTTTTATTTAGAGAGAGATACATACAATTTTTTTTTTAAATAATAAAAAAAGTTTAAAATATAAATCTTTTCTTTGTGTTTATTTTTTTCTTAAATGAAGATTATTATTTACTCTCTAAATAGAAAGGATCTGAACTCCAATCACGCCGACAAAACCAACCAGTATAATAACAGGTAGTAAAGAATCAGATCTGTCTAGCAGTAATGACATTGCATTTTACATTACATTAATATGTAATGAATCATTAACTATGACTCTATGACTACGCAGTAACAAACGAAGACTCTTTAACACTTTCCATGTGTCAAGTCCAATGGAAATACAAGTGTGAGTGATGAATAAGAGATGGATTAAACGAGGACCATATAAGTGAAAAGACATATACACTCATTATTTAAGGTTTTGGATTAAGATGTGCCATTAAGATAATTATTGTGGTTTGTTACATTACCCGAAGATGTAGGTTAAGCCAATTATTGTGGTTTGTTACATAACCCATTGGTCGAGATCTCCTCTTGGGCATAAGGCCCTTGAAGTTGAAACTCACATTTGAGGAAAAAATGGTCAAAGTCCCACTTTGATAAATAATGTATCAAAAGTGAAGATTAAGTAAGTGAGAAGACAATTGTGTCAAAATTTTGTGTTCATATTTAGTGTCCAACCCAGTATTGTAATTTTTTGTTTAGTCCATCAATAGATCTATATCCCCAACTTTTGAGCTTCCTCTCCGGGGGCCCATCAAAACCGAACCTAATGCTGAGTGCATAAGCAGAAAGCAGGGCTTTTAATTCCGTCCCTTCCTCTGTCCCACACTGCTTTCAGTAGAATTAAGTACTAGTAGTCTAGGACCACCACGACCCAGTCAACTTCATCTATAACTTCTTCCAAAACCTTATCAGTAACTTACAATTTCCACCATTTCAGAGGAAGTACAATACTAAAATTAAATGCAGGACCGCAAAATCTACAAGTGAAATTTTAGCTAATCCGGTTTATATTATTTAATAAATAGATGAAGTTTGATCAAGATTCAAAAACCTCTTCTGCTAGTACTTTTTGGATGAGGATTTCCTGCATTTATTATTTCTATCTCTCTCGTAATCATATTTTTCAACATTTTTTTGATAAAACAATCAAAGAATGAAATTAGAAAAGATATACATCCAATGACTTTCCTTGTCTTAACTGCAGGATTTATTTACTGCAGTGAATCCCGATCCTAACTTTTTCTTCAAAGGAATAAAAATACCAAAGGAACATTTGGAGATGCAATAAAGACTAATGATACCTATGTAAGTTTACACACGTACACTTCTTACATATTCCTATACAGGTAATTGAATAACACGCTGGTCGCATGCATTGTAACTTTTCCTGAATGATGCAAACTGTGCACATATTTCACATAGTATTGGAAGTCTCTTTTCTCCAAACTAAACTCATTCGAGTACACCTAGCACACACCTACATCCATGTTACTTCACATTTATATAGTTTTTATTATCTAATTGTAATTATTTTCATTTTATTTTTTGCATATATACTTTGATTTTAGTACATATTCCTAAATGTGGGATGATCTATTTTTTCAATATGTCCACCACGTTTTTTTTCTCTACTCCCTCTTTTTCTCATTGAGGATCGACCCAAAGGTAAGACTAGACAAGCCCTTACTTTAGGCCACACCCACTAATTTTAATGGGTCAAATGTTGAGTTAACTTTTTGTGAAAGTTGTGTAGATTTAGTCGAGTTTAATTTTAATAAATTGTGAGTGTAAAATTTTTTACATTATCAACCAATCATGATATAAGTAAATTATGTTTATCAACACCAAGATTAACACAAAAACTAATTCAATGAATATAACAAATCACAATTCATATCATAAAAGTAAAATTGAGGGAGAGAACAACATGCAAACCAAATTATCCTAGTTCAGCCAGCAAATCACCAGTGACCTATACATCCAGTCCCCAAAATCACTTTTAAGATTTGTCCACTATGATTCGAGCCTTCAATTAGACGCTTGACACTTTTACAAAAAATCATAGCATTTTTCACCTATGGGATTCCTCACCCTTGTGACCATGCATAAGTACAAATCTTCTAGCAAAAACTCTAAGGGATGTCTCACCCTTAAAAATAATAAGAGAGATCTTCACTTTCTATCAAAGAACAATTGATTGAAAATTCGCAGCAAAACTCTTACAAATTGATACACAAACTGAAAAGTAGGAGAAAAACCTCTCTTTTCACCAAATGATAGCTCACAAATCAAAACTCAATGATATGAAGTTTTTCAGTATATTTCAGATGCGAAAATATATTCATTTAATACCTATTTATAATATATTAAAAAATATGAACGTTAGGCCTAATGGATAAGATAATTTGAATCTTGACAAATTCATTTTTTCTGTTTCGAAACAGTATACATCGATTCATGTTTTTGTACATCGATGTATTAATCGGGAACAACTAATTTTAAACACGTGTACAATGATTTAATTCCTGTGTACATCGATTATGTTCTTGAGTATATCGATTCATTCATCGTGTACATCGATTTATAAGTGAAGTCAGAGAGAATGCTAAACCTGAAATACAAGGTAATTCGATTCATTACAAAAGTACATCGATGTATTCAATGAGAACTCAATCAGCTTCTAACTTGGCTTATACATGGATGTAAAACCATATAAATCGATTCATTTTGTTTTTCTTCAAATGTAAGCTATTTTTAATAACATGTAGGACCAATTTGAAAAAAATAAAACTCATGGAACCAATGTAAAAATTTAAATAAACGTATAGGACTAATCAACCTATTTTTCCAAAACTATACATAGATGTATTATATGAATTTTCAAAAAAACTAAGCTCTCACTTGAAATATACATATGTATATATTTATACATGGATGTATAAATTTTTCAGAATGTATTTTCCACTTCTAGTTTGTTTTTGAAAATCATTTGATGAAAAAAAAAAATGTATGAAAACTTTATAAAACATGTTTTCATCATATAAAGAGATATCATGTGATTAAATATAGTTTTATCTTACACATGCATTTATTACCTAATATATTTATAACTTGGTCTTGATGCTTCGCAACTTGATCTTTTTAGAACTTTGAACTTTAATTACATAACTTTGATCTTCACTTGACTTCTGTATTCACAAATAAAACTTTCTTGTATATTTGTTTAGTATACTTTCATTCATTTAGCATAAGATTGTCATACATCAATACTTAAATAGAGAATATAATTACAAATATATATGTAAATTTCCCATATATGAGGATAAAAGTATCAAAAAATATTATGCAAAGAATTTTAAGAAAAGAAGAACATATATATATATATATATATATATATATATATATATATATATATATATATATATATATATATATATATATATTAAAAGAATATGTCCAACAGTGATTGATCGCAATGGAAATAGACTACGACCCAGACGACCTTCACCTGCAATGTCAGAGGTTCGAATCCTGGAGTCGTTACTCTGAGGAGGGCTTACCCAACCATCACCCCTGACCTGAGGGTTAATCTCACAGTTTGCCTATGAGAATACCCAATCAAAGACAAAAGAATTAATATATATATATATATATATATATATATATATATATATATATATATGTAATCGGTTTGGTTTTGGTTGATTTCAAAAACCTTGAATCAGATAACCGAACCAACTACTATCGGATCTTAATTGATTTGATTCGGATTCAATCCGAACACCTAAAAAATCCGAACCAATTTTATCGATCCATTTCAGTTTTTCGGGTTCTTTCGGTTAATCGGAACCAATGAATACCCCTAATTTCACTTCAAGTCAAAAGATCTCTATTTTATAGCTAAGTTGTAATCGTAGTATGAACTCTCCAAAGTTGGAAGTTTACACTGCCCATGAAATGGGAAAGCTTCACCTTGTACAGATTTGTTTTTTTTTCCCCGATAATTGTAAATTTTAGGCTAAAATACTTTTTAGGTCCCTTAACTTGTCTCTGTTAACCTAAGTTAGTCCTTTCCGTCAATGAGATAAGCAAAATTGACGGAAGTGTCATATGTATTAACAATTTAAATGACCAATTTGAAACTCATTTTAAAATTAAGGGATCAATTTCAAACTCATTTAAAAGTTAAGGGACCAATTCGATTTTTGTTAACAATTTAAAGGACTAATTTGAAACTCATTTGCTTATATCATTGACGGAATGAACTAACTTGTGTTAACAGAGATAAGTTAAGGAATCAAATTGAAACTAAAAATATGTTAAGGGTCCAAAACGATATTTTAGCCTAAATTTTATTAATAGAATCTAGCTAGAGCATCACAGCAGACAACCTCCTCACCTTCTAGGAAAGGTTGAAGAAAACTCACTCAATCATTTGCTTGAGGCTAGATATAAAAGCAAAAACAAAGTCTCATCACAATACATCTCCCAGCCAATGCAAGCACACCTAAACTACACCTTTTACTTGGCTCAACACTGATTACCAACACCCTACTACGCCTACCCACACCACTATCACAAAAATTGTAGCATGGAATAAAAAAAACAATGTTTACAAAAACAGATCCATCACAAATTACAAAGAGCTAGGCAGCGATCAATTTCTCCTCTTTTGCCTCATGTTTTCATCTTCCATTTTCTACACCTTCATATGTGTGAGTACTTCTTTGTTGTCATTCTGTTTTTGTTGGAGAAATTATCCTTTCCATGTTGATTTGTTGCCTTGCTTCCCTTTTCATCTCCTTTCGTTGCTCAATCTGGTTTTCTTTCCTTGCATATTTATGTTCCAGTGCCAATGCTCACATAGATCCCTGCATACTTCATTCAAAATTCATAGCAAACATAAAATAGATTAAACAGAAAAAAAAACACCCATATTAAGTCCACATGAGCCAAGTTCCTTGCATGCTTGTTTCCTTCTTTTGCTAAATCATCTACAATTTGGTTAGCTTCCCCATTCTTATGAACAAAACAACATTTTTCAATAATAACAAAATAGTCTGTAATTTATTCCAATAAAAACTCAAGTTCCTTGTACAGATTTGTTGTTAAAAAAATAATGCAAATTGTTTTACGATCAAATTTTGAAACAAGGACCCTACAACAAATCATTCCAGCAATTCTAGTGTGTTTCTTTACCATTCTTTTTGCGGGCGCGGAAATGAATAACTAAACAGAATTGAATAATTCATTTTATTTTTTACATGCTCTATATACATAGAATATACCAAGAACTTAAATATTTGTGTTAGAAAAAATTAGTTTTCTAAACAACAAATACAAAACATGAATGCTTGAATGTTCAAGAGTTAAGTAGCAATACCTTTGAATCGACACAATTTTCGCGGGTTGCCTTAATTCGAATAGTCATCCGAAAATCTTTGATGGCCAAGCTTCCAAATGGTTTCCTTGATAAGTGATCTGTAAGTACTACTGTAGCCTTCATTGATGTCTATGATTTGTGACAAATTTTGACATTAAAATGGGGAAGGCTCCATTTCTCATAAGCATCAAAAGTTTGAGTGTTGAGAAGCAAAAAGTTGATATAAATTTTAAAATTCAATATTTGTATTATAATAATAAGGTTAAAACGAAAAATTGTAATATCCAAAAATAAATCATCTGAAAAATTATTATTTATAGATAATTACAATGAAAAGCACAACGGAACAAAATGAAAAATATATATATGAAAACAAAAACTAAAGCAAAATTAGAGCTCATAGAACCAGCTATGGTTTGCAATTAATTTAATTTATAAAATTTAATTTTACTTTTTTTTACACAAGAATATCCCCAATTGATAGTTGTAAACTAATCTCTTTTGAAGCGTAAAGATCAACGAAGTGATTTTTGTCTCTCCCAACAAAACTTTTTTCCTTGCACACGACATGAACCCAACTCGTGACAACAACCCAACTATCTATCAACTATGTTGGGTTTCGTTGGTAGTTTAAATTTATTTTAAGAAAGGGAATTAACAATCTTTTGGAATAAAGTTTTGAAGCATCATAAGTAAATCTTATTAAAAATTAAGGGCTTGTTTTCTTTATTTCCAGCTTTCTTCTTTCATTTCCTGATTTCATTAAAAAATGTGAAAAGTGACACTTTGTTTTCATCATGTTTCTTGTTAGTTTTCAAAAATTAGTTTTTACTGTTTCCTGTACAAATCTTTGAAAATAGGGAACAAGATGAAAATAATGTGACATTTTTGCAATTATTTCTGAAAACAATAATGAGAACAAGGTACTGAAAACAAAGCAAATACTCTAAGCTTCACTTCTGAAAATGAAACGGAAGAGGTATGTCCTCCTAAAAATGGATATGTCACAGTCTCAACGAAGGCTTACAGCAATACTTACAGATGACATATCAATGAAATATACCTACCAGGAACCAAACTTAAAATCTTTTACTCGAAGCAATTCTTAGTTAACCTGAAAATCACCCAAGAAAAATTTAAAGTCAGCAAAAGAAAAGAAGAAAAAAAAGATATAGGCAAGTGAGGCATTTTAAAATAAACAAGATGATAGTTAGTAGTCATTAAATAGGCTAAAGAATTGTAACAGAAATATATAGAAGTTAAATTATTATGCACAGTAAGTATAAAATATTTTAGACTGCCAATCAATCAGAAATTACGAGTGATTTTGTAGGTAATTAAGATAACAGTCAAACATTTTAGCTTATATGTCAATTTATGACAGTATAAAAAATCTTTACATTGATATTATATATTAATTAAATCTTAATATAAATATATATATATAATATTATTTAAAGAAGTTATAAGTTTTAAATTTGTTGAGCGTGGTTTTGGGGCCACATTTTGAAGCGGCAAAACATTTCCACTTGTTTGGCATTATCCAAAATAGAAGTTACAAACGTTTTTAATCATCAAAATAAATTCAAAACGTTACAATTTTCCACCCATCATCTTAAATTGGCATTAAAAAGTCTTTAACATTTAAAGTTTGCAACAGAAAAACTTTTCATCTATTATTTAAATTTTGTATATGAGTTAGAGAGCTTCAGAGTTATTTTGTCATTGGTTCTCATGACTACCGAAGGCAAATTTTGTTTCGCAAAATGTATTGAGTTTAGTCCGTATGCACATCAGTGTAAAGTTTTTTACTCTATCAACTAATCGTAAATCATAGTATAAGTGACTTTTAAGATAGTTAGAATAAAAGTCAAATATTTTAGTTGATGTGACAATTTATGATTGGTTGACAGTGTAAAAGATTATAATCTAAAACCAATTGGTGTTAAGTGAAGTTGCCCAACAGGTATATAAACCGCACCCCTGGAGAAAAGTCAGACGATGTGGGACTTTCAACACCATCCCTCCACAGATGCCTGACGGAACAGATGATGTCCCTGGCTGAACAGGCGACAAACAACGGAAACGATGGAAGATGGGCTCTGACTCTGATACCATGTTAGATTCCAACTTAAAATCAATTGGTGTTAAGTGAAGTTGTCTAACAGGTATATAAATCGCACCCCGGGAGAAGAGTCAGGCGATGTGAGACTTCCAACACTAATAGTACGTAAAAGTTAAATCGAAATATATTTATGTCGGTCATGCATTTAGACCAATGAAATGAGTCTAACCTAGTATGAACATGTTGGTTTTCTATAAAACTGGTAGGAAGCACGAATACAACACAAGACCCAAATACGATATGACATTGACATGAAGATACGACAAATTTGAAAAATTGTAGGATACAAAACGGCTATGGTACAATTTATGAAATTTGAATTAAATTTATATAGAAGCACAAATCTTAAACTAAAATGGAGAAATTATGTTTTAAAAGGTAGCATTAATTGTTGTAAACATAATAAAATTCTACAGTTTATCTAATCATTGTGATATTTTTATCTATACAAGGATAAAAGATTAAAAACATAAAAGTTAGAATTATACAATAAAGCTAGATATGTGTGAAAGTGTTTGCGAAGTATCCAATACCAATATTTGCTCTATGGAGCACGATGACTACTTTGAAGTTTTCGTGCTTCATAGATGATGAATAGCCAGAACTCGCTCATCGCCCCTTTCTCTAGAATAAAGAAAGAGAAAGAAAGATAGATAGATAGATAAATAAATAGAAAATCAAATTTACATTAAATCATTGAAATAGAAGAAAGGAGAGATCAAAAAATATTCTCATCCTCTTAGGCTTACTCTTAATCACCAAGGAACCTCTCAACAACAATTGCTCCTTTTGCAACTCTCTCTATGTGTGGTGACTCCCGCTTGTGATGGTTCCTCTATGTATGGTGCCTAAGAAAGAATTATGTGAAAACAAGTGAAAAGAAATAAGGAATTAGGGTTTTGGTTTTTTTCATTATTAAGTAACAATTTCTAAGGAATGGGTTTGGGCCGAGTGGAAAAGCCTCAGCCCAATAAAGTTAAAACTCATTATTAATCAGCCCAATTTCAAATATATCTTTGCATGTGTTGTTTTGCCCAAAATAGTTGTTTGTTTGTAACTTTTTCTATTTATATTAAATGTTAATTTACTTATTTTAATTTTATTTTATGTCTTTTAATCTGTCACTCATCGATTGAACCAACTACCCTTTGACATATGACCATCGCTAAGTCAACGACAAGGTCGAGTTTTATTGTTATATTTTCATTTTTTTTCTTCCTTGGAAGAATCAATTTATTTCATTTGAATTTTGAATTACCAACTAATATACTCACTTCATTATCATCTCTCAGCATGTTCTTAAAGACTCATTGTTAGAATTAATTCTTTAATTTCTTTATTCTTTATGCGGAAGCCAAAGATTCTATAAGCATTCATCCTAGAACAAAACCACCACATAACCTAGAGTTTACGTCATGCTAGATTAAGGATTAGGGTAAATACTTGTATCCACAGCTATTGATCACTTATCTAATGCGAAAAACCTTACAACAGTCAATCACGAGCAATAGGTTGGTTTTATGGTTTTTTCTCAACCAAATCTTTGTAGTTCCTCAATGGGACCTTAGCCTCTCTTCTAGATAGGGAGAAGGGAAACAGTTTTTGATTTGGTATATTGGGAACCATAATCCTTCTTGAAATATTAACCCACTAGGATTCCTATTATCCCCTAATGGGCCAATATTGACATCTACTCATTAAGCTCACATTAGTCTCTTGGTATTCTATGAGCTCAATATAAATTAGTCCACATGAAATTGAGCCCACTAAATATAAACAGCTAATATAATTGTTGTTAAATATGAACCCATATTAGGATAGGAAATATAAATTTTCAACGGTCTCCCACTTGGGCTACATATTGTTACTTAAACAATATATCACAAATTCTTTAGCCAGACATCTGTACCCTATTTATCTTTGGAATTTACTACAAAAAAAAATTATTTTAACGACCGAATTTAGCAATCACACTTAATCAATCGCTAAATATGAAATTCCGGTCGCTAATTTAGTCGTTAAATCATTTAATGACCACCAAACAGTTTAACGACTAGACAATCTACGACCATCAAATTCGATCGCTAAATATGAAAATTCGGTTACTCAATGGTTTAGCGACCAACATTCCATATTTAGCGACCAAATTTGGTGGTCGCTAAACACATCTTTTTTGTAGTGATTCCTCTTTAACAATCTAATCCATATCATGTATTAGCAATAGAACCACTGTATCTTTTATCATAATCAAAACTTGACTATACCACAATGATCACCATATTATTACACTCAATTACATAGATCAAATATGGACGAGTAGCATGGAAACTACATGCAATGCGATGTCAATCATGCCTATTTCCAACTGGTCCTACTTTAATCTTGAGCAAGATTAATTCGAAGTCCTTAAGTGCAAATCAATTATTGCACACAGTAAATACACAAACATGTTTAATAATAGTAAAATTATAAAGTGTCAACTTTATTTCTGCAAAAAATCTAAATAACAAAGTTTTTATCAAAAACATAGAACATAAGGAAATCCCACTAAACTAAGGTAACCTTAGATACAACACTCATATGAGTAGTATGCTCATGAAAGACCTTGGGTGTCAGACCCTTAGTCAGTGGATCAACTAGCATAGAATCTGTTCCTATATATTCTATAGAAATCTTTAGTTCCTGAACTCTTTCCTTAACCACTAGGTACTTGATGTCAACTTTGACTTTGTGGAACTTCTATTGTTGTTGGAGTATAGCACTGCTGAGTTATTGTCACAATAAATCTTGAGTGGCCTTTCAATGTTATCAACAAGGCACAGGCTAGTGACAAAGTTCCACATCCATATTTTGTGGTTTCGCCTCATAGCAAGCTATAAACTTTGCCGCCATGGTTGAAGAAGCTACAAGAGTATGTTTAGAAGACTTCCAAAAGACAACTCCTCCAACCAATATGTAGATGCAACCTGATGTGGAGAGTCTTCTATCCATGCATCCCTCAAAATCGGATTTAGAGTACCCAGTGATATCTAAATTGTTAGACTTCTGATATGTAAGCATGTAGTCCTTTGTTCTCTTCAAATAACGCATCACGCGTTTGAGCACTTTCTGGTGTTGCATATCAGGATTGCTCAAAAATCTCCCTAGGACTCCCACTATGAAAGCAATATCAGGAAGAGTGCGAACTAGACCATACATAAGACTCTCTACAACTGACGCATAAGGAATTTTTTGCATCTCTGCCTTCTCGAGATCATTAATGGGACATTATTTGAGACTAAACTTGTCTCCTCTAGAAATGAGTGTATCTCCTGATTTACTGTCTTTCATGTCGAGTCTATCCAAAAACTATATTGATATAGCCCTTTTTTTTTAATAATCCAAGGATACCCAAAATGACGGTTTGAAGGAATAATTATTCAAAGATAACTTGAATGAATACATCGTAGTATTTGGGATAAAAACGGTATAAGAAAAATATGAAACTTGTCCCTCCAAAATCTATTTAATTATTTTCGTTTTGTCTCTTAAAGGAGTCTCGTATATTAAGGACTACCGAAATTGTTTGGTAATAAAGAAAAGATATAATGTATACCAAGAGTAGAAACAAAGTAAATAAACTACCCAAAAATGGTTGGTCGCAGTGGAAGTGGACTGTGACCACATACAACCATCTCCAATGTCAAGGGTTCGAATCTTGAAGTCGTCACTTTTGGGGAGGGCTTTACCTAACCATCACTCTAATCCAAGGGTTAATCACACAGCTTGTCTATCGGATACCCGATTAAAGACCAAAAACAGAGTAAAGAAATTGAATAATATTTCTAAAAATATATCATATTAGAAATGTACTTTTGAATTGATTATGTCAAAAATGACAATTTTTGCCATCAGGGTTGAGTTACCTAATCAATCTTTCACTTATGAAGCAGCATCATGTTGGTTCAAATCACAGGGTCTCCTTTAATTTGCAGTTAAATTGTAATCCTCTTATGAGTTCTAGATGAAGTTGGAAGTTTAATCTTTCCGTGGAATGGGAAGGAAATGGATTTCCTGACTTTAGGGAGGGAAATGCATGGTGACTTCATGTCCATCGAGCAGAAAGAAGGATGATTAAAATTGGGGAGATAAGGATGAGAGAAAAAATAAATAAAGATGGAGATAAAGGAAAGACATTGATGACTTTACCGGTCTAAAATCAGGGGATCCAAATCCCGAATGGGAAACCTCACACAAATTGGTTGTTAAAAAAACAATGCAAATTGTTTTGGGATCAAACATTTAAAATAAGGATGCTGCAACAAATTATTCAAGCTATTCTTGTTATGTTTCTTTATAAATCATTTGTGATAAAAAATTAGTCTCACATAATTTTTCTAAACAACAAATACAAAGCATGATGCTTGAATGGTCAAGAGTAAAGTACCAATACCTCTGAAACATAATTTTTGCAAGTTGCCTTTATTTGAATTAGGTGTTAGGAAGTGGCCAATCTTCCAAATGGTCTTCCTTGATAAGTGATTTGTAAGTACTGCTCTAGCCTTCATTGATATTTGTAAATTGTGACATATTTCTACATTGAAATGGAGAAGCCTACCATTCCTCATAAACATCAAAATTTAGAGTTTTGTGAAGCAAAAAGATTATCTAAATTTAAAAATTCTATATAAGTACAATAATAAGGTTGAATACGAAAAAAATAATATTGAATATAATATATCTAAAAAATTATATATTTATAGATGGTTACAATGAAAAGCAAAAGGGAAAAAACTTGGGGAAAAAAATTAGATATGAAAACAAAAACTAGAGCAAACATAGAGCTTATAGAACTAGCTACGGCTTACAGTGATACTTACAGATGCCGAATCAAGGAAATATGTCTAGCAGGAACTAAACTAAAAAACTTAAACTCAAAACAGTTCCATTCTATTAGTTCACCTGAAAACACCTAAGAAAAACGTCCGAAAAAGAAAAGAAAAAAACGACAAGTGGGGCATTTTAAAATGGAAAATATGATATATTGTAATTGTAACGGAGTAAATAGGTAAAGAGTTACCCAAACGGGTTGGCCTGGTAGAAGCATGCTACGTCCGCAAGGTAGGACAAATGTGTACAGGGATACTCTCTAGTAGAGCTGGGTATATGGACCTAGGTCCGTGGACAGTCTGTTTAGCCCGCAGCCTGCGCAGGCCTGAACTAGGAAAAATTCATGTTCATTTAAATGCGGTTTTTTAAGTCCGGTCCGTTTAACCCGTGGATTAAACGGACTTGGTCCACAGACTCGTGGACAAGTCCGTGAACTTACAATATATAAAAAAAATCCTGAATTAGGAGGACTTACGTGCCCAATGAATTTAGGGTCCAATTTGTGACCCACCAGATTGATTTGGATTGTGTTTGATGTATCATGTTTGATGTACTTCAGTCAAATATTACTTGCTTTGGAGAATTTTTAGACAAAATTGCATGAAAATGGTGCAAGCTATTAAAGCAAGTCATATTCAGACTTTGCATTTACCAATTTCAGTCTTTGTTGCATAAAAAAGGTTTTAACTAAAGAAAATAAACAAATAAATAAAATTTAGAACTGGCCTACAAAATTTGCTCCTCTATTTTTTTGAGTCTGTGGACCAGTCCATTTAAATCGTGGACTATGCGGACTGGACGCAGACTTGATAAATACAAGTCCATTTATTTTGCGGACTATTCCGGTCTGGTCTGTCTAAGTGCGGACTAATGCAGACCAGACCGGACTGGACCGGACCGGCCAGTATACTCAGCTCTACTCTCTAGTGAGAGGTCTCTGGTTCGATCCCCACCATATGCAAAATAAATCCCTTGGGAGGGAACCCACCCATGTTGCTCCACGCTCCGGAGTGATAACTCACTTCCTACCATTTTAAGAGCATAAAAAAAGGCTAAATAGTTGTAACGGGAAAATAATGTTAAAATATAGAGAAAATGGGACGTGCACCGTCAATGTAAACCGGTTTTACACTGACGTCTAACGAGAATTCATTATTTTGCAATTAATTTTAAAATGCAGTTATAAAGTGGGCTGATATGTCAACATGGTGAGCTCTTATTGGATGTCAGCGTAAAACTAATTTACACTGACAGTGCATATCCATTAAACTTTAAAAGATATTATATTTAGTGTGTGTTTGGATGGAGTATTGTTAGAAGGTAAAGTAATTTTATAGGATAATTAAATTACTTTACTTCAAAATATGTTGTTTGGATATTTTTTTAAAAAGTATTTGAAATTCTTGGAATTTTAATGGGGTACTTGTTGTAGTGTAAATGAGGGAATTTCAAATCCCCTCCTAGATAGATGGAATTTATAAATTCCTCTCACTCCCTCCACATTTAGCCACCACTTGTGACAGTCGCCGACCACCACCGCTGGCCAAGTTCCAACCACCTTCGTCGGCGAGCTTCGGCCATCGCCACTGGAGAGCTCCGGTCACCGCCGCCGGACCGGAGAGCTCGGACCAATTCCGCCGCCAACTCCGACCACCGCCACCGCCAGACCTCCAGCCACCTCCGCCGACCACCGCCGCCGGCTAGATCCGACCACCTTCGCCGCCAACCAAGAATAATTTTTTTTGGTATAGAAGAAAGAATAACTACTTTCAAACGTGTTTTTTTTTTTGAAAACAAAAACAAATGTATGCATTTAAACATTACAGAAACTATAATTTCCATAAAACACCGAGACATGTTTTTTTTTTAACACAAAACTGTTTTTGAAAGCAGAAATCAAACAGTTAGGGCCTGCTTGTTTTAGTTTTGGTTTTTAGTTTTTGAAAAATATTTTATAAATCAATTTAAAAAATTGTTTTAAGAAGAGAATTAAAAAAAATGTTTGGTAATCTTATTTTCTAAAACTGTTTTAGGGATGAGAAAATGAAAAAACTTGTTTTTGGAAAACTTGTTTTCAAAACTATGTTTTGAAAATTAAAAAATAGAAAACTTGTTTGATACATATTTTTAAAATGGGATCAACTGCGAGTTTTGTTATAATATCCCATTATTATTTTTTATGTTTCTACCTACACCACCTTTTTAATTAAGTACCATTGAATAATATCTTGACAAAAAAAGGGTATATTTTTATAAAAGTAATATATAATTCAATTTCTAAAGTAACATATATTATAATAACTTAATTAATAAAGTAAAAATAATTAAAACAATGCTTGAAATAATTCATATATTATACTTTAACCTTAAATAAAACTACCTATATTATATAGGTTGAGCAGGTATTAAGAGGGAGGGGGCGACAATGGAGATAAGGGGGGCGACAGATAAGAATATAATAAAATAAGAAATAAAATAGAAAAGAAAGGAAGTAGTACATTTAGAGTGCCTAATATTATAAAACTGCTATTAATGAAAAGTGACACTTCTCCTTGTCTTTTTAGTTTTCAAAACTAGAATGTAAAAGTGAGAAGAAAAACACCTTTTAACTGTTTCAGTTTTTAATTCCCAAAATTAAAAAATAAAATCAGATTTCAAAACAATTTTAGAAAACAAGATTCATCAAACAAGTTTTTGAGTTTTTAAAATTTTGAAAATGAAAAATAGTTTTTAAGAAGGGAATTCAAACGGGTCCTTACTCTTTGAAGAACAATTTTCTGTTTTGCAAAATATATTTGCATTTAAACCAGTCAAAACCAATGTAGCTTGGTATGAACCGGTCAATTTCTATGATTCTGTAATTTTATTAATGACTGAATTGCAATTTTAGTGTCATATCTTTAAAACTTGTGACTTTCGTCCCCCATTTTTTAAATTACATTTGATCCTCTCATTTTTGAACTGTTGCAACTTAATTCCCTCTTTCAAGTAGTGGTTAGTAAACTAAGAAAAAATCCTACTTGACTAACATTTTGACACATGGTATACCCATTTGGCATCTATGCTATTAAAATAATAAAATAAAAAAAATAATACAACTGGCAACATCTTCCTCCCAAAATTGGGTTTGGGAATTTGGAGGGAAACCGTCATTCTCTACTCGTTTCTTCATTCACCAGATCCGCAGACAAGGACGGATTTCTCTCTTGGACACTTGCTCACTCTCACATTGTCCTCCTTCCTCACCTACTCATTCCCTCAAACACCCCATTTTACCCTAAATTCTCAAAATCTCGATGCTCAGAAACCATGGGTAGCAAGATGAAGCATTTGCATGGTGGAACAGTTGCTTTGAATCTCGATACTCTTCTAGTTACTAGGATTTCCGATGCACAGGTTTTGCGCATTTTGTCTTAGTCCTTGTTTTTGGCTATGGTTCTCTCTAGTATACATGTTATATTCGACAATGCCTAGTTGCGCGTGAAAAGCAGATAAAAGGTGACGAGGATAGAGGGGTGCAAGATGGTGCGCCAAAATTGGTGGAGATGGTGGTGCGACAAGTGACGATGCGGAAGGCAAAGTCAACGTAGAAGCAATCAAGGGGTTTTGGGACCCACTTCTGGGATAATGGTTGTTGAGAAAGGAGGTTGTGGAGATGATTGGAAGCGGATTTCAATTGGTAGCTTTGCCCAGATCAGGGGGTTTTGGAACCCAATTTCTGTTGCTGCAAAGGTTGAACATGATAAAAAATAATATGGCTGAGTCGCGAACTAGGTCGCCTATTTAAAACATCTCGCTGCTCTGCCCAGAATGTGCAGCAGTGTACAGCCTCATCGTCCCCAGGATAAAACAGCCTCACCAAAAACTATGGTTCTTCCTGCACAGAAAAGAACCACCAACACACACCATCACACACAATATTGCTCGAAAATTGAGTAAAATGGGATTCTATGAAATTTTGGAAGAAAGCTCTCAATCAGAATTTTTTGTGTAACCAAAACCTTTTCCAAAACCTCATTATATAGCCAAATAGAAGGGAAACCCATTCCAGATGAAAATAAAACATGTTACAGTGTTTTAATCATGTTTAATGAGCTAAATTGCTCAAAAACAGACAGAAATCCAACGATTACATTTTCACCAAAAAGTGCGTTTTGAAACCTGTATATCAACGTATTTAAAATATACATTGATGTACTAAAATATTTTTGGCTAACTGGTGTTTTTACATCAATGTACTCGTAAGATACATCGATGTATTCGAAAAACAAAGCAATTACATCGATGTACTTAATTTGTACATCGATGTACTCACTTTGTACATCGATGTACTCATATTTTTAACAAAACATATAACAATCCCCCACTTGTTTTATTTAAAAAACATTCCATCGAGTAATAAAGCATAACAAAATAAGATTGAGCATAAGACTTAAACCATTACATAGTGATGACGCTTCAGATTATACTAGGGTGACATGTAGTCTTGAACTCTATCTCTGACAACATTACACACTCAACCTTTTAGGGTGTAGTCTGTAAGCCCGTGCGTTACGGCCACACACATATATCCCAGAATAGTGAATGCTCTAGAGAATTTTGCCCCAAAATTCCATAGCAAACGGCCTCACTTCCACATTCACATAGGTGAGTCTATCAAGAGTACTCTTGTAGCTAGGTACCCTACTCCATATAGAGTATATAACTCATTAAGAATCAAACATTGATTCAACCTTTCAACACTACAAGATATCATGCTCTAAATATATGAATGAGACTTTAATTTTTTTTTTTTTTTTATCATAGCATGATTCTCACATCTCCTTATAAGTTGTTATTACCCTTTGAACCTATTTCTTGGAATTTCCAGTCTATAGGTTGGGTTACCCTTATAAGAGACAATTTAATCTATGGGCATTAGTCTCATTCCTTTGGAAGTTTTAAAAAACTTTTCTCTTGCTAATCCTTTCGTCAAAGGATCAGCCAAATTTTCTTCAGACCTCACATGATCCATTCTCACAGCTCCAATAGAGAGAAACTCTCTAACTGTGTTATGCTTGCGACGTATTTGTCGCCTCTTACTGTTATAATAACGGTTTTGAATCTTTGCAATAGCCGCGGTACTATCACAATGGATCAATATGGATGGAATCGGTTTATCACATATAAGGATATCTGACAACAGATTTCTCAACCATGTTGCTTCCGCACTAGCAGTTGCCAGTGCAATCATCTCAAATTCCATGGTAGATTGTGCTAATATGGTGTGTTTATTAGATTTCGAAACAGCCCCCCAGCTAAGCTAAAAATATAGCCACTGGTCGACTTGCAGTCATCTGAAAGGGTATTCCAATCAACATCGTTGTATCCTTCTAGGACAGCGGTAAATCTTTGATAATGTAATCCTAGGATCATGGTCCTCTTAAGGTACCTCATGACCCTCTCAATAGCACGCCAGTGCTCATTAATAGGACTGCTAGCAAACGTACATAATAACCCACAGGATAAGCTATATCAGGCGTAGTGCAATCAGCAGCATACCGAAGGCTGCCATTGATGCTCGCATACTCAGATTGTTTAACATTGTCACCAGTGTTCTTGAACAACTTGACACTAGGATCATAAGTGGTACATGCTGGTTTACAATCAAAATAATTATATTTCTTTAAAACTTTCTCAATATAGTGAGATTGATCTAAAGAAATTTCCTTTTCAGTTCTAGTAATATTTATTCCTAGAATTATATTTATTTCACCAAGGTCCTTCATGTCAAAATTTTCACAAACCAGATTTTTGACATTTTTCACAACGTGAATATTAGAACCAAAGATAAGTAAGTCATCCACATATAAACAAATAATAGTTCAAACATTATTTTCTGATTTATCATATATGCACTTATCACTTTCATCAATTTTAAATCCATGCGAGATAACTAGATTATCAAACTTCTCAAACCACTGCTTAAGTGATTGCTTTAAGTCATACAAGGATTTATTTAATTTACATACTTTATTTTCATGGCTGGAAACAACAAAACCATCAGGTTGATCCATATAAATCTCTTCTTCTAAATCGCCATTTAGAAAAGCACTTTTTACATCTATTTGATGTACAACCATATCATGCACAGCAGCAAGAGACAACAAAATACGAATAGACGTAAGTCTAGATAAGGTGAAAACGTGTCAAAGAAATCTATGTTTTCTCTTTGCCTATATCCTTTGGCTACTAATCTAGCCTTAAACTTATCTATCGTTCCATCAGGTTTTAATTTTTTTTAAGAATCCATTTACATCCTATAGCCTTGCACCCAGGAGGTGAATCTACTAATTCCTAAGTTCCATTAGACTCAAGAGAGTCCATTTCGTCATTTATGGCTTCTTGCCAAAAATTGGCATCACTAGAGGATAAAGCCTCCTAAATGGAGGAAGGATCCTCCTCAATGTTATAGGTACAAAAATCAGGACCAAAGTCCATAGCCACATGTGCCCTTTTACATATTCTAGGTTCATCTAAAAAATCATTATTAAAATTACTTGTTCTAATAGGTGCATTATTAGAAGTTGAGCCCCCAATATTTTTCAATTTAAACGGAAAATGATCTTCATAAAAAACAGCATCATTTGATTCAATAACAATTTTTTCATTTAAATCTAAAAACCTATAGGCTTTGCTATTAACAGCATAGACTATGAAAACACATTCATATGCTCTACTTGCTAATTTCTTTCTTTTAGGATCAAGAATCCTAACATAGCCCAAAGATCCCCATGTTCTAAGATAGGATAAATTTGGCTTCTTGTTTTTAAACATTTCATGAGGAGAAATTTTACTAATTGATTTAGGTACTCTATTAATCACATAACATACATTTAGCAAAATTTCACCCCACCCAAAGATGCAGCACCAAAATGAAGTAAAGTGGCAACAACAGATTCAGCAACAGTTCTATTTTTTCTTTCAGCTTTACCATTCATTTCAGGGGGAATAAGGTGCAGTTTTCTCACGAATTATTCCATGGAAATTGTAAAATCATTAAAAAATTCAAAATCATATTCTGTTCCTCTATCACTTCGAAATCTCTTTATTTTCTTATTTAGTTGATTTTCAACTTCAGAGACAAATAATTTAAATATTTCGAAAGCATCACTCTTATTTTTCATAAGGTACACATATGTGAAATTAGAGCTATCATTAATAAAAGTGATAAAATATATTTTTTTCATTTCTAGTTAACGCTCCATCAAATTCACATATATCAGAATGTATTAAATCAAGAGTTTTAGTTTCTCTAATTACTGACTTATGAGGAGTCTTAGTAATTTTAGCTTAGCTACAAATTTTGCATTTTTCAAAATCATTTATAGATAGTTTAGGAATTAATTCCAAATCACTCATATTTTTAGTAATACGTTTATTAACATGACAAAGTCTAGAATGCCAAATATTAAAAGAACACAGCATATAAGAAGAAATAATTTTATTCATTTCAACATTCAACTTAAACATGCCATCAATAGCATAATCCTTTCCCACAAAGACATTGTTCTTTGTAAGAGTATACAAATCAGCCCCCAATAGTCGGAGTAAACCCAGCTTTGTTAAGGAGATAGCCCGAAACCAAATACTTTCTCATCTCTGGAGCATGCATAACATCCTTAAGAACCACAGTCTTTCCAGAGGTAAACTTCAATTCCACATCTCCTGTCCCAACAACAACAGTGGTGTGTGAATCACCCAACAACACTTTTTGGTTTTCAGCAGCAGAATAAGACTTAAATAGGGACCTATCATAGCAGACGTGGCGCGTTGTGCCGGTGTCTACCCACCACCCCTCAGATCCACCAACAGCATTGATTTCAGATATCATAGCAATGAGTTGGTCCTCAGTAAGGTTTGCTTGCGGGGTAGGACGACCCTTAAGGCGGCAGTTCCTAGCCAAATGGCTAGGCTTACCACAATTATAACAGTTCGAAGCAAACGGAGCTCACCGATATCCAGTTTTTTTTTTTAAATTTACAAAGGGATTCAGACAAGGAAGGCTGTTAAGCATGCAGACTGATTCTCTTTTCTTAAGTTACGTGAATTAGATACTACAGAAATGCTTAGTTTTCGTGTCTAGTTTGCTTGCTCACTTCCGGAACTGATCTAACTAGAAAGAAAATATCTGACTGGTCCTAGAGAATAACCGAAACGAAGCTAATTAGATTCTAGTAGTAGCACTGATTGCCACTGATGCCTTCTTAGCCGTGTCGCGCTTAGCCATTAATTAAGTAGTAGTGAGGCATCGATACGGAGCCTTACACTATGGATCGAGACTACGCAAAGGTAGAACACCATAGAAACTTCGCTGACTTTACAGAATAGAGGGGGGTTTCTGCTCATTCTGATTCTGACTACCATTCTTGTTGTTGTGCTTATGATTTTTAAATTTCATAGTTTTACCTTTCGGTTTCAGGACGACAGAAGTGGATTTGACCAAGTCAAGAACCTCCTCTTTCTGATTTTGTTTCCGGGCTTCCTCCTCTATACGCAATCGGGTAATTCAGCTCTCTAGAGAGAATTCTTTGGTTTTATGCTTGAGTATGTTCTTAAAGTATTTCCAACTAAGTGGCAGTTTATCAATTATTACAGTTACTTGAAATTGATGATCTAAAGTCATACCCGCAGAGACGATTTCATGAGTAATATTCTGGAGTCCGTGGGATTGAGCTTCTACAGATTTATCGTCAGTCATATGATACTTCAGGTAGCGGGTGACAACATATTTCCTGGTTCCAGCCTCTTCAATGTCATACTTCTTCTGTAGCGCCTCCCAAACATCGTAAAAAATCATTCTCATTCCAATTTTCCAGGTCCTTCCATTGAGTTTTTGTCGGGTTCTCTGGCAGAACTGGGTTGTCAGTGTTGAATACTGAGGCTACTTTGCGCAAAGTCAAGAAGAACATCATCTTCTGCTTCCATCTTTTGTAGTGAGCACCTTCAAAGCGAAAAGGCTTGTTCAAATCAATAGGGACAATATCGTGTTCAAAAGACATGGCAGATGAACGTCTTAAAATTATTGCTGCAGAGGTTGAACACGATCGAAAATAATATGGCTGAGTCGCGCACTAGATCGCTCTCTTTAAAACATTTCGCAGCTCTGTCCAGAATGTGCAGTAGTGTACATCCTCGTCGTCCCCAGGATAAAACAGCCTCACCAAAAACTATAGTTCTTCCTGCACAGAAAAGAACCACCAACACACACCCTCACACACAATATTGCTCAGAAACTGAGTAAAAATGGATTCTATGAAATTTTGAAAGAAAGCTCTCAATCAGAAATTTTTGTGTAACCAAAACCTTTTCCAAAACCTCATTATATAGCCAAATAGAAGAGAAACTCGTTCTAGATGAAAATAAAACGTGTTACAGTGTTTTAATCATGTTTAATGAGCTAAACGGCAGAAAAACAGGTAGAAATCCAACGATCACATGTGTACATCGATGTACATGTACTCTTAAAGTACATCGATGTATTTAAATATTTTCATCAAAAAACGTGTTTTGAGACTTGTACATCGATGTGTTTAAAACATCTATCGATGTACTAAAATATTTTTAGTTAACTGGTGTTTTTACATTGATATACTCGTAAGATACATCAGTATATTCGGAAAAAAAAAACAATTACATCGATGTATTCAATTTTTTAACAAAAATATAACAATTTCTATGCAGGACACTCTTTCCAACTCAGATTTTTTTTTTTTTTGTGACTTAAATGTAATCTCCCAAATTTGGAGAGGTTTACTTGGTTGCGGATGAAAGGGTCTTATGAGGAATGCAGAGTTGAGTTTCTTGGAAAAAAAAGGTGGTGGCTGTGGAGCGTGGGGGTGGAGAAGGAAAAAGGATTCATTTTTTATAAAAAAAAATTAATTGAATTTAAATTTTTTTAATCAAAAAGTGACATGGCAAGGGAAACTAAGATGTCAAAATATAATTGGATGTCAGTATGAAGTGATTTAACATTGACTATGCACAGAAATTAATGTAAAAAAAAAATCATAATAAAAGTTAAACTTCATCTCTGAAAAAGAAATGGAAGAGATGTTTAATGGTCAATCCTTACAACTCTCAACCTTTTTTATTTTTTCGAAGTTTAGGGGAGGAAGTTATATCCTTCTAAAAAGGGTATGTCGCAGTCTTGATGAAAGAAGGCTTATAGTGATACTTCCGGATAGTGCAAATGAAATATGTCTAGCAAGAACCAAACATAAAAATCTTTGAATTAAAACAATTCTATTATACTAGTTAAACTGAAAAACACCCAAACTGATTAAATTAAAATTCCATTATACTAGTTATCCCCCTCCAAATGTTCCAGTCACCCACCAACTTACAAACCAATTAAGGCATTTGCTTTTTATATCCCATTATTTATTATTCATACCCTCTCCCCATTTTTTTAATTAAATCCCATAAATACCCTTCCGACCTTCCCACCCCTATACTAACCCTTTTTCCCAAAATTAATTTTCCTACCTCTCATCAAACTCCTTCTCATCCCCCTTTGCATCTTCCTTTTTTTCTCCTCTCATCCCATATTTTCTTCTCTTAGTCCCAACTCGACCTGACCCAACCCCATTTTCACCTCCGACGAGGGGCAGAGGGGAGCACAGCAGCAGACAACAAGCAGTAGCGAGCACAATAGTGGTAAGATGAGTTTTTCTAATTTTTTTGTATGATCCATACCTTACGGCGCAAGACAATCAAATATAGAATACCTAACATTACAGAAACTATAGTTTCCATAGTGTAAAAAAATTGAATGCATATAGTTTCTGTAATGTAAAGTCTGATTTGAAACTATACCATGATTTGCATTGTCACTTGCAAAAAGTCTTGATTGAATACCACTAGATTTGGATTCTCTCTTTAAAAAATCATAATAGTCATGATTGAATACCACAAGACTTATTTTGATTACTTAAAAGTCTTGATTGAATACTACAAAACTTTTTTATCATAAAAAAGTCTTTTAAAATCCTTTAAAATCTTAATTCAATACACATCAAAGCTAACATATATCAGTAACAAGCAATAAAAGTATAGAATACAATATTTTCAACGTTATGAAAATAAAGTGATTTTATTTTTTTAAGTTCACAATTTCATTTTTCACCGTATAAATACAATAACATGTGAACAAAAACATGTGAATATGTTGTTTTCTCCACTATAAAATTGATTTTGCTATGTAATGTTATAATTAGAGTTTATGGGTTTATTCTCCACTACAGAAATAGAATCTGATTTATAAATTATGATTTTATTCTCCACTATGTGTTTTTTTCAAAACTTATAAATCCATATAATCCTTCCAAATCTTATAAATTCTTATGATATAAATCCATTAAAATCCAACAATAAAATCTTGATTATAAAAGTTTTTAAAAAAATTCTTATAAGTCATTACATTCCTACATAGACCATTAAAATCCATAAGACTTTTTTATGCCAAAATAGTCTTTTAAAATCTCAATCCAATACATCCCCCTAAGAGTCACTCATTTTTATTGATATAGCAATTTTTGATTGGTTTACAGTATAAAAAAAAATTTATATTGTTAGTGCATAAAAATTAAATCCTAATATATATTACAAAGGGTATCGCAATGACCCAAACTTCTGATTGTTTGTGTTGTTCATTATCCATCAAACAATACACAAGACAAAGAGTCATCATGTGATTTAAGGGTTTGTATATTATGCTATTCTACTTGTCCTGTACTCCAATGTTGTTCCAAGCAAAAGGGAAACAATACAAGATGTATTACAAAGATCCTATGCTAAGGTCCTATGGTAGTGAATTGAGAGTGAGTCCCTTTGTGAAGAAATAAAAGTCTCCTTATGTAGCCTTGTTAGTGGGCAACCGGACCCAATTTGGTTTAGTGGATAAGGAATTGCATATCATACGCAACCCCGTCTTACACTCTTACTCTTTCCACATTTGATACATTGTGTTCTACATACCACACTTTCTCCATAATCGAGCTTTAAGGAAATAAAAACTTGTACAAAGTCCGTTTTCCTTGTCCCTGCCTCAGCACTTAATAATCACTGAAACCATTGGTATCTATTTTAGCTCTTTGGAAATTGGATAAAAAGGTAACATATTTTTATTCTATTCGACTACTTTTTTTCTTTTGTAGTTTTGAAATAACAAGTAAATGCAGTGATTTTCTTTTTCCACCCTTAACCAATCACTTCGATATAATGAGAAAAGGAGAACAAATCAAAACTATCTTATTCTTCCAAGTTTGATTGTAAATTCGATGGTGCTAACTAACTAACATTATCCATCCCAAGAAGGATCTAATTTTTTTTAATCAAAATATCTGAGCATCTCACTTTCACTAAAAACCAATGATGGAACTAAAGAAAGAAGCAAGTGTGATTTTGAAGGCAGACCAAGTGACTTCAAGGACAAGTAAGTAATCATCAATCAAACAAACCTTATGCAGACACACATTCCTTCTATCATTCTATGCCAACCGTGAGCTTATCCACAAGCCTTCAAAATTATACATCAATTGTGCCCGTGATGGGCAAGTTGTACCTTTTTCAAAGCCACAAACGTTGTAGAATATATGGCCCAGTTTACTTTCATGTACTCAACCTGACCTGTCTTGCAAGCATATGTTTTGAAGTTCGAACCCTTTTTATTGAATGAGCCTCTAATGAAACATCGCAACTGTCTCAAACTTTGGGTTGAATTTCTGTAAGGGTAAAGATGATGAAGGTGACCCGTGACCCCTCAACTAAAATGTACCACAAAATAAATAAAAAACAAATAAATAAAAGCATCATCTTGGTGCAATGATATTGGATGAAAGGGAAGCAAGTAAACCCCATGTGGGAACCAGATTCTTCGCATTTAGTAAAACACTCGGCATTCACGTAAGAAGAACGGTTGAATCATTCATTAGACTTCCTCAAACACTTTCACTAGTTGATGATCCAACAATGCTCCTTGCATGAATGCAGGAATTCGGATCCCCATGTGAGGGTTTCACCTACCTTTTTGTCACTAACCTTCTGATTGTCCTTCCATTTTCCATAAGGAACAAGTGTCCAAAACAATCAACTTCATCAATGGTAGCCTGAATCTACACTCTCCTATGTTAATTTCTTCTAGTTTAATTCACTTTTAAGGTCATATTCGATTCATTTTCCTTCAATGTCATTTTATTCTTCTACCATTCTTACCTTCTCCATTATCATCATTATTTAGCCCTTTTTTTTTTCCTTTTCTTATTTTCTGGATGAATAAGCTCTATTTCTCGCCCTCATCGTTGTTCATAAATTCTTTTTTTAAGCAAGAAAAATATATTACCAAAAGAAAGAAACCCTATAAGTTTACCAGGGACATATCCCAGGAAAAAATGGTGCGCAAGCCACCAAAAACAAAGGCATGCAAGCCCCTACCATAAAAAAAACACAACCTAAACAACTAAACGAACAAAAGCGCACAGGCCAAACAAAACAAGGCACGCAAGCCAACAAAACAAAAGCAAGCAAGCCTCAAAGCCAAGACTATGTTCGAAAGGAGGAGATGTAACTCTCATTCATTTTGTCACCAACGGTTACACATGATAAGAGGGAACCCCTGAGTATCAAACAATCGATCATGAGCAGCCCGAACAATAAAGGTGCAAATAGCGGAAGGAGTATTCACCCAATTTGAGAAAATACGAGCATTTCGTTCTCTCCAAATGAAATAAACCACAACAGCAAGAGCTATCCTAGCTAATAACAACCAAAGGGAGAGAAAGCTCCACACCTGCATCTCAACTTATCCATAAATTCCTTTTATTGCGATTTGATTTTCTTGTGGAAATTTATTGTATTGTAAGATTATGTATCATATTTCAATTAGATACATTGAATGCTAATAATAGTCTCACATCATTATCGTCACAAAAAATATACTTGACTTCCCCTTATGCTTGAGGCAAAATATACTTGACTTACAAAGGCTTGATTTTAAAAACTAGCGCCCGTGACCCGTCTCATGAGTGAATTAATAGATTGCGATGTCTTGTTTTTTCATTAAGTACCAAGGCTAAGGGAGGGAGATATATAGGTGGCTGGTAGAGTATAGAAGCTCTGGCATAAGATGTTTTCTACTAACCCATTTACAGCCTCAGAGGTCAGAAGTCACTGTATTAGTAAAATTGAAACCCTGCTTTCAATTTTGCTGTTCTTTTTATAATGTTTGACGTGTTGAAAAAGATCTCTTCCAAGTGCCATTCTCGTCAAAGTGTATCCAAACAAGACGGAACCTTTTTTCAATATTCCTCACTGCCAATCATAGTGAAGCTTTCATAGTAATGAGTGACCGGAAGAATCACATACAGATAATTCCATAACTTCTAGCCGAACTCCCACCCACCCACCCAAAAAAAAAAAAAAAAACCATAATCATGCTTGATACTTATTCAAGTTATGTAATTGTGGAACCGCATCATGCAAAAGTGTGGTACAATTGAATATGATTCAATGATTCCTCTATGTTATTTATTAGTTTTGTCCCTTTCCTTTTCAGAACCTTTTTTGATTCTACTATAAATCCTTTATCACAGAAGCTCAATTAGAGGTTTTATGCGTTTAGAACAGTTGTTCCTCCCCGTTAATCATTGAAAAATTTATGGATATTGAATGGAAGGACTGAATTTTCAATATTGAAAAAATAGAGGGATCAAATATGCATAAAAAAATTTAGGGACCAAAATCATATATGATCAATAATAGGAGGGCTAAAAGTGCAATTAAGCCTTTTTATTACTAATATTTGTTAATCCTAGTACAAAACTTTAAACATAAGTCATTTGGGAACCTTGTTACTAACTTAAACAACAAGATTCTCCGTGAAATTCAAGATTTGATTATGACTCTTGGTTATTTGTACTTAGGCAAATATTAACTAATACTTTACGGGTATGGGTTAAAAAATCAAAGATTGAAAGTTCATATGGGAAGATGTTGTATTCAATATATACATTGAAAATTTAAAAGTTGTACTTTACAATAAAGCATTTATATCTTCTCTGATTCTTTAATCAATATTCTTAGGATACTAATTAGCAAAATTTGTATAATATAAGATAATGTTTGTTGTCCCACAAAGTATGTTACAACCTTGTGTTATGTATTTTGTTTTATTAAAAACATCATCTCTCATTATTAATTATTGAATATTTAAATCAATAGATCAATAAAGATCTTCCATTCAGGGTATGACACACTTTACCTAACAAGAGATTGAAATCTCTAATCATTGCAATGGGCCGGTAGGTATAGAGGTTGGACAACACCTGCGGGTGCAGATCAAGCTAAGGTTTGCCCATATGAATTTAGTATATTCCTTTGACTCAAAGAACCATGGAATGAATGCTCCTTAACTAATGTGTGTTAATGACCCATCATCCCACAAGTAATCAAATTATTGGAGTTCTGTTTGGTGTATTGAGGGTTACAACTAAATTAGTAGGAGGCTGAATGGATTTCGGTGGTTTTCCAAACTCAACAAAAGAATCCGTGGTTTTAGTTTAACTGACTTGGGTAGCATGGAGTTGCCACATATGGAGCGGCACATAGCACAATTAATAATCAATCAATCTATTAGTTATTAGTTATCAAGAATTTAATAGGTATAGTTAAACAAATTACTTTGTGATTTGTCAACAAAATGGCATATCTAGAATTATAGATGTAGAGTAGGGGGTGTGATGACAGATGAGGGGTAGGTATCCCTATGTGTACAATTTGATTAGCTGTAAAGAATTTAATAATGAAACTTTTCATAAATAGAAAAATAATGTCAACAATACTATAGACAGATTCACTGGGGACGAGCATGGCCCATGGCCCATGCCCCACATGTGAAATCTTTTTAAAGATATATTAAGAATGTGTTTGAGAAAGCTGAAAAAAATAGATTGTGTTAATAATTAATTATATATATAATCGATTATTGTGATAATCGATTATAATCAGAATCTGTTTTTGTTTGGATATATTTGTTGAAAAGCGATTTTAAGATAATTTATTTTATTTGGGTGGTGTAAAAAAAAATCACTTTTACATAGTAAATTACGAAAAAGGGTATGAAGTTATTTGTATAATTTAATATTTATTTGGAAGTTAGTTTTGTACGGATAAACAGGGAAAAAAATTTGAGAATGAAAAATAATCAAATCACAACAATCTTAAACTAAAACAAATTAGATTGTATAAAACAGTTTTTTTTCCAATAAAAAGTTTTTTTATAAATTTAAGCAAAATGTCAAACAAAAAAGATTATTTCAAAAATAATTTTTTTCATCCAAAATAGCTGAAACTTATTTAATCCAGCTTTCCCAAATATGCTCTAATAATCCAATTTATCAAAAGACAAAAATAGTAAAGCAAATATATTTTTGGATTTAAATACTTCATATATATTTAAATTGTGATCCATGATTTTTTTTATAAACAAAATATATATTGATTAAAAACACAAAAAGTACTCTAACTTATATACAGAAATTAATAAAAAAATAAAAAAAGATAATAAACATAAATAAAATACTGTTTCTATACCTAACCCGATACTATTCGATATAGGTTGATGCAACTATTTCACCTATTCTTTAATTCTTTATATTAATTTTTAACTTTTATATAGCATTACATTTATACATTATTCTTATATTACACTATATTATATATTACTTTCGTTTGAGATGGTAAAACAGAAAAAAATCAACGCACACTCTACTTTTTATTTCCCAAATCTGACGTACATGCATGGTTTAATATTTTGGCGGGGAAATATCATTTTGTAAAGGTTATGAAAATCGGATAGGACCGATAATCATGAATCGACTTTTTATTCGATCATCATTAGGGGTCAAAATCGTTTATATGGTTGGACCATTTTGAGCAAGTCAAAAACTCGATTAGAATGTGTTAAATTGGATCTAATCAATTTTCTAGAGAGAGAAATTAAAATTTAAAACTAAAAAAAATGAAAAAGTGAAACAAAAGAGAAAACTTAGACGTGCCGAATGACAATAGATAATCCTCTATTCTAGATTCAATATTTCTTCCTTTGTAATCGAGTCAGTGCAGAATGACAGAAGTTTTTGCTCTATTCGACTGTCCGTCTCATCCCTTAATCTTCATCCAAGTCTGTCCTTGCTATAATCTGCTGACCCTGCGTCTCATTCTTTCGTCTCTATCCCTATGGAGTCACTCATGGTCATCATCGATTCATCCGTGCATAGTCGCTCATTCACTTGTCTCCTTGGTCTTCATGTACTTGAGTAAGGGTTACAAGATTGTGATCAGAAATTGAGAATACAAACTGATTTCTCAATCATCGCAAAGTTAAAATGTATAAAGTTATAAACTTTGTAATAATATTATTATACTATAGAAATGGTATGTTCAATTTTTTTTTTTAACTTTTAATAATTATAATATTTTATTAGTATTGTATGTTATAACTTTTGAGAAAATTTTATGTTATACATTATCCGATTAGACCATCCGATTGAACCTGAACCGAAACATTTTCCGATTTGTTGTCAGGTACGGGTTTAACAACATTTTTGTTAGTAATTTCACCACCACTCAATTTTCATTTTATTCACATATAGTTGGCACGTAAGATATAAATATCACTACCTTAACTATTTTATTAAAACAAATTATAATTTATATTTGATAATGTACCTTTAAAAAAAATTTATCGGCCCATTCATAGAGCAAATCTTAGGGGGACACATACCGAACATCTCATCCTTAGACACATTTAATAAGAGATGGACAACACATTAAAATAAAATTAAAATAATAATGAACATCTCTATTCTCCCAATTTCGCTCTCCCACTTAGCACCCATTTGGGTTGGAGATATCGGATTTGGATCATCTCTTTAAATTTGTTCATGTTTTCTCTCATGTTAGGAGAGAAAAAAATACAAAACGAGACTTGCTTTTGTTTGTGAGATTCATTCCAATTTGATTTTGTGATTTTCACTCTCATAATCATGAACCAGCACTTTTTTGTTTGTAATATAACATCTCATCTCTCTCTTTTTTCTAAACCTTAAACAAGGCTCAGTGTTAGTGTGAGTTCAATAGACTATCCGATTAATTCGAGTGGTGGTATTGCAGATATGAGTACAAAAACGAAAACACCTAGACCTGACGAAATTCGGGATCATTACTGTTTCAAAAATTACCGATTAGGTATGGTAGGGTTTAGAGTAAAATATCGGAAATGATCTCTAAAATTATAGGATTGTATCAACTTAGTCTTTCATATTATCAATATTTTAAAATAATCATTGGAATTGGAAAATATTAATCAGGTTCGTCCTCCATTTGGATCCGTTAGCAAATGCATCCATGACATTATTCACTTAGTTTCAAATATATCCCTAATATTACTAACTTAATGTCATTATAATCCATACAAATATCAATTAAGGGATAAATCTGATCAAATTTCTGCAATTTCATAAATCATTTTAAAATATTGATAATATAAAAAATTAAATTGATATGATCCTATAATTTTATGGATCAGATTGAATATTTACTTCAATTTACTTCAAAATAAAGGGCACTACTTAAATATTTTAAATTTTGATGAGTTGTCAGTTAATAAGTGTGAGATATGTGCCCACTGCCAACCCAAAACTTCCTATGTATAGGAACACCAACGTGATTAGTGTTTATAGACTCTATATAGTGCCCTTTTCATATTATAAATAAAATATGCAAAAAGATCCACACAAAACTAGGTAGTACGATTCAAGCAACAAGTACTATTCATTTGATTCAATATCCTTGCATTAGATAAGAACAGATTAACTTCGATAATAGTTATCTAAAAAATTGTATATAATAATATATGATTAATTAATTAATAATATAAAAACTTATGCAATAATAATGTATCAAAATCAAATATAGATGAATGAGTCTTCTCATGACATTTTTTTATTTTATGTACTCATGTAAATGGAATGGATAAACATAAAAAGATTTCATTAATAAATTCAACTAAGATTTATGAAATTTCTTTTCTATCATGTTTCACTGTAGGAAGAATAATTGGGTGGGAAATTTTTGGGAATAACCCAAAAAAAAAATTTATTCTCCTAAATACCCCCTTTTTTCTCCTTTCACTTTTCCCTCCCTCTATTCACGACTTCCCACTTTCTTCTTTTTAATTTTTTTTTTTTATGTTGAGAAGTCGGGTTTGGTGGAACCGACTTCTCAATGGATAGTTAAAAAAAAATTTCATTTCATAGGTAGGCTTCCCATAGGAAATTTTTATTTTTTTTTTGAATTTTTTTAAAAAATACGAATTTTTTGGTTTTTTTTTTATTTTTTTGGATTTTTATTTAAATTTAATTGGTTTTAGAGTTTAAAAATGTGTGATTAATTTTTTAATTAACTAATAGTGTTGGATGTTAATTATATGATATCAATAATCGTTTTATGATTTCAATATTTAATTTTATGAAATTTTAATAAAATTTAAAGATTTTTAGGGTTTAAAAATGTGTGATTAAATTTTTTTTTAATTAAGTAATTGTATTGGTTGTTAATTATATGATAACAGTAATCAATAATGCGATAATAAACATCAATTAAAATTTATAACAAGAAACTATTACAAAAACTCGTGAGAACGTTGCTAAAAATATTGCATATATAATTTATCATATAAACGTGAGAACGTTGCTAACTGTGTGCTCAAGTGTGCAGATTGATAAATCAAAGATAAGTCTTTATAGTTTAATGACGATAAGGACTGCACGAAGAGTCCAATGATATCAAAGGAAGTTATATAAGTCCAAAGCTTAAGCACGTCCAATATATCTCAATGAGCAAATATCTTACAAGTTGAAGCTAAGTAGCTGAACAAGGAGAATACACCTTAAGAATATAGTAAATGTTCTATGTCCAATATAATGAAGTACATACTCCAGGAAAACAAAGACTGAAGGTCCGACGTAACACTTATAAGGAAAGAAGCTATGAAGGTCAAAAAGATATCAATGGTCAGAAGCAAGATTTGACATATTATGTGATAAACTTATCCAAATAAGATGATCTTGGTCTCGTTGGAAAGATAAGAGAAAGATCTACATCTTTTATGAAGAAGTCGAGATCTTAATCAATCTCTTTCGGGGTGAAATTTTGTCTACAAGTTGGAGACGTAATGTTGTTCCTGACAGCCAGACCATTCATGCTTCCAATGGAAATATCTGGAGCTGTAGGTGTCCAAATTGACAATTTGCGTCCGATGTCATTGGACTCAACATGGTCCGATGTAATTGGACTCGAAGAAATTGGCAAACTCTAAGTTATTTTGTATTACAAAATATGTTAGTAAAACATCTCTGATTCATCTCAATGTTCCTTGAACATATTCAGAAAAGAGTTTTTGGTGCTGGTTATCTGTTTTGAAGAAAAGTTTTTAAAATTCCCACATCACCCAATTCACCCCCTTCTTGTGTGATGGTTGCTTGACCCAACATACTCATCCGATGCAATCTCGTCCGCTCCTTTACGTCGGTGCAATCTCGTCCGCTCCTTTACCTGGCGCAAAGGACAAAGCTAATTATGATGCCCTGACGTGCGCACAGTGACGTTTACTCCCCCGATGCAATCTCGTCCGCTCCTTTACCTGGCGCAATGGACAAAGCTAATTATGATGCCCTGACGCGCGCACAGTGAGGTCTACTCCCCCGATGCAATCTCGTCCGCTCCTTTACCTGACGCAAAGGACAAAGCTAATTATGATGCCCTGACGCGCGCACAGTGACGTTTACTCCCCTGATGCAATCTCGTCCGTCGATTTCGTCGGTGGAATCTCGTCCGCTCCTTTATTGATGTCTATTAATAGAACTTCACTCAGCCTCACTCAACACTACTGACACTTCACTCAGCCTCACTCAACATTACTCACTTCCTAAGTCATGAGTTCCTCATTTGCCTTTCTTTCTGTCTATTACAACGGACAAATTGTAATGGACTGCCCAGAAGGTGTGATGTTTCAATGCGACTATCCAAAGTTGATGAAGGTGAAGATCAACATCAAACTTGGTCAATTGAAGCAGTTTATACAGAGGAAGATACAACTCGGCAACAACAAGAGGGTAGTTGAAATTGTTTATCGATACCCTACATCCATTGCTCAAGGATATGTCCGATACCAACCGCCAAATCTTGAAGGAGATGATGATGTACAGTTGATGTTCGACAACTGCAGAAGCCTCGGCGTCTCTACCATTGAGCTATACGCAAAGGTGGAGGATATGTCCGATCTTGTCCCCCAAGCCATTGATCTTAATGCCCCAACACACCCCTTCCACACATCATTTCCTCAAACAGAAGACTACCACGTATCTTTTCCTTCATCCTCTGACTACCACCCATCTTTTCCTACTTCCTCAGCCTGCCACTCTTCATTTCCTCAAACCCATGACTACAACTCTTCATTTCCTCAGACCCAAGACTACACCCCATCATGTCCTCAGACCCAAGACTACAACTCATCATTTCCTTAGACCCAAGACTACAACCCGTCCTCGTCTCATGATATCCCCGTCACTGTTGTTGCCGGTTTCCACCACGAAGAAGTCGGTGACTTCAGTGAAAATGAAGACAACGATCTTGCCCTGTCTGGCGACGACGACGATGATGTGGACGACGACGAACCTGTCGTTGTGCCCTTATCAATCGCACCTGCTTATGACCCACCGTCACACATGCATACCTTGAACTTTGACCAAATGAATGAGCCTAGTGAATTCGGGCACACATTGACCCGCCAGAACTTACAGTCATTCGATACGATGGGAAACCTGGTAGTAGGGATGAAGTTCCCTACTAAACAAGCTTGCATGTCCGCGATTAAGCACTTCCATATCAATCGCTCTCTGGATTTCTCAGTAGTGCAATCTGATCAGGCGAGATTCGTCGCCAAATGCCGGATTGATGGATGCATGTGGAGATGTAGAGCAGCATTGGGAAAGAAGAGCCAAATTTGGGAGATCCGAAAACTGGGGGCGGATCACACATGTGCATCAGCAACTCTTTCACAAAATCATCGCAAGCTTGACAATAACCTAATTTGTGAAAGTATCAGGGGTATGGTTCAAAAAGATCCATCAGTAACCGTGCCAGTGTTGATTGCACATATACGAGCAACATACTCGTACACCACCACGTACAGGAAGGCATGGTTAGCTAAGCAAAAGGCTATTGAACTGATCTACGGGAACTGGGAAGAGTCATACAATCAACTACCAAGATGGCTCCTCACAATGCAACAGTTTGTTCCAGGAACAATCATAGAGCTAGAGACACTGCCGGCCTACAACGGAGTGCAACTAATTCGTGATAAGCGAATATTCCATCGAGTGTTTTGGACTTTCAAACCGTGCATTACTGGCTTTGCGTTTTGCAAGCCCGTTGTGTCCATCGATGGCACCTGATTGTATGGAAAATACAAGGGGACCCTTTTGATGGCAATTGCTCAAGATGGGAACAACCACATATTTCCTATAGCCTTCGCCATAGTCGAGGGTGAGACGGCGGACGCCTGGTATTTCTTTCTCCGAAACTTGAGAGGGCACGTCACACCCCAACCTGACATATGCTTGATTTCGGATAGGCACGAATCAATTAAAAGTGCCTTTCGGCGAGTAAACAGTGGATGGTCGCATGTTTATTGCATTCGACACATAGCCCAAAATTTCATGAGGCAATTCAAGAATGCGGATATGCGAAAGCAAGTTGTTAATATGGGTTGGTAGTGCATTCATTTATATTATTATTAATTTTTGTTTCTTTTCTCTTCATATCAATTTGGAACTTAGTTTATTTTGACTCTTCAGGATACGCCAATTATTACTATAATGCTGTCAAAGAAGAAAACGCAGAGGCCGCAAGGTGGTTAGACAGTATCCCTAAGGAAAAATGGACTCAAGCATGGGATCAGGGGAAGCGTTGGGGACACATGACAACCAATATTGCTGAGTCCATCAACGGCGTACTCAAGGGGACGCGAAATCTACCAATCACTGCGATAGTCCAAACAACCTATTATAGGTTGGTTAGTCACTTCGTCAAGAAGGGAGAGAAACTGCAGGCAATGATCAGATCCGGCCGTGTTTATACCGAGATTCTCACTAAGGCCATTGACGAAGAACGAGCCGCATCCAACTCTCACGAAGGCATTACTTTTCATAGGGACAATCAAGTTTTCTCGATCTAGGAAACAGTACAACCACGCGAAGGCCGACCTGCAGGGAGATTTAGGGTGAAACTACTTGAAAAGTGGTGTGACTGTGGAAAATTCCAGGCATTACACCTCCCATGCTCACATGTCATCGCTGCTTGTTCGTCTGTTTTTCATGACTACATGTCGTATGTGGCTGATAAATACAAATTGCAGTCTGCATTCAACGTTTACAACGAAGAATTTGGCGTGGTACCCAACGAAGCTTATTGGCCACATTATGATGGAGTTGAGGTGTGCCACAATCCTGCCATGCGAAGAGATCCACGTGGTCGTCCACAGTCTACTCGCATTCGTACTGAGATGGACCTCAGGGAAAAGGGTCACCCAAAATGTTGTGGACTTTGTCGACAACCAGGGCATACAAGGAAGAACTGTCCTCACCGTGCTGGAACTTCTACGCAACCATAGCGTAGAAATCAGGCACTATTAATTTCAGTGTACGAGTTTTTGTAATAGTTTCTTGTTATAAATTTTAATTGATGTTTATTATCGCATTATCGATTACTGTTATCATATAATTAACAACCAATACAATTACTTAATTAAAAAAAATTTAATCACACATTTTTAAACCCTAAAAATCTTTAAATTTTATTAAAATTTCATAAAATTAAATATTGAAATCATAAAACGATTATTGATATCATATAATTAACATCAAACACTATTAGTTAATTAAAAAATTAATCACACATTTTTAAACTCTAAAACCAATTAAATTTAAATAAAAATCCAAAAAAATAAAAAAAAACCAAAAAATTCGTATTTTTTAAAAAAATTCGAAAAAAATAAAAATAAAAATTTCCTATGGGAAGTCGGGTTCATCCTACCTATGAAATGAAAAAAAATTTTAACTGTCCATTGAGAAGTCGGTTCCACCAAACCCGACTTCTCAACATAAAAAAAAAATAATTAAAAAGAAGAAAGTGGGAAGTCGTGAATAGAGGGAGGGGAAAGTAAAAGGGAAAAAAAAGGGGTATTTATGTATATAATGAAGGAAAGGGGATATTTAGGAGAATAAATTTTTTTTTTAGGTTATTCCCAAAAATTTCCCTAATTGGGTTGTTGGGTCCATATGAAATATTCTCTCTCCTGTCTCCACAAGAGTTGGCGGGAAAATTAAGGCATGAAAAAATTCAAGAATTTCAGATCTAAAACATGGGACCGTTACTATGCCATGCTTCCGAAAAACTCGCACACCATTCTAATAGTGCATTTATTAAAGTAAAACTGCCACTGGTCGTTCAATTTCTTAATTGTTGTACGATAAAAATTAGGATGATGTAAATGAGTATTCTAAAGATATTATTTAGGAAAATAAAAAAAAAAAATTTTGTTCCTTAACTAATTTTCTTAGTACATTCATTATCATTCTTCTAAAAAATTATAGTTAATTGATCTATATGCTATGTGTAACTCTTTGTTTGGGCCTTAGTCCCGTTTATCATAAAAAAAATTGTTTATGCAAATTTTCTAAAAATTAAGTCTACACATATTTAAATATAAAAATAAATAAATTCTCGAACACCAATCATACTGCCACACAGGTTCCTTTCTGTAGCTAAGCAGGTGCTCTATGCGAATTAAGAAAATGATATCCCAATAATCATTTGAAGGGAAAAGTAAAAGTCTAAATAAATAAACAAATTAGGAAGGTATCAAATTTTAAAATATATTAAAATAAAAAGATATTCTACTATACACAGATATACTTGTCATATTATTTTCTATCACTCTATTACTAATTTTTTGGAATAATTATTTTGTATTGATAAAAACTTAATTATATAAAAAATTTATTTAATATTCATATATACTAAATAAAATTTTGCCTACTATCTGATGTCCCCAAGAAATGGGCTCCTGGGCGGTCGCCCACCTCGATGGTATACAAGGTTGACTTTCTAAACATAAATTTACAAACAATTTAACCATTATGTATACAAGTTTAATTGCTATATATTATCAGTGTAAAGTTTTTTACACTATCAACCAATCAGATCTCATGATATGAGTGACTTTTAAGGTAGTTAGGATAAAAATCAAATATTTTAACTTATGTGTCAATTTCTGATTGATTGACTGTGTAAAAAATCTTTACACTGATAGTGCATACCAATTAAATCCTATGTGTATATACTTACAAACAATTTAACCATTTGTATCTCCCACACTAAGGGTGTGTTTGGGAAAGCTGAAAAAAAAAAGATTATGCTGATAATCGATTTATGAATAATCGATTATTGTGATAATCGATTATAATCAGAATCTATTTTTGTTTGGGTCTGTTTGCTGAAAAGCGATTTCAAGATAATCTTTTTCGTTTGGATGGTCTAAAAAAATTGCTTTTTACATAATAAATTACGAAAAAGGGTATGAAGTTATTTGTATAATTTAATAATATTTATTTGGAAGTTAGTTTTGTAGGGGTAAATAGGGAAGAGAGTTTTGAGAATAAGAAATAATCAAATCATAACAATCTTAAGCTAAAACAAATTAGATTACATAAAACAGCTTTTTTCCCCCAAAAAAAGCTTTTTTATAAATTTAAGCTAATTGCCAAACATGATAGATTATATATGAAACAGCTTTTTAGCCAAAAAACAGCTGAAATGAAAAAAATCAAGCGTTCCCAAACAAGCACTAAATCTTGTACTTACGGACATGGTTTCCTTATTCATTCCATAAATGAATTTTCTAGCTTTGACAATATGAATTTAAATATTTAATTGATATGCAGTGTCAATGTAAAGATTTTTTACATTCACAACCAATTATAAATTGTCACATTAGCTAAAATGTTCGACTCTTATCCTAACTATCTTAAAAGTCATTCATACCATGATTTCTTATTGATTGACAATCTAAAAAACTTATCACTGAAAATACATAACAACTAAACTCTTGACAATATATATATATATATTTAAGGAGGGATAAATTTACACTACTGTGAGTCATTTTTTACTTACACTCATCCTCAATCATTGATTTTATTTCATTCAATATATATTACCCAATAGTGGTTGGTCGCAATGGAAGTGGTCTGCGACCTTAGACGACGTCCTTCATCTGCAATGTTAGAGATTCGAATGCCACTCTTGGGAGGGTTTTACCTAACCACCACTCTCAGTCCAAGAATTAGTCTCACAACTTGTTTGTGGGGATACACGATCATATATATATATATATATATATATATATATATAACGACTCAAGTGAGAGAAGTGTGTTATTGTGAAAGATGAGATGAGTAAATGTGGACCTTTGGATCACACATGAATGATCAAGATTGGAACAAAAAGTCATGTGACTTTTTTAAGTGATCACATGACCACCAACTAACTTCTTATCTTGATCATCTATGTATGGTTTAAAGGCTCATATTTATTCCTCTCACTCTCATTATATGGTTTAACGGCCCATATATATCCGACAAGGGAAGGTATGATTTGCTACTCCTCATGGTCATGCTTTTTTTTTTCTTGTATTTTTTTAATAGCTCCTATATTAAATTTGTGGCAACACTTGCTAATGAAGGGTCTATTGTAACTTTGAGAGGAAGCCTCCACAGTAAGGTGCGTTTGGAAGAGCTTATAAATAGTTTATTTGGTCTTCTGAGAATAGCTCATGGAAATAAACTAATACAAATAATTTATGAAAATAGTTTATGATCTTTCTATAAACTCTTTTTATATTAGTTCCATAAGCTTGTCAGAGAAGCTTATGAAAATAAATTATTTTTAACTTATTTACAAAAAAACTTATTAAATAAACACTTAATTAAGTTGTTTACCCGAACGCACCCTAAGTTTAATGTTATTCAGATTGCTTTTAGGGTTTATTACAGAGTAAATACCCAATTTGGTCCTTAAAATTGCAGGGTCGTATCAACTTAGTCCCCCCACATTATCAATATTCCAAAATGATCCCTGGAATTACAGAAATTTAATTAGATTCGTCCCTCCTTTGGTATTTGCATGGATTATAATGACATTAAGTTGGTAATATCGGGGTTGCATTTGAAACTAAGTGAATAATGTCAGGAATGCATTTGCTAACGGATCAAAATGGAGGAACGAACCTGATTAACATTTTACAATTCCAAGGATCATTTTGAATATTGATAATGTGGGGGACTAAGTTGATACGACCATATAATTTTAGGGACCGGATTAGGTATTTACTGGTTTATTACATATTGGGATCATGCATTTTGATTTATAGTGGCTTTGCTAGTAACTTGATAGATAGCGCTAACTACTTTGCCCACTATTTGGACGTCTATTGCGATTATGCCTTTTGATCATAGGGGCTTTCCCGATAACTTGATAGATAGTGCTAACGACTTTGCCCACTATTTGTTTTTGTTGTGTATTATGCTTTATATTCTGTTGCGCATACGCTTCAGTGGTTTTACATGGTTTGGTTTCTTATAGCTATTCCCAGACATTCCTTTATCCTTTGGCTTGTGATTAGAGATCGCTTATCCACTCGGGTTAGACTTCAACGGTGAGGTACCATTCAGTAGGATCCTTACCTCTTTTGTGGTGACCACTCTGAGGACCTCTCCCACCTCTTCTTCGGATGTTCCTTTACTGCTGGTGTTTTGTCCTTCATATATCAGTTTATCAAACTGGAGTTTCATTCTTCAAGAGCTTACTCCGGGATGTAGTTGTGCTCTCCGGTGTCCCTTCAGTCGTTACCAAGATTGCTTTTCCTGATGCGGTTTATTTCATTTGGAGGGAGCACAATGTTCGGATCTTCTCAGATGTTGTCACTTATCACTAATCGTACGATTGTTTGTAATTGGATTCCTTGGACTATTCAGAATCTTCCTTTATAGTGCCGTAGATTTTCTCTTACTATTTGTAACCGTTGGTGGTAAAGTGAGTAGGTGATACATGCCTTCTCGTTCCGGTAGTTTTGCTTTGTTCTCGGGCTTGCATGTCTGTGTTTTTGTTAGTCTGCATGTCGTTTGCCTTTTATAGGTGTGTTATCTGGTTGCAGTGGATGATTGCTTTATTTGTTGTAGCCTCTCCCATGGGTATACCCATTGTAAACATGTAGTTTTTCTCTTTTGCTAATATATTATACATGCTTAAAAAAAATATTTGCCCACTGAATGATTTAGGCTAGTGCACTTCTCATGTGCATTGAGCTTGCAACTTTTTCTTTCACCCTTGGCTCCAGCTTTGCTCTTGCTGGTTCACTATATGAACTATTGCATCATGCCTTACTCTATAGGCTCTGAAATAAGCAAGGTCGACAGGAGTTCAATTGATTTTTTACTTCTCTAGTGAGATTTCCGACCTGCATTGGAGTTGGACATGTAGTTTGTTATGGTGTCCTCATCCTATTGTATAAAAAATAAACAATTTTGGTATTTTTCTCCCATCCATTTTTCATTCATTGCAAGATTGGAAGCCACAACCAAATAAATTCAGAAAAGGAAACTGCTCCTTAGATCAACTCAAACTTTGAGGACCCCTCATGATTCATGAACAAAACACTGCATCTTTGTGACGTAACCACACAATCGTTATTATTTCTTTACGTCATATAGATTTGTTTGTTTTTTTACGTGTTTTTTGCTTTATTTATTATAAACTAATGTTACACCAGGAAATATCAAATGACAAAAATATAAGCACATTATGAAAAGAGTTTCATTATTTATACAATAAAATTCAACATCAACACCATACTTTTATGAGATATATGCTATTTAGGACGAGACGAAATCTGGCGAATTTGAATTTGTCAATAGAATGATATAACAAAATAAAATAAAAACGTAGGAAGAATTAAAATTAATAGATAACAAAAAGCAGGTGCACTGAATAAAGCCTTTCAGTGTGGAAGTACCAATTTCGATTCGTCCTGTTCAGCATTTTCCTACTTTTATATATTCACACACTTTTTTATTATTATTTTCATTTTTTACATCATTTTTTTTTGTTCAAGGGGACTTTATATGAGGGAGGGAAGAAGGGAATGGGAATGAGAAAGAAATGGAGCATATTTCGGGGATTTAAACTCGCACACTCAAAATTAATGTTTCGCAATTTAATCAACCGAGCTAACTAAAGGAGATATTTTTTACATCATTTTAATGTTACAAAAATATACTTTACATATTATATCATATACGGTGGTACGATACTTTCATGTTCATGGAATCATGAAACATTTCTGTTATAAAAATTCAAAATGTATTTAATATTTTTTTTCTTTAGCTTATTAGAAATATTATTACCCTGATTCTTATCATACAACCGTGGATTAAAATGTTTATTTAGGTAATTAGATTAAATTACTATCTTATCAGTGTTCAATTGGCTTTGTCCATGAAAATGACAACCCCATATCATTATTTTGATCCATCCTAAAAACCTCACAGGTTGAAATTGGGATTTGGGATCCTCCCAGCTTAAACTTCACAAGATCACAAGATTCATTTCCCCCCTTCACAGTTAAGTCACATATATAGAACCCTTTCCCGTGCACAATATTTGTGTGCATTTTCTGCAACACTTCTGTCATACCCCTGTGACTAGCTCTGTTTCTGTTCATTATTCACAATTTGGCTTGCTCTTTGACCCCAAAAAACACAGCCAAAAGCACAAGCTAGCCGCCATACTTCCCTCACGTGATTTACCTTGACCTTGCATTCCAATTTACGAGAAAATTTTAACCTTCTAAACATTATTATTTTCATTATTATGCACCATATATTATTATTTATATATGCAAGTTGAGCATCCGAACAAAACACCCCAATTTGAAGAAACATAGAAAAAGTTTCTTCAGTTTCACGGACTAGTTTAAGAACCATGCAGTTCCTGATCAAAACTATAGAGATTCCTTCACTTGTTCTTCTTGGCTTTCTGCCAAAAGGACCTACATTTATTAGGGTCTCCATTCATTTTATGAGTTGAGATCCTCTCAAGTACTCTTCCGGTAGGAGAGAGATAGACAACAAGGATTTTGAATGATTTTAAAACATTTTAAATGATAAAAAAATTGAGACATCAATCTTTTCTTTTGTGTCTATCTCTCTCTCTCCTATCGGAACAGTCGAGTACCGGATTGGATTCAACTCTCATTTTATACTCAAAACAACCATCACATTCACGGGCTGCTAAAAAAACAACGTGCTCATAATGCTTTCTTACTCTCTTTTTTTATATTTTATTCTTTATTCTTTTCTAAACTCTCTATATATAGTTCATTAGATTCATAACAAGCATACCCTTTCACAATGGCCTGTATTACAAACAGAGCATCCTCTGTTTTGCTTTGTTTCTTGTTTTTCTTTGTCACAATTTTATCAAGTTCTAGTCAAGTTTCAAGCCAAACATCTCCCGTTTTCGCCTGCGATGTTGCCAAGAATCCTGAATTGTCCGGTTATGGATTCTGCAACAAGTCATTGCCGGTGAACGCGAGGGTGGCAGACCTTGTGAGTAGGTTGACATTGCAGGAGAAGATTGGGAACCTTGTGAATTCTGCTATAGATGTGAGCAGGCTTGGGATTCCAAGGTATGAATGGTGGTCTGAAGCACTTCATGGAGTCTCAAACGTTGGTCCCGGTACACGATTTTCCAATGTGGTTCCGGGAGCAACCAGTTTTCCAATGCCTATTCTCATTGCAGCTTCTTTCAATGCTACCTTGTTTGAAACCATTGGAAGGGTGATGTTTCTCTTCTTCTTTGTTCCTCTGCATGTCTTTTCACTTTTTCTTCTTTTCTTCTTGTGATCGTTTAGAAGGGGTTCCTCAAAACTGATCAAATTTGATAGCTTTTCCTTCTTTATTGAAGAAAGTCGTTAACTTTAGTCATTGAAGTTGGTAGTTCTCTTTTACAGTGTTCCCTAAGGTTTTGAATGTGAAATGTGATTTTATAGGCTTGAATCTTATAAACATAATTGGTTTCTTTGCTACTGTTGAGAATTTCTTCTATTGATTCATAATGCAATGCTTTGTTGATTTAATGAAGTTAAAACAAAAACGAATTAGTAAGTGTGAAATTTTACAGCATTTTTCCTATGCTTTGAGGCTGAAACTATTGATTTGATTAAGATAAGAGAAGAGGATGGGGGTAGTTACGGATTTGGATTCTCTCCTTTTTTTTGTTTCCGAAGAACAGGATAGATCCTGTTAGAGAGGAGAGCCAAAGACACAAACTTTTTGAAATGTAATAAGTGGACCCTACAACCATACATGGTGGGTCATTGTATAAAAAATTTGTATCTCTCTCTCTTTAACAGGATCATATCCTTTCTTTCAAAACAGGACAGGATCCAGATTTGGGTAGTTACAGGTTTATTTGTTTATTTCTTTCTAATCTCTCCACTCTTAATGTTTTTGACTTAAAAATAGAAGTCTTTTGGGTACAAATGTATGATTGAACTACAGAATAATAAATCAAACAAAAATGCAGGTGAGTTCTTAGTGGGAATTTGCAGAATTTTGATGCAGGCATTTAGAGGTTACAGTTTGCATATTGAAGCTAAAGCATATATAAGAGATTGTTTGAATATATAAGATTGATTACCATTTATGGTGACATAATTTAAAAATTAATCTTTCTCTCAATTCTCAAATGGTTGAAGAGAGAAAGACACATCTTTCTCATTGACGGACTCACCATGTATGGTTGTAGGGTCTACTAATTACATTTTAAAATATTTGTGTATTTCTCTCTCAAACACGAGCCTACACTGTTTTTTTCAAAATAGGAAAGGATCCAAATCCGTTACAGTATTGCACTATACTGAAAAAAAGGGTTTAGAAGTGATGTTTATAGCTAATTTTTTATCACCACAGGTGGTTTCAACTGAAGCCAGAGCAATGCACAATGTGGGGTTGGCTGGTTTGACATATTGGTCACCAACCATTAACATTTTCAGAGATCCAAGATGGGGAAGAGGCCAAGAGACACCAGGGGAAGACCCTGTGCTTGCTAGCAAATATGCATCAGGCTACGTGAGAGGTTTGCAACAAAGTGATGATGGGGACCCCAACAAGCTCAAGGTTGCTGCTTGTTGCAAACACTATACAGCCTATGATGTGGATAATTGGAAAGGCGTCTCACGTTTCACCTTCAATGCTGTGGTAAACTAAGTGCCTTTTGTTTTAGATTCCCCATTATAGAATCACGTTTCAAAGTCACGTTGTCCAAAAGCTCATCTCACATAGCTTTGAAAAAGTGCATCGGGATGTGTTTTTCTCACTTTTGATGTGAGAATAATCTCAACCAAACAGGCTCTAAGTCTAACATTGGTTGAAAATTCTAAGTACAATACAAGTTCATGTGTTTTTTAAGGATGCAAATGGAGTGAAAAGAATCATTTTCTTCCTTTTTGTTGTTTTTGCTTGTTGATTTTGTTAGGTGACACAGCAAGATTTAGATGACACATTCCAACCACCATTTAAGAGCTGTGTGATTGATGGGAAGGTTGCCAGTGTTATGTGTTCCTACAACCAGGTTAATGGAAAGCCAACCTGTGCAGACCCTGACCTCCTTAAGGGGGTTATCCGAGGCCAATGGAAACTAAATGGGTATATTTGAATCCTTCAAAATCTTCTCTGATAATGTTTATTGTTAATATTGTCTTTACCATAATATGAATATATGGGCTATGCAGATATATTGTTTCTGACTGTGACTCAGTAGAAGTGCTTTACAAAAATCAGCACTACACCAAGACTCCTGAAGAAGCTGCAGCCAAATCCATTCTGGCAGGTAACTTCATGTGAAAAGACTATATAATCACATATTCATAGGCAACTGTTGAATAACAAATTAAATGTAATATTGTTACTGGCAAAAAAGTCTTGGATTTTAAATTGATTTAAATTTGATATATACTGTTATTATCAAAAAAATAAAAGGGTGATACATTGTTGCAGTAATTAAAGTTTTTAACTTGACAGTTTTTTAACTAGGTGGTACTATATGGTATTCTTTACAGTGTCTTCTTGTACTTTAAGTATCTCTTTACTTATGTTTGTTACATGCAAATTTTGAGTTCACAGGGCTAGATTTGAACTGTGGAAAATATCTTGGCCAGTATACAGAAGGTGCTGTCAAACAAGGGCTTCTGGATGAAGCATCCATTAACAATGCTGTCTCCAACAATTTCGCCACATTGATGCGTCTTGGTTTCTTTGATGGCGATCCGACCAAGCAACCTTATGGAAACCTTGGTCCAAAAGATGTCTGCACTCCAGCGAACCAGGAGCTCGCCCGTGAAGCTGCGCGGCAAGGGATTGTGTTGCTAAAAAACACCCCAGGATCACTGCCTCTTAATGCCAAAGCCATTAAATCACTGGCAGTTTTTGGGCCTAATGCTAATGCTACAAAGATCATGATTGGAAACTATGAAGGTACCATAATTTCCAACTCTTATAATTTGTTTATACATATGACTTGGCCATATGGAATATAAACTTAGGAAATAGGCCAAATTTGGTAATCAATTATTTCTATGCAGAAGCACCAAACTTATAAAATATTAAAGCCTGTATAACATTGTTTGTTATTATAAGTTGAAGACTTGTTATCTCCACTTTCTGCTTAACATCAAATATAACAAGTTCCTAAAAATTTGCAGGCATCCCATGCAAGTATACATCACCCTTGCAAGGCCTAACAGCCTTAGTTCCTACAAGCTTTGCTGCTGGCTGTACTGATGTTCACTGCCCCAATGCAGTACTAGATGATGCCAAAAAGATTGCAGCCTCTTCAGATGCAACCGTGATTGTAGTGGGTGCAAGTCAAGCAGTAGAGGCTGAGAGTCTTGACAGAGTCAACATTCTTCTTCCTGGACAGCAACAACTTCTAGCTACTGAAGTTGCAAATGTATCCAAGGGACCTGTGATTCTTGTCATAATGTCTGGAGGAGGCATGGATGTGTCCTTTGCGAAGACTAATAATAAAATCACAAGCATTTTGTGGGTTGGCTACCCTGGAGAAGCTGGTGGAGCTGCCATAGCTGATGTGATCTTTGGTTTTCATAATCCAAGTAGGTCACACACACACAGTCTCCCCTCATGTCACACAATTTTCATTCCAATAATGACACAACTTTGACACTCATAAATGATTTTTTTTCTTATGCAGGTGGAAGGCTACCAATAACATGGTATCCACAATCATATGTAGATAAAGTACCAATGACCAATATGAACATGAGGCCAGATCCTGCAACAGGTTACCCTGGCAGATCATACAGATTTTATAAAGGGGAAACTGTTTTCTCATTTGGAGATGGAATAAGCTACTCCAGTTTTGAGCATACATTAATTAAAGCACCTCAATTGGTGTCTTTTCCCCTAGCTGAAGATCATGTGTGCCGTTCCTCACAATGCAAGTCACTTGATGTAGTTGATGAGCATTGTCAAAACTTGGCCTTTGATATTCACCTTAAGGTCAAGAACAAAGGGAAAATGAGCAGTAGCCATACTGTGTTTTTGTTCTCTACTCCTCCTGCAGTGCACAATGCACCTCAGAAACACTTGCTGGGTTTTGAGAAAGTTCATCTCACAGGAAAATCTGAAGCACTGGTTAGGTTCAAGGTAGATGTTTGCAAAGATTTGAGTGTGGTTGATGAACTTGGCAACAGGAAAGTTGCCTTAGGACAGCATCTGCTTCATGTAGGAAACTTGAAGCATCCTTTGGGTGTAAGGATTTGAAACAAGCCTTCAAATCCTCTGCATTGAGTCTTTTTTTTTCTTCTCATTGGTTTCCTTATAAGAATTGTAAAGGGGGCCAGAAATTGCAACAACAAAAGGGGGACTAGAAATAAGTTTGAGGTAATTGTAACAAATTTCTGAGTTTCCTCTTAGTCAAATAAAAACAAAATTGGAATGGAAGTTAAGGGTCCATTTGTTTAGATTTAAGAAAGTGATCTTAAACTACACTAAAAAAGTGATTTTATAAAAAGTGATTTGTTAAGAAGATTTTTTTTGATAGGCTGATTTGTTAAGAAGATGAAAATAATAGCTTTCTGTAAAAGCTGAATTTCATTTTTTTTTTTAAATTTTTGTTTTTTAATAAAAGTCCAACCTATGTAAATTTCAAAAGTAATTTTTATCAAAAAATTATTTTTTTGTAAAAAAAAGTCTAAACAAAAGGGTCTAATTTTTTAAGTATAGTGCACTTTTGTAAAAGAGGGACATTATATGAAAGATAAAAAATGAATGGAGATGAAAATAAATATATATAATATCAAATATATAAAAATGTTCAAATAACATCACTCTTTCGACTGTAGCACTAACTTTGGATTATCACCCAAAAAAAAAAAATTATAAAAAAACACTAACTTTAGACCCTTTAACCATTGAAATTAAGTTTCCTACCATTTAAGGTGGGTTTTCATATTATAATTTGATCACATAAAATGAGTTTCTTCTCTAGCTTGTTAGCCTCATGGATCTCCATGACTCCACCGTTCAATATTTAATAGAAAACTCATTTCCTTAAATTTTTACAGCATTGTTATGACTAACATCGGGAAACGGCGAAATCCTCAAGAAAAATGAGAATGGCCCAATGGCTTCACACAAACAAACAAATTAAGTGAAACGTAACACCCATTAGCCAAGCAGCCATGCTGCTTTAAAGGCAAAATGTCCATGCCATTTGCCAATGGACATGTAGCAGTTTTTTTTTTTTGGTTTCACATGATTGCGCACAACTATGGACACTAATCCCACAAGGTGTTATGTTGGGTCTGAACTCGTTATCACTCGGACCAACACATGCTGGTACCTACAGCAGGTTTTTGAGAGTTGGATTCTCACCCTTTTTTTTTTTCCTCTAATGCTATGTGAGAGGAAGAGCCATAATCAAATTTGTTTTTGTTTGTGAGGTTTATTCAAATTTGGTTTTATCTCTTTGTCGGATCCAATTTCCTGCATTCAAAAAACATTGCATTTACGTATTCACATACTGTTGAATCAATCAATGAGAGTGTTTGAGTAAGCTTAGGATTGATCCAACAGTACATAAATACATGAATGTAAAATTTTTTTTGAATGCAGAGAATCCAAATTCCTCTTTATCTCTCCTAACAAGAGAGAAACATGGGAGAAAACAAGAAATGATACAAATCCAAATTTTGACACAACTATAATGACTGCTACGCACATTTCATTCTCTTCGATCTCTCAATAAAACTCGTAAAACCACTTTATCAAATCTTAAACCATTTTATCATAAAAATCTTATCGGAGTGCGATGGAGTGCGAATGAGCCAAGGTAGAAGCTGGTGGCGGAGTGCGGTTTCTCGATCTCTTCTGTTGCCAGTGGGGAGTCCAGAAGTTTGCGGCGGTGGGAGTTGTGTTTGCATCTTTGTTGCCAGTGTTTGCCAGATCTCGATCTCTTCAAATGCGGCATCTTATATTGGATCGAGATATCAAAAGTTCAAAGATTTAGACCATGAGTTTGCAGTGGTTCTAGGCCCTCTCCTTCTTCAGTCTTTTCAACCACACTTCAAAATAAAGAGGATAGTGAGAGAGGGAGAGAAGAACAAAAGGCTACTTCAATCTCTAGTGATTTGTTTTTGTCACGACCGTCCTGTATGAGTGCCACGAAAAAAAGAAGATAAAACAGAGGAATCGCCACCAAATTTTTTAAATGGAAAAATCATGGAAAATCCAATTATTAAAAAAAAAAAACTGGCCTTTTTTAAAAAAAGAGAGAGATTTGGGTTTGGGAGTCGATTACGAGTAAAGAAGATGTTAGCCCCTACATCGCCCGTTCTAGGAACGATACCTCAAGTTAATTGTACAAAAAATTTTAATAACTCTGGAAATATTAATATTAAATTTACCCTATTTTTGAAAATAAAAGAACATAAACACAAAACATGTAAAAATAAAATTTTGGCTTGACGAAATGATTATTCTGCTCCTACGTATTCCCGGGTGCGATGGGAAACTCAAAACCACTTCGTTCTTAAAAAAGGCTTGATTGGTTGGTTTAAATTTTTTTTAATGAAAATATTTTTTTTTTTAAAGGATTTTCTTTTTTTTTGAAAACTTAATAACCCAAAATGGGGAGAGAAAAAATGAGCTAAAGCCCATAATCTAGTCCCACTAGATGTTCAGCCCAAGAGACCTAGCCCAAAACATTACCAAACAAAAACACAAAAAAAAAAAAACAAATGAAAAATAAAACAAAGAGAAAGAGCCAACTAATAAAACACAAAATGGTCTCCGTGAACTTCAAATCGTGGAACAGAGAACCTCTGAACCAGCAAAGGGCTCGACGGTGCTGCGGCGGAGGCGCGGTGGACGGCGAGGTGAAACGGCGGCCGAGATTGGTGAGTCGCGGTGGTCGCGCGTTGTTCTGGTGGTGGAGGCAGACAGCGCCGGGCGGCTGGGCGGAGCTTGGACCGGTGGTGGTCGCGACCTGTAATGCTGGAAGCGCTGGTGGAGTTGTTGGCCGGAGGAAAACGCGGCGGTGGATTTGGGTAACTGTTGTGGGTGGTTGTTTTTTGGTGATTTCTGAATGTGTTGGGTGTTGAAGGGTGAGGGAGAATGGGCTCAAGCTGCTTGTGGTAATGCTTCAATGGTGGATGGGGTAGGATTTTTATGGGTTTTAAGGAGTTTGAAGGGGTTGTGGGAGTTGATGAAGAAGATAGCAGGGAGTGTCTTTGGTAAGGCTTCAGTATTGAGGTTGAAGATGGATGGTGGTCATGGGTGGTCCATGGTGAAGAAGTTGGGTTGAGATTGTGTTTGTAGGTGGGTGAAGGATAAGTTGTTTTTATGAAGGTTCTCTAGAAAGCTTGGTGAAGAGAGGAAGAAAAAGTCTTCTGTGTTGGTGAGGGAGAAAACGTGGGGGTGTTGGTGTGTTTGTGAATTTTGGTGATGTTATTGGAATGAAGTGAATGTGTGTTTTTTATGGTTGGAGAAGATGTGTTTAAGGTAATGAAGGATGAGTGAATGGGTGGTGGTGAAGATGGGTTTAGGTTGGGTTTGTGGTTATGGCAGGGAAGTGGTAGACTGTGGTTGGTGGGAATGAAGCTTGCATTTTTTTTTTTTTGGCTTCTAATAGTCACAGTGAGGAACTGGGGAAATGGGAGAAGTTGTGAGTTTCTGAAAAATGGTTCTTTTCTCCCTCCCCCCTTCTCAAGCTAGTTGGCCCCAATTTTAACAATGACTTAGTCATATAGAAACAAAGGCCAAGTCCCAAGCCAACCATTGTTGCATAGCAATGTCTCTTTCCCTTTTCCCTATTTTGCTTCTGATGCTTGTCATCCCCTCCTTGATGCTGCAGAGTTTCATTTTTTTCGTGTTAAGTCCCAATTGGGCTCTCTGTAATTGCTTAGAAGACATAGCAGCTGTTTGAGAGGCACGAGATAATAGGACAATATTTTCCACTTTTATGCTTTATTTTCAAGCTCAATTTTTTGGGTCAGGGTTGACTTGTTTTGTAGCTAAGATGCATTGCATGACTTTGCATTTTTCTTTTGGCTGGCAGCAACAGTACAACGTGACCTCTTCCCTCTCTTTTTTTTCTTTTTATTTTGTTTCTTTTTATTTTAATGAAAGAAATCATACTTCTTTTCTTTCTCTCTGTTTTTGTTAAGAATATTTAAGTGTGCTGGATTAAAAAGAACATGGACCACAAAGATGGATCTCCAACTTTTTTGTAATTTTTGGTAGTTTGTCTTTTTAAAACCTTTTTTTGGTTTTCTCACATTTTATATTTTTTTTTTATATTCTAATAAAATAAACAAACAAAAACAAGAAGTGAAAAAAACATCCGGATAAAACATCCACAGTTCTTATTTTCACATATTATCATTTCTTCTTTTTAATCATCATTTCATACCAGATCTCCACACACCTTGTGTCTAAATTCTAAATGACCAAATCTACAATAAAGAAAGCTCATTTTTTTTGTTCTTATCGGTGCTTGTTTTTATTTAGAAAAATGTTTTTGTTTTCATTGATGGAGAGAAAGAGAGATTTTGAGGTTGTTGCAATGGCACCGAGTTTTGATTGCTTTCAGGCCTTCTATGTGCTGAAGACAACATTTTTTATGAAAACGATTATGAATTGTTGCCATTACAAAGGGATGAGTGTTTGACTCTAATGGTAGAAAAGGAATGTGGAAGAAGGAGCAGAGATTCAGAGGAGATAGCTTCGTAGGCGGCGGGGAGGACGGGAAAGAGAGGGCACAGCGAAGGAGAGAAGAAATTGGGAGGAAGACGAAGGGCAAACTTGTCTTTTCAATTATTTTTAGCTACCGAATTATCAAGTCTCATGTTACCTTTTTTTTGGACAAAATAATCTCAGTGGTTGATTACTACATTAATAAATCCAACGGCTATTGAAGGTCCTTCACCCATGTACCATATGCCAATCTGCTTCATACTAGTCTTGGTCGTGAAGCAACACCCACTAAAATTGCTCTAAGAAACTTAATTCATTTAAATACATGAAACTGATGCACAATCGTAGGAGTGCGTTTTTTGAGTCGCTTTAGTTTCTCATTGCGTTATTTTAAAATGCAACCAATAAAACTTTGAGGAGCACACATCTTGCTCCCCTAATCTCAAGTTACCTATTTTTAGAGTTTTATGACAAATTATAAAATATGATAATGTGTTTTAAGTTTTATTTTTTAATCTTGAAATTTGTTTGAAGTTTGAATTGAATACTTGCAATGATGTTTTTTTATCGAGTGTAAATGAGCTCAGCAATTCATGATTATTTGAGTTTAGCTCATTATTTATATCAGTTAAGCTCGAAATTTATAGATTTGACATTAATAGCTCACAAATGGCTCGCGTAGGTATTATTTTATATGAAAATATTTTCTTTTTTAATTTATATCAAATGGACCCTATATATTAATGGTTGGAGGTTATATATTATTTGTATAATGTATTATGAATGCAAAATAATATTTTTATTTTATTTTTTTGTCTTCTAGAATAAAAATATTTTTTAAATATTAAATTAATAAGCATAAATATAATTCAAGAATAAATTTAATAAAGAAAGAAATAATCAAGTCGTAAATTAAGAAAATGAGGCAAACTCAAACTTCATATTTTTAAACAAGCAAAGTTCAAGCTTTTAAAACGAGCCAAATTTAAATATATATTTTTCTATCACAAAAAGAAACTTAAATTTCGAGATGACGATCGGTTCAGAAAATATTTTATTTTTAAATAAATTATATTATTGAGAATCTCATTGACATGAATGTTTCTTTTTCATTCTAATACATGTCAACAAAATTTTAAGGTTTCATTCACAAAATTTATTTTTAAACATCTTTTATATTTATGAATGATTTTTTATCTCTTATACTAAACATAAAAAAATTTTATACGTACCTTACTTTCACATAATTGTCAAAATATACTTGATAGTTAACGTCACCCACAGTGTTCAGCCACCGGCCCCACTCCACTTGTCTCCTTTTTTCAGGAGGCATACGATTTACCACTGCATTGTCCTCATTCGTAAGAACGGGCTGCTGTTTGAAGTCCAAACTCAAGTTTAATGAACTATGTTCCTTTCTTTAGTTCAAACTTTTTCTTTGGACCATGAGTCATCCTGAGTTAGGGGTTTGCTAAGGATACTCTCAGAATTGTTAAGGGCAACTTTATGAATAGTGCATCTACCAAAATATCTTCTTAAATTTTTTTTCTTCATTTGACTCTATTTGCGAATGGGCAAATTATTTGCACTCTAACAAATATATTAGCAAATACTATATTTACGAGTGAATAATTATTTGAAAATTGATCACTCACAAATATTATATTTGCGAGTAAAACAAATACTTGCAAATATCATATTTGCCACTGTACAATTTTAAAAAAATTACACACTCGTTAAAATCTTTTGATGTTAATATCTTTCGAACATCTAAAAGGAAAAAAAAAGGGAAAAAAGAACAATGAGTTTAATACCGAATAATTTGTTAATACAGGGATCAATTTTCTGATAAGTAAATGTATGAAGTCTGTTTCATTATTTTACCTTAAAGCTACAGTAAATTTTCTTTAATCGCAAATAAGGTATTTGCGAGTCAGGAATTTTTTTTTTAACTCACAAATACCTTATTTGCGACCGCACAAATTAACCAAATATTTCGCAATTACCTAAATTGCGAGTGAACAAGATATTTGCGAAAATTCAATACTTATTTGCGAGTTTCCAAAGAAAAATAACCAACTCTTTGAAATTGGTAATCTGCGAGAGAAAGAATGGGGGAAAATAGAGTTTTAAGGGTTTTTTATGGGGGTATTTTAGTAAAAGCACTGTTCATGGGGGGTGCCCTTAGCAATTTTGAGGGTGCCCTTAGCAAACCCCCTTGAGCTATAGTATTTAAGAATTATGGACCACGATCATCTTGTCACTAACCAGTAACCACTACAGAGCTTTGAAAAGGAACCAAGGCCCCGTTTGGATAGAACAACTTACAGCTTATTAGAGCTTCTCTATTGATATAAGCGCTTTTATGTAAATAAAAAATAGTGTTTGGATAAGCTTAAATAAGCAACTTATTAACCCCCAGAAGTTGTTTTTAGCTTATTTGGAGAAGCCAATTTTTTTAGCCTATTGAAAAACCTTGCGTGGAAGCTTAAACCAGAAGCTGTTTGCATATTTTATAGGACAATTATATCCCATAATAATTTGACATTTCATCAAAACCAACATTTCCATCTTTCTCTCTCAAGTTTATAGATTTTAAAAGCGCTTCTTCGAGTATGTATCCAAACACAAAATAACTTAACTAAAAGGAGCTTAATGCATAAAAGCTTTTCACATAAGCCCTTCTAATATAAGCGCTTAAATAAACTCTTTACCCAAACGGGACCCAATTATTATTAGATAAGTGGAATGTTAAAGCCCGTTTGGCAAGTCCCTTCAACGAGCTTATAGCGGATAGCTTATAGCGGATGAGAAAGTAGCCCCGTTTGGTAAGCGCATCTGTCACGAGCTTATAGTGTTTTTTTCAGACGATACTTGAAGTAGCGTTTGAACTTATAGCTTATAGCGTTTCATTTTTCTTTCCACTTTTATCCTTATTATCTTCATTTAATTCTACTTTTATTCTCTTCTTTCTCTTTTATGTAAAATCATTAATGAAGATGTCCTTTTATGTCATTTTATATTTTTCAGCTAGTTCAACTGTTAGTTTTATCAAATACTTTCATAGAAAATAAGTTAGCTTATCCGCTATCCGCTATCAGCTATCTCATCCGCTATCCGCTATCAACTAGCTTATTCGTTAACAGTTAATTTTACCAAACAAGCTCTTAGACGGGAGAAAAAAAATGACATAATTTAGTTAGAATTTGTCAAATTTTAAATGTAGTTGTAAGATAAATTGAAATGTTAAAAATATTCACCCATTTAAGAGTCGGTTACACCGCTCATTTGACCAAAAAAAAAATCGTGCTGTACAGTTTTATCCATTAGAGCAAGCCGATATATTGGATAATTTATTAATTTATTCACTGCAAGCCCCAGAAGATAAAGAGTATTTTTTTTTTTAAGAAAAGATAAAAAGTATAATTGTGATATATTTTATGTTGAGAGTATATAACAATTAAATTTAAAGATAAATAAAACTATAGTTTTTCGAAAGTGCCAATGAGTAATAACTGATAAGAAAATCAAGGGAGTTGAGTTAATTATCACAAGTTCATAAATTGTGATTCAAGTGCATCTACACTATAAAACTTTCAGTAGGTACTTTATTTTTTAAAAGCGATTAGCACACTTTAAAATAATTTGATACCTAAGAAAAGTATTTTTTTTTAAAAGAAAAACAGCATGGTAGCCGGTGGGGTTGATGGCCTATGAAGACTCTCTTGTGCTTTGTTTGGTTTGAGATAGGGCTGGAAATGAGTTGAGCCGAGTCGAACTTGATTCAGCTCGATTCGATAAGAATTGGTTCAGGTCGTATATAAATCTTTTTTCAGCTCGAAATCGACTCGACTCAAGTTCGCAAGCAACTCAGTTTAGCTCGTTAGCTCGACTCGTATCAATCAAAAGTCAAAATAAGTGTTCGATCTCTTCCCTAAAAGCTAATACAAAATACTCTCAAAAAAATTAATGCAAAATATATTATTTAAATAAATTTAATATTTAAATAATATATTTAAATATTATTTAACTATTAGTAAAATATATAATTTAAGTAATATATATATGTATATATATCTATAAAATTATCGAGTTGGTTCATGAACCAAACGAGTCGAACTATACCTAGCTTAAGTTCAGCTCATTTATTTAACGAGCTCAATTTTCAACTCAAGTTCAGCTCATTTGGTTCATGAATCAAGTTCAACGAGCTATTTATCGAGTCGAGTTTCGAACTATGTTCCAGTTTATTCGGTTCATTGTCAACCCTAGTTTGAGAGAGAAAATGGGAAGAAAGAAATGTGAAATTATTTCTCCACTTGTTTGGTAGGATAGAAAATGAAAAGAAAGAAAATAAGTTTTCTTGAATAGACAACTTTGCCCTTATTATTTATTTTATTTAAAAATTATTATATTTATATTTTATATACAGTCTTTTTTCTCCTATATTTCCCATATTATTTTTAATTATAATAAATTTCTGTTTTTTCGTTGATATGCTTTTTATTAATATTTAGAAAATTTACAGTGTTTGTATTTTTGTGATAGAAATGGTACATTCTTTTTTTGTTTTCACTGTAAGTTTTGAAAATAATAGTACCCCCCCCCCCCCCCCCCCACCCTCACAATTGAGTCCTTCAACTTTTACATTATAATTCTGAATTCTCCTTGTTGGTCACGGGTTTAGTTGTATTTAGTTTGTTGGGCCTTTAATAGTATAGTCAGGAATCATTTCTGAGAATAACCAAAAATGCCCCAGATTCAGAGTAAGATTTTCTTCCGATGCTAGCCATAACGTGATGGCTTGAGAAAGCAATACCAAAAAATATATGAAAAAGCAGTAGACGTGTGAGAAAGTGCATGTGTGGGAAAAAAGGAAAAACAAGGTTATATTAGTAATTTCACATAATAACCTCTTTTCATCTCCCATTTTCTTCAAAGTCAATGAGAGTCTTCTCTATTTCTCTCCGATACCTAGAGATGACAATGGATAGGATATTATAGTACCCGTCCTCGTACTTACGTTTTGAAAAAGTATCCGTATCCGGATTCATACCCTCGTGGGTAATAACTTCAATATCCGTATCTCTACCCTCTAGATACCTAAATATCTGTACCCTCACCCGTTACCCGCACTTTAATATAAGAAATTTTAATTAAACAATAAAATACCTAAACTCTTGTAAACTCTTGCATTCCAAACTAAAAAATGTAATCTATGGATCTAATAATCCATTTATGAACATGAAGTCCAAAGGTTTTAATACAAAATATTCAATAATCAATCTCCAAAACATCAAGTAAATATTACAATAAACTTCTAAGAACAATAATTCATAAACTTGGTGCTTCTGAGCTGCTGGCACTCTTCAAAATCTGCTAAAAAAGATACATTACTCTAATTAAGTGTAAAGAAACTCATTAATAACACATCGTAAAGTAAACAATGATACATTACCTCATCATGTGAATCAGAGTCCCCAAAAGACTGTAAATGCTTATCTTTCAAATATAAATATTGTTTTGGTCCAATGATGCTAATAGAAGCTAGAACATAATAAGAAAGTAAATGATTAGTGTAACTAATTAAAAGTAACAAACACAAATTTAATTAAGGATCGTAAGGTGCAGTGATACTGAGTCAGTGGCGCTGGTCACAATGAGATTAGGAGAGTAAGAATGAAATAGGTTAGGTTAGAGGGTTTCTTCCTTTCCTTAAGTTTTTTTAATTTTTTACATTAATATCGGAATATAATATATTATATGAGATATAAGATATTCAGATTATATATATATATATGGGGCGGGGTGGGTACTAAAGTACTCATACCCGCACCTATCCCCATTAATTTTTTAGGGTAATTACCCGTACCCGAACCCATACCCAATTAGTGAGTAATTATCCTATCCATAGTAGGTAAATTTTGCGAGTACCCAGCGGGTCCAGTACCCATTGTCATCCCTATGATGAAATTGAAATGAATGTCATGTATACAGGAAAAAAATTAAGTTTAAATATATTTTTAGCCTATATGGCTATATGTGACATTTATTTTAAAATTTGTTCATATACATCACAATAACTCCATGCCAACCTTGCTTTAAAAGGCGTCATTTCTTGTGGTGTTATGACAATAACAAAAGTGTAGATAATGTTTCAAATAATTGTACGTGTAGGAGTTAAACTAAAAACTATTTTTACATAGAGACCAAATAAAATATAAGTATTACATACAGGGATAAAAAAAAAAAAAAAAAAGGAAAATACATCTCCATTCTATGTGGCATTATCCTTGAAGGTTATTTTATGAATAATTGTCAACATTTTTCCATTTCCAAACTACACCTTAAACTCTAGTTGATTTAAGGTTACATACAAATCGGATTAGGTTGAGGTTTGGAAAATTTGAAATTCAAACCAATTATTTGAAACTGGATTGGGTTGGTTCAAGATCAACAACAAAGAATCGGGTAACAGAAATTGAACCAATCCATAAAAGAACGAGTTGTTTCGTGTCGAGTAGTCGAGTTATGAAAAATAAGAATATAACAGAAAGCTTCCAAATATCACATTTCGAAACCAAATGGATAAAAAAAAAACAAAACTAGAACAACAATTTGGACTTCAAATACACATTATTCATTACCAGATACTATAAGATATGAAAAGAACCAACCTTTCTTAATTTTCAAAGACATTCATCAACTAGTATGTGGCTGCGAGCAGAAGGCAGCGACTACGAGTAGGTAACTTTCTCGCAAACAAAGGCATCAATTTCCTTGTAGATTGCGACGCTGACTCGTGATGTCTTCCACAGAGATGACAATAGTGGCACTATGTTCGCATGTAAAGGCGACATCCTCTAGTTAGAATTGTCGATTCGTCATCAAAACAAACTCACATTTTCAAATCAAAACGTTCATGAACATTCCATTTTGTTCGGACTATTCTTTTTATTCTATTTTATTTCATTAAGAATTGAAAAAGAATAAGTAAATATAAAATGATAAAACAAAAAAAAAAAAGCAGAAATTTCTTTTGGAGCTGAAATTTGAAAATGGATCAAGATTCTTTTATGTCTAATCTTATTTCATTTTTTATTTCTTTAGGCCTAGACTAAGTCCACAACCCAAACCCATTTCCCAAACCCGGATCCCCTTGCTCAATCCGCTTTGCTCCAAACTTAGACCACCTTCCTTTGTAAACCCTACCCTTCATCAACATTTCCTCTTCCCCAAATTGGAATCCTAACCGCAAATCACCATCTCTATGAGGCCATTTCGCTCTCAAATTTCCATCCCATATCAGATTTGTGAAACTTTCCCTTTCTTGTCCAGATTTGCATCTTCCTAACCCTAGTAAATCTCACACATGATTTAGATACGAAGAGAAGGGCATGATTTCTTTCCCTCCTCATCATTGACAAGATTCAAAGGGGCCAATCTCGTGGTGTATACCCCAAGGTGCACATCAATACTTTTCATTCTTGCTTCCAAAGTTACGAAATTGATGTCTGATTTTGTTTATTTGTAGGGAGACAAAGCAAAAGGGGACAAGACAGATACAAGTAGCTATATAAGAGGACAAATCAACCACATATATTAAATTAGAGTCTCTGGTCTTGAATTTGAGTCATTGTCCACAATCTCTTTCTCTTCCTCAGTGTGTCACATGTCATTTCTTAAATGTGTTTCCAAATCTTTTTACTTATTTTTTCCATTTATCTTTCCCTTATTAGGAAAAATATTTTCAATAACTATAATTACAATAATTACAATAGTTACTATAATTTCATCAATTAATTGTTATAATGCTTTTTCTCTTTGGTGCACATGAGAGATTATCGAATAAATTGGGATTCTGGGTTAACAAAAAAGGATTGAGAGAACATTACGAAGTTTGGTAATAATTGAATCAATTCGGAGCAACGTAGATTAAATCGGATCCCTATAGCTTTACTATTAATGTCCAACTTTTTATCATTGTTTTCTTTTACTTTCAATTTAATCTTTTAATTTCTCAATCAATTTGATTGCCCAAATAATTATAATTTTGGTAATTAATATTCAATAATAGTGGGAACTATACTTTACTCATTCTTTTTTACTTATTAATGATACGTGCATTTGCGTGTGAAAAATACACAACAAACATCTTTCCTAAACTTCCATGGTATGAATTTTAATGAGGTTTGATTCTTATTTCGAAAGTGGTGGATTTTGGGTTGTTTTAAATGGAGAAATTTGTGGGTTTTGGTTTAGGATTGAAATTGATGATGAACCCTTCTGATTGTGGTTTTTATTGATGATTCTCTACTATTCTTGATGGTAATCATAATTTGATGGAACTAATTTCATGTATCTTGTGGTATTTGTTACAAATTGAGGGTTATGTGTTGCTTTCAGATATGAACATGTATGATGAAAATTAGCGTTTTTTTTAGTGGGATTGAATTCGCATGAAATTCGTGAATATTATTCATTAATTTGAACTTTTAATCTGCCAAATTTGTTGACGGAAATAAATCAACCTTGTATGATTTGGGTTATTTTATACATGTTGGGGTTTACAACATGTTCATGGGTAATTACGCATATCCTAAAAATTGAAGTTTTCATAAATTAATTAATCAATTGGATTTGTTAAATCCTCTTTATGATGAATTTTGATGTTTTACATTGGAATTACATGATTATAATGTTTGGTATTTAGATTAGAATCATATGTCACAATTTTGGATTATTATGAGTTACTACGTTGTGATTTGAGTATCATATGGAGTGAATATGTTTTACATGAGGTTATTAGAATAATGATATCTTGATTATAAATATTATGCAAAATAGGTCGATTGATCTTATACTTTTTTTTTCCACTTTGGTCCTATATGATTTATTTTTGCCATTTTGGTCTTGTACGTTATGTTCCGTCTTCAATGTTAGTCCTAAAACTGACGCCGTCAAGAATGAATTGACGAAAATGACCAATATGGAAGATGAAACATAACATGGGACCAACATGAAGAAAAAAAAAACCTTTATTTTTTTTCATTTTGGTACTACACGCTATGTTTCGTCTTACATGTTAGTCCTAAAACTGACACCATCAAGATGGAATTGACATAAAGGATTAACATTGAAGACAGAACATTACGTATATGATCAAAATGAAAAAAATAAAACATATAGGATCAAAGTGATAAAAAAAAAACGTATGAAACCAATCGACTTATTTTGCCTAGATAATATATTGTCACGGACAACGTTTGATGTAAAAACTTCAACTCGAATGCGCAAATTAATGTGAAATCCTAAGAAGGGAAATTGATATAAAATAGTCAACTTGAAGATGCGAATTAATGAGAATAGATTGGGTCAACTCAACAGCGCACTTGAGGGGAAAAGGATACCTACTTGTGGGAGAAGAAAATGGGACACATTTGCATGGTTATGAGCTCATGTACCCAGATGATCACCCCTAAACGATAAAATTAGAGAAAACATGCAAATATATAAACATATATTGTATTGCTCATTTATTTGATTAGCTTTATTTTGTTCTTGAACTGTTGTATGATGCTTGAAAGTGCTTGATCTGTTATTCAATTGTTGGGGTTATTCTTGATATTGAATGATATTTTGGAAATTCGAGAAAACCATGGATGTTTTTTCGAACATTCTCCCAACTGAAAATAACATTTTGTGAAATTATTTTACAACTGTGTTTTACTCATTGGGATCAATATCTCATTAATGGTGTTATTTTCAGAAAAGGCAGAAGATGTTAGCAAAGACCTTAGTATTAGCTTTGTTTTTTGGGTATTTTTTGTTATGTTAGACTCCCTGTTCTGAGGCCAAGACCTTGATTTAAGTTTTGTATGATTTTATTTAATTAATTTTATAAGGTATTATTTAACTAACTTGTTGGTTTTAATTTATCTTGGATTTTCTGATGCGCAAAATAATTAGTCACGAATGGTTATCTATTTTAATGTATTATTAAGTGACGTTACAAAAATCAACCAATCCACAAGCATTTTTTTAAAGAAGTGCATTTTCTATTGCACCAGAGAATACATAGAATTAAAATTCTTATTCTATCAAGCCTAAATTATTTTTTTTATAATTTTTAATTTCTTTTTCTAAAAATTAAAGGGATAAAATCAATAACTTCAAAGATTGCTAAATTTTGCAAAATTAAGTTAAGGTGCCATTTATAGAACTAAAGTAAACTAAATTAGATTCTTAATTTTTGTGTTCTATATAGTCCCTTCTAACAATATTTTTTCTTAAGATACCGTCTCAATTTTACTGGTGAAACTAAGAATAGAATTTATGATCAAATTTCACTTTTTTTTATAACCATGTTATAGGTACGGAGTATTCACTTTCGTTAGCAATGACTAATCTTCGTCGGAGAACATATTAGGCACACAAGATAGATTCTCGCCTTCCAATCAAGTTTTCTTCATGTACAAAAGTCAGAAATTGAGTCCCTGACAATTTATTTAAAATGCTCGAATCCCTTTGGACGAGACCCATGTTAATAATTTATGATAAAGAAAAAAAAATATTGTTTTGGTCATAAAGCATAGCTAACCGGTTACTGAATTATAATTTCAAATTGGACCACATTTTAACGTACTCTTTTTTTGAAGCTTACTTTAACTTACTCTGAAAAATGTTTTAAAAAGAAGTTAATAATTTGTGTCAATGAAGAAATGTGCAATGATTAGGGCGTTAAAATCAACTGATTGTGGGACTTTCTTTTTCAAGCATAGTGAGAATACGCGTAGTTATTTAAAAAATGCAACTAAACTACTACTCCTATTCTGATAAAAAAAAAAAAACTACTCCTCCTATTAATTAATTACTAAGTTTCCCTGCTTATAGATATACTCCTAGTTAATCAAAGGTTTTAGCTGGAAGATATTGACAAGCACAAGCCTCGACAAGGTGGTGGAACTCCATATATAATTAATTAAACTGAACTACGCTAGTTCAGTTTCTTTAGAATCGATCATAATTTAATATCATCAGCTTGTTTTGTCTCAATACATTTTTCTTAAAAAATTATTTTCATAAAAATTTGGTGGCAATCAATAAGCACGATTATTTATGAGATTACTATTTTAGCTATGTTTTTTTAGTGCTGTACTTTAATATATTATTAAATATTTATCATATTATATTAATGCATGTTAATAACTTATCAACAACACTAATATTTTTTTGGCGCTCAATATATACTAATATTTAATATGACCATCATGTTGAGGAAAGATATATACAATTTTTTTATAAACCATCATAATTAGGGTATTTGACACTCTAGTGGCATCCCAGGATATCACCATAAACTTCGGCCCTTTGGACTAATTATGAGACTAATCCTCGATTGGCGGCTTAGAGAAGAGAATTAACTCTTGATTTTCACAAGCTCCAACTAGAGTGTTTGTTATTAAGATTCCAACTTGTGTTCTCCTGAATGTCCTCCTTATAGGGTCGAGATGCTTACCACTCGACCAATCCTTGATTGATAGACATATACAAATTTTATCATATAACATCATGACCTACTAGTTATATTTAAAAGAAATTAATTGTAGGGATGTTCATCGAATCAGATTAATTTAATTAAGGTGATAATCCAAACCAAACCAATTAAATTGATTCAGATTAATTTTGTAAATCGGTTCATTTCACTTCAAACTCGAATCAAACCAATTATAATAAGTTCGGTTCTTGAATTCATCATTTTTTAACCCAATCAACTATTTTTTTTAACTTTTAAATTTATATATTTTGAATTATAATACTTAAAACCATCTTCTAGTTTTGTCTTTTCTTTTTCCTATTTATTTTGACTTTTTTTATAATTTTATTTAGTATTACCAAATGTTTTTGATCATGTTTATTATCCAACTTCACTATCATATTTTAAATAAATAGATTAAGGTATGTATGTGCAAAGTAATAACTATATAATAAGATAAATATTAATTAAAAGTAATATCAACGTTTGAAATTAATTTAATTAATGTGTAAGGTTATTATATAGAATGAAGAATTTTTTTAACTCGTAGTAATATAAAATTCAAATTTTTATATAAAAAATTAATATGTGAGGATAAAAACTTGAAAACATATAATAATTTATTTTGTTTGCCTTAACACAATGACCCGAAGCAAAATCAGATTGGTTTGGTTAGGATATCGATTTGAAAAGTTTTTACAATTCGAATCAAACCAAACAAATAAAAAATGATCGGTTCACATTTTGTTTTATCCTAAGCCTGAACCAAACTAATTTCTGAACACCTTGTTGTGTTTGTTTCTAACATGATTTTCTCATGTTATTTAACAACACAAAAAAAATGTTTTTTTTTTGTTTTAGATTCCACATCACATAATTACATTAATCAAAAGTTTCTCTTACATAACTTTTGAAAAAGGTGTTTTACGTGTTTTTTTTATTTTTACGGTGAAAATAATCTCAACCAAACAATTTAAAATCATTGTAAAAAAGTTTACTTCTAAATAAAATATTATGAAATGATAATTTTGTCCGGCCCCGAACCTAGCCTTAGATTCAAGCAAGGTGAGCAAATATGGCTTATATGAATGCCAAGAGACAATTAGACTTTTGTAATTTTCATTTGTTTTAAGTAAATCCAAAAAAGCTCCGTGAATATATTTAAAAACAAAGGCTTGCTTTTGATTAACGCCAAGAGACAAGCCAACAAATTGACCATTTGCTAACGGTAAACCTACGATTGATTCCTTTGCTATTATCGATAACCTTCACTAAATTGATGCTTAAAAAAAAACCTTCACTAAATTGACTATAAGTCTGTTTGGATTGGCTTATAAACAACTTATTTGAACTTATCTATTGATATAAGTATTTGTCAGAGTGTTTGGGAGAGCTAATGAAAATAGCTTATGACATGTCATAAGCTGTTTTCAGCTTATTTTGATTAGCTCTCAAGGATAGTTTATGAAAACAGCTTATAACTTATATGAAAATAGTTTGACTATATTTTCTCTTTGATTATAGAAATAGCTTATACATAAAGCGCTTATATGATAAGCCCTAATTCTATAAGCGCTTAATTAAACCGTTTACCCAAACAAACCCTACATTATGAACTTAAAGCACTATTTAATTTATCTTTCCTCTCCTTTTTTTTTATCTCTTAAAAAAGCTCCTGTACTGATTAACTAAGAGTAAATATTCAATTTGTTCCCTGAAATTATAGGATCGTATCAACTTAGTCACTTATATTATTAATATTTCAAAATGATCCCTGGGATTACAGGAAGTTAATCAGATTCGTCCCTCCGTTGGTATTTGCATGGACTATAATGACATTAAGTTGATAATATCAGGAATCCATTTGAAACTAAGTGAATAATGTCAGAGATGCATTTGCTATATTTTGCAATTCCAATGATCATTTTGGAATATTGATAATGTGGGGGACTAAGTTAATACAACCCTACAATTTCAGGGACCAAATTGGGTATTTACTCAATTAACTAATACTCTCTTTTATCCTTAATATAAGAGACAAAAAAGTTTTTTTCAATATATAAGAAACATTGACCAATTTTTAAGCTAAATTTCATTTCTACCTTTATTTATTGTAAAATTCATATTAAAGAGACTCAACAATTCTCCATACAAGTGTTTTGATTTAGCTGACTCATCATTTACTCATTGATCAGATAGCACAGTGTTTGGATTTAGGAATAAATAAGTTAGTTGAATTAGAAGAATTAAATAGAGACATTTATGAAATAAAATTTAAAATAAATTAATTTTAATAATTTTTCTTAATATTTATTAATTAGGATTTTATATCAAGATCGGAAAAAGCAATAGCTAGCATGTGCCTCTACCCCACCGTAAAAGTTTGAGAGTTTGTTGAAACCTAAGTCTTCTTCCATCCTTTTGATTTTTTGAAGTGTTATTTAATTGTTAATTAATTTATTTATTTGATACTATCATTTAGTAATCAATTACTACAGTGGTGTAAGATCATTTTGCTCTCCATTTCAAGAGGAAAACAAAAATTGAATGAGGACCAAGTTAAGTGCCAGGTACCCACGCGAATTCAAAATGTAATATTCTTATTATATATAAACAAAAAAGTATCTAAATTTTTTGGATTTAAATATAAGCAAAAATTAATCAAACCAATCCTATTTAATGTTAGTGTTTCAAAATTATCCTTTGATTAAATTTTTTTTATTTTTTCAAAAACATTATACACTTTCAAGATATAACTTTCAATAACATTATACACTCCCAAGAAAGGGTAGTTTAGTAACTATAATTTATTTTTTACACAAAAAAGACAATTAAACTAATATAATTAACTTTTTTAATATATATAGAATTAATTTTTTTTACTTATATATAGATCCGGAGAAAGTAAATTGAAATACCCTTTTATTTTGGCTAATAATAATTTTGCGGTCTTATTATATACTTACACAAAACTCTATGCTGAATTTCACAGATTCCAATCATTTTTCAATATTCTTTCTCCCCCATTAACGTTTCTTGTTATATTTGTGAGATACCTTACACAAAGTTCTGTACATATAACGTTTTAAAGGTTTTTTTCAAAAAAAAAAAAAAATGCACGAATTAACAGTACAAGAAATTTATCTTTGACTAATAGATAAATCTGTCATTATATATTTAAAATTTGTTGGTATATATAAAACTTACATTCTTCTACGGACGGTTCAACAGTCCATTATGAATGACGAATAACAACGAGAAATGACTGTTTCTATGGGTTTTACCTTCAATCCATATACATTTACCTACAGTTATATTTAAGATTCATTAAGATTTACCTACAGTCTATGTACCTTTACATATGGTTTGACTGACACTAATACCTATACCTACAGTTTTAACACTGTCACTAAAAATGTATGTAGATATATAACAAATTTCTTGTAGTGTAGATGGGAATGGTGGACAGAATCGATGTTATATTTTTGACCGGTGAAGATTAATTATATATTTAGGTGAATTCTATGGTATCCTAAGGGTAACTTTACCTTGCCTAGGTGACCCAATCAGATGGTGAGAACCATTTAACTTAACCCACTAATATGACTCATTTAATTGAGGTGACACATTCTGGTTGATCAAGGTAATTTTTATCCCAAAATTATTGGGGTACCGAAGAAGATACCATATATTTAGCTGCCTTCTCTGGGAGTGAGTCAAGTCAAATAGTTCTTACTATCTGATTGGACCACTTAGGTATGATAAAATTACTCTAGGAACACCATAGAATTCACCATATATTTATGTGTGAAAATTAATAGTATCCCAAATTTTGGTCACCCACCTTCTATTTCTCTTCAATTGCAAAGTGGCAAATATCATATGATCATAATAAAAACAAAATAATGAATATGTGTGAGTTTTTGCTTGATCCACATTTTCAAGAAATGTGTGACTTAATAGTCTAATGTACTCTCTCCTAACTCAAATTTTAATTTTCTTAATTTCATATAAAAAATGAATTATACTTTCTAAACTATCCTTAATCATGGAGAACGTGTCATTCTCTGAAAAAATAAAAGTGGAATTAACTTAAAGGTATTTTTGAAATAATGACATTAAATTGGGTAAAATTAGTTAAAATTTACTTATATTTTAGTCCACCAATCTTGAACATATTTTTTTGCTTATGTTCGAGTCCCTCCAATATTAAATTATAGATAATGCTAGAGGTATGGGGTATACACAGAGCCCAATTTGCTCAATTCAGCATAACAAGTAAATCTTGTATATTTTAAACAACATAAGAATGTTTATGAAGCATTATGGCTCCGTTTGGTAAAAATTAGCAAATAATAGATAAGATAATTGATAGTGGATGACCTAGTTGATGGCGGATAGCAAATAAATTAACTAATTGGATTTGAAGTGTTCGATAAAATTAACGGTTGAGTTAGATGATAAATATAAAATGACATGTTTATATGATTTTTTATATAAATTAAATAAATTATTTATTTAAAAATAATTATCACTTTTAATACTTTAATTTATTTTAAATTATTTATCATCTCACAAAATAAAATATTATGTTTTTAGGTACAATTATTTTTATTAAATAAAATTAGATAATAAAATAAAATGACATGATGATATGATTTCTATATAAATTTTTTATAGAGAAAATTGTCTATTATTTTTTGGTAAATTCTGTGGTATCCCAGAGTAATTTTATCCTACATAGGTGGTCAAATCAAATGCTAAGAATCATTTGATTTGATCCATTAATATGACTCATTTAATTGAGGTGATTCATTTTGATTAGGTAAGGTAATTTTTATCCTAAAATTATTGAGGATATAAGAGAATGAACCTTTTTTTATCCTATATATATATATATATTTAATTAGAAAAATTAATCCTTAAATATATATTTTATTAGGATATTTTATTTTATTAGATAATAATAAAACCCTTTATTTATTTTAAGAATTAAAGAGGATCTTTATTTTCGTACAAAATACAGAGTACAAGCCACAAAAGCGTCTTTCATCATGATGACTTAAGATTTCATGTGGTTGACCTCACAGGATCGTTGCTTCTTACAGTTAAATATTTATATTTCAGAAACAAAATAAGGAGGCGGGCCAAATTATTTATTATATTATTTATGTAAAATAAATAAATTAAAAAACAGAAGAGATTCTTATTGCATTGTGGGGTCCTCAGGGTGAGGTTGCTGCGTCACAATTGGATCTCCTTAGAGGCTGTCCAATGTGTGTCACACTCCAATTATTGGCACCTGCTTAAACCAATAACTCTACACACCACGTGTCCCTTGCTCTCGAATTTCGACTCCAAATTTGGGCCCACCAACATACCTCTATTTTTTGTCCTCTGCCATTGGGGCCCATTTTGCTTTTCCGGGCCGCACACGCATATCGCACACGCTCGAGACGCAGCGTGCACAAGAACGTTGAAACTTTTGAAAATGTGGTTAGGCGTTGTTGGGATCGTGCGCGGTTTGATACGTTGATTCGGATCTGTTCCTGTTTCGGAGAATCGGAAAGCACCACGTGGCGATGGCAATTTGGTTGGTGCTAGTTGTAGCAGCCGTGGTCTTCTGTTGGATGCATAAATATAAATATTTCTACTAATATGATAATATGTGATGGATTATTAATATAAAAAATCTTTATATTAATAATGTATATCTAATTAAATTTTAAATATTATAAAAAAATTTAATATGTGGACATCGCTAGGACTATTTATTAGTGAGTTTCCAACATTTTAGGTTTTTGAAGATCTATAACTAGAGTTTTTATTCCTAGTATGATTTATTTTTGCTAAATTTTATGATATCTCAAGGATAACTTTATCCTGTCTAGGTGATCTAATCAGATGATGAGAATCATTTGACTTGACCTATTAATATAACTCATTTAATTGAGGTGGTGCATTCTGATTAAGCAGGATAACTTTTACCCTAAAATTATTCGGGGTGTCGGACCATTATTGCTACTTTTGTTTTCATTGGCTTAGACCCCTTTATCTATAAAAAAATCTTTCATAAATTATGATTATGAATTTTAAATTTGTTTAATTAGAATTTACAATTTAATTTATATCTCGACATCTTTTTCTTTTACTATTTGTTAATTCGCTAATGGTAATATTACGTAATAAAATCTTATCTGTCTATTAACATTAAATTTGGACAGTTTATTAAGTTATTCATCAAAAAATAATTTTAAATATATTTTATTTCTTAAAAAAATTAATGAAAACTAAATTAATTTTTAGAAAATTATATTCATTTTGTTTAAAATAAAATATGTTTAAGATCAAACATTAATAGATAAATTAATAAACAGTTCAAATTAATTAATTGAAGACCAAAATATTACTGCATACTATTGGCGTTAGTGAAATAACATATTCAAATTAAAGATGAGAATCTATTAGGATTTGTAAATCCTTAGTACTTTTCAATTTGTTCCTACTTTAATCACCAAAAAAAAAAAAAAATGGTTCCAACTTGCTAAATTGCCATGTGCTAGGGCTAAGGAGATGATTTTTTTTTTTTTTTTTTTTTTGCAAAACCAATATTTACCATAATTTACTTGTTCCTCCTAACATAAGTTATACACAAAGTATGAATTATATATCTAACAGTGATTGGTCACAATAGAAGTGGATTGCCACCCTAGATGACCCTAATCTGCAATGTTAGGGGTTCAAATCTTAGAGTTGTCACTTTGAGAGGATTTAGCTAACCATCATCCCTGACCCGAGGGTTAAGTTATGTTTGGTTTAAAGGAAAAGGGGGAAGGAGAAGGATTTTAATTCGATATTCTGTTTGGTTAAGAGGAGGGGAAATACATTATTCATGTTTGGTTCATAAGGGGGATTTTAAAACTAATTTGCTTTTATACACTTATAATTTTGGATTGCAAAATACATAAGTAATGATATTTTAGAAAATTCATTCAAAATGTCTTTGGGGGTAACTACGTTAGCGCTGAAGCGCTGTCTATAGCTCCTCCCCAAACACAGTACTTTCTTGAGGAAGTGTTGTCTAAGTCCATTTTAGACCGCGCTTCCTTAAGGACACGCTGTCTTTGATTATTTTATACAAAAGAAAGTGCTATATATGTCCTTATTTTTTTTTTTAAAAGTTTACCTTGCTTTCTCAATTATCCTTCTGTACTCAGCAAAACCAATACACATATAACAACTATCAGCTACAATTTCTCAGCAAAACCAATATATATATATATATATATCAAAATAACCATTTAAGTACAATTTTTATACCTTACTAACAATATACACAAAAGTAAGGTTGCAAATTTGCATATACAAAAAAAAGCTTGCTCTTAAAATTTCTAGTACACTAACATTACTAACAGGTTCACTAACAACACTTCCACTACATATTATAGCTTCACTACCAACAGTTACACTACATACTATAACTTTACTACACTATACACTATACTAGCTAGCTGCAGATTCTACACTTCACATATCCAAGCTTGCTGTTGCCCTTGCACAAGATACACATAACTTAAATTTACAACACATAGCACACATTGTAGAATTTAGTATAACTTAAATTTACATTAAAATGACCAATATCTTTAATCGATAAAATTTATAACAACATAGCGACACCACTCTTCCTTGAGTTTAGTCAGTTGATCCTCATAGTATGTGTCACATATATATTCAAGAAAATACTGTGAAATGAAAATTAAATCAAGTTAGAATTAAAGTTACATTTGAATGTACTTTTGTAAGAGTAATTAAATTATATATATATAAACTAGAACAGAAATTACATACCGCAGTTGGGATTCGCATTTGGTTCTGGACGACGATATCCTTCATAAACTTCACAATATAGTACTCACAATCGATGTCGTTATCTTGACGGGGGCACTATAATTAAAATCAAAAATAATAAATTAATTGTTTTAATTTTTTTAATTTAAATAATTTCATAAGAATTTTTATAAATATACCTCTATAGATATCCATTTAGTTATGGATTTTGATCGGGGCTTGGCTCCTCCAATGCAGACACGGTAAAATTGCAAAGCCCTAAATGCAAAATTCAAACAACTTCGTTAAAGTACATATTTTGAATCATTCACATATATGAAGATAAAAATAAATGCTTATACTTACTGATTATATGTATTCTTCATTCTGTCGCGAAGGATATAATCGGTGTGCAAGGGATCTAAATAATACACAATATCTTCATTGGGATTGATCGCTAACAATACCCAGTGTTCCTTACAAAAATGCCGAGTTAGCAAATAAGCAACAGGTAATCATATAATTTCATAAGCAGATAATTCTTATATATAGGATTAAATGACGCATTAAATCACATTATATTATTGTATATCTTAATTACTTCTTGTTCTAAGAAAAATTTGTCAGCATTTCCCCTTAGTTCTCCAAGCACACAGGTTAATTCAGATGGTATTATGACCTAAATTAGGTATGTACCTAGAGAACAATGAGAAAATAAAAACCAATGATATTCTTAGAACAATAAGTAATTAAGACTGTAACACCCCGATTTTTCGTGCTTTCTAAGGACGATAAACTCAATTAATGAGTTTGTATTTTTATCTGTGTTTTAGGAAATGATTTTGGGAAAACTAAAATCATAGTCTTGTTTCATAAAATCGAGGAGCCTTCGGTTAAGTTTTGGGTCGAAAACTCAAACAAAAACCGATCTACGTTTTTCAGATGATAGTGTTTTCTACCATCACGACCTAATCTGGACTAACGAACGAAACCATTAGTCCTAGAATTTGATCCTCTATCTTTTCTCTAAAATGTGTCCTGACGTCCAAAATATAAATAATATTTTATATTCGGGCCGATAATCGATCGAGGAGACGATTCGAGCTGTCTTAGGGTTTTTCGAGACCCACGATCAGATGTTTTTCGTGATAAGATTGTATCAAGTTATTTGAGGAATTCATACGAGTGTTGGGACGATTTCAAATATCGGGATGTGAATTGACCAAATTGCCCTTGGTTAATTTTATTACCAATTTACCTTTCCTATTATTAAACTAATAAAACCCCTAAATATCTAATTTTCCAACCTTATCTCCCCATTTCATTCGGCAGCCCCCCTCCCCCAAATCACCTCCTCTTCTTCTTCTCTCATTTCTTTTCTTTCCTTTCCTCCAAAATCTCCATTTTTGAAGGTAGAAAGCTTGGATTTTTGTGAAGCAACCTTCATCAAACTTGGAGTGGATCATCATAGGAGGTAGTAGTTCAACTCTATCTCTCTCAATCTCTCCTTTCTCTCCTCATATTTTCATGATCAAGGATGTTAGGTTTTTGACTCTAAATCTTTGAAAAATCCATGAAAAAATTGTAGGAAAATCGTATCTACATCAAACCAATTTCTATGGCCTAGGTTCATGACATACTTGTATGATCTAAGAGCTTAGAGCCAAGAAATCTCCCTAGCTATATTTTCTAGGTAGAGGCCGAAACCCCCCTATGTGTGTAGGGTAGGGTTTTGGTTGGTTTTTGATGATCTGATCTGATATCTAGGGCTGTCACACTTAGTTAGGGTGTTATCCAGAAAATGAGAAATTTTGGAGCTCCCTAGCTATTTTTAGTGTAATAGGGCCGAACCTTAGGGGTGGTGCATTAGGAGAAATCTTTGTTTTGTAAGTTAATGCCGATATGTTTTACGTGTATGTAGTGATCGGCAGCGTGTTGGGGCGGTGAACAAGTTGATCGGGTGTTCAAAGTTGAGCTGGAAGTAAGGATGGCAACGGGACGGGGCGGGGCGGGTGCGGGTAGTACTCCCCCATCCCCACCCGTGCTCAAGCGGATACCTGCTAAACGGGTTTTTATCAGATTTTACGGATATTCACGGGTTTTATGGATATCCACGGATATATTAAAATTTCAATAGTGAATCATTTTACCAATGCTCATTTAATTATTAGCAATATCTCTATATACAAAGAATATATAATTATATGGTGTTGGACTCATAAAAAAAAAGAAAATACCTGATATTGGAATTATGAGCATTGGTTCACCATAAAAATCCAATATCATGGATATCTTATCCATATATCAATATACAAAGAGTCCAACAAGCAATTAATTAAAAGATCATTGCTGCATTGATTATTGATTATCACTATATTTGATTGATGGAACTCAAGAACAATAGTATAGAAATAATGCTCTTCTACCAAACTTATTGACTAAAAACTTTAAGATTACTATACGGGTACCTCAATACCCGTCCCCCGCGGGTACCTCAATACCCGTCCCCACCCATTAACAAGCGGCTACCCATTAAACTCCCCAAACGGGTATCCGTTACGGATTTTATCCACGGATATCCACGGGTACGGGTAAAATTGCCATCCCTAGCTGGAAGCTACAAGAGGTAAGGGGATAAACCTGAGGAATTCCATTCCCGACAGCTATGTGCTGCATCGGTGTCTGTACTGTATTTAAATAGTTTATATCTGATGTTAGCTGATTTCATGATTGACTGCTGTTGATTGGAATATGCATTGATGTACTGATGTATTGATGTAACTGCTGATATAGTTGAATGCATGTTATACTTGCTGAATGGTTATATGGATGTATCGTGTGCCCTGCTGTGGGATTTAGGCATTAGAGGACCTAATTTTGATTAGGATCCGACATCGTGTAACTTAAAAGCTTTAAAAGTCTGAAATGTGTTTTAATAATGAGAAGTGGAGTTTAAAAGCAACTAGGGCATTAGAAACCTCCAAATGTCTTAATTTGATAAGTTAACCCTTTTGAGAAATATGGTTTCCAAAGTTATATTGAGTTTATTCAAGAAAATGAGTTTGTGCAAGCTTTGTTTTAAGTTCGTATTTTACCGAAAAACAACGAAAGAAAAAGAAATGGTCTCTGGACCAAGTTTTGTTTTTTTGGAAAACCGATCCCGATGACTTTGTGTAAGTATAGGAGATCTGGGGTTTTTGGTTTTCGGGTTTTCAAGAAAAGTGGTTTTGAAGTTTGGAAACTAGAAACCGAGACGTCGGGGTTCTAGGATTCTGTAGAACACGTGGATCAAGGATCCGTGTTAGTGGTGATCCTGTCGGCTTAAGGACGATCTTTGTGGTCCTGTAAGCTTGAGGATGTTTTTATATCTTGAATCCGGCGTCCTTGACTGGTGCATCGGTTAGGGATGTTGGGATTTGAGTTGTTTTTGGACTAAGTGTCCTGTTTTGAGAAAATGTTGTGAGATTTAAAGAGTTTAAGACATTATGGTGGTTGTTAGCGTTGATGCTACAACGAGGAAATATTGATGCGACAAAGATCAACTATCGGAAACTTGATAGTTTTCTCATGCATTAAATGCGGGGTAGACGTGCCGTGAAACGGGGGACCTTGATAAGCAAGGAGAACCTGAGATGACTTATTTGTCATGACATTGTGCCTTGATGGACAATGGTGTCATACGTGTTCTGGAAACGTATTGTGCCTTGAGTTGGACAATATAGTATGACCGTATTCTTGTGGAGTACTTCTGATTGCGCCCCCATGTGAGAATCACGTAGTGTCATGGGATTCAAAGTACTCGTTTTTGGGCCAAATATTGGTGTTAATCATTAGAGCCTGATCAGCTCATTGCGAATGGTGATGGGATTTCCGGAAATCTAATCTAGTTTGAATATTAGTTGAGATATATGGAAGTGCCATGCATACGTTTAGGAGATAACGTTGATTGTGGGGTACGTAGCCCTTGTGCATTTACCGCCATTTGTGCTTGATGATATATGCCATGTTATATGATGATTTGAGTGAGTTACAGTATATGAGTCTGTTGTGTGGATTGGGCATATAGTTGTCGTTTATGGATTCATATATTGGTGTCTCACCCTTGCATGTTTTTGGACGGGTTGTCCATTGGTATATATATTGTATCGTGTTTGCAGATGGAGCCGACGTCAGATCACCTAGCGCACTCAGGGATGCGCGTCCTAGCATTTGATCGGAGGACAGACCCAGCCGTGTGGGTTATCCACCCAAGGGTGGAAAGTGCGGCGTACACCGGACCGGTTTGCACCGTAATGGGACGACTGAGACGGGACCGCGGAAGAGCACTCGTACAGTGGAGACCATCCAGGTGCCTCTCCCTCCCATCGAGTTGATGCTGCAGGCCCTTATGGAGCAGGGTGTGATCGAGTCGGTCGCCCCCACTGCACAGTCCCCGCAGCAGCAGCCACCCCAGACGCCTCCCCCGCCTTTTGTCTTGGTAGCGGGCGAGCACATCGTGGAGGATGTGGAGGAAGAGGAGGAGGAGGAAGACCCTGAGGAGGATCCTCAGGAGGACCCGAAGGATCATCTTTCGGATGCTTCCGATCCCCATCCACAGGGGAACGGGAGTGTAGGTTCCCAGAGTTCTTCCCCTGGTTCCAGCATTGGACCTCCCTCTGGGGGATTGTCCAATGGCTTCCATTAGTCGGACCAGCTTAGGGTGTAGACCTTATTTTCTGAGGCAGCGGTTTTTGGGTAGTCTGTTAACGGCTACTGATGGCCATAGGTTTTAGAGATATGGTTTCAGACCGTCGCTGCCTAGTTTTACAACTTTTAGACGTTTAATACTTTTTCGTTCTTTTGTAAAGGGACGTGTTGTCCATTATATATATATATATATATATATATATATATATATATATATACCTTGTTATTATTATTGCATATGAGTAGTTCTGTATTATCTGGAGTGGTGCTTATACGTATTAATAAGAAAATTTCATCACGATTTTCAGAATCTGCTTATACAAAGGATTTATCTTCCGAAAGTAAAACCAGCAAAAAAAAATTATTTATCGTTTCTTTAAGTGTGTTGAGTTACGAAAGTGGCATTGGGTTTGAGGGTGTCACAAAGACATACAATAATATGGACTGAATGCGAAGGTACAATCTTTGACTGTCCACTTTGGACAATTCAAGAACAACTTGTATATTGTGCCAAAAACAATATACAAATCATTCTTGAACAGGAAACTAAGGTTAATTTATGTGTATATCGATAAAAATAAAATGTCTAATGTTATAACTAAATGATTAAATACAAGCCATAGGAATGACAAGTACCAGAGTGAAGTCAAGCAGCTTGAACAACAGAGAGTTGATTGACAGAGGTGCCTGAGAGAATTGAGAGGTTCAGTAATTGCTTACTAGATTCAGTTAGTTATGAGTGAAATTGGGAGGTTCTGTATCCTAGTCGTGTGTACGTGATCCATGGCCACAATAGCCACAAGTGCTGCAAACAATTATCAATGCTTATGAGTGAGCAAAAGAAGCAGAAGCTAATAGCACCACAATTATATAGGCCCAAGATCATTTTTCCCAAAACATAAAACTCAATCTTCCAAAACCATTTTTTTTTTTCTAAAATCAATTCTCCTAAAAACACCAAATAATAATGTATTCATGGTTTATCCAAGTTAGAAGCCAATATTTGGATGGAATTGAAATGTAAATAAACCAAAAGACATGCACATCATATGATGACCAGAACCATAGAAAAAAGCACTCCCTCTCATGCGCATACTAAAGTAGGCCAATACAGTGAGACCAACCAAAAGACCCAAATTTCTTACCAATCATAACAGAACCTTCCCAATTTAATACCATAACAATACCCACGACCTTGTGTACAAAAAATTCACAATATTTATCCTAAATGAAATTATGTTCAAACCCAATAAAATGGAACCATAATTTATCCAAGTTAGAAACCACAAATTGGATGGAATGAAAATATAAATGAACACACTATGCACATCTTATGGTGACCAGAACCATCAAATGACACTCCCTAGCCATTTTCATATGAATTAATGTACTCAATATAGACTAACCACCATTTTCATATATACAATTTTTTTATGGAATCCAATAATAGCATAATGGATTGCCAATAATGAATTTTTTATCAAACAACCAGTATTCTAAACTACACACAAACAACTGAAAAATATTTGTACATATATTCAACACAATCACAAAGCACTGTCTGGGTTGCAGAGAATGAGGGGGTTGCAGGGAAAAGAGAGGTGTTACCTGGGAGCTTGCAGTGAAGATGAGGGCTTGCAGGGTAGAGAGCAGTGGTCCTGGTAGTGGTTCTCGCGATGGTCCTCGCGTTGGTTGAAGAGAAGGCCGCGCGAACAATGCAGGTTAGTTAGGGTTTGAGAGGGTTGCAGTGGTCCTCGCGGTGGTCCTTGTGGTGGCAGTGGTGAGTGAGAGTGGTGTTTGGGGGAGGATGAGAGGTTCTGAACTTAGGTCGCAAAGGAGACAATGAACAGTAGAGTGTTTTGTGTGAGAGCGCGGGGGAAGTCACGTTACTTGGAGGGGAATAATTATTAGGGAAAAGGAGAATGTGCAGCGCTTCCGCCGTCTAAGGTATGAGAATAGGAAGTGCTTCCTCAAGGAAGCGTTGTCTTAGGTTGCCTTAGACAGCGTTTCCTGGAGGAAACGTTGTCTTTGCTCACCCTAAGACTTTTAGTAGCACTTCCTCAAGGAAGTGTTGTCATAGGTATAAGAATAGGCAGCGCTTCCTCAAGGAAGCGCTACTGAAAATCTTCCGCTTTATTTTAAGTAGCGTTTCAATGAAAAAACGCTATTGATGGTGCGCCATGTAATGTATAATCTGGCGTCGTGGTAGGAGACATTTTAAAAATCTTTGGTACTATGAGTGATCTAGTACTTCTATTAAACTTCAAGATAGATAAGAATCTATGAAGGAGATTATAGGATGCTCTAATTAGAAGGTTGTTTTGCTACTCCAGGGACTTAATTACAAATTATTTATAAGTTTAGGGACCCGATTACAAACGTTTAAAATGTAGGGACCCAATTACAAAGTATTTAGAAGTTCGAGGAACCAATTACAAATTTTTTTAATTCAGGAACCTATTTAAAAATTTTCAAATAGTTTGGGGACCTATAGAGTAATTAAAACTTATATGAATTATGTATACAATTTAGAACATTTAGAAAAAATTTAGTGAGTGGATTATATAATACTCAACATGAGATTGATTATGTTTTCGGTGGATAACTTAGAACTCGTTTATTTAGATATTTTTGTTAAAAAGTGGTATTGTTGAAACTAGCTTGAACATGAATAACTCCCTTAGTTAGTCATCAAAAGTCTTATTTTATTTATTCAATGACCCGAAATTAAACGGGGATAAACTTGGAAACGGAGGACAAACATACGTTTATTTACATCAAGCTTTCCCGGGGCTCATTCAAGACTTACTCGAATTATTACCCAAAAGAAAATAAAAGCTTTTGTTTCGGCTCAAAAAAAAATTTGCTTCTCACATTCAAATACTTCTTTGGTTGGATTTTTAATTTAAAAAAAATGTTTATTTGGAAAAAGTAAATATGAAATTCAACTTTCAAGAGAAACTCAAAAAAACATTTCTACCAAAATCATTTCTAGAAAATCACTTTTTTTTAAAGTCTGAACAAGCTGGTATAATTAGAGAATATGACTAAACTGTTATTAGGAGTACGTAATACTAATAATATTTTAGTACGTCATAAAATTTTTACTATTTTCATTCTTATGGAAAAAAGTTAAATTTGAGTGCGTAATAATAATAAATTTCCACAAATATTATCACTCTACTAAGAGTTTTATAGGATTTTTTAACCATTTTTTTTAAATCGTTGGGTTTGATTCGATTTTCAATTTTTGTAACCAAAATAAACCACACACATAAAATTTAATACATTTATTATTAATATGAGACATCGTATTAGACTATTAGTATTGTTGTTGCTACTGGATTGCTTCAAAGTCTTCTGAGTTATTGTCTTTTCAATTATTTGTTGGTTTTTGTTTTCCTAATAATATTTATTAGTTTGATGTGATGTAATTTTCTATTATTTTTAATACTCTATAATGTTCCAAACATAAAATTAATACTTATTACTTCATAATATTTTAATTTTTAATATGTTATCTGTTATATCTGTAGATATTATTTAGACTAATTTTTTAGATATAATGTTGGTAAAGATTGAATCATATAGTCCAATCCAAATATCTTTTAATATGATTGGATTGATTCAGATTTGATATAAAAGTCAATCCAAATCGAATCGCATTTTTTTGGATCTTATGATTTTTTGACTCAAAATTGATCGAAACCGATTGACAAACACCTCTAATTCACAGATCATTCTGTCGTCTTTTGTATTTCAACCAAACAGTTTCATTCCCTTCTCAAGTCTTTTGGAATTTTCCGTGATAGGGGTTATGAAATAATTACGTTGATTGATCACGAATGAGGCGTGGATCATAACCTCACCTCATCCACCGGTTGAGAATTGAGGTTGAGATACGTGACTAAAAATATATTTGGATTAGATGCGAAAAATATATTATTTCAATAATGAATTATATGTATAATCCGTTATTGTTATAATCGGTTGCAATAAAAATCAATTTAATGTTTATATATGTTTATTAAAAAGTTATTTTAAGATAATATATCATTTGAGTTGTGTAAAAAACCACTTTTATATAATAAATAAACTACAAAAAAAGGTATATAGTTATTTGTTTGGATTAACAATATTTGTTTGATGATTAGTTCTGTAAGGTTGAAATAAGAAAATTATGATTAATTTCAAAATAGTCAAATAACTTTTTCTTGAATTAAGTTTCAAACTTATTACTTCTCCAAAAACCAATTTTTTTCCATAAAAGTCACTTATTCATACTTTAATCAGGTTTGTTAAACATGTCTGATTAAAGTTAAACAATTTTTATCACACAAACTATTATTGATAGGTTTCTAGAAGATGTGATCTACTTCACATTAGTTTATGAGAAAAGTGAAACTTCATTTCAATAATTAAGAAGGGAAATGTTAACTCTAAAGAGCAAATAAATATTTATTCACTCTTAATTAGTTAAAATATAAGATCTTGCTAACGAGTGTTCTAAGGGCATTTTTTAAGGAGTCATAAAAAGCATGTTTTTATGGAAAAACTAAATATACAACACCTTAGAATAATAAATACATCACTTTCCCATACAAACTTGCTATTCTTGAAACCTTAACAAGTAGCATTCTCCTAAAATATATTAAGATTTCAATCCAATTTAGTCAATTAATGATGAATACACAGTTACTTACTTTACACTAAGAGCCTGTTTGGTACGCCCCTTCTGCGAGCTTATAGCGGTTTGGCAAAAGCCGCTGTCACGAGCTTATAGCGCTATAACGTTTACTGACAGTAACGTTTTTAAAAAAACGCTAGTCAAAGTAGCGTTTTGCTGTGTCAGATAAAAATTAATAAAATATGCCACATGACTAAAAATGGATTAGTTTGATAAATAGTTTAAAAATAAAGTTATATTGATAAATAATTTTTAAAAGTGACTCAATTTGATTAAAAAGCCATATTTTTCTGTCTTTTTTAGAAACTAATAATGTAAAGTTGATTATATTTTTAAAATTTTTTTTTTGGGGAAAAATCTTAAATAAGCGAGCCTAACACTTAACAAAACCATTCGTTTTGTTCATCAAACCGTTGACTTCACGTCACTTCTGAATTCTGATACATCAAGGTTCATGATTATACCGCAAAGCCATCGTTACCGCAGGAGATTAAAACCCCAAATATTGTTCGATGTTGGTAGACACGAGCGTGCCACGACAGCCCTTGCCTCCACCAACCAAAGACAAAACGCAATCCCCAGAACAGACAAATACCGAAAAAACAAAACCACCCCTAACTCAGTCCACATGAAACCATCAGTACAAGGGCAATCTCGGCATTCCATCCGATATCCTTTTCGACCCAAAAAAGTTGCATGCCCCGCAAGCATGTGACGGTAGTCCCTCTCCCACTTCCAGCACCAAGGTCATTTCCGACATTTCATAAACCCTCGATATTTTTCTATCTTCCCATTTCTGACCAAAGAAAAATTCCCTAAAATAACAATAATAAATAAAAAAAACAGAGCCGCCCCTACTTTATTATTTACGTAATGAGTTGCTCTCTCTCCCTCTAACTTGTGTTCCTCTTCTCTCAGCTTCTTCTATTTGTTTTTCTTCTTCTTCTTTTGTTTAGAAGATTCAAGGGTTTTTAGTGATTCCCAGATCTGGTTCTAGGTTTTACATCGTTACGGTATATGTACAATTCTATTCTGCTTTCACCTTTTCCCCTTAATCAGTCTTTAACCATGTTTCTGCAATCTGATTGCTCTGTGATTCCTCTGTGTCTATAGTCTATATATATATATATATATTTGTGAGAGTTGTAACTAGCTGTTTTCACCTGGTCTTTGCTAACTTGGTTATGTGGTTAGTTGGTGGTGCTGCTCCTGCTCCATAATTGGTGTTTTGTACTCACTGTTTTTGCCTATTTTAACTATGAGGGTAAAATTTCATAAAAAGAAAATAATAATAATCTTTGATCTACTTGTATTAATCTTTGTTTTCCTTATTTTTGTTTTAGGATGCAGAAAACTGGTTATCGTTTCTATTATTGATTTTGTCTACATAACCCCTCGGCGTTATTTTTTAATATTTCGATAATTTCCACCTTTTTTTTAATGTCTTAAATCTAAGATTCCAAGCAATGTTTGAATTTGGTGTTTTGTGAACTTGGTTGAGTTGGGTCTGCTGCTTTGTTACTTGAAAGTTGCAAATTTTACTTCATTGTTGGCGATTCTCTTATGAGTACCATATTTTACAAACATGCAGACTGGTTTTATACCTATCTTATTATTTAGTTATTTTGATTGAGTTGTTGTAGCCATGAAGGTAATTTAGTTTATACTGTTCTATGTTGGTTATTTATTTACTTTTAACTTTCTAGCTTGAGGCTTGAATTGCTTGTTGTGCTAAAATTTATTGCAGGAGCTGATCTACATATCTTGAGCATTATTTCGTATTTTTAGATAGCTGGTTTCTATTGGAAACTTTGCAAATAAATTCATTTACTGAAAGGACTTTATGACTGTGGAGTTCATCCAAACAAAATGGGAAAGGATCCTACCCTGGCGAAGGTCAGAGAACTCATCATGATGTTTTTAGTTTCCTTTTAATCCTTTACTTTGTTTGAAGCTTTAACTTCCCCCCTTTTTCTATTGGTTCTGTTCTGAGTCGAAGCTATATTTAACATTCTCTTCTAAACAGATATGAGGTTCGTTGTTTAGTGAAATGAATCAACTTTGTCTTCTATATTCTGATCCTCTTCCCTTGGTTTTTTCTCATTTCATAATTCATTTCTGGTGTACATACAGCAAGGTGCTTTTCATTTATTCTTGCTTATTACAGCTTTTAATTTTTTGGGCTGCTAATGCTTGTTACAACTTTACAACAACAACAAACAACCAAGCCTTTTCTCTCTAGGTGGCGTCGGCTACATGGATAAAAAACGACGCCATAATGTTCTATCATAAATCATGTCTATAGACAAACCATTGACTTCTAAATCCCTCTTAACTGTTTCGCCTATAATTTTTCTCGATCTCCCTCTAGCGATTGGGCTGGCCTCTATGTTTTCTACTTTCCTTACTAGGGATTATTCGGGTCTTTTCTACCATCTTTTTACAATAGATACTACCTGAACTCTCTCTAATGCAATCATTCATAATCCTACCTTGTCTAATATGTCCACTCATCGAACGCAACATTCTCATCTCTGCTTCATTGGGTTTATTTATTACCTTGTTGGTTTTTTACTGCCGACATTCAGTCCCATGCAACATCGCGAGTCTTATAGTTATGCGTTAAATTTTTCCCTTTAGCTTGAGTGATACCTTTTTATCATATATAACACCTGAGACACTCCTCCATTTCATCTATCTTGCTTGAATCCTATGATATACGTCTCCCTTTATTTCTCCGTCGTTTTGTATGATAGACTTAAGATATTTAAACCGAGTGACTTGTGGTATGGTATGGTCTCCAACTTTCACCTCTAAGCTAGGAGTGATGCACCTCTTGTTAAACTCACATTCCTTATACTCCGTCTTACTTCTACTTAAACGAAAGCCATGTGATTTCAAAGCTTGTCTCCACATCTCTAACTTCCCATTTATTTCCTCTCTCGACTCTCCAACTAGGATCATATCATCTGCAAAAAGCATGCATCGCGACATCGACTCTTGAATATACTTAGTAAGAACATCCAAGACCAAGGTAAGCACCCTTCAATTGCCACCACTTGTTCCTTGAAACCCTATCTTGGCCTTTTCTCTTTACTCTCCTCTTAACTCATACATCTATAACCAAGACTGTGTTGGATAGACAAGCTTTCTCCAGGTATGACTTTGCAATCCATGCAAAGCCTTCTATTCGTTTTCCTAATAAAAAAGAAATTGATTTGAGAGCAAGTCACCCCACTTTTGTACATGATAAGACGCTTCTCCCGCTTCCTAAAACACGTGTTGACTATTGTAAAATCGAAAGCTAATGAAAAATCTAGGATAGATTTACCTTCTTCATTTGCTTCCCCTAGGCCATATTCCCTATGCAAACCCTCGTATCCTCTAGATACACTCCCTATATGACTATTTAGCTCCCTTCCTAGAAAATCTTTTCTCCTGATAGTATTCCTTGAACTAAACCTTATAAATCCTCCCAGAATTTTACCTTGTGGTGTTCTTCTAACACTACTTGAGTTGCATAAGCACTGATCACATTCAAAGTATCTTGTTCCACTACCAACTTGAGAGCTATGATCCTATATCCTACCATTTTTTCATCAACAACTTCATTCTTCCAATACTTATCTACAATTATGCCCACTCCATTTCTCGGTTTTACCTTGCCGATGTACCAAAGCTTAAAATCCGAAGTGTCTAATTCCTTTGCCTTTTCTCCCACCCACTTACGGAGTGTTTGGTTGGGGGAAATGGAGGGGAGGGCATGGGAGGAGTGACATTTTTATAAATCTTTTCTGTGTGATTCAACATTTTGGCGGGTGGAGGGGAATGAAGGGGACCAAAATTCCTTGTCACTCAACTTTGGCTTCCCTCCAATATTGGGGGGGATTGGGAGGGGAGAGAAGATGAATTTAAAACATTTTAAATACATTGACTAAAATATCCTCCCATGAAGTGTAACACGAAAAGTTATAAGGGTGGGCGACCTTGTGAAACGAGACTCTCACTTGGTAGGGTTTGGGGAGGATAGGTGTACGCAACTTTACCCACCCCCTGCAAGCGGAGAGGCCGTTTTCAGGATTTTGAACTCATGACCTCCAAGTCACATGGCAACAATCTTACCGTTGTGCGAAGGCTCACCTTGTGAACCAAACAAGGAGAGGGTTATTTCCCTTCCCCTTCTTTGAACCAAACATGGGTTTAGTTTCTTGTAGGCACATAAAGTTGATCTTCCTCATAATTGTGATGTCTACTATTTCTATCGATTTACCTACGAGTGTGCTTACATTCCAAGTTCCAAAGTAAATCCTACTCTCGTGAACTAGCTTCTTTACCCACACCCGTTCACGAAAATGTGGGAACCCTCCTTTATTTTTCACTACATTGAGGCGGCGGTGCAACGACTCTTTGCTCATTTGACATATACTCAAGCCATACAATGCATTGCTTCCGGGCATCGACCAATTATTAACACTATCACGTCGTGATCCATGTCATTTAGATTCGACCAAGTTTTACGTTAGCTATCGACTGCCTAAAACAACCCTCTCCTTTTATCCGGGCTGGGATTGGCTATGCATAGCTTTGCAACACAGCACAACATAAACAGGATTACTGTTTGTTACAACTTTAAATACCAAAAATTCTATCTCTTGATGAGCGAATCCTTGTGGGTAATGAAATTCAAGACGTCTTCCATTCTACTACCTATTTTGAAATTTTTTTTTTTGTCATTATGACTGTCAGTATTCTCTTTGTAGACCTTACAAGATTCTTGCATATTCTATTACTCTAGAATGTTGAACCCGATGGTCCAAATTTTGCTTTAATCTTGATCTAATGGCACAAATTCTATTTACCTGTACATGCCATGTTTAATTGACTAGTTGCAATACACTTTGGAGGATAAAAGATTTTCTCCCTTTTTCTCGGTTTCATTTTTGTTTTGTTAAGTAAAACCTTCACATTTAATTTAAGATGTGACACTTTTCTGTTTTTATGAAGGGTGAATGCTTGAAATCCTGCATAAACAACCTTTGCATCTTGTTTTCTAGCGCATCTCTGGTTCACATCTTTTGCTTAGATTGCTGAAATGAAAGCTACATCTTAGTACGCTTCTAGATATATAATTCATCATTTGTAATGGTTTTTCTGGTTTTGCTTTTTCATGTTGTAAAAAGCATGTATTATTGTCATTTAAGATCAAGGTTTTTCAAACATTACTCCCACACTCATTGTGGCTTGGGTTTGTTTCTTAGATCTCTCCTGTTGGTAGGCAATATATAAATTCCACTATAAATACTCATAGAGGTTGGTGGTTTTCCCTGACCTTGCACGATGGCATATCTTCACCTAATCTAAACTTTTTCTTACCTAAAAAAAACATTTCTGGAAAACTTATACTAGTATTTAGCATGAATGTAGATTTTAAGGGTGATTATAGTTTAAATCACTGTTTGAGGTAAAAATATATAAAAATTAGCTAAACTATAATGAAAAGGCACCCTTTTTTATAAATAGAAAAAAATCACCTTTTTAAAAAAAAAAGAAGATAAGGCATTACCTATTGTAACCGGTTTACATTTATGTAGGTGTCGAGGAAAAGATTTAGCCACACCGATACATATATGACAAGGCTTATGCAGACTATTAAAGCTGGAAAATCATTTTTGTGAGAGAAGACCCAACTGTTAATTAATCATGGATATATATTTTGTGGAAAAATGCTCCTCTCCCATTCCCTTATGTTTCTATGTATGATTTCTTCATTTCTGTCCTGTTATGCTTTATGGACCAATCTTTCTTAAAGATTCGGGAAGAGTTCACTGGTTATTGTGCAGACAGCACAAAAGTAGTAATTTAACTTGTTTTTCGTGTTGAATGCTAAGGTATAATTTAAAACTCTAGGCTACAATACTTAATCTACATGTGCAATTTAGTTTGAACTCTTGGATAATTAGGGTGGCCAGTGCATGAGTCCCCCGCCTGGTGGGGTTTGGGAGGGTAGATATATGTAGCCTTACCCCCGCAAGCAGAGAGGTTGTCTTCATGATTTGAACCCGGTCACAAGGCGCAACCTTGCCGTTGCGCCAATGCTCACCCTCTTGGATAATTCAGACAGAAATTTTTGCATCATTCTGATACTTGTCATTTGTAATTCTGTGACAATATGCTTAGAAGTTTTTCTATGCCTTCTCTCATGACAATATCGTAAGTCTGTTTTTACATTTGCCCTACCAATGAATGTATTTGTACCTTTGTATCCCTTTTAATGTTTCATTTATTAAATTGGAGTTATTTCTGCTCATGTTTCACTGTTTCTGGCAGAGTGAAAACTTGACATCTCTACTTTTTCTTTAAATGACTTGATCACATGAACTAACCCCTCAGTCTTTGCAGTAAAGGGTTATATATGGGTGCTTTCTGGGTTATAAAAAGAAAGAATTTTCTTCCTCTTAAGTACTAATCAATATATTAAAACCTTGTTTCCCTCTTTCTTTGGCAGGGTTGATGAAGCTTGATGATTTGTTCGCAAGGAGCACCAGAAGCTCCAGGGATATAGTGAAGGGTTTCTTCCCAAAAGATGTCATAAGATATTTTTGGTAGAACTAACTTCATTGGAAGATCTTGTGAAACTTTTCCTGGGATATAGTGAAAATGGATAGATCAGATACATCAGGCTTTGTAAGTGGTGGAGGCTGTATATTGGAAGTTCTTTTTCTAGCCAGAAAGTGCTGATGGGTATGTGGATCTTGTAATAGCATGTGGTGAACTGTTCTGCTATTTCTACCTTCTGTAGCTGTAGTGCACAACATCTGGATAATGGATTTAAACAAGAAAGCTGTACTGTCTCCTCATGATGCTGAACTTAGGAAAAATGATAGCTTCGGTGATACTACATTATGCTTGAATGGCATTGGCTTTGGAGAAACCAATAAGACTAGTTATAGATGTACTGAGAGCAATCTTGAGATGAAGTTTTCCAATGTTTCTGATGATAGCTGCAGATTGGTCCTGGGATTGGGACCAACCCCAATGGCATATGATGATGACTACAGCAATTTGGGATTTAATAAGAAGAAAACATTGGCCAACCTTTTTCCTCAGCAGGTGCCATCTGAATGTGATTCAATCCTTCAACTTGGTCTTTCTGGTGGAACTAATGAGGCATCAAGCATGCTGGACTGCTCAGTTTCAACCGAGACTGATGTGAATATGTCATGCTTTTCAGGCCAAGTATCTGGTGAAAATAATTATCTAAGGATTCCTGTTGTTGATGAGGGTTCTACCTCAGCAAAGAAATCAGGTGGCTATATGCCATCACTTCTTTTAGCTCCAAGAATGGATAATGCTAAAATTTCGGTGCAGACACGAGAGCTAATTCTTGGGACAGAAACTCAGCTTTGCCTGGAACCATCCAATGCTACAAATTACTCACTCGACACCACATCAGAGCCCCAGGCAACCGGTATAACTTCAGAGAACCGAACAAGTAATCCTAAGAGATGTAGATTTCCTGGCTGTACAAAGGGAGCTCGAGGCGCTTCAGGGCTTTGTATTGGACATGGGGGTGGACAGAGATGTCAGAAACCGGGATGCAACAAGGGTGCTGAGAGCCGCACTGCTTATTGCAAGGCCCATGGTGGAGGGAAGAGGTGCCAGTACTTAGGGTGTACTAAAAGTGCTGAGGGAAAGACAGATTATTGCATAGCACATGGTGGTGGCAAGCGATGCGGGTATCCAGGTGGGTGCACAAAAGCTGCAAGAGGCAAGTCAGGACTTTGCATTAAACACGGAGGGGGTAAGAGATGTAGTATAGAAGGTTGCACCAGGAGTGCTGAAGGGCAGGCTGGGTTGTGCATCTCTCATGGGGGCGGACGCCGTTGTCAGCACCAGGGATGCACAAAGGGTGCGCAAGGGAGCACTACATTTTGCAAGGCACATGGTGGTGGGAAGCGTTGCTCATTTGCTGGTTGTACCAAAGGTGCTGAAGGGAGCACCCCACTGTGCAAGGCACATGGTGGGGGGAAGCGTTGCCTTTTCAATGGCGGTGGCATTTGCCCAAAAAGTGTACATGGAGGCACAAACTTCTGTGTTGCTCATGGTGGTGGAAAGAGGTGTGCTGTTTCTGGATGCACCAAGAGTGCGCGTGGCCGTACTGATTGCTGTGTAAAGCATGGTGGGGGGAAGCGGTGCAAGTTTGAAGGCTGTGGGAAGAGTGCTCAGGGGAGTACAGATTTCTGCAAGGCACATGGTGGAGGAAAGCGATGTAATTGGGGAGATGGAAAATGTGAGAAATTTGCAAGAGGGAAAAGTGGTCTCTGTGCTGCTCACAGCAGCTTGATGCAAGACCGGGAATCCAACAAAGGAAGTCTGTTTGCACCTGGAATTTTCCGCGGTCTTGTACCTGCTGCTTCCACTGCCTGTAGCAGTTTTGAGAACAATTCTTCCTCAGGCATCAGTGTTGTGTCTGACTCCTATGATTCTATGGAAGCACCAGCAGCTAAAAGACAGCACCTCATACCCAAGGAAGTGTTAGTCCCACTCTCAATGAAATCACCATCATCTTCTTATCCATGCTTCTCCACTGCCAAGATGCCAGAGCAAGACAGAAACAGCAACAGCATGGCTGCTGCCCCCAGCAGCAGCGGTGCTTGGAAAGGCCTCGACTTTAATTTGCCGGAGGGCAGGGTCCATGGTGGCGACCTCATGATGTATTTTGGAGGAAATCTCAAAAATGCTCTTGATGGTATCTGAAATAGGGTGGATGGAGTCTTGGTGACTCATAAGTTGTAGATTCATTTTAGGAATTAGGGGACCATATTCATCATGGAATTGTGTATAAGGTTTGTACTGCTTGTGTATAATCTTATGTTGATTATTAGCCAGTAGGCTCATATTGTTTGTGGTGCCTTTATCAGAACGATGGCTTTTATTCTTCAATGTATGGTGGCATTGTTAAACAAGACTCATAAATCCACTGCAAATTCTCTGCATTTGCTGCAACTAAATCATTGTGTTCATAAATTAAATCTCTAGTGTATTATTATTATTATTATTATTATTTAACACGGTTTGCAAGTGAAGCCTTGTAGACTTGAAACGTCAAAACTTCAAAACGGTGAAAACAAACACAATCGATTATAAAGACTTCCGTTTTCGCAATGTATAAATTAGAGGTTTTTCTGAGAAGAAGTCTGATACTGAAAAAGCTGCATCTTTTTCTTCTTCCTCTACCCTCTTCCCTATTTTTCTAAATGCGGAAGAAGCAATCGCACCGAATTGCCATTTATTTTCGTGCATGTAATTTCTCTCCGATTCCTTTTGCTCCATCAGTTTTCAACCTTCTCTGTTTCTACTAGATTTTCCTTCCACGATTTTCTTTTCCAGGAAAATTTCGTTTTCTGCAATTTCGTGTTTTGATTTAACCGCTTTTTTAGTCTCGGACGAAATCAATGAAAAAAACACAGCGAAATCGATAGTTAATTTGTCGATTAACGAAACGAGAGCTTCAATTTCGTTCAAAGTAAAGAAAATCGCGTTAGGAAAATTTGTCCGCGTCTCGATTAGAATCTGAAGCTTTCACTGTAACAGCTTCGTGGTTTTTTTGTTGTTGTGCAGGAATAGCGATGGAAAATGCGCGAAGCAACAGCAAGACGAAGATTAAGGTGAAGGCTTCGAACGAGAACGTTTCGCCATTGCAGTTGGAGATGGACGATCAAAGAGGACGCTATCTCCAATCGATGGCGATGAGTCCAAGATTGCAACGATACGCTGAGAACATCGACGCCGGCGGAGGCTCGCCGCTCACGCGTTACTTCTTCGCCGGATCTCCAATCACCGGCAAGGTCTCTTCCTCCGGCGAGTCCTTCACTTCTCCGACAACGTTCGGCGCCAGCAAGTACAGCAGGTCCACGAAAGCGTCCGGCAACAACAGTTCCGGGAACAGCAGCTTCGGTTCTCGCGGTAGATTCTCGCTCTCGCCGCTTTCTTCAGTGGAGAACTTGGACATGTCGCCGCCGGCGATGTACGGAGCTCCGGTGAAGGTGGACGAGGAAGTTCTCGTGATGGATGACATTCAGGTGAGGCCAAAGTCGGGAACGAAGAGTGGAAGGTCTTCATCATCTTCCTCCGGCCGAGGTCCGCCGTCATCGACATCATCGTGGTCGCCGCCGTTTGTGAGGAACGTGTTGAAGACGGAATCTGAAAACTGCCGCTACAACTCCAAATTCCAGGTTGGTTTCGCGCCATAATTATACAAATTTAACAAGATTTCATTTTTTATGCAATATTATTTATTAATATCAGTCTATAATAGTCATTTTATTAAAGAATTTGAGTTATCTTATTTAAAAGTTCTTTTACTAATAAACTTGGTTAATTATTATTTATTATTATCCATATGTATTCTCTAATAATAAGACTTCATTTGGTTTGCTTTGTCATTAAACAAGTTTGCTTTACCTAATCGGGAGAGCTTTACTTAATCACCACCTCCGACCCTAGAGTTAGTTTTACAGCTACATTTGTAGGAATATCCGGTCAAAGACAAAAAAAAAAAGACAACTCTGTTTTTGTATTAACTACTAGTGCATGTAGTTTGTTAAAGGAGGAATGCATAAAAGAAGTTTCAAATAAGAATGAATAATTTGATTTGATTTGCAACCTTGAGGTGTGATAATAAGACTCCAATAAGCATGTATGCCTGGAAGTCGTGATTGATAGCAGCTCTTTATTGCTTCTTTAAAAGCAAAAAAGTTAAAAGTTATGCTTAAGAGGATCTCGCTGCTCTCAACTTTGTAAGGTATGTTTCTTTAGTTTTGGCTATGATTTAGTAAGATAAAAAGTTCGCCACTTGGTTTGTGATTCCAAGTATGATTGCGAAAAACAAAGTCCTTAATCTTCACTATTAGTATGCTTATTACCAATCAAAGACTATTTCGTAAGCCATTTTGCATTCGAACAATCAAGGAGTTTGTTTCAATAGGGACAATCAACGAGTTTATTCAGGTAATTGTAGTTGCTGTCTAAATATTCAAGTATAGAATAGCTGGTTTGACAGGAAAGAAACATTAGATCTTTCTCTTTCTTTCTTTTGCCATAACCTCGAGTTTAAAATTCTGCAACCCTGTTGGTTTCTTTCCGTTTTGGTTCCTTTTCTTGAATGAGGATTGTCATGTAGTGGTGGAACCAGTTACATGCCAGAAAAGGTGCAGCGTCAAAATCTTTGCTGTTGCTGCTGGATATGTGTTGGTTAATTCATTTTGTGAGATATTAGGGATTGAAAGTGTGTCTAGAGAGATCGATCAAGAATCTTGGAGCTGCTAGGCTCAAATCTTTGACTCCTGTTACGTGCTGTCATTTCTCACTGCCAATTTCTTTCTTTAGTTCTTTTTTCATGTTTGTTGGGTCATTATCAATTGTAAAGATGATCATGTGATCCACTAATGGCCGAGTATGTTCATGAATTCTATGTCCACCGTCAACTCGAGGAACTAATTTATGATGTGGGAATAGAAATTAGGGAGCCAACTCTTAAGGTCTTATGGATATTTACTCTTTGGGAGTGAATAAGGCATTTTAAGACTAAAACATAGCTCAGAAGTATACTTCTCCTTCAACATAATATCATGATTTGGTCTTGGATTATACTTGTTGACCTGGATTTCGTCCTGAGGAATCTGGAACATTCTAATGTGGAAGAGTTTGGCATGAGAAATTGAAGTACGGCAAAAAGAATATCAAAGTTCATCTATCGAATTGCATTTTATTGTATACTTTTAGCCTATATTATTGTAATATTAAATGGGATACATGCAAATAGCATGCCTTTCTGATTCAATGTCAATAGGAAATAAACTGCCTCTATCTGGTGTTTGATGGCTTGATGCTATTATAGTCACTATTATTATTATTATTATTATTATTATTATTATTATTATTATTATTATTACCTTATAAAGATAAATATCTTGCAGGCTGCACACGGAAGGGATGAGCTTCATCCAACTCGTCTCTCCATGATGTCCAAATGTGAGGTAAACAATCAAAAGATGTATATTTATCACCATGTCCTTTAACATAATAAACACCTAATCAGCAATTGACTATTTCTTCTTGGGTTTTTTTTAGGCGCATCCGTCCAGATCACCTATGAGTGCAGGATCAAGCATACATGGCTCAAATAGCCGCACTGTTAATCAACACTCAACAACTGCTGAATCCAAAGATGCAGTAGTCTTAACATCCCAACCAGCTTCACCTGTTAAACCTGAACCTCACCATACCCTTGCCAATCCCAACGCTTTCAATGACTGGTCACCCTTGGATGATGGCATTGAGGTTGTTCTCCCAAATGGTTCAGATAAAGCTCCAACAAGGGAAGAAGTTGAGGCTTACATTTTGAATACTCTCCATGGCCCGACTACTAAAAGGAGACTAGTGGTATTTGAGAAAATTTGCAAGGGGTATTGATCCCCCATGATTGATGAAAGGCCTCCTCACTAATGGAAGGTACTATTGCACATCCTCCTGAGATACTATCAAAAGTCAAAACCATAGCTTCTTGTGCCATTTGAACAACTTTCCCCACTTTGAGTGAATACAATTTGGGTTGGCTATCGATAAGTATAAATGTGGTGAGATTACTAGTGTTGTTCATACATTTTAGAATAATGACATCTTTATAAGAAAAACAGAGTAAGCAAGGTCTGGTTTGATTCAATAGTTATTCTCTTCATTATATGCACAGAGGGAGTAATTCTTCTTCATTTAGGCATCTGGTACCTTCTGCATTTCAGGTTCAGTATATGAACAACATTCGATTAATTTGGACTTTGGTGCTGCACAAACCTCCCTTCAGTTCTCGTATTGGACAAAAAATCGACGAATTTTAGAATAAGATGTGCAACTGCAACTAATATTACCCTAGTGTACCTTTTGGCATCATTTAATTTGATGGCTATGGGCATGAAAATAATTTTCTCAAATCTATTTCGATCATGCTAAATAGAACCAACTATCGTAATGGCAGCCAATAAATTACAATTGTAAGTTTTGAATTTCATGAAATGACTCTAGTTTCACTCTAAGATTAGTGCTTCCCCATGCAAGAATCCCCTGCCTCGCATTGTGTTAGGGAAAAAGGGAGGTCAAGGCGAAAATTATGAGATCCCTTGTTTATGATATTCTCAAATAACAAAAATCATATATTTTTTTTAGGAGTGCTAGCAATATACTTCCTAACACTCTCTTTTCAACACACACTCGCCTATTGGTTGAAATTCATATGGGTTCCACTAATTCATGTGGGTCTCACTTGAATTTTATAGGGTCTATACAAATTTCAATCAATAGGAGAACGTATGTTAGAAAAAGAGTGTCAAAGAGTGTAGCTAACATTTTTTTTTAACCAATAGAATTTTCACATTTTAACAAAAACTTCATTTTTACCATTGTGATCAGAGTTGCATGACTATCCTCCTTACTAGTGTTCCCCCTCCAAATGGTAACAAATTTTGACCCTTTTCCAAGGAGATACTTCCCAAGAATCTGATTGCTTTCTAGTCCATGTATGCATGATTGTACCACCATCACCCAAACAAAGAGCCACGTCCACTAGAATGAAAGCCCTCTTGTGTGAAGGGCTTTAATTTTCATACCCAGAAAATTAATTTTCATACCTTCAATTTGTTAAAAATCCAAAACTACCCTTCTCCATCACGTTTTCCCGTATGATTATATACGGTAGTTTAAACAAATAAACAATCGTATAGAGATATACGATAGTTTTTTTAAATAAATAGACTACCATATAATCAAATACGGTAGTTTATTTAAAAGTTTAAGCTAACGTATATAATTACACGGGAGCTTGTTTACTATACTATCGTGTATAGCCATACGGTAGTTTAAGTAAACAAACGACCGTATATGACCATACGGTTGTGTAAAGTAATATAAATAGGCAACCGTATGCAATTATACGGTAGTTGATGCTCATAAATATCCCACCGTATACAACTATACGGTAGTTTTGTTTTAAATAAATAAATTATCATATGCTTCCATACGGTACGTACATTTTGGAAGAAAAATATACTATCGTATGGAATCATACGGTTGTATATCAAATTTATCCACACGTATGATTCCATACGGTAAGTCTATACCACAAATTTTGATATACTACCGTATGATATCATACAGTTGGCTAAAACATCAACCTACCGTATGATTCCATACAGTGGGGTTACAAAATTTGAGTTTCTCATAGTTCCTGCTTATTCAAAAAACATATTCCAAACACAGACGGTATTAAAATACAAATTATGATTTCTTTAAGATTTTGTGAGTACTTTGAAAGGACAATCATGGTCCATTCTCTTGTGCCATCCCCATCCCAAAGGCAAGATTGGCTTGGGAGTTCTTTCACATCATGATGGGCTCTAGGGTCATAAAGAATGGCTGGTTTGTAATTTTATTAATATAATTTTTTCCTTTGAATTCGGTTGAATTTTGTTTTTTTTATATTTTCTTAAATATTATATGTTGAATCTTATCCGTTTGAAATCACATGATTCTTTAAATATTATATGCCGAATCCTATCCGTTTTTCCAGTTTTAAATTCTTGTTTGATTCACACCATCGTATGGAATCATACGGTAGGTTGATGTTTTAGCCAACCGTATGATAACATACGATAGTGTATCAAAATTTGGTCATACATGTGGATAAATTTGATATACAATCGTATGATTCCATACGGACAAAACTACTGATAATTATATATGGTGGAATATTTATGAACATCAACTACCGTATGATTGCATACGGTTGCATATTTATATAACTTTATACAACCGTATGCTACCACACTGGAGTGTAATCATTTACACTCCTGTGTGATTTCATATGGGAGCAATCGCGAACCAAAAAAAAAAATACACGTGAAAAACTTGCAATAGAGGTGAGTTGATATATTTGGTAGGTTATAGGGGTATGAAATTGGAAAATAGGATATAAAAATTAAAGCCCTTGTGTGAAGAAGGCCATTGATCTACAACCCAAAAGCCTTATCCAACTCCAATGACTGTTATCACTCTCTCCCTCCCTTCCACAAACCCCTTCTCCCTCTCTCCCTCCCAAAAACGCTTCAGACTCAATCCCCAATCCTCCTTACAACTATCCTCCCCTCTCCAAACCCCACCACTGCCCAGAAAAACTGGAGTCATCGTCATCGGCGCCGGCCTCGCAGGCCTAGCCGCCGCTACCCACCTCAACTCCCACAACATTCCCTTCCTCCTCCTCGAAGCATCCGACGCCGTCGGCGGCCGCGTCCGCACCGACACCGTCGACGGCTTCCTCCTTGACCGCGGCTTCCAAATCTTCATCACCGCCTACCCCGAAGCCCAGAAGCTCCTCGACTACCAATCCCTCAACCTCCACAAGTTCTATTCCGGAGCTCGAATCTTCTACGAGAACCAATTCCACACCGTCGCCGATCCTCTCCGCCATTTCTGGGACTCCGCAAAATCCCTCACCAACCCAATCGGATCCTTCAAAGACAAACTGATCATCGGATCCAATACAATTCGGGTACTCACCAAACCCGACGAAGAAATCCTGAACGCCGAGGAGGTTCCCACAATTGAGTTATTGACGAAGCTAGGGTTCTCCGATTCCATCATCGGGAGATTCTTCCGGCCGTTCTTCGGCGGAATCTTCTTCGACACGGAGCTCGAAACAACGTCGCGTATGTTCGATTTCGTCTTCAAGTGCCTCGCCCTCGGAGACAATACGCTCCCGGCGAACGGCATTTCGGCGATTCCGGAACAGCTGGCGGCGAGGTTGCCTTCCGGTTCGATTCTTCTGAACTCGAAGGCCGTTTCCATCGATCTCGACCGGTCCGAATCAACGACGAGTGTGAGGTTGCAGAACGGTGAAGTTTTGAGGAGCCAGCTTGGAATGATCGTCGCGGTTGAAGAACCGGCGGCAGTTCAGTTATTGGCGGGAAGGTTACGTCCAAGTCCGGTTGAGAGAAAACCGGACCGAAGCACGGTTTGTTTGTATTTTACTGCGAACCGCGATCAGATCCCGGTTCGGGAACCGGTTCTGTTTCTTAACGGGTCAGGCAAGGGGATAGTGAACAACATGTTCTTTGCTACAAATGTGGCTCCATCTTATGGCCCACCAGACAAAGCTTTGGTTTCGGTATCACTCATCGGTTTGTTTGAGGGTGAGAGTGATGATTATCTAGCGGGTAAGGTGGTCCAAGAGCTTTCGGGTTGGTTCGGTGAGGAAACGGTTAGGGAATGGAAATACTTGAGGACTTATCGGGTCGGGTTTGCACAGCCCAATCAAAGTCCACCCACGGATCTGAACAAGAACCCGAGAATTGAATCGGGTTTGTATGTGTGTGGTGATTATTTGACCTCAGCAACTTTTGATGGTGCTTTGGTCTCTGGGAGGAGAGCAGCAGAATGTTTGTTGAAGGATAGAGCCTTCACTCCGGCTTAAGTATCCTGTTTATATTTGGAGAGTTAACTAATTATTTATTATAGATTTAATTTCAATGAAATATCAGTGTAAATTCTTTTTATTCATGCATTGTCTTGTAATCAATAATGTTTTATTTTGATTATAATTACTTCAAAAATTATATATTGGTTATATATAATAATTCGTCGATGTTAATAATATATAAAATTAAATTCAATTATAATTGTTATTTTTTTTTTATCCAAATTATTATTATTATTTTGTTCAATTATAATTATATACTGCTCATATAATTATATATTGGTGATATATAATAATTCTGTGATTGAGTGGATTGCTTCCAATCTCTATTTATCTTCTTCAGGTATTCTCTTTATATTTTTTTGGATAAATTGTTTATGCTTCTTTTTGAAAATTTCCAAACAGTTCTGTGCAATTAGTAGTTTGTTATTTTTCCAAACTTAATTTATCTATGCATTTTGTTTCTGACAGAAAGATGATGAGTATCTAAGTGGCCATGAGGTGTTCCTCAGGCGTGTTGCCTCTGCCCTCAACAACTTAGCAGAATTCACTGCAAAATCATGCCATGAAAAGTTAACCACCACTTGTCCCCAATTGCTATAAGTTTGTTTCTCCATGTCTAACTAAATCATGAGTTTTCTTTTATCAAATAATGAAGAAATAAAACAAAACAAAACATCACGATCTTCATTTTAGTTTTGGGCAAATTACATTGACCTCCCAAGTTGTGATGAAATTACACTGCACACACCTCTATATTTGGAAATTATAGACACTCCTTAGGTGTACTTTTCACCTCAATGGAGATTGGCATAATTTGTTCTGTTTTTTAAAATAAATAAATTGGGTTAATGATAAAATAGTGCAAGAGGGTGAGCCTTGGTACAAAAGTAAGGCTGCGTACATTTACCCTCCCCAAATCCCACTAGGTGGGAGCCTCGTGCACTGTGCCGCCCTATAGGGGCCAATGATAAAATTTACAATTTATTGTTGCATAAAGCTACAAAAAATGTAGCAGAAATACTCATTTTTATGTTTGAAAATATTGAAAAGCATGGTCTCATCAATGGTTGAGCAAATATTAGTAAGAGTTGGCTCTAACAATCACTGTTTTATAACATTCATAACTGTGAGTGAAGAGGAGGAATGGGAAACAGCTTGAAAACTTGTTAACTATTCCTTGTGTGGTAGTTTTGTAGAATCAAATAATGCAGAAGAGGGATAAGATGCTTGGTTTATCTTTTAAAAGAGAACATACGATGTAATATGTGACATTTTTACATTACATCATAATTGTGTTTTTCTCTTCATTTCTTCATGGTTGTGTTTTTTTGTATTAGGGTGCATTTTCTCCCTTGATTTTATGAAAATGAAGTAATACAGTTTGTACTGAATGTGATGTTGTGATAATGTCATCAAGCTAAACTTGGCAATCACGAATATTACATGTTTCATCTTCACATGCTCATCCATAATATCTTCTTTTTCTTACTGTTTTCTAAACGTCACTTTTCCATGCTGCTTTGCTATAGATGTATGGAGGACTTGTTAAGCACCACACAAGATGTCTCGTGGTCTCTACACAATAAGGTATACTTGATTCATGGGGCATTTTCAATGAGAGATGCTTTGGCTTGCTGCATTTTAAATGATCTCACTCTCGATTTGAATTTAAGCTAGGCTTGCATGAGTAAACCATTATTTGCTACCCTACGTTCACTTCCCTTATTTTATATCTCCTTGTAGTGTCACTGTCATCTTTGCAGAGTCGGGCTGGGATATGTCAGTTCTTAGATTCATTTGGTGGAACAGAACATTCCAATGCTTGTAATAATCCTACAGAAACTGTTCTATCACAAACAAGTTCACATGATAAAGAAGACACAAAGCCACAACCAGATGTAAAGCTCAGCCATTTGGCCTCTGGCACTGATTCTAGCACATCCATTCAGACAACAGAAACAAAGCTTGCTGACCTTCTGGATAGCCCACTTTGGAATCGGAGGCTTGCACCTTCATCTGAAAGGATTGTTTATGGTTTGGTACAACAGATATTTCGTGGCATAAGAGAATATCTCTTGGTTTCCACAGAATTAAAGGTTTGTGATGTTTCCTGCTTGTTCATTTATGCATCTTTCTGTGTTGGTCTGTGAATTTCCTCCTTCCCTGCTTGGAGTGAGAGTATGCTAGAGTGAGAATAGAAATGAAGGGTTGATTTTTTAGGTTTAAGAACATATACAACCTACAATATTTGGTAAATTTTTCTGTGACTGTTTTGGAATGTTTTTGGCAAAGATCCCTCTGCTTTTACAGCATGGCAATGATATTATAAGAGAAAAGTATAGCTCTCTGGAATTAAAGCCAAATTCAATTTTCCTCGTCAATTTCACAGCTGCTGTGAAATTGAAAAATATTCAATGATTCTCTATTATTTCTGTTTGATTCTTCCAATAATTAAAAAACTCATGAGGAAAAAATACATAATTTGTGAAAAGCATCAGATATTGTTAAAAATCTAGTTTTTTACCCTCTAATTTAAAAGTAGGATATTAATTATTTTTCAAAGGATGAGCAGTGTATGTGCTAAAAATTTCATGTACACCACATGCAAAACAGTCTGCACCACAAGGTTGCAAGCTTAGTTATCCCTTCCAAGTTTTAAAGTATTAATTATGTGACTAACAGTATTTACTATGTAATTAACAGGATTAATTACTATAATTTAGAAAAGAATCAGTCAGCTGTTAATAGTATAATTATTTGGTCAACATATTTATTGTGATTTGTTGTACTTTCCTTATATAGGACAGTCACCTCTTGTATATAAGGATAACCCAGGCTTGTAACAATCATATACATAACATTAATTCCATTTCTTTACATAAAGGTTTTTATTTGGTAGTTATCATATGCCTTGCTTATATGTATTTTTCTTATCATCTTTCTAATTTTATGTTTGCTGTTCATGTTGACTACAACCACAAATTACAAGACAGTATGTCAAAATGCAAAACATTGTTAATGCATTAATTTGGGATTGTTGTCATGTCAATAATTTAGAATTCTCATCCTTTTTTTTCATCTACTTTTTCTGCACTGCTTATATCTAATATTTTGCAGTTCAACTGTTTCCTTTTGATGCCCATTGTGGACAAGTTGCCTGCACTTCTTCGGGAAGACCTAGAATCTGCTTTTGAGGATGACCTGGATAATCTTTTTGACATAACCAATCTGCAGCACTCATTGGGGCCGCAAAAGAGAGATACAGAAATTGAGCTGAAAAGGGTATTTCATAATTCATATGACATGGTTTTTCTAATGAGCAATTTTCAGAGATGGCAATATTCTGTTATTCTCTATAATGTCCAACTTTTTGGTGGTTTTGCAGATCAAGAGGCTCAAAGAGAAATTCAGAATCATACATGAGCAACTTATTCTACATCAAGCCATGTGAATACATGATTATGTCAAGCCACTGCTGGAACTCTGAGTATCAAGGTATCATTTTATTTCAAATGAAATAGGCATGTGATTTTAAAATGTATGAGATTAATGATTTTCCATTTCTTCCTATTTTAATGCTTATGTAGTGGTTTATCATAGAAGAAGGGTGAACAGATGTTCATTATGATGACCATTTGTTGTAGTTACCCAAAAATCATCTTTCAATTGTACCAAAACTAGGTAGCAGCAACATAAGTCAAATTCTTGGACCACAAGCCTATGTTATCATACACATATAATGGAGAGCATCATTTATTTTTCCAAAAATATAGTAATGAACCTCTCCATTTCTCATCTCATGAGAAAAGGAGTAGATATTTACTCGTCACATATCTATTAATTCCTTCATCAAAGTTAGTAAGATAATTTAAGATGGATCATAAACTAAGAAGTAGATTCTAGAAGATAAAAAAGGTATCCGGAGTAATTTCAATAATCGGGTTCATTGATATTTTTATGTAATAGATATTATCACACATAAATCATACTTAATTCAATGGAATTATTTGATCTCTAAGGAGACCTATAATTTCGCACATAAGGAATTATTTCTTGGTTTTGTCCAATCGATAATAACACAATTATTTAGGTAAGAGTAAATAGAAACAACACTCATAAAAAGTTTTATTAAAACCATGAAATATAAGTTTATCTCCCATCCACATGTGAATAAATTAAATTTTCCGCAAAAAAAAAAAACTGCTAATGAAGGAAAGCCTCTTAAGGATGAGAGACATAGGGCTAAACAGAGAACCAAAAAAGGATCTTTCGTGTATGATCTGATATAATTTCAAACATTTCTAATTTTGGTATATAGATCAAATGATACAATGCAAGCAAAAGTTCCTAGATTTACAGAGATATAGAACAATATATAAATTATCATCCTTGCATATCCACCGTGAAATTATCAATATTACCGTTACTTTACATAGATAGCTATTGAATTAGACTTGTATAGGTGTTAATGTGAAAGTTCTGAACACATTCAATGATATACTTGGTGCTGGATGCAAGGTATGAGGTGCGAGTGTAAAGCCATGCATAAATGGCTTGGACAAGGTCGGTATTCGCACCATTTCCTTCAATAAACTGTTTCTTCGGTACCAATAAGTAAGTTTCAACCTTAGCCACTACCAGCATAAGGGATCTAACTGCTTAGCAGTTAGATATTTATAGTAATAACTAGTTAGTAAGGCACTCAGGGCAAACTCCGCACTAAGGATAATAGAAACAATGGAAATAGAGCTATGTGAGCAAATCAAGTCACTAGCGACAAATTATTACCCCAAATTGTAAGTGAATGTTCACATTCATATCAATGGTCAAAGATTAGAACTTATTAATAAATGGAATAAGTGTCCAAGAGTTACTCCTAAAGTAAGTGGGTTCACTCCCCCCTCTATATATATGTATATGAGATGTATCAAGTGAAAGAACTATTTTTATATAAAATTGAGAAAAGCAAATTTTGGCCTTTTAGTCGCACATGAATGGTCAAGATTAGAACATAAAGATATGTGACTTTTTTAAGGGATGATCTCTAAGAAATTTCTAACCTTGATCATCCATGTATGGTTTAATGGCCCCAATTTGCTCCTCACTCTCATAAAAATTCCATTCTCACTTGATACACCCACATATATGAGATGTATCAAGTAAGAGGGCTATTTTTATATAAGAGTGAGAGTGGCAAATCTTAGCCTTTGAATCATACATGATGGTCAAGATTAGAATATAAAGTCATGTGACTTTTTTAAGGGATCGTTGATTAACTTCTAATATTGACTATTTATGTATGATTTAATGTTTTTATATACGGATTATCTTTTATAATTCTCGCTTGATATGCTTTCTATATGTGGGCATATCTAGTGAGAGCAGTTTTTATTGTGAGAGGGGAGAGGAACAAAACTGGGACATTAAATTGTCCATGGTTGGTCGGATTAAAAAGTTAGCGCCTTGTCGTTGTTAAACAAGACTCTAAATCCACTGCAAATTCTCTGCATTTGCTGCAACAAAATCATTGTGTTCATAAATTAATTTTTTATTTATTTATTATGATTTAACACGGCTTGCAAGTGAACCTTTGTAGACTTGAAACGTCAACTCTTCAAAACGGTGAAAACAAACACAATCGAATATAAACACTTTCGTTTTCGCAATGTATAAATTAGAGGTTTTTCTGAGAACAAGTCCGATACTGAGAAAGCTGCGCCCTTTTCTTCTCCCTCCACCCTCTGCCCTACTTTTCTAAATGCGGAAGAAACAATCGCACCGAATTGCCATTTATTTTCGTGCATGTAATTTCGCTCTGATTCCTTTTGCTCCATCAGTTTTCAACCTTCTCTGTTTCTAGATTTTTCTTTTCCAGGAAAATTTCGTTTTCTGCAATTTCGTGTTTTGATTTAACTGCTTTTTTAGTCTCGGACGAAATCGATGAAAAATTCACAGCGAAATCGACAGTTAATTTGTCGATTAACAAAACGAGAGCTTCAATTTCGTTCAAAGTAAAGAAAATCGTGTTCGGAAAATTTGTCCGCGTCTCGATTAGAATCTGAAGCTTTCACTGTAACAGCTTCGTGGTTTTGTTGTTGTTGTGCAGGAATAGCGATGGAAAATGCGCGAAGCAACAGCAAGACGAAGATTAAGGTGAAGGCTTCGAACGAGAACGTTTCGCCATTGTAGTTGGAGATGGACGATCAGAGAGGACGCTATCTCCAATCGATTGCGATGAGTCCAAGATTGCAACGATACGCTGAGAACATCGACGCCGGCGGAGGCTCGCCGCTCACGCGTTACTTTTTCGCCGTATCTCCAATCGCCGGCAAGGTCTCTTCCTCCGGCGAGTCCTTTACTTCTCCGACAACGTTCGGCGCCAGCAAGTACAGCAGGTCCACGAAAGCGTCCGGGAACAACAGTTCGGGGAAAAGTAGCTTCGGTTCTCGCGGTAGATTCTCTCTCTCGCCGCTTTCTTCGGTGGAGAACTTGGACATGTCGCCGCTGGCGATGTACGGAACTCCGGTGAAGGTGGACGAAGAAGTTCTCGTGATGGATGACATTCAGGTGAGGCCAACGTCGGGAACGAAGAGTGGAAGATCTTCATCGTCTTCCTCCGGTCGAGGTCCGCCGTCATCGACATCATTGTGGTCGCCGCCGTTTGTGAGGAACGTGTTGAAGACAGAATCTAGAAACTGCCGCTACAACTCCAAATGCCAGGTTGGTTTCGCGCCATAATTATACAAATTTAACAAGATTTCATTTTTTATGCAATATTATTTATTAATATCAGTCTAAAATAGTCATTTTTTTTAAAAGAATTTGAGTTATCTTATTTAAAAGTTCTTTTAATAATAAAATTGGTTAATTATTATTTATTATTATCCATATGTATTCTCTAATAATAAGACTTCATTTGGTTTGCTTTGTCATTAAATAAGTTTGTTTTACCTAATCGGGAGAGCTTTACTTAATCATCTCCTCCGATCCTAGGGTTAGTTTTACAGCTAAATTTGTAGGAATATCCGATCAAAGACAAAAAAAGACAAGTTTGTTTTTGTATTAACTACTAGTGCATGTAGTTTGTTAAAGGAGGAATGCTTAAAAAACGTTTCAAATAAGAATGAATAATTTGATTTGATTTGCAACCTTGAGGTGTGATAATATGACTCCAATAAGCGTGTATGCTTAGGAAGTCGTGGTTGATAGCAGTTCTTTATTGCTTCTTTGAAAGCAAAAATGTTAAAAGTTATACTTAAGAGGATCTCACGGCTCTCAACTTTATAAAGTATGTTTCTTTAGTTTTGGCTAGGATTTAGTAAGATAAAAAGTTCGCCACTTGGTTTGTGATTCCAAGTATGGTTGCGAAGAACAAAGTCCGTAATCTTGTCTGGGTAATTATCACTATCAGTATGCTAATTACCAATCAAAGAATATTTTCATAAGCCATTTTGCATTCAGACAATCAACGAGTTTGTTCAGGTAATTCTAGTTGCTGTCTAAATATTCAAGTATAGAATAGCTGGTTTGACAACAAAGAAACATTAGATCTTTTCTCTTTCTTTCTTTTGCCATAACCTCAAGTTTAAAATTTTGCAATCCTGTTGGGTTCTTTTTGTTTTAGTTCCTTTTCTTGAATGAGGATTGTCATGCAGTGATGGAACCAGTTACATGCCACAAAAGGGGTAGCGTCAAAATCTTTGTTGTTGCTGCTGGATATGTGTTGGTTAAACCATATTGTGAGATATTAGGGATTGAAAGTGTGCCTAGAGAGTTCGAGCAAGAATCATGGAGCTGCTAGGCTCAAATCTTTGACTTCTGTTATGTGCTGTCATTTCTCGCTGCCAATTTCTTTCTTTCGTTCTTTTTTCATGTTTGTTGGGTCGTTATCAATTGTAAAGATGATCATGTGATCCACTAATGACCGAGTATGTTCATGAATTTTATGTCCACTGTCAACCCGAGGAACTGATTTATGATGTGGGAATAGAAATTAGGGAGCCAGCTCTTAAGGGCTTATGGATATTTATTCTTAGGGAGTGAATAAGGCATTTTAAGACTAGAACATAGCTCAGAAGTATACTTTTCCTTCAACATGCTATCATGATTTTGTCCTGGATTGTACTTGTTGACCTGGATTTCGTCCCGAGGAATATGGAACATTCTAATGTTGAAGAGTTTAGCATGGGAAATTGAAGTACAGAAAAAAGAGTATCAAAGTTCATCTATCGAATTGCATTTTATTGTAAACTTTTAGCATATATTATTGTAATATTATATGGGTGCAAGCAAGTAGCATGCCTTTCTGATTCAATGTCAACAGGAAATAAACTGCCTGTATCTGGTGTTTGATGGCTTGATGCTATTATAGTTACTATTATTATTATTTTTATTATTATTATTATTACCTTATTAAGATAAATATCTTGCAGGCTGCACACGGAAGGGATGAGCTTCATTTAACTCGTCTCACCATGATGTCCACATCTAAGGTAAACAATCAAAAGATGTATATTTATCACCATGTCCTTTAACATAATAAACACCTAATCGGCAATTGACTCTTTCTTCTTGGGTGTTTTTTTAGGCACAGCCGTCCAGATCACCTATGAGTGCAGGATCAATCATACATGGCTCAAATAGCCGCACTGTTAATCAGCACTCAACAACTGTTGAATCCAAAGATGCAGTAGTCTTAACATCCCAACCAGCTTCACCTGTTAAACCTGAACCTCACCGTACCCTTGCCAATCCTAACGCTTTCAGTGACTGGTCACCCCTGGATGATGGCATTGAGGTTGTTCTCCCAAATGGTTCGGATAAAGCTCCAACAAGGGAAGAAGTTGAGGCGTACATTTTGAGTGCTCTCTATGGCCCGACTACTAAAAGGAGACTAGCGGTATTTGAGAAAATTTGCAAGGGGTATTGATCCCCCATGATTGATAAAAGGCCTCCTCACTAATGGAAGGTACTATTGCACATCCTCCTGAGATACTATCAAAAGTCAATACCTTAGTTTCTTGTGCCATTTGAACAATTTTCCCCACTTTGAGTGAATACAATTTTGGTTCGCAGTCGGTAAGTATAAATGTGGTGAGATTACCAGTGTTGTTCATACATTTCAGAATAATGACATCTTTATAAGAAAAACAGAGTAAGCAAGGTCTGGTTTGATTCAATAGTTATTCTCTTCATTATATGGACAGAGGGAGTAATTCTTCTTCATTAAGGTATCTGGTATCGTCTTTATTTCAAGTTCAGTATATGAACAACATTCGATTAATTTGTAAACCTCACTCCAGTCCTCGTATTAGACAACAAATCGACGAATTTTAGAATAAGATGTACAACTGCAACTAACATTACCCTAGTGTTACCTTCTGGCATCATTCAATTTGATGGCTATGGGCACGAAAATAATTTTCTCAAATCTATTTCCTGCATGCCGTAACATCCCAAAATCCAGAACTAGTAATAATTAGACTTTGAGATATTAAGATAGTAATTTACAGGCTTAGGGGTATTAGATGCCCCTAAACTAGCGTAAGATAAGTTAAATAATGCACCATAGACATTTTGATTAATATAATATTATATATAATTTAGATTATGTTATACGTAATATATATATATATATATATATATATATATATATATATATATATATATATTCAAAAAAACTAAAAGAAAACCTGAATGATAAGCTTCTAATATTAGGTGTTGTCCTTTTCTAATAAAAATAGTGAAGATAATAAGATGATTCTTAAGTTGAAAGAATAGCAACCTAAAGCTATATAACACCTAAAGCTATATATCTAACGCTGCCGAACAGAAAAATAAAGTAGGGGAGACCAAGAAAGTCAGAAGGGAGAAGAAGAGTTATCGGTGAAACGATAGAATATGCTTGAGATAATATTTGGAACTTTTGGATGTTTATAAGTGGTGAGTAAAAATACTTTTTTCTCATCCTTTCATGGTATAAAGATTTAGATTTAGGTTCTTAAAACCAATAATGTATTTTAGGATATTGATTTGGGAAAATTGAGTTTTTCTATATTAAGGCTCAAGAACGCTAAACTGATTTGGGAATTTTCGATTAAAATGAATGTTTATTAAATTGAGTATTTATCCTTGGGATTGATGATAAAAGATTATGATTGGTATGTGTATTGGTTGATTGATATGCTTTATTTGAGTTATGTGATGATATATATTTGAATTGGCATGTTTAATTGATCATTATGCATGTGACATGACGTTTGAGAAATACCGCCTATTAAAATGGTATTGAAAGTAAAATCGCCATTGAATTGGGATGTCGAAATTATGTAATACCGTTAGTTGATGGGGTATCGAAAGTAACATCGCCATTGAATTGAGATGTCGAAATTATGTAATGCCGCCAGTTGATGGGGTATCGAAAGAAACATCGCTATATATTGGGATGTCAAAAAATGAGCAATATGGCTAGTGCACATGGTTGGTATCGAAAATTGAGTAATGTCACCGATGAGAAGGTGACATCGAAATACCTCTCTTGAATAGAGGTAGGCAATGAAAGTCATATGACTTACGTGGGTTATTGAAATTATTTGATATATGAGATTTTGACATACTTGATTTATGATATGTTGATGATGACTGATTATTGTCAATAATAATTTATATTATTATTATTAATATTATTTTATAATGCTATTATTTTGAAAATAGCAGGTATCATGAATTGTTTTTTCGGTTGTCGCACCGCCTGAGAACAATGCTTTTGCGAAAATCTTTTTAACAGTATTTTTATTCACTGGGATTATAAATCTCATTAGTAGTATTGTTTTCAGAGCTCGAGGACGTCACAGTTGAGCATACAGAGACTTGAAGATTATCTTCTTAGTTTTAGTATTTGGTTAGTATATTATGGACTTATGGCTTTTGCCAAGAGAACATATGTCATCATTATGTATTTTTTTTATCATGCGAGGAAGTCCGGTTTTTGAGGCTTTTAAACTTATTATGTGATTTCGGTATTTTATTGGTTTAAGGATGTAAACATTATTTTGATATTATTATTAACATTAGCACACTAAGTATTTGTTCAGTATCATTTAAGAAAATTTTTATTTCTTCATATTTTATATAAATAATTATTTTGGGTTACTAATATAACGAAGGGCGTTACACATGTTAAATAGAACTAGCTATAGTAATGGCAGCCCATAAATTACAATTGTAAGTTTTGAATTTCATGAAATGTCTCTAATTTCACTCTAAGATTACCGCTAACCCCATCCAAGAGTCCCCTGCCCTTGCATCGTGTTAGGGAAAAAGGAAGGTCAAGGCGAAAATTTATGAGATCCCTTGTTTATGATATTCTCAAATAACAAAAATCATATTTTGTTTACCTAATAGAATTTTCATATTTTAACAAAAACTTCATTTTTACCATTGTCATACATAATTTTACTGCATGACTATCCTCCTTACTAGTGTTTTCCCTCCAAATTGTGACAAATTTTGACCTGTCTCCAAAGAGATACTTGGTAAGAATCCGATTGCTTTCTAGTCCACGTAAGGAGGATATGTATGCATGATTGTATCACCATCACTACAACAAAGCAAAGAGCCACATCCACCAGAATCAAAGCCTTCTTTTGAAAAAAGAAGGCATCCATGATCAACCTAAAAACCTTATCCAACTCCAATGACTGTTATCACACTCTCCCTCCCTTCCACAAACCCCTTCTCCCTCTCTTCCTTTGTAAAACGCTTCATACTCAATCCCCAATCCTCCTTACAACTCTCTTCCCCTCTCCAAACCCCGCCACTCCCCAGAAAAACTGGAGTCATCGTCATTGGCGTCGGCCTTGCCGGCTTAGCCGCCTGTACCCACTTCAACTCCCACAACATTCCTTTCGTTCTCCTTGAAGCTTCTAACGCCGTCGGCGGCCGCGTCCGCACCGACACCATCGACGACTTCCTCCTCGACTGCGGCTTCTAAATCTTCATCATCGCCTACCCCGAAGCCCAGAAGCTCCTCGACTACCAATCCCTAAACCTCCACAAGTTCTATTCCGGAGCTAGAATCTTCTACGATAACCAATTCCACACCGTCTTAGACCCTCTCCGCCATTTCTGGGATTCCGCAAAATCCCTCGTTAACCCAATCGGATCCCTCAAAGATAAATTGCTCATCGGATCCAATACAATTTGGATCCTGACGAAATCAAACAAAGAAATCCTCAATGCGGAGGAGGTTCCCACAATTGAGTTACTGACGAAGCTAGGGTTCTCCGATTCCATCATCGGGAGATTCTTCCGGCCGTTCTTCGACGGAATCTTCTTCGACACGAAACTCGAAACGGCATCGCGCATGTTCGATTTCATCTTCAAGTGCCTCGCCCTTGGCGACAATACGCTTTCGACGAACGACATTTCGGCGATTCTGGAACAGCGGGTGGCGAGGTTGCCTTCCAGTTCGATTCTTCTGAACTCGAAGGCCGTTGCCATCGATCTCGACCATGTGAAACCCTATTCGCTTCGATGTGTTAAGTTTTGATGATGTCAAATATTGTTTCTTGAAATGTTAAACATGTCATACACATGTTTATAAAATGGAATATTATTTGATGATATGTGTTATGACATACAAACATTGGATATGTTTCTAACTGTTCTATGCATCATAATAATTAATTGATGAACATTAATCATAAGCATGCTGGACAAAACGAAAATATATTTTACAAGCATGCAGGTACTCAAAAGTTAACAAAGCAATAAATGAAAAAGCTAGAAGTATCAAAGTTTCAAGCATCAAGACCTCAAGCAAGATTGATTAAATATATTAGGTCTCAGATATAGTATGATGACTAAAACTTGATTTGGCTCACTGAATTTATTTAATTAAAATATATGACAAGAAACACGTCTTTGTCAAATTGATTTCAAATGAAAAACTAATTTAGCATAAAAAGAATAAATTTTTCAAAGTATATATTCAATTTCAATCTATTGAAATTAGTTTTCAAACGGTGCATATATATTCACTTTCTTTATATTAATCAAATTCCAGTTCAATTAATGTTACAGAGTTTTTATTTGGTCAATCAATTGACATAATTGAATCGATTCAAGAAAACTTAAGTGTGTGCTATACATATTTATATGTAACAATTCAAATTCAATTGATATTCAATATAGTTCACTTTCAATCAATTGAACTTTACTCCTAAACGATTTACACAAATTGTTTAAGCTTCAATCGATTGACATTGTTATGAAATCGATTTACAGCTTCTGAAAATACGCTTTAGGTTAAAAGCAATTGATTGACTAAAATGCTAAATCGATTGACAAGCAAAAATTAATATGCAACGGTAATTTTCATAGAATCAATGCTTTCCTTATTTATTCTCTCCAATGTTCAGAATTCCAAAATTATAAAAGGGGTTTATGCAACACGAAATTAAGAGTGCAATAATCAAAAAAGTTGTTCATATGCTCTGAAATTATTTGAGCCAAATCTTGTACTATTATCATCATACTCATAAGCTTCAAGTTGTATACTTGCACTATTGAGAGTGTTTCTATTCTTCTATCTCTTTGTATCAATTTGGAAATAGGGTGTGGTATCCCTAGGTTGAGGGTGAAATATCCCTCTGGTTAGAAGGTGAGGTATCCTTCTTTTGTTAAAGGGTGGGGGCATCCCTTTCGTGTGCGGCTTTAGACTCAGAAGCGTGGGTGAGGCATCCCAGAGGCGCGAAGGAGAGTGCTACAGGTCGTTGAGGCTCTTACACGTAGGTGAGACATCCCATGAAGCGTGGTTAGAGTGCTATGTGGTGTAAAGGTATTCAAGCACCTTGAAGCTTGGTATTAGTGGATAAAACCCGGAATCATATTCTGGGGACTGGACGTAGGTCACCAATGGTGGGTGGCTGAATCAGGATAAATTTGGTTTGCAAGCTTTTTCTTCCTTATCTCTTTTATATTGTGATTTATTATTTATCATCTATATTATTTTGATTATTTTTTTTTGTGTGCACGTTAAGTTTTTAATTGAGAAAATCGCTTTCACTAAATAAATCTAGAAAATTTTATAAACCCAATTCACCCCCCTCTTGGGCAATGGTTGCTTAGGCCAACATACTCGTCCGAATCAACGACGAGTGTGAGGTTGCAGAACGGTGAAGTTTTGAGGAGCCAGCTTGGAGTGATCGTCGCGGTTGAAGAACTGGCGACAGTTCAGTTATTGGCGGAAAGGATACGTCCAAGTTCGGTTGAGAGAAAATCGGACTGAAGCACGGTTTGTTTGTATTTTACTGCGAACCGCGATCAGATCCCGATTCGGGAACTAGTTCTGTTTCTTAACGGGTCAGGCAAGGGGATAGTGAACAACATGTTCTTTGCTACAAATGTGGCTCCTTCTTATGGCCCACCAGACAAAGCTTTGGTTTCGGTTTCACTAATCGGGTTGTTTGAGGGTGAGAGTGATGATTATCTAGCGGGTAATGTGGTCCAAGAGCTTTCGGGTTGGTTTGATGAGGAAACGGTTAGGGAATGGAAATACTTGAGGACTTATCGGGTCGGGTTTGCACAGCCCAATCAAAGTCCACCCACGGATCTGAACAAGAACCCGAGAATTGAATCGGGTTTGTATGTGTGTGGTGATTATTTGACCTCAGCAACTTTTGATGGTGCTTTGGTCTCTGGGAGGAGAGCAACAAAATGTTTGGTGAAGGATAGAGCCTTCATTCCGGCTTAAGTATCCTGTTTATATTTGCATAGTTAACTAATTATTATTATAGATTTAATTTGAATGAAATATCAATGTAAATTCTTTTTATTCATGCATTGTCTTGTAATAAATAATGTTTTATTTTGATACTAATTACTTCAAAAATTATATATTGGTGATATATAATAATTCGTTGATGTTAATAATATATATAAAATTAAATTCAATTATAATTGTAATTTTTTTTATACAAATTATTATTATTATTTTGTTAGGGTTAAATAACATAATCATTATTTTTTTTTTAAAAAGGCTAAGGCATGCAAAGGCATCACTGTAGAGAGGGTAATCCCAAATAGGTTGGCACCACTCACACTACCAATCATCTGCAGCACACCCCAAAATATTATAAAAGAATAAAAATAACAACAAGCATGGGGGACCAAAGCCAATACCTATGAAAAACGAAGAATCATCTAAATCTATAGTTAGGCAATCCTAATCTATTACGGAAAAAATCTTCCCTAATAAAAGAAGGAAAATGATCCCACCAACAAGAATCATTATTAACAAAAGCGTACAAAGCCATCTTATCAGCACATGAATTTCCCTCCCGCAAAATGTGCGAAACTTGAAACTGCATTGTTGAAATGTAGACCTCGCGGTTCTTCCATCTATTTTTAAGATACCAAGGAACCAATGAACTAGAGTCAAAAGTAGACACAACTAGCCTTGAGTCGCATTCTGACCAAAGTTTATGCCAACCTCTTTGATAAGCCTCCTCAATAGCTATCATAGCCGCCACTAACTCGGCATTCAAAGCATAAGAGTTGCCTATGAAAGATGAAAATCCTCCCATAAAAGCACCAGATGAGTCCCTAAAGATCCCCCCAGCTGCAGCAAAACCAGGAGACCCTCTAGCCGCACCATCTGTATTACATTTAATCCAATGACAAGGAGGAGGATACCAATCTACTTGTTTAATAGATGGAGCTTTGCAAAAACGACCTTCAATAGAGAAAGCCTTAATAAAAGAAAATTCTACCATTGAAGAGGAGATAAAGCCTTTAGAGTGAGAACCTGATAAATTAGTTGCTGCCACTATCATGTTAATTGCACTCTTAAAAGGAATGCAGAATCAAATTGCCCAGATTGAATTAATCACAACAGCTCTAACAACATCTTTGAACAAACTACTACCATCCCCGTTGATGAGGGAAATGACTGCAAAAATAGAAGATGAATCAACACGATACTGAAGAATTCCACTAAGCCAAAGCCAAATTTTGTGAGCAAAACTATAGTCCAAAAATAAATGCTGAGTGGAGTCCTCTGAGATACCACAAAGATCGCATTTAGAAACTAAGCAACAACCCCTTGCTTTCATATTTTCATCAGTTGGTAGCTTTCTCTGAAGCAACCTCCAAACCAAGAACGATTTAGAAGGTGGAATGATAGGGCTCCAAATGAGTTTAGACCACTGCACAAAGTTTGCAGCAGGATTTAAGAAAGAAAAAGCATCTTTTAAAGCCAATACACCCGAATCAGAATGCTACCAAACTAATTCATCAACCTCCTTAGACAAGGGAATGATGACTTTAACAATATCTGCTGCAATGGCTGGAAAAATAGAACACCATTCAGCCGGCAAATTCCATCTGCTATTAATAATGAAATCCCTTACTTTAGAACATAATAAATGATGATCAAATCACCATTGCCAATGACCCAAGCTGAATTAGATTGAATCGTGTGCATAAACATCTTTATTCCAGGCCAAATTGAAGATTTCACATAAGAAGAAACAGGCTTCCTAAATCTGAAAAATCTTGCTTTTAAGAAAATAGCCCAAGAATCCTTGGATGTTAACACATCCCAACTCAACTTCAGAAGAGCTGCATCATTAATTGATCTAATGGATCTAAGACCAAGGCCACCTTCCATAATAGGAGAACAAACTTTACTCCAAGCCACTGTAACCAACTTCTTAGAGTGTATATCTCCTGACCATACAAAATTTCTTATGCATTTATCAATTGATTTGAGAAAAGAAACAGGCCAAGCATATATATGAAAGCTGTATAGAAGCATTCCATTAATTATCGAGTTAACTAGCTGCACTCTTCCCATAACTGATAATAATGCACCTTTCCAAGCACTCAACTTTGATTTAATTCTATCTGCAATTGGTTGTAAGTGAATAGCTTTTGGCTTTCCTTTAAAAATTGGCACACCAAGATAAACAAAAGGCATAGAACTAGCTGAGAAACCAAGAATGTTTCTAAGCTCAATTACTCTTCTAGCTGAAATTGAACCAGCAAAAAAATTAAACTTTTCTAAACTGAGATGCTGACCTAATGTTTCACCATATGATTCAAAAAGAGACATTAGAGTGGAAAGATTCTTCTTTGTACCTTTGCAAAAAACCATCACATCATCCGCATGCAAAACATGAGATGGAGTGTGACAGCCTCTAGGACCTGCCATAGGCTTAAGTTGATTAGAATTCACCAATAAAGAAATATTTCTGCTCAAAACATCTCCAGCCAGGCAAAAAAGAAGAGGAGAGAGTGGATCTCCTTGCCTTACACCTCTTTTGCAAGCAAAGTACCCCACTGAACCGCCATTCACAATAAAAGATAACTTTGCTGAATTTAGAATAGTCCAAATCCAATCACAAAAAATAGGATGGAAACCAAATGCTTGAATTACTCTCATCAAGAACCTCCAATCCAAGGTATCAAAGGCCTTTTTAATGTCAAATTTTAAAGCTACATTACCACCATTGGACTTACAATCCAGTAGATTGATAGCTTCAGAAGTTGTGTAAATACACTCTGCTATATGTCTTCCTTTGAGAAATTCTCTTTGTGGCCAGCCTATCACCAAGGACCTTTGTGATTATTTTAAATTGAAAGTTTGTTAAAACAATTGGTCTGTAATCCTCTATTTTCTCAGCTTCAGGGAATTTAGGAATAAGTGCTACTGAATTAGAATTCATACCCGGCAGAATCCAATTTTGCTTGAAGAATTGAAGGATAGAATTAAAGACATCTTCACCAACTATGTCCCAAAAGGCTTGATAAAAGCTTCCTCCAAAGCCATCTGGACCAGGGGAACCAGAGCCATTCATACCAAAAATTGCAGTCCTAACTTCATCTTTGGATGGAATATTAGTCAACATAAGATTATCTTCGACAGTCACAGAAGGAGCAATGACTTTGTTAACTAAACCATTGTCTATGCAGATATCATCAGATGCATAAAGACCACGAAAAAAATCAAGCACATGCTCCTCTATGTCAGATTGAGAACTTAGAATTTGATCACCATTTTTAATAACAGACATTTGCTTTGTTGTTTGTCTGATTTTAGCCATCCTATGAAAGAAAGCAGTATTTCGATCCCCTTTAGAAAACCAATTAAGACTAGTTTTCTGTTTCCAAAAAGATTCTTCATAAGAAAGAACTTTTTGAAGTTCCAAATGAGCTGATGACTCCTGATCATGTAGTGATTCAGAGAAACCACCAACATCAATTTGCTGCTGAATAGAGTCCAGAATAGAAACTGCATTATCAACTTTAAGCTTAGTATCACCAAACACATTTTTGTTCCAAATTTTCAGCTCAGATTTCAACATTTTCAGCTTTTGTGCCAAGATAAACATAGGGCAGCCAATTACAGATATGGACCAAACCTCCTTTACCAATCTAGCACAATCTGTATGTTCACACCACATACTAAAAAATTTAAAATGAGATGGTCTAGTTTTGATACCTTTAGTCAAAGACAGCAGAATAGGGAAGTGATCCGATTGACTTCTTGTTAAAGTCATGCAAGACACACTATTAAAGAAAGATAGACAACTCTCATTAACAACTGCTCTGTCAAGCCTTCTCTCAGTATGAGAATTGAAAACCCTGCCATTAGACCGTGTGTAAGGAGCACCACGGGTCACTACATGATTCAGAAAATTACTCTCAGACCAATTGCTGAAATCCTGACAAGACTGCTTTATGGGCAGAGAACCTCCTCTTTGCTCATGTGCTCCAAGCACTGCATTAAAATCACCTATAAATATCCAAGGACATTGCTTGCCTCTAATCAAACCTGAAAGATCACTCCAAAGCTCTTTTCTACCTGCTACAGTTGTAGCTGCATAAACTGTTGAGAAACAAACCTGCTAATTATCCCAAATTACTGAAAAAGAACAATGTTGAGATGATGGATTAAGTGTTTCAGCACAAAGACACCAAATATTATGAATTTTATTATTCCTATTATTGAACATAAAAGCTTTCAAACCAATAGACTTCCAAAAAACTGCAGGAACTCTACTGAAATCAATCCAAGGTTCTGATATCAAAACAAAATCTGGATGTTGCTGAACACAAAGTTTTTTTTAACACAAGTCTAGTTCAATATTACCTAGACCTCTAGCATTCCAAAAGAGAAATCTCATTATACAAAATTCCTTGGACCAGCCCTAGAATGGGCATAATTAAACGCAGCCTTAGCTTTCACTTTGTTCTTCTTCTTTAACTTTTTCTTTTGAGATTTAGAGAGCATCATTGTATACTCAGAATCTGACTGCAAATAATTGTTGCCTGAAGGAGAGGTAGCTTCCTCTTCCTCATCGTCTGCCCAAAATTTAGAAAGAACTTCCATATCTTTCTTAAAAGCAATAGGAGTAGTCATCAAATCCTGACGTTTATCAGTTTCCAAGGAATCTTTAACAACTTCCACATTGTCTTCTAATTGATCAGCACCAGAAGAATGCAATACAGACCCAGAATGACTTTTCTCAGAAGACTGAAAATCCACTCTATTGATCAATATATTTTGGGAGTTAGCATACTCATCAAAAATTGTATCCACTGAATCCTCATCAGAAGCAATATCATTTAAATTACCTTGCTTAGAATGATTATTCTCACAATCTTCCTTGTCAAGATTCATAGTAGGAGGCTTATGCGATTGATTCAAATCAGATATTCTTGAAATCACAAATTCCAAAGACCCTCTTTCTAGAACAGGATCAAGAGCAGGATTTCCGATTGCTGGATCAAATAACTGATCCTTTTGAATATTTCTATGGCTAGGTTCAGGAACATCTTTTAACACAGCTTGATCTTCAACGACCTTTTTTCCTTTGTCAATAATCTGATCAGTAGTATTTGCCAAGATAGGATTAAGAATCTCATCTTGCTTATTATCTTTGTCAACCTCAACAGGTTTGGGAGCATACTTTAACACTGTCTTCCGAGAAACATGAGTCATATTCTATTTGGAAACGTTTTCTTGAAAAGAAACCATGTTAGCCTTCTTCTTACAATTACCAATTGAGTGACAAGAAGAACAAAAAGCCGGTAGGTTTTCATACTCAATTCCCACAAAAAAAGCATAACGATCACGTTTCACTACGATTTGATCATGAAATTTCCCAACAAGATCCATATCAATTAGGATTTTGGCAAAGTGACCAAGTGTTTTTTTGCTAGTCGCCTCATCCAAAGATATTGGAACGCCTAATCCCCCTGCTATAGCAAAGAGAATTTTTGGTCTCCAGTACTCTTGAGGCAAGCCAATAATGCGAATCCAACATTGCGCATTCGTCTGCTTCAAAGAACTAGGATTAAAGTCTAGACTCCACGCAAAAAGTCTCATCAATCCTGGATTAAGATTCCATGTTCCAACAACCCAAACTCCACGAAGATCTTCAGCAGAGGAAAAGCATAATTCGTAATAACCTTTACCTAGCGGTAGGGGTGGGCATGGGTTGGTTCGGGTCGTTGGGTTAGGTTGGTTTCTAAATAAGGAGATCCATAGCTTATGGGTTGGGTGTTGGGTTCAAAGATTGTAAACCCACTCAACCCAACCCAACCCACATATTGAGAGGAATATTATAAGCCTAGCTATTGGAGCGTGGAGTGACTCTTCTATCTTGAATTTGATGACTCTTCTTTAATACTCAGCCGCCTAAATTGGAGTGACCATTTTTGGGTTACATGAGCAGAAATAGTTTGAAGACATGCAGAAATAGCTTGAAGACATAATCAGTGAAATTGTTTAGGAATTGTTTGAAGGCATTATTATTTTTTTTATTTCACTTGTTTGTTTAATTTTGATGGATATTGTGCTCCAAATTGAAGTTGTATGCTTCATTTTGTATTTGAAGTTCAAATTAATGCATTGGTAGTATTTTTCTTCCCTATTTTTTCCCCATTATTTGCTTTTGATAAAAACAAAATAATTTACTACCAAACCCGGTCACTCAACCCAAACCAACCCAAATTGGGTTGGGTTGGTTTGGGTTACATGAAAATTTTTGAAGAAACCGATCCCACCCAACCCATATTTATTTGATTGGGTTGGCTCTTTAAATGCACCAAATCCCACCCAACCCGACCTATGCCCACCCCTACCTAGCGGCACCAACTTCCATTGGCCAATAGGTTTCCATAACTTAGATAGCTTCTCACGCAAGTTAGTGTATTTTAGAGGAGAATCTCCCTTTGAAAGCATCAAACGACCATGAAGATTATTCTTACACCTTTCTAGACCAGCTTTATACTCTTATTCTGGAATTTTGATTGAAAGAGCATCTCCTTTTAAACACGGTTTAGGCAGTTGACTTAAAGGGATATCAAACGCATTATTTAGAGCTTGAGCAAAAGATTTATTTTGAGGCTGAGGAGGAGAGGGCGGTGGCTGCAAAGGTGGAGAAGAAGGTGAAAAAGCAAGAAAGATCCAGGGACAATGTGGATCACGAACCTCCATGATTGAAGATGCAAACCCTAGGCAACCATGCAGAACCAAACCCTAGCAGAGCATATTTTGCGCAATATTTTGGAAAACCCAAAATAAAAGAATTATTAATTGAACACGTTTTTCTTTGTAAAAAAATAGATTTTTCCTTAATTAGCACTTCATGAATTAGTTGTGACTTTAGTGGCTAATTTATACATGCTAAGGCTTTCTCTACTTTACTCTTTGATCTATGATATTTGAACAACAAAATTTTGACACCGTATCTGACACCGTATGTATTTATCTCTATCTCTCACTTACTTTTTATCTTTTTTGAATAAATCACAAAAACAAAGGGACGTATGGTGTCCCTATTTTGATGTTCAAAAATTATTTCTCTTACTCTTTATAGCCTTCTTTGTAGAGGATGATAAACAAAAACAATAACAATAACATATACTATAGTTTATAGTTGAAGGGAACTTCTTTATTCCCAAAGCAAAAAAAAAAAAAAAAAATCATCAATAGAAAGAAAACTAAAAGAAACATAAGAACCCTCAACCAGCTTTTTCTTTTGTTATTTTCTTTTTTTCCTTTGAGTCAAGGCCAGTAATGAAGAGGAAGTTTAATTCTTGGAGTTGTAATGAACTTTAGAATAACAGGAGTAAAGGGGAATATCTCAATCAAACAAAGGTTGTTTCTATGGTGAGAGGTCTTAATAGGTCTCCCACCGTGAACCATGTTCGAGAACCATTGGATCATGTAGTTCCATCGATTCTATCATGCACTCTTCCACATAAAATTTTGTCCTTTCCTTTTGGCGTTCTCTCTCACTCTCGTCCACCGTCTTCAAGCTTACATCGCCACAGCTCTCCGCCACTGCCGTGATCTTCATCATCGTTAGTGTGTTGTTGGCTGGATCCCAAAAATAGTTTGAGGTTACAGATATGGTTTTCATAACTTCGGATTTTTGTGGAGATCAAGAAGCTGAAGATGGAGATAGAGGGTTTACGGAGCGACGGAGCGGAGATGAAGGAGAAGGTAAAGGAAATAGAGAAGGAGGTGGCGCTATCGTGGGAGGTGAAAAGCGGTGGAGGCGATCACGACGAGGGCGGCGGAGCTTGTGACCAAAGTGGTGGTTTTTCATATTTTGGAACATTTTTCAGTGTTGAGAGCCTGCTGTTCCGGATTCTTCGTGGAGGAGCCTCCATGGCGGACTTGCCATCTGAGCTACTCTGACCGACATTGACCCCCTCTTGAACTAAACTACTTTCCCACTTCTTGGACTTGGATTATCCGGCGGAGTTGCTTCGGGAACAAGGCGCTAATTGGAGGTATGACAATAATTGATGAACAGACATATGCACTTAATTGTAGAACAGAGAAAGGTAGCCATGGGGTTGACCATGTAGTTAGGGAAGAGGGTTATGTTGGTGTATAAAAAGGCGCGAATGATGGGCAGGTCATGATCCTCCAAGTGGAGAGAGTGGAGGTGGAGGGTACTCATGGCGGTGGCGATGCACTCTGGTGGTGGGGGTGAGGAGTAAGAGATGTTGAAGGTGGCAGAGGTGGGAGGGGAGTTGGGGGTGGAATAATCTGGTGTGGAAGGTGTACGATATGATAATGAGGATTAGGGTGAACCAATGGTAAATAATGGCCTCTCACCGTGAGAGACTTGTCTAGCATGCCCACCCTAGCAAAAGCCTCAAACAAAAATAAAAACAAAACAAAATACAAACCACACTGCCAAAGTGCCAAGAGTGATACGTGCATGCGTACTATATTAATTTACTATAGTAAGTGGTACGACGTCAGCCAGTGGTTGGTATTTAGCTTTGATTAATTTTTAGATTTTTTTCATACATTATTAAAAGTGTTTAATTGGTATGTCATGTAAGTGTAAATTTTTTTACATTATTAACCAATTACAAATCATGATATGTGTGACTTCTAAGGTAGCTAGGATAAGAGTCAAACATTTTTAATGACATGACAATTTATGGTTGGTTGAGTATAAATTTTTTTATGCTGACAATACATATAAATTAAATCTATATTAAAATAAGAATCATCAACCCGACAATACAGTGGTGGCTCTTCAAGCCAAATGGCAATGTCATTGTCCTTAGCATATGATAAATCACAACATTACATAAATGAGGGGTATACCATTATTTGAATCAAGTAAACCAAGATGCAACTAGGAAGATATATTAGAGAATTGTTCCATTACAAAACTCTTTGTAAGGTCTTCCAAACACCCCCTTAGAGGGTGTTTAATTGTAAGTTTGAGGTTATGGATCCGATTTTCATAACTTCGGATTTTTGCAGAGATCGAAAAGCTGAAAATGGAGATTGAGGGCTGGAATGATCTTTAGGGTAAAAGGAGTAACGAAGAAGATCTCAATCAAATAAAAAAAAACACAAACCACACTGCCAAAGTGCCAAGCGTGCTGCCTGCCTGCGTACCTATATTAATTTACTCCAGTAAGTGGTATGGTGTCAGCCAGTGGTTGGTATTTTTTTTCTTTGATTTCTCAGGTTATCCCCACATACATTTGCGGAAACTAATCCCTCGAGCCGGATAGGACTATAAGGGAGACAAAGCTCTCCCTTAAGAGTTTTAACGTTGTTGCATTTCCAGGGCTAGAATTCGAACTCGAGACCACTAGTTAAGTTGGAAGAAACCCGCGTCATCTCATCCAAACACTCTTGGGTTCAATGGTTGGTATTTAGTTTTGATTACTTGTTAGATTTTTTTTTTCATGCATTATTAGAAGAGTTCAATTGGTATGCACTATCAGTATAAAATTTTTTACACTATCAATCAATCACAAATCATAATATGTGTGACTTTTAAGGTAGTTAAGATAAAAGTCAAACATTTTCAATGACGTGATAATTTATAGTTGGTTAACAGTGTAAATTTTTTTATACCGGAGATATATATCAATTAAATCCTTATTAAAATAAAAAACATCAGCTCGACAATACAGTGGTGGTTCCTCGAGCTAAATGCCAATGTCATTGTCTTTGGCATTTAGCATATGATAAATCACAACATTACATAAATGAGGGGTACGGGTTTGTCTTCTATCCTCTCTTAAAGATTTGGAGGATTAGTCCTTTTTCATTCTAAGCCATTGATATATTAATATTAATTAATTAAATAAAGAATGGTTGTGATTGAATACCAGTCACCTGTGCAAAAGGTAACAATAAAGTTTATTAAATTTTAAAAATTAATCCATAACTTCTAATAATTTTTTAAAAACACCCTGCATCTCCTCCTTTCTCCACTGTGCATCATTGCTATTGCAATTCTCCTTTCCCAGATTCCCAACAAACAAAAAAAAGGAGATTCATTCAAAAATTGCCAATAAACTTCCTGATTTGAGGAACACATGGATCCAAAACACTGCAGAGTGGATCTTGAATCACTGAGAATGCTCCTTCAATGAGGACCGTGGATATCGATTAAAAATAGATCTGTCGTTAAAAATGTGGATGAGATGGTATGACCTCGTCGTTGTTCACCCGGTCCGCGAACACCACAACATTGTCTTGTCTCACTCAGGGTCGCACCATCTTCGTCACACCGTTTTCCACCACTGCGCCATAACTAATCAAATTCACAATCGCATTTTCCCTCCACCATTAGCTAAGTCGCTGTGAAACGACACATCGAAGCTAATCAATTGAGTATCGTAGGGCCTTGAATCGATGTGGTCATGAAAGCATTTTGGGACTGTAAAGGCCATTGCTTTTTGGTTTTTTTGTCAGGATGATAATGTTTGCTTGGTTTGGTTCTGATCTCATCTTATGCATTGGTTCAAAGGAGATGTTCATCATTTTTTGGTTTTCAACAAACGCGGAGGAGGGGGACGGAAAAGGAGGAAGGTGTTTAAGAAATCTGCGTTTAGATCTAAAAAAAATGAAGTTTGAGGATTTTTTGATAAATAAAATAAAACAAAATAAAAAATATATTTAGAGTTGATAATCGGGTATAACATGTAAAAAATGGAGAGGACCAACCTCAACGTTGAGGTTGGAGGATGTTAGCATTCCTCGAGAGGTACACCATGATTTGAAACAAGTAAACCAAGATACAACTAGAACTATATATTAGAGAATTGTTCCATTATACCAAAGATCTTCCAAACCATGCAATATACTGCTATAGACATTTTTTGTGTCACCTTTGAGCAAAATCCTTTTGAATCCTATTTCTTAGTCAAACAACTAACCCTTTATTAGCATTTTTATTTCTGCTCCTTTTTAAGCTTTTGTTGTCATGAAATTGGCATGAGTCATGGATCAAAATCCGCACACCAAAAGAACAGTGTTTTGGATCACAATGCAATATCTAAGGCCCAAAAGGTTGACCATATGCTTCGGGGAGGGCATTGGCCCAGCGCGGAAGGACAACACTGGATCAGGCAGCGACCTAGTATCAAATGGACTATTAAGCAGCCCAACACCAAGTAGCACACGCGACCTATTAGGGTTGCCACCTTACCCAAATAGGTGGGTCGCCCTACCTCTGCTAAATCTGGGTTCCACATCCTCCTCCTCTTGTAGTTTACGCCTGAAGTTATTGAGTTGACAACACAACCCTTATTTTCATGCAAGTGGACGAGTAAAATGATTGATATACAATCATCAATAACTCCCCAATAGGTCGGATCCACGTTGCCCAGCAGCCTATAAATACTAGAGAGTATCACAACCCTATACACATTCATTATTCACTCTCTACAGTTCTATACTTCTAATATGTACATCCCTTTACCAACTTAAGCATCAAAGTTCTATTGCAGGTACACCTCCCGCCGTGCATTAGCCAGATCAACTGACTAGCCAAATCGACCCGTGAAGATCAACCTTAAAGGTCGACCATTCAGCCCAAGGAGACTAGACCCGACAAGTAACAAGAGACCACTAGAACCAACAGTTCATCCTAAGCAAATGCACATCCAAAGAGATGGCGACATCAACATTGTCTTTTAATGTTCATATGAGGTCTTCCTCATTTTAGTTGGAATGGCCCGGTTGTCTTGCCGCATCACATCTTGTGCTCTCATTACTTGTAAAGCTCGTAGTTTTAATTGAGCCTACATCATTGTCGCGATCTGGTTGCGACAATCACTATTTTATACACGTGCTTATGAACTTTGCCTTGTCAAATCTCATTCCTCGCTGCCCATTTCCCCAATGTAAACCATGGCTAGCATCTCCACCCAGTATAGAGATTGATACACACAGTTGCTGTAAAAAATTTAGCCAACTTCCCCTGTTCTCAACGTTAACAGTCTGCCCTATATCAATCCCAAAAGTCTAGAGAACCTTTGCCTATAAATTGTAATAACCGAGTAGATGCTACACATTTTCAAATTAATCCCCACACAGGCACGATAACCTACATTGATTCCCTTAAAACACATTTGGTTATGGATTGGCAAAATGTTTTTGTAGACTTGCTAGCGCATGCTTGGGAGAATATTCAGGTACCATATTTTTTTTCCACGGAGGTTTATATCGTGACATGAAAACTCAAGAATGTCTGATAGCTTCATTGTCGAGAGCCTAACTGTTCACAAGTTTTTTTACTCCAGCTACCTTGTAGCCAAATTTCAGGAGTAAATATCCGATTTGATCTCTGAAATTGTAGGGTTGTATCAACTTAGTCTCCCATATTATCAATATTTCAAAATGATGAATTACAGAAAGTTAATCAGATTCGTCCCTTCATTGATATTTGCATGGGCCATAATGATATTAAGTTGGTAATGTCAGGGATGCATTTGAAACTAAGTGAATAATGTCAGGGATGCATTTGTTACATTTTGAAATTCCAAGGATCATTTTGGAATATTGATAATGTGAGGAACTAAATTGATATAATCTTACAATTTCAGGGATCAAATTAGGTATGTATTCCAATTTTCACTCAATATAGTCTCTTTCGTTATCATCGACTCAGAAAAGAGTGTTGACTTGGTGTTTAATTGGGTTGAGCCTCTTTTGAATTAAATACTTTTTGAATACCTGAGTCTTTCTTACTAAGATTTTGATTCGAAGATGTTTAGAAGATAAAATACCTTACTATAAATACACACCACATATATTCTTTTTTGTTTTTGAGAAAGTTTAAGATGGAAACTATAGTCTGTCACACAACTCTAACTTAGAGTTGTATGGAGAATAGGATTGACAATGAGCTGACCCGAGTTCGAGCTTTAACTCGATGAGAATTTATTTCGCTCAATTTTAGCTTAATAAGAAAGGAGGTTCATTTTGATTGTAATTCAAGCTCATATTACTATGAGAATATGAGTAACTTGAGCTCAATAAAGTGGCTCATAATATAAAAAAAACAGTCACCAACTATTCAATTTATGAGTGGTAAAAGTGTATATGATGGCAAACCGATACTGCATAACAAGTTTGAGTTTTAAGGTTATTGCCTAAGAAGGCAATAATTATAAAATAATATAAATATTAACTAATATAAAGTAATTTACATGTAAATTTAGATTACAAAGGTGAGATGCATGAATACATGTATAATTCTCAACAAATTGAATTTATGAAAGATCAAATTCGACTTTTTATTAAAGTTATTAAAGTTTCAAGCTTAAGTTCAGCCCATGAGCTTAGGAGTCTAGCTTATTAAATTGAATCTTGTGAGCCATCTTGACTTTCGAATGTAAGAAAATTTTTTTGTAAAGGGTTTTGTTAATCAGTATTCTAGGACTAAAAAAAAAACAATGTAAAAAATTTAAGTATATCATTTTTTTCATGTATTAAATATATAATTTTCTATACAAATATACCTTTTTAGATTACTTAGTGCTTGTTTATTTCATATTCTAGAGGCTCTGTTTTCTGTTGATGTTCTAAAAATTTGAGTTTGTAACTCTAATGTTGTTTGGATAAAAAACAATGTGAAAAAAAGTGTTTGAAAGGGCAGAAAATCATGTTTTGTGAAAGCCAGCCAGAGTAGCTTTTCCGTTGGCCATATCAAACGCAAATTGTTATTTTACATCATTACCCATCAAAAATATAGTACTGAAGCCGATGATAAAAAGTTGGGAAGGAAAATGTATAGTACTGATATTATTTTTAGTAATTTTATTTCAAAAGTGATTCTATTTTATTCTATCCAAAAAAATATTAATTTTTTTGATTTGCTTTTAAAATATAATTATAAAACACAAATCAATTTTTTTAGTCCCGATTTTTCTGAAATAAATTCTTTCAAATTCATTTCTATCAAACAATTTTATCCAAATTTAAAACAAATGGACCCTTAATCGGTGTCCTTTAACATTTGTCAAAAATGAAATAAGAAAAACAGAAGGCCTATGAAAATAATTGCTGGCATCAAAATTCAAAATCTTCCAAGACAATTGCTTTGAAAAGTCACAGACAACACTGCCTTGTAAATGACGCAGCTGTTATTTTGTTTTTTTCTGGCCCCAATTGTCTACCGATGGGAATGGCATATCAAACTAGAGTAAACATTCTCAAGAACTTCTAAATAATTTTAATTTGAATTTAATTTTGATATATTATTAAAGTATATTATTTTACATTATTAATCAATTATAAGTAAGCATATCTATAATTTTTAAGGTAGTTATTAAAATAAATAAATTTTTTTAATTGTATGATAATGCATGATTGACTATGAAAACACATTTACACTCTAATGCATCACAATTAACACTTTGTTTGATTTGGTGAAAAAAGGAGGGAAAGATAAAAGAAAGAGAAAGAGAAGAAAAAATTGACTTTTTTCTTATTTGATTTGGAAGGAAAAGGGAGGGAAAGAAAAAAACTGATAGGCTCCACATGTGTTTTTTTCCCTCTCCAAAATGGACGAAAAAATGCACAAGCACAAGAACAAAGACACTAAAGAGATTGAGCTGTCTGAGCGTATGCATATTTAGGAAAAGACAAAAAGTCAGTTTTTTTTTTTAAATTATTATGTGAGGGTATTTACGTTATTTATCAAATATGATTTTTCTTTCTTCTTACTTTCTACCCAAACAAATAAGAGAAGTGAAAAGTTTTAATTTCCTTTCCGTTTATTTTCTCTCATACCAAACAATTAAACAATCACCTCATTTTTTATTTTTTTTCTTTTCTTTCCTCTCATTTTCTTTTATTAACCAAACATAGCGTAAATCTTTTTAATTTTTATAATACATAATATAATATATATGTATTATATCATAAAAAAGTAAAATTGTTTGAATTAATTATATAATTTACATAAATAATAATAATCTAGTATACCCCAAATACATATGTATTTTCTTTTCAGGATATGCGTGGCTGCGAATACTACTCCATGGAATCGGGTAGAATTATAAGGATGATAAAACTTTTTGTCAAGATATTTAATGCTATTGGCTATTGCATCCCTAGAGCTTGAATTCGAACTCGAAATCATTGATTAAATTAGAAAATATTCGTACCATTTCAACTAAACGTTCGTTCGGGTCTAAATCCATTTGTATATGATTAAAGCATTAAAAAACATTTAGTAAAAAAAAAAGAAGCATAAAAAACATATAATTATTAGTTAATAATAAATAATAAAGAAATGTTTAACAATAAAAATACACATTAACTAAAGAGAACCTTGATTATCGGTTCATGCAGTAGTAGTAGTAGTACTAGAGACAGTACAACATAGAGTGGAGAGAGACTAGAGAGTAGTCCCTTCCCTTATCTGAATTTGGAAAACGCTGGCCATGGACTTGGAAAAAGACCAACAATGCCGCGACGGCGACGATGATTCACAGTGGCGTCTCTACGAAGCTTACAACGAGCTCCACTTACTCGCTCAGGACCTCCACACTCCGTTCGACGCTCCGGCGGTGCTGGTGGTGGGTCACCAAACCGACGGCAAGAGCGCCCTCGTTGAGGCCCTAATGGGATTCCAGTTCAACCACGTCGGCGGCGGCACCAAGACCCGAAGACCCATCACTCTACACATGAAGTACGACCCACAATGCCACTCACCTTCATGTTACCTTGTCTCTGACAATGACCCTTCTTTGTCCCAACGAATGACCCTTCCTGAAATTCAGGTTTCCTTTCAACCTCTTATGTTACCCTTTCTTGCATTCTATTCTATTGTTGCAGTTTTTTTATATGGGGTGGCAAAATGAGGTGAAAGTTTGCTTTTTTAAATGTTAATTAATTGTGGTGAATTCTCGGAAACCAAAAGAGTAAATTAGCAAATTAATCTCTAGGATTACACATGTTTGTAAGGTTTTAAATTGTGAAAAAATGCGGCCTATGTGGTCGTATTTGCAATCTCAATTGAGGACTTGCATGTTTGGATTATCTTATTTCGCGGTTAAAATAACCTTTAATCAAAATCTTACTGATAGAACTTTTAATGATGTGTACAAGTTACTTCCGGAATTCATAAAACTTGTATTAACTTTGATCATGTTTGGGTAAACAGCTTAATTAAACACATATTCAATAAGCTTTTTTGAAATAATATAACAACAACTTATTTTCATAAGCTTCTCTGATTAAATTGTTGAAATAAGTTAAACAGAACTTATAAAAAGATTATAAACTATTTTATAAACTATTCGCATAAGTTTATCTTCGTTAGCTATTCTCATACGTCCAAATAAACTCGTTGTGAGTTCTTCCAAACGCCCCTTAGTCTTTAGTCTCTAAGAAGTTTGTAAATTCAACAATTAATATAGGGACAAAACTTTAAGTAAAGAATAATTTTAGGGACTAAGTTGCTAATTTGCCCGAATTGAAAATGCTGCTAAGTTCATTTATAAAAAGTGCTGAACTATTCAGTTGAAATGTTTTGTCATGATTTTTAATCTCATGTGTATGATATGACTTTTTATAGGCATATATTGAAGCTGAAAATGTGAGGTTGGAGCGTGATTCTTGTCAATTCTCGGCTAAGGAAATAATTATTAAAGTGGAATACAAGCATTGCCCGAATCTTACAATCATAGACACTCCTGGGCTTATTGCTCCTGCTCCAGGTCGAAAAAATAGGGCATTACAGGTCAATCTTCAAGTTGTTGAAACCTATCTGCTTGATTTCTCCCATGGACATTGTTTTTATTGGTGATGGTGAACTTGTAGCCTCCTTGACTGGCAGGCCCAGGCACGTGCAGTGGAGTCTCTAGTACGAGCAAAAATGCAACACAAGGAGTTTATTATATTGTGCCTTGAAGATTGTAGTGACTGGAGCAATGCAACTACAAGACGCATTGTAATGCAAGTAAGTCCCTCTCTTAATGTTCGTGCTTGTTGTCTTGATTAATTACCCTTAAAGTACTAGTAGCTGGTACTTATAGTAGGGACAATTGCCAAATGCCCACTCTTTCGTGGTGTATCTTTGGATTGGGAGAAAGAAATATAAACCAAAAAATAATAAAGTAAGAAAGAAAAATAATTGAATCATGGAAGTGAATATCGATGAAGATGCAAAGAATAGGCAACAGCTCATGCAATCACTCCTTTATATTTTACTTGATAACGTTTAAAAAGCTACTTGCATTCAGAGGAAAGATATATAATATCATTGCCTTGAAGTTTCTAGATTTTATTACTGGAACTTGGAGGAGGGGAAATCTTGGTGTAGATACAGCATGCCACGGCTTCAAAAACTTTTTGTTGTTCATTTATAGATTGATCCTGAGTTGTCAAGGACTGTAATTGTCTCAACCAAGCTAGATACCAGGATACCTCAATTTGCACGTCCATCCGATGTTGAAGTTTTTCTTTCACCGCCTGCATGTATACTTGATACCTGCATTTTGGGTGACTCTCCCTTCTTCACATCTGTGCCTTCTGGAAGAGTTGGTTCTGGAAGTGATTCTCTCTACAGGTCCGATGATGAGTTCAAACAGGTTAATCCTTCACATTAATTCATTAACTGACTCCTTTTCGTTTCAGATTGAAAGCTTGATACTTAGGAGTCCTTGGATTTTTTTTGGTGCTTTCAGTATGATTTTTTAGATTTCTTATGCCTTTGTAATCTTTAAGTCCTGGTTGTCAAGTATGTTAAACATTTCCTGTTCTTTATTTATTTTATTTTCTCATTTTCAAAATTATTTGAAACGCCTTCATTAAATTATCCTATGGCTAAAAATAAAATATCAGATAACATAATCGTGGAAGCTAGACTGACAATAATTAAATGTCTTGCTCTGTTTTCTACTATAAATCTATACTTTTTGGTGCAAATCAATACTTTCTGCTATCGGCTTAGTGCACCAATGGCATGCCAGGAATCCTAGAGGGGCGGATAAAGGCCCACTCAGAGGATTACCTCCAAGGAATTTTTTTCGTCCTTTAAAGGAGGCTACTCAACTTGTACCCCTCCCTCCCAAGAAATGAAAAGCTACTCAACTAACCCCTGGTAACAAGGGAATCTCATTGAGGAGAGATGATCATCACATGGGACCACAAATCAGTATTTGACATGACAGATAATGCCCTCTGCAAATAAAAGAAGCAAGAAATGAGTAAAATACCACTTCCAGTGTTGTCGAAATCGCACGATACGCGGTTCGTATCGTACGCAACGATCCGATTCCGAGGTTGGGCGAAACAGATGGATATGGAGAATCGCTCAGATGCTGGAATCGCCGCCGGAATCGCTGTAATCGTGCGATCCAACGCAAATCGTGAATCGCCGGCGGAATAGCGATTCCAAGCACTCTCTTCTTCCGGGTTTTGAAATGGGTCCGCGGATCTGCTAGTCGGGTTCGAAGTCAGAAAGATGCGTCCAATGTTCTGATACGTGGGAACCTTGCTGCTGTCCATGCCCGTGGATGCGTTTCGTTCGCAAGTTCACTTGCTGAGTTGCGTTTTGATTGCATTCAGCATTAGTGACTGTGTATCACTATTTGATACGGAGCGTTTTGGATGTAGATTTAGTTTTTACCTTTTAGTGATTTTGTCCTTATCTTATCTATTTGTGATATACTGATATATAATATCGTTAATTCAATCTGAGGGAAGTAAATTGACTCTATTCTGATAGAGTAATATATGATAAAAAAAACAATATTTTATTCAATCTTTATCTGATCACGTTTTGGTTTATTTTGGATACACATATATTTTAAATTAAATAGATATATAATATATTTAATTCAATCTGTGTCAAGTCAATTGACTCTAGCCTATATCAATCTTAGGATTTTGATAAGTTATCATAAAAATTTGTAGATTAAAGATAGGGATTCGTGCATCTTATAAGATTACAGATAAAAAATAGATGATGTAACTTTGCCTATTTAAAGTACTTCTATAACTATTTCACTTATTTCTCATAAAAAAATCCTTCTACTTCTCCTACTATTTCTCTTATTCTTTTCCGTCACCATATTTTTTATACATCACTCATCACTGCACTACATTCGATGGCTCCAAAAAAGAAAGTGAAGAAAGACATTTATTGGGATCATTGTCACTCTCTTGAGACTAGGTTACATGTTAAATGTAATTATTGTCCCAAAACAATGCGGGGAGGAGCATTTAGGATGAAACATCATCTTGCCGGAACACACAAAGAAGTTGCTCCTTGTGCACAAGTGCCGGAAGAGGTAAGAGATTTATTTAAAAAAATGTTAGCCGATATGAATAAGGATGATGATGTTCTTGAGTGCTTTAATGATAAAGAACATGATTCACAAAAAAAAGGGGTTATGGATGCATTTTTAGTTAAAGGAAAAGGGGTGGGTGGGTCTTCCATGAGGCAACAAACACTAAATGCTATGGTGAAGGATAGAGAATTGGTGACTCGAGATATTTGTAGATGCATATATGGCAATGCATTGCCATTTAATTTGGTTAAAAGTCCATTGTTTATTAATATGGTGAAATCTATTTGTGAATATGGTAGAGGCTTAAAACCACCTACATATCATGAAGTGAGGGTGTCATATTTGAAGAAAGAAGTAGATCTTGTTCATGAAAATTTAGAAAAATATAAGCTTGAGTGGAAAAAAACTGGTTGTACATTGATGTCTGATGGATGGACTGATGGAAAGGGTAGATCCCTTACTAATTTTCTTGTTAACAGTCCTAGCGGAACTGTTTTTATAAAATCCATTGATACTAGTAGTTTCATTAAAGATGCTGTGAAAATGTTTGAATTACTTGATGAGATGGTGATAGAAATAGGGGAAGAGAATGTTGTTCAAGTAGTGACTGACAGTGCTTCAGCACTTGTATCGGCCGGACAAAAGTTAATGGATAGAAGAACACAACTGTTTTGGTCACCTTGTGCAGCTCATTGCCTTGATTTGATTCTTGAAGATATTGGTGGCATTCCAGTCTTCCATAATACCATTGGGAAAGCAAAACGAATTACAGTTGAGTTTTTATTTATAGACATACTTGGGTGTTGAATTTGTTTAGAAGCTATTCCAAAGGGAGAGAGTTAGCCAGGCCAGCAATAACAAGGTTTGCTACATCTTATCTAACCATGAAGTCTATTTTAGAACAAAAGATAGCACTTCGATCTATGTTTGCTTCAGAAAAATGGGCTACAAGTCCATATGTATCTAGGATTGAAGCTAAAATTGTAGAAGACATTGTATTAGCTGATACAAGGTTTTGGAAATCAATAAAGTACTGTTTGAATTGTGTGTCTCCTCTTGTGAAAGTTCTTAGACTTGTTGATGGTGATTTAAAGCCGGCGATGGGATACATTTATGAGGCTATGGATCAAGCAAAGGAGCAAATTGCGAAGAATTTCAATCATGTGGAAAGCAGATATAAGAAGGTATGGGAAATCATCGACAGTCGTTGGGATTTACAACTTCATAGGCCTCTTCATGTGGCTGGATATTTTTTTAATCCTAAGTAAGTATTTTTTATAAAATATTAAATTTTATACCTATAATATATTTTTATGCAATATAATTCCTTTATCTTATTATTAATTTGCAAATTATTATAATAACTACACAGGTTCCATTATGATCCAAACTTTAACCCAGATTCTGAGGTCAAAATTGGTTTGTACAAGACATTGGGGAGGATGTGTCCAGATATTGAGACTAGGGTTAAAATTGATTCCCAAATTGAGAAATTTGACAAGGCCGTGGGACTTTTTGGAGATAGCTTAGCAATTGCAACTAGAGAAAGGAAACAACCTGGTAATTTATTATACTATTAATTTATTTGATTATATATTACTAATTTACTACTTATTATTTTAAAAATTATTTAAAAATTAAGTAATTAACCAAGTATTTTTTTTTTTATAATATTTTTTTGCCAGCTTTATGGGAGAGGAATGCAAGGAGCTACAATCAATAGCTATTCGTATTCTAAGTCTCACTTGTAGTGCTACAGGATGCGAGAGAAATTGGAGTGTATTTGACCAAATTCACTCTAAGAGAAGAAACCGCTTAGAGCAACAAAGGTTGAATGCTCTTGTATTTGTTAAATACAACCTCCAACTTGAAATTAGGCAAAAACAAAGGGAAGAAAATGGAGATACATATGATCCTATTTGCTTATCAGATTTATCATCCGATGATGAATGGGTCACTGAGCAAGAGGAGCCTTGCCTAATGGATGGAGGCTCTTGGATGGATATCCAAGAGTGCTTCAATATTAATGAAGGAGATCAAAGCACAAAGAGAAAAAGAGGTATATATCTAATATATTTTATTATTTTACTATTTTACTTTATGTATTATCTAATATATTTACATATGTATTATATTTATTTTTAGGTCCTCGAAATCTTAATGCGGTAAAAAATGACAGAGGAAAAGGTATCATCATACGAGATAATGTCAATGACAATAAGAATGATAAAGGGAAAAGCACTACCGGTCCCAACAAGAACGATAAAGGAAAAGGCATTCAGATTGATGAACCAGATATTGGAGATAATAATAGTGAGATTGAAGGCGAAGAGGATGAAGGATTAGTTATGCTAAATGATGACACTAGTGATAGTGATGATATTAGTCTTGATGATTGATAAGAAAGATAGGAGGATAAGTAGTTTTAGACTTAGTTTTACTTATGTGTTAAAGAGTTTTTCTTATTTATTAGCTTATATTAGTGTTGATGGCAACACTTAATTATGAACTTATGATTTATGAAATTATGTTTTTATTTTTTTATTCATAAAGTGAGCATATATACATATGCATTATTTAAATGATATATTTCAAGCTATTTTTCATTATGTTTATGAATCTTACGATTCGATACGATTTACGATTTACGATTCAAATATTAGCTTAACGATTCACGATTTGAATTGCGATTTGACAACCTTAACCACTTCAGACAGTAATTCTCTTAGTTTTCATTTTTTATTTGTTTGTATTTATGGATGCAGGCTGTATGCTTCAGGGAGATAGAAGATGTTGCTTCTTTGGAGGAGAAGTTGGGCAGGTCATTGTCTAAGCAAGAAAGAAGTAGGATAGGTGTGAGCAAACTTAGGTTGTTTCTGGAAGAAATACTACAAAAGAGGTATAATGTTGGACTTTGTTTTTGTTTATGTGGTTTCTAGGCAATGCTTAGTAAGTCCAATTTTTTTTTTATATCGTATGGCTAAATCTTTAAGGACGATCATGCTAGGTATATAAGTAGTGTACCATTGATCATTCCACTTCTTGAGAAGCAGTACCGGAGTGCGACAAGGAAATTGAGTGATATAAATCAAGAATTGAGGTCTGTATTAAAGTTAAAAATATCTTTGTTGTACATAATCTGCATAACAAGGGGCAGGGATGATAATTGTATTTTAAAATTTACTCTTATCCATGTATATCTTCTTTTCATCACTTATTTTATGTTTTCTTCCAATGGTATACAGCACACTGGATGAAGCCAAACTGAAGGAGAAAGGAAGAACCTTCCATGATCTGTTCTTAAACAAGGTTTTTTTTGTCATACATTCAATTTTCTTCTCACTATGAATTTCCCATTTTGGTAGATATTAGACTTCCTGCCAAGGGAAGGGCTATTTAATCTGGATGTTTAGGTTATGGAGTAAATTTATTTGTCTGTCCAATACTTACAGTTGCTTGCATATGCATGCCTTTTTTCTTCTGGCAGCTGTTGGAATCCATAATGCTTGAACCTTGAAGATATACTTTATTCAATATTTTCCTCCTTGACTCAAATATTTGTTTATTACTCAGTTGTCATTGCTGCTTAAAGGGACAGTTGTCGCGCCTCCTGATAAGTTTGGTAAATTACCTAAGCTCTCATTTGTGATTTATGTTTAAGCCTATTGAATGGTAGATAATGTTTAATAGTAGAAAAGCTTTGCCTTTTCCTTGGAAAATGGTATTGGTTAAATTCCTTGACATTTTTTTATTGTTTTGTTTCAGGTGAAACACTACAAGATGAGCGAACAAATGGAGGTGCGTTTGTTGGTGCTGATGGTGTTCAGTTCCCTCACAAGCTAATACCTGTAAGTTATACAATTGTTTTGGGCTTGCTTTTTTCTGTACTTATGTCCTGCTTCATTTTTTCATTGGTGAGGATAACAGATCACCTACTCATTTTATTTTACTATTTTCTCTTCTTATTACAAAATATGTATAATTACAATTTTCTTTTTGTTTTGGCTAATGCATATTAATGACCACTTTCATGAGGTTAACATTTGTGTGGTGGGTGCAAGCTTTTTCAAAAGTATTTTCAGAATCTTATTACACAAAACATCTGACAGGCTGGGTTATACTTGTATGTAGAATGCAGGGATGCGTCTCTATGGTGGTGCACAGTATCATCGGGCGATGGCTGAATTTCGTTTTGTGGTTGGAGGAATCAAATGTCCCCCAATTACTCGAGAAGAAATTGTAAACGCTTGTGGAGTTGAAGACATTCATGATGGAACAAACTACTCTAGGTAATTCTGTGTGCTTTACCTATCATTCTTGTACTACTACTCATTATTAAAGATTTATTTTGAGTAATCAGGACTGCTTGTGTAATTGCTGTTGCAAAGGCTCGTGACACATTTGAACCTTTTCTTCATCAGGTGATTAGTACTGAAAAAAGTGAATAATTTCTTTCTTTCTTTAATTCTTTCAAAAAAATTTATCAACCAAGAAAAAATATTAAAGGTGTACAAGGGGTACTCCAACCCTTACAACATAATCATCTGGTCCTGTAATAATTTTTTTTTTGTAGGCAAATGTTAGTTTGTTAGTATTTGTTATGTTAGTGGGGGGAGTTGAACCCATGACCTCCTTATCACTCCAAACCCTATGTCCCTCCCCTCAAACCACCAAGTCATCTTTTCACTCCAGTCCTATAATATTGATAAAATATCAGGAATTTATCTGGAATGTAAGTCAATTAATGTCACTTCCAGTCCACTCAATCACAGTTTACGTGATCTGAACAAGGAAAGGAGAAACCAAGAATAATTATAGAAAATATTCATAATTCTTTTGATAAATTCCAATGACAAGAGACTGAAATCCCTTATCCAATAACCACAGCAATGACTTGGATCTCATCAAACCAAAAGTTGCGTGGTTTAAGTATCTTGGATCTATCATACAAAATGATGGGGATGTTCCTCAAAGAAAGGTAGGTGGATGAAATAGAGAAATTCTTTAGGCATTATTTGTGATTGCAACGTGCCTATCAAACTCAAAGGAAAGTTCTACAGGATAGCTGTAAGACTAGCGATGCTCTATGGTAGTAAATGTTGGGTAATGCAGTGCTGGCAAGAGCAAAAATAAGTGTAGGAGAGATGAGGATGCTCAGGTGGATGAGTGGACATACAAGAAAAGATAAGATTAAAAACAAATGTATCAGAGAGAAAGTTGGAGTAGCTCCTATTGGAGGAGAAGATGGCGGAAGCTCACGTAAGGTGGCTTGGTTATGTTAGAAGAAGAAGACCAATAGTGGTTCTGGTGAGAGAAATGGAATGAAAGATAGTCTGATTAAAAGGGTCTTAAATTGCAAATAGAATGAAAGATAGTCTGGTTTATGTCCATAATATTGAAATAATATTGCATGTTCCATGCCATGCTTTAACTTCTAGGTTGTATTCAATTCCATACTACCTTCTTTTCATGATACTACGTAGTACTTCTTCCCTAAAAAACTTGCACTATGCTGGATTATGAGAATTCTCTGCAGTTTTTATTAAAATGATAGAACTAAGTCTGTTCTCTTTCAAATACCTGAGTAGTTAAAAACTGTTAGTTTCTAATGCCTAGTGTGTTGTGCTCATATATTTGGATTGAAGGTTCATTTACCATAAATAAGAATGATGAAATTTTGGTGAACATTAGTTGAAAAATTACATTTGTTTATGCAATTGTTTATTCAGAAAATCTGGTTTTTTGATTTATCAAAATATATGTCTGGAAAAGTTATCACTTTTTAACCTTTGATGTTTTGGTTCCCTAGCTGATTTATTAATTCTCTGTTCTTGACACAGTTGGGGTCTAGATTGTTGCATATACTTAAGAGATTGCTTCCAATCTCTGTTTATCTTCTTCAGGTATTCTCTTTATATTTTTTGGATAAATTGTTTATGCTTCTTTTTGAAAATTTCCAAACAGTTCTGTGCAATCAGTAGTTTGTTATTTTCCCAAACTTATTTTATCTATGCATTTTGTTTCTGACAGAAAGATGATGAGTATCTAAGTGGCCATGAGGTGTTCCTCAGGCGTGTTGCCTCTGCCTTCAACAACTTCGCAGAATTCACTGCAAAATCATGCCATGAAAAGTTAACCACCACTTGTCCCCAATTGCTATAAGTTTGTTTCTACATGTCTAACTAAATCATGAGTTTTCTTTATAGCAAATAATGAAGAGATAAAACAAAACAAAACATCGCATTCTTCATTTTAGTTTTTGGGAAAATTACATTGACCTCCCAACGTGTGATGAAATTACACTGCACTCACCTCTATATTTGGAAATTATAGGCATTCCTCTTAGGTGTACTTTTCACCTCAATGGAGATTGGCATAATATGTCCTTTTTTTTAAAAAAAATAAATTGGGTTAATGATAAAATAGTCCAAGAGCCTGAGGCTTGGCGCAACAATAAGGCTGCGTACATCTACCCTCCCTAGAGGCAGACCCCATTAGGTGGGAGCCTCATGCACTGAGCTGCCCTATAGGGGCCAATGATAAAATTTACAATTTATTGTCGTGTAAAGCTACACAAAATGTAGCAGAAATACTCATTTTTATGTTTGAAAATATTGAAAAGCAACCATCAATGGTTGAGCAAATATTAGTAAGAGTTGGCTCTAACAATCCCTGTTTTATAACATTTATAACTGTGAGTGAAGAGGAGGAGGAATGGGAAAGAGCTTGAAAACTTGTTAACAATTCCTTGTGTGTAGTAGTTTTATAGAATCAAATTATGCAGAAGAGGGATAAGATGCATGGTTTAGCTTATAAAAGAGAAAATTCAATGTAATATGTAACATTTTTACTTTACATCATAATTTTGTGTTTTTCTCTTCATTTCTTCATGGTTGTGTTTTTTGGTATTTGGGTGCATTTTCTCCCTTGATTTTATGAAAATGAAGTAATACAGTTTGTACTGAATGTGATGTTGTGTTAATGTCATCAAGCTAAACTAGGCAATCACGAATCTTACATGTTTCATCTTCACATGCTCATCCATAATATATTCTTTTTTACTGTTTTCTAAACGCCTCTTTTTCCATGCTGCTTTGCTATAGATGTATGGAGGACTTGGTAAGCACCACACGATATGTCTCATGGTCTCTACACAATAAGGTATACTTGATTCATGGGGCATTTTCAACGAGAGATGCTTTGGCTTGCTGCATTTTAAATGATCTCACTCTCGATTTGAATTTAAGCTAGGCTTGCATGAGTAAACCATTATTTGCTACCCTAAGTTCACTTCCCTTATTTTATATCTCGTTGTGGTGTCACTGTCATCTTTGCAGAGTCGGGCTGGGTTACGTCAGTTCTTAGATTCATTTGGTGGAACAGAACATTCCAATGCTTGTAATAATCCTACAGAAACTGTTCTATCACAAACAAGTTCACATGAGAAAGAAGACACAAAGCCACAACCAGATGTAAAGCTCAGCCATTTGGCCTCTGGCACTGATTCTAGCACATCCATTCAGACAACAGAAGCAAAGCTTGCTGACCTTCTGGATAGCACACTTTGGAATCGGAGGCTTGCACCTTCATCTGAAAGGATTGTTTATGGTTTGGTACAACAGATATTTCATGGCATAAGAGAATATTTCTTGGTTTCCACAGAATTAAAGGTTTGTGATGTTTCCTGCTTGTTCATTTATGCATCTTTCTGTGTTGGTCTGTGAATTTCCTCCTTCCCTGCTTGGAGTGAGAGTACGCTAGAGTGAGAATAGAAATGAAGGGTTGATTTTTTAGGATTAAGAACATATACAACCTACAATATTTGGTAAATTTTTCTGTGACTGTTTTGGAATGTTTTTGGCAAAGACCCCTCTGCTTTTACAGCATCGCAATGATATTGTAAGAGAAAAGTATAGCTCTCTGGAATTAAAGCCATTGTCAATTTTCGTCGTCAATTTCACAGCTACTGTGAAATTGAAAAATATTCAATGATTCTCTGTTATTTCTGTTTGATTCTTCCAATAATTAAAAAACTCATGAGGAAAAAATACATAATTTGTGAAAAGCATCAGATATTGTTAAAAACCCAGTTTTTTCCCCTCTTAAAAGTAGGATATTAATTATTTTTCAAAGGATGAGCAGTATATGTGCTAAAAATTTCATGTACTCCACATGCAAAACAGTCTGCACCACAAGGTTGCAAACTTAGTTATCCCTTCCAAGTTTTAAAGTATTAATTATGTGACTAACAGTATTTACTATGCAATTAACAGGATTAATTACTATAAATTAGAAAAGAATCAGTCAGCTGTTAACAGTATAATTATTTGGTCAACATATTTATTGTGATTTGTTGTACCTTCCTTATATAGGATAGTTGCCTCTTGTATATAAGGATAATCCAAGCTTGTAACAATCATATACATAACATTAATTCCATTTCTTTACATAAAGGTTTTTATTTGGTAGTTATCGTATTTCTTGCTTATATGTATTTTTCTTATCATCTTTCTAATTTTGTGTTTGTTGTTCAGGTTGACTACAACCACAAATTACAAGACAGTATGTCAAAATGCAAAACATTGTTAATGCATTAATTTGGGATTGTTGTCATATCAATAATTTAGAATTCTCATACCTTTTTTTTTATCCACTTTTTCTGCACTGCTTATACCTAATATTTTGCAGTTCAACTGTTTCCTTTTGATGCCCATTGTGGACAAGTTGCCTGCACTTCTTCGGGAAGACCTAGAATCTGCTTTTGAGGATGACCTGGATAATGTTTTTGACATAACCAATCTGCAGCACTCATTGGGGCAGCAAAAGAGAGATACAGAAATTGAGCTGAAAAGGGTATTTCATAATTCATATGACATGGTTTTTCTAATGAGCAATTTTCAGAGATGGCAACTTTCTGTTTTTCCCTATGATGTCCAAGTTTTTGTTGTTTTTCAGATCAAGAGGCTCAAAGAGAAATTCAGAATGATCCATGAGCAACTAATTCTACATCAAGCCATGTGAATACATGATTATGTCAAGCTGCTGCTGGAACTACTGAGTATCAAAGTATCATTTTATTTCAAATGAAATAGGCATGTAATTTTAAAATGTATGAGATTAATGATTTTTCATTTCTTCCTATTTTAATGCTTATGTAGTGGTTTATCATAGAAGAAGGGTGAACAGATGTTCATTATGATGACCATTTGTTGTAGTTACCTAAAAATCATCTTTTTTTGGTCGAGTAAGCTTTGAGTGATTGAGTCTATTCCTGTGCAGAATTAAAACCTATCGCGTCTTTGAACATTCTTGTTCATTATGATTCTGGGTTGCTTTCCTTGATAATGAGGTTGGAAATATCTTTAGCTCACTCAGTGGTTCTTTAATATGCTTTCTTTTCTTATTTACAACAATATCTATAAAAGTCAACCTCGTGACTGTAATAGCAGACATCACCTCATCAAAGCTTGTGTGACTATAATATTTTGATGAGGTTACTCTAGAACTTGGAGGGTTTGAATCATCTGGAAAGTAGTACGGGTATTCCCTTATTGGTCTAGGAGCTTCACCATGAATGTCAAGAGGAAATGGAGGCATCTCCTAGAAGGAATTGGACAATCCTTCTCATACTAGGTTTGTAATCAGGTTGGGGATGAGAACAAAGCAATCGAAGACTAAGCACAAGCTCAGCTTCGTCTTTGTCATACTCATCTAAACTAAAGCTCAATAGCCCTGCTGATCTCCCCTTGGTGATGTATAAAGGATGATGGTTGAATGATATATTGGCCATGACTTAGGCTCTGTTTGGGGTATTCAGAATAGAAGGGAGGTTCATTTAAGTAGTTGGGTAATATATCTATACCCGACATGTGACCGAACGTAGCTCTGATACTATTGATAGATCTTAGAAAACAAATATGAAAGTTGAATAGAAGAGAATGTTGTTCATAGTGTGACTTGTTGCAATTGTGTATGCTACAACTGATGCTTAATGCTTATTTATAGGCCTGTAGGATAGCCATGGAGAGATGGTTTTCATTTTTTAAGGATTCATCCTAACAGTATAAAAGCTATTATGCTACAAGTTGGAAACTACTGAACACCAACTTTGCTACTTCGTGACAATTCTAGAAAATTGAATCTTGTTGAACAAAAACTATCAAGGTATTTTCTATTCTAAATACTTTACTCAAAACTAGGGTTTCAACTAAGGTTAACGGTGTCAGAAGCCGAATGATTGTCATGAGTTTGAAGCCGAAAACAGCTTATGTAGATAGAGTAACATGTTAATCTGTGTACTAGTCTAAGATGTTGAATGCATGTGCGACCACCTGAATAGCAAAGTAGTATGGTTGACTGAGTGTCGTAGATGTTCAATTGTACCAAAACTAGGTAGCAGCAACATAAGTCAAATTCTTGGGCCACAAGCCTATGTTATCTTATACATATAATGGAGAGTATCATTTATTTTTTCAAAAATATAGTAATAAATCTCTTCATTTCTCATCTCATGAGAAATTCTATTAATTCCTTCATTTCAGTTAGTAAGATGGAAAAAAAAAAGTTAGTAAGATAATTTAAGATGGATCATAAACTAAGAAATAGATTCTAGAAGCTAAAAAAAGGTATCCTGGGCAATTTCAATAATGGGATTCATTGATATTTCTTATATAATAGATATTATCACACATAAATCATACTTAATTCAATGGAATTATTTGATCTCTAAGGGGACCTTCTATAATTTCGCAAATAAGGAATTATTTCTTGGTTTTGTCCAATCATTAATAACATAATTATTTAGATAAGAGTAAGTAGAAACAAGGCTCATAAAAAAAGTCCTTTTAAAATCATGAAATATAAGTCTATCATGAAATATCCACACATGAATAAATTATTTTTCCACCAAAAATGAAGGAAGGCCTCTTAAGGATAAGAGACATAGGGCTAAACAGAGAGCCAAAAACGGATATTTCATGTATGATCTGATATAATTTCAAACATTACTAGTTTTGGTATATAGATCAAATGATACAATGCAAGCAAAAGCTCTTAGATTTACAGAGATATAGAACTCCATGGGCTCCATGGTTCAACCTAAAATCCAATCCAACGAAAGGAACAATTAACGCACAAATAAAAACACGAAATCGAAAAAGGAAATTGCAGATCTGAAAAGGATATAAATTATCATGCTTCCATATCCACCATGACATTATCAATATTACCCTTAAATTACATAGATAGCTATTGAATTAGACTTGTATAGGTGTTAATGTGAAAGTTCTGAACACATTCAATGATATACTTGGTGCTGGGTGCAAGGTATGAGGCGCGAGTGTAAAGCCATGCACAAATGGCTTGGACAAGGTTGGTATTCGCACCATTTCCTTCAATAAACTGTTTCTTCATTAAGTAAGTTTCAACCTTAGCCGCTGCCACTATAAGGGAGCTAACTGTATATTTATAGTAATAACTAGTTAGTAAGGCACGGAGGGCAAACTCCGCACTAAGGATAACTGGAACTCTATGGAAATAGAGCTATGTGAGTAAATCAAGTTACTGGCGACAAATTATTACCCCAAATTGCAAGTGAATGTTTACATATATGAATGGTGAAGATTAGAAGTTATTAAATGGAGTAAGTGTCCAAGACTTACTCTTGGAGTAAGTGGGTTCATTCATCTCTCTCTATATATGTATATGAGATGTATCAAGTGAGAGAGCTATTTTTATATGAGAGTGAGAGAAGCAAATCTTGGCCTTTGAGTCACACATGAATGGTTAAGATTAGAACATAAAGTCATGTGACTTTTTTAAGGGATCCCAATTTGCTCCTCTCACTCTCACATAAAAATTCCACTTTCACTTGATACAGCCACATATATGAGATATCTCAAGTGAGAGGACTATTTTTATATGAGAGTGAGAGGAGCAAATCTTAGCCTTTGAATCACACCCAATGATCAAGATTAGAATATAAAGTCATGTGACTTTTTTAAGGAATTACTGATTAACTTCTAATCTCGATTACCCATTTATGGATTAATGTTTTTTTATATACGGATTATCTTTTATAGCTCTCACTTGATATGCTTCCTATATGGGGGCATATTTAGTGGGAGCAGTTTTTATTGTGATAGGTGAGAATAGTAAATCTGGGGCATTAAATCATAGATGGATGATCAAGATTAAAAGTTAGCTCCTGATAAAACGATCATTTAAAAAAGACACATGACTTTATGTTCTAATCTTAATCATTTATGTATGATTTAATGGTTAATATTTTTTCCTCTTACCTCCTATTTATTTTGTATATTATCTTTTTTCGCTACGATAGTGGATTTGAATGCTATATATAATCAAGTATAAATACAGATACAAAAATCTAGTATATAAATACAAGACATTTAATGGTTTTGTGCCAAAATAAATGAGGGGGATCATGTTTAATTGATGTAATTGCACTTTCGGTCTAAATGTTGACCCAAACCGATTAAATGACAATGTTTTCTTGACTAACATCTATTAAACCTATTTTGAACTTTTTAATCATGATCCTTGAACAATTTCTTCACTCCCAATAGATTTGAGAATTCAAGACAAAATAGTGACAAATTGTCGGTTGGATCAGTGATATTTGTAGCAGTCGGTAACAATTTTTCCTCATATACCAAGTACGGGACATACCCCCAAGGAAAACGCGTGGCATCATGGCATGCCTTCAAGTCATTTCAACTTTTTTCGAACTTTGCCACTTTCGATATTTGTGGATAACACGTTTTTATTTATTTATTTTTTAAGATAAAGTTCGTTTCAAATAAATTTATGACTAAGACCTAATTTGATCCTTAAAAATAAATGAGGATACTATTGATTCATGAAAAAAAATTAATCATTTGATCCCTTAAATTTGTAAACGCGGGTCACGTTAGTCTTTTCGTCTGGTTCCAACATTCGTCGTGTTTCATTAGTCATCATGCAAGATCCATTAGTGGTCCCGCGTGACCTATGACGAATTTCAATTATGAAAAATGAATGAAAAGTAATGCACAATATTAAAATCCACGTACTCGAGAATTGTGTACCTTTTTTCACTTTATATTTGTTTCGGTGATGAAAATCTATCATAGACGAAAATTCAGCATAGGACCCCACAAGACCACTGACTAGCCAAACATGATGGTTAATGAGACATATAGATAAATAAACAGACGTTGGAACTGAAAAGAGAAACTAATGTGTCCCGTGTTTATAAATTTGAGGGACTGAATAGTTAATTTATTTGACCAAATTAAATATTTAGTATATATATATATATATATATATATATATATATATATATATATATAAAATAAATAAGTAATAATATAACTGTCTTTAATTTGATAAAGTATATGAGAAATAAAAGAAAAGAAATTAGAATGAAAAACATTTGTCAGAATTGAATCAAGCTACTATGCTAAAACGATTTTACTTATTATGAGACTTATAACATGCCACCATGTTTCAACTTTGAAAGGTATAAATTAAAGATGAGTAAATCCTCAATTTCGTCCCAGGATTTGTAAGATTGTATCAACTTGCTTCCTGACATTTCAAAATTTCAAAAACATCCCTGATATATTTGATAGGAACCTTATAATTTCAGGAATCAAATTGACATAAGATCAAATTAATAAGACCTTATAATTTTAGAGACCAAATTGACGATTTACGGATTAAAGATTAAGCAACCATAGGCATGAGGAAAGGATGGACACAAAATAGAATACCATCTTAGCAATTAGGGTGATAATTTAAATGCAAGTAGCAAAGAAGATATATAACAAGGAAAAAAATGAAACTGATACTATTCTTACAAACTGGACCATTAGTATATTAGACCCAAATCATTATCTCAAATCACATATAGTTTCACCTTGCATTTAAGCACACTCAAAGGGGATTACATAAATATGTTTACTCTTTTAGCCTACACCCCTATACTTCATTTTAGTTTGAGATTCACTTAGGGTTTGTTTGGGAGTTGGGAGGAGAAAGGAGGGGAGGAGAAAACACTTTGAGAGTTTTTTAAAAAAAAGGATGTAAAAAAAAATTTAAAAGTCATTCAAACCCCTCCAAAATCCTTCCTAATTCGTTCTTTTATTTCTCTCAAATTGGGGGTTTTTGATTCTTTTATTAAAAAATAAACCCTTATGTAAGGTAAGAGACTATCGTCATTTCTCCATCCCTTTCCTCTATCTAGCACCTAAAGCCCCTCCACTCCCTTTCCTTCCCTTCCCTTCCTTTCCCCTCCAAACTGTCAAAGAGACCCTTAGGCCTTGTAGGTTTTTTTTTTTGTAAGTACCCTATCATTAATGTAGAGAGAAACACGGCTAGAGTTAGAGAGAAAGATACTTGAAGGAGAATGAGAACTGAGTTTTGAAAATTGCCTAATGATAAAAGGTGCTTGATAAAAAGCCAATAATGTCTACTTATACTGACTAGATGATTTAGCTAACTAACAAAACTATGCTAATAGCCACCTCCGACCAATGGACCTCCACATGACCGACAAATATGAAGCTCTCCTAAATCACTTGGTAGTCTTGAATCACCCACCTCAACTATAGGCAAGAATAAAATCCTTTTTTTTTTTTTCTCTCTTTTATGTGCCAACTATAATATATTTTTTTAATTACATAGGACTTAGAAGCATCATGGTTTGTTTGTTTTGTGAAAGAAAATGGAAAGAGAAAAAATAAAAAAAAAGAATGTGAATAGAAAGAAAATGATGAGGAAAAAAAATGAATTTTAATGATTATTTGATATGAGAGAAATATGAAAGAAAATAAAGAGAGAAAAAATATGAAATTCTCTCCGTTTGTTTGGTAGGACAATAAGTAGAAAGAAAAATAATAAATTTTTTAATAGACAATTATGCTATTTTTTGTTTAAAATTATTATATTTTATATTTTTATACTATTAATAAAGGAGATGACCTTAATTTTAAAAAATTAAATAAATAAAACTAAACAAAATTAAATAATAAATATAATATAAAAAATCAATAAAATTAAACATAATTAAATAATAGGTTAAACTAATTATTAGGTTTTTATACGTGACACTGATTTTCAATTTGGTCCTTAAACGTAAAAACTTTTCAAATCAGTCCCTATATATACAATTATTTTTTATTTAGTCCTTACCATTCATCCGTGTTATAACGTCGTCATATGACAATGATCAAATTGAAAATAATTGTCACATGTAGGGACCAAATTGAAAATTATTGTCACGTATAGGGACCGAATTAAATTTTTTGTTATTGAATTCAGTCCCTACACGTGACAATCATTTTCAATTTGGTCCATATACTTTAACTCCAACAAACGACGTTATAACACTGATAAACGACAAGGACCAAATTAAAAATAATTATACATATAGGGACTGATTTAAAATTTTTTTATATATAAAGACTAAATTGAAAATCAATATAACGTATAAAGACCTAATAATTAATTTAACCTAAATAATAAAAGGAAGACAAAGTATGTAAGGCACTTATAGTGCGGGGAGCATAAGAATTTGAGCGTGAACAGAAGGTAGAGTAATAAAAGCCAACATTCTCCATTTTTTTCGCCTGGGGGTGGAGATAACTTTGGGTGGGTCCCACAGCCATTTTTTTCTCACTCTCCCTCTTTCCTCTTCTAAACCAAACAGGATAAAATTGAGTTTTCTCCACCCATTTTCTTTTCACCTATTTTCTACTCAACCAAATACACTAATAGGTAAGGAAGAAAAAAGTAGCCTAATGAAGTATGAAATTTTTAAACTAAAATATATTTGTGATCCTCTTACTTATTTTTTAATTTCAAGTTGGTCCTCTAATTAATAAAAGTTCCATTTTGGTCTAATTTCAAAACATTACACCATGTTTGTTATCAACGTCAACTCTGTTGTAAAGATGTAAGATTTTCACCGATAGTGCTCAAAATTTTCCCGGAATATCATTGGAATCCTCCCTCCTATTCTTCATATTCTCTCTCTTCACCCCACAACCACCACAGAACCTCACCATCCCTCCAACTCCAGCTCCCACCATTCCTCCACCACTATTAACCAACCTACACCCATACTCTTAGCTCAACCACCCAAATCACGCGCACCACCGATGACCACCTGCCTGCGCTACTGTAAATCGTCCCTGACCAAGCCGTTACACGTTGTCACGCTCTCCGTGTAGATCCGCCGTGAAGTCATGAGTTGAAGCAGAGAGGATCTCACGGGTGGTTTTCAACTCAAACGTGGAGGACGCAACAACTTATATGAGTAATTTGGAGGACCGCCTGGGTGGAGCACAATTGTGCTCAGGTTGCGCGCGGATCTGCAAAACGGTGGTGGTCCGGTGTTACGGTCTGAGGCTGGACGTGGTTGGAACCACAGTGGATGGAGCTTGTGATTTGAAGGAAGAAGGGATGAAGATGAGGATGATGTAAAAGGGCTAATCCGGCGCCACAAAGAAGTTGGCGATGGGGCAAAGACGACGAAGGATGCAACGACGATAGTGATGAGCAACTGGAAGGATATGATGCAGGAGACTTTTCGGATGAAGGACCACCGCAGTTTGGGGCTCTCAACCATCATTGGGTACAATGGCCTCGTTGCCCCACTCTCCATATCCCTTATTTTCCCGAAACTTTGATTCCACATCTTCCCGAGCTTTTCTTCTTTTTTTTTGGGAAAGATTCTTGGTTGTTGAAGAAGAAAGTGAGGGGGAGTGAAAAGAACATTCTTAGATGTTTTCGATCTGGTTTTGTACATGAAATGTTGATGAGACTGTTAGTGGGAATTAATAAATAAACCACTAATGAGCCTCGTGGTGTTGTGGAGAGGTGGTGCGGCAAGGTGAGGTTGAAGGAGGAAGAGTGTGGTGGGGTAAAGAGATTCCGGCTTGGTGTTTCCAATGAAATTTCGACGAATCAACTGTGAAATGTAACATCGTTATAACAGAGTTGACATCGAGGATAAAATAATGGATTAACGTTTTGAAATTAAAGGATTGACGTTTATTAGTTAAATGATCAAATTGAAATTAAAAAATAAGTTAGAAGACCAAAAAGCATATTTTAGCCAAACTTTTATAATCTGCATCACAATTAAATTTAAATAATTTAGGTAGTGCGAGAACACACTCATTGGATGCCTATTGTAATATTGGTTGGGCAGCTATCGCTGTTAAAGTAATTTTCACAGTCATAGCATGCCAAGTGGGTCAAAATCCACATCCCAAATTTCAGCAATAAATGTACGTGAGAGATATGAGTACACAATCATGGAGTTAATCAAATAAAACACCTCATGTGGTGATGAGACATGCACCATCTTCTTGCCTAATTTTTTTTCCAAGAGCTTGCCAATGTTATTTTCTTATTGGTTATCAGCATGTTTTGTTAGTAGTACTAGTAACAGTATAGTAGTCTTGTCATTAAGACAACGCTGATGAATGATAAAGACGACTTAGTTGCTAATTTAAATTACGCTTGCAGTTGCTTCTTTTGTCGATAAATATAGCAATCAGAGCCAAAACCTTGGTGCCATGTAATAAAAAACATCAAACATATTTTACTATAGTTGATTATGTAAGAAAAAATAGGATCTATTATATGAATTTAGAACACTGATTATGTATTTACTTGTTGAAGACATATCACCGAAAATAGGAATCGCCTCGCCAACGCCAAGTTCCGCCAACGCCAAGTTCCGTCAACTCCAAGTTCCTGAAATCGAAAGACTAAGCTTCCTCTGCCTGTTCACACGCTCCTGAAACACAGCTATCAATGGGGCAAGCCGTTGAGCGATTGATTATGATATTCATCGTCATGACGGCAGAGAGGACTTAGCCGAATAATATATATTAACTCTAGGCACCTCCCATCACAGGCCTATAAGTTAAGGTCTACACTGTCGCCCACACAGATCAGTATTAGGTGTCAATAGCCCATTACAAACATATCACTATATTAGCGGGTTTAAGCATCGTCAAATGGATCATAACATTACCCCGTTTTTCGCAAACCAAAAACCACAATTGGTTGTAGCCCACAAGGATTATTAGAAAAAATTCTAACATTCTCCCGCTTGGGCAAAATCAATTGTTTAATTTTAATTTGTAGAAAACATTTTCGAAAACGACTCTCGGGCTAATAACATATACTTAATGTGGCCACAAAACATATGATCCCAAGATGCAACACCTAATTAAGACTCCATCCAACAAAAGTCAAGTAATATCGAATCATGGCGGTAGTCACATCCTTTATTAATATAAGACCTTCCATGGTTACAAATATTACCAACTCCGTCGATTCGTCATCAGTGTTGAGTGTAGCAAGAAAATGACATGCCAATGTGATCCAACAACCATACTATCATTTTCTTTGTCAGTCCTCGGTTTCTCTCAAACGCTCGAAGGCCAAAGAAACTACATGGTTCATTAAAAACCATCATGCCTCAGTTCCCAATAAGGTATTGACCTCGGGCACAATGGACCCAATAACACCGAGCTTTACAATGATAATACCTCATCTCCAACATGGCATCGACCATGGTTATTGTGGTCTCAACGACATCGAGCGTTTAAATTACATAATACCTCAGCTCCAACATGGCATCGACCACGAATATAGTGGTCCCAACGACACCGAGCTTCAAAATACATAATGCCTTAGCTCCAACATGGTATTGACCACGAGCATAGTGGTCCCAACGACACCGAGTTTCAAAATACATAATGCCTCAGCTCCAACATGGCATCGACCACAGGCATAGTGGTCCCAACAACACCGAGCTTCGGGACATATCATGTCGAACCTCATTGGGTGTCAACCTCGATCACGATGGTTCCATCGACATTGGCTTCCAAATTTTCACATTGGATATACATAAACATACATATACAAAAGTATATAACAAGGAAACCCAATACATCGTCAATTGCTCAATCAAGTTGTAAATATCAACAAAACACCAAATGTTTTCAAAATAAAAATCTAGCATCATAGAGAAGAGTAACATAAACTCAAGCTCCCACTAACCATGCACATTATAAGATCTCACAATGCCCAAGTTCTCAAAATGTCTTTTAAACACAAGGGGCCGAGTCACTTGGCTAAGGGAACAACCAACATATAATCAACACAAATGTATTTAACCATCATATCTTTATTTTTCAAGACATATTTGGCATCAAATGCTTCATTTCCAAATGCTCAACACCGTTTTAAGGCATCATTATCATAGTAGTCTTCAATTATAAATATAACAAAAAAAAAATCTCAATGTTAAGCCATGTCATAAGTTTCTTAACCAAACACTTTATGTTGTATGTAGCAACATAGCATGCAACAAAATGCACCAAAAAATAAAAAAAGAATTGGCTAAAGAAACTTGAAGCTATTTTGTCAAAGCATCAAATATCGTGAATACATTTCATATCATATTTATGATACCATATAATTTATAGATCAATAGGCATCATAAAAGATCTACGATATTCAAAAATATTTCAATATAAAAAAAATCAAAATATCTAAAAATCATATATTTCAACAAATTATCTTTAGTATTATTCTTGACATCAAATAATGACTAATAAAGTCAAAATCCCCGAATTGATGTCAAGATCCAACCATGGTAAATTTACAAAACTTATGGTAAACCAACATGAGCATCTAAATGCTTATGATAAATTCTCAAGAAATAAATTTGATAGTAAATCATGATTCCAAGTAGGAAATCAACCAAAGTGGGACATATAATAAAATCTTCTGATCCATAGATCTACAAAAAATATATTAACACTGATATTATCTTGGTAATATTAAAAGATTTTTTTTATCTCTCATACCAAAATAAATCAAACTTTAACAATTTAACTTTCGAAAATAATGAGAAAAAAACCTTTTTTTTTTTGTAATGCTCCACTTTATAATTCACAAAATAAAACAGTTCAATAACGTGCAAATTGGTTTGTCAAATACATAAAATATCATATCCTTTAAAATTGTGAAAAACAAAACTAATTTTGATAAAATTATTTTATCAGTTGTATCAAGTATGACCAATAAATAATATATCTCATGTCAATATCATATGTGCTAAAATATGATCAAAATATATAAGCGCATATATATAATTTTGAAATATTTTATAACAACTTAAAGAGTCCAACATATTAATGGCAATTGCATGCCACTTATCAATCAAGTGTGATACCTACACAATGCATGTCTTAATAATTAAATCACAATAACATGTATTATCCAGGGCCGGCCCAAGCATAAAGCCACTCAAGCCCTTGCTTTAGGCCTTTCAAAAAACAATTTTTTCTTTAAAAAAAAAAACCCACTTTATATTTTTTTATATTATCTTTTTGATAAATTTCATACATCAACAAACGTAAGTTAGTCATTCGGTATAAAAACTTATCATTAACTGTAAGGTTCAGGGATCAACTCCTCACTGTGTACAAAATAATTAATAATTTAATTTTTTTAAAAAGACCTCATCACAAAGTTTGCTATAGGCCTCACTAAGTGTTGGGCTAGCCCTGGTATCATCCAAATATACATGAACAAAATTATCATAGATACATAGTAACGTGAAGCTTGATACATTATGATGTGCATCACAATTCAACCAATTTCATTAGGTAATAACCTAATCAAAAGAGTAAGGTTTAAAATACAAGTATCTTCCATGGCCAAAAGCAATAAACATTTGAAACCATTATTTCTTCTTTTCGAATTTATGATAGAAAACACATTTTTCTCAGACATGTGCCTTCCTAAAAATAGGAATAATCATGCTCCATAACAAACTAAGCAACGCATCTAGTATTGAAAAATGATTGTTAAGTTAAACTTGGAATGCATTAAAGTAAGCAACAAGGCAAGACATAACTTTAGCTTAAATTAGGCTATTTTGAGACCAACATAACAACACATTCTCCTTTGGGCAGAATGCGCAACCAAGGTCGCAACCACAGTCAGAACCTCAGATGAGTTAATCAATGAGCATATACTGGATTCAGAAAATTATCTCCTTTGGACAGACAAATCCCCTGGACCAATGCACCTCCATTAACTGCATCCAGAATCATTGATAATGAGTTACTCAATGAGCATACTCTGGGTTTAGAAATCTATCCCATTTAGGCAGACAGATCTCCTAAACCAACACATCTCCAATAAATTTATCCACAAATCGCTTCTAATCATGACATACAATAACCCCTTTTGGACAGGCAATTGCACGTAACAACCAAAAGCATTCCTCTAATGATAAAAAGAAACCCCGCCAATTAATAATAATTAATCCCACTTTGACGGTAATCACCCATAATAATTAATGAAAAACTTTTACCCATGAATCAATTTCTCTTGCCCTTAACCATGATACAGTCCATAAGAATGTGTATCAACAATAAACATCCCTACTGAACATGAATTTAAAACCAATAGCATTTCACAAGTTTTGAACTTACAACAATTCAATCAAGAGCTCACAATTAAGTAAATATGCACTTTAAAACATATGACATAGGCTAAAAGTATTAAATTTCATAACATTAAGCCAAGCACATACACATCATGCACATATCTAAATTATTCTATATTCTCTTTCCAGTATATATTATTTATCAGAATATCAGCTGGAAGAATAAATATAACAAATATTTGGATCATTTTCCTATAGAGATATTCGTGCAGCGGAAAATACAAACAATATACCAAAAACACATTCACGAAAAATACAAACAATATACCAAAAACACATTTAAACAATTGGACACAATTCAAGAGGAAGCATTTGAAACAGCCCCCACAATCTCCAATTTGATCATAAAGATAACCATGAAAGATTACAAAATAATATAAATAATTAAGTTCTCAAAAAGAAACCACACATGTGCATAAGTACCAACCTAACCGATCAATGGATATTCAAGGCATAATTATACAATGCTTTCCAAAATTGATATTATCTCAATTGAAACATTATTGCATAAACCCACTTGGCAAATTAATCATGCAAAAAATATCTCCAAATTTAAAAATTTGTACCACTCAAAAGAGAGAACAAATCCGCATATATCAAATATTTTTTTTCTAAATCCTTCTAACAATTATAGTGATAATAATCACTACCAATGAAAAAAATAACATGATTGTGCACTGAAAATATTTTTTCCAAAATTATGTCAATAAAGGAGCCTAATAATTTTCATGCCACTACATTTCAAAAGGAATTTCACACTCTCGTATATAAATGCATATTCTATAACATACATTTTAAACAAGAACTCATTGAGAAAATTTCGCCACCTATACATTTATACAATACATCAATAACTAAAAATATTTTATGACTAACCTGTCGCTCATCCTTCGGTGTGGAGCCAACAATAGCGAAAACCAATAGCTCATAAAATGAACATTAGACAACAATAACAAAACTCATATCAAATCAAGTTATACTTTTGTCGCCAACAAAAGGTATGCAAAAGCATTATATTAATTAACTTTAAAAATTCTCTTATAAAACATGAAGGCACCAACATTTTGAAGTTTCAATGTGCGTGAAGCAACCCATAACAAGAAAGTCAATTCAATTTCAATTGAAGTAGAACAATTGTTCATGGAAAAAGTCATTTCTAAGACAAAACACGAAAGCGTTAGAGCGTATAATAGAGCAAGATATAGCTCAAAATAAAACAAGCTATCACAATGAGGCCAATATAATAGTACATTCACCTTTGGCCAGAATGCACAAACCAAGGTCATAACCAAGGTCAAAACCTCAGATGGGTTAATCCATGAGCATACACTGGGTTCAGAAAATTGTCCCTTTGGGTGGATCAATCCCTTAGCCTAATGCATTCCCCAACAACTCCATCTCTAGTGAACTTTCAATCATAACGCACAATAACACTCTTTGGGCAGGTAATTACACGCAATGATTAAAAGCATTCCTCAAATTACAAAGAAATTTCCATGAACTGATATAAGTGGTCCCACTTGGGTGGTAATAACCCATAGCAACTCATGAAAACTCTTGTACAGAAATCGCATCACTCTTGCCCAAGCCATGATATAGTCAATAAGAAAATGAATTATTTAAAATGCATCCATATTGCTCATAATCAATAGTAATCAGCATTCCCAACATGTTTTGCATTTAAACAGATTGATAACGACATACGATGCAATAGACAAGCTTATTAAAAAACACGTATGAAAAATAATAACACCTAATCATGCACAACCAACTAGTGAGAGTGAAAATCACCATAAAATCCAAAATATAGTAAATTAGAAAACAGAGAGTAGAATAACGTAAAAAACGGCATCCAAAATGAACATCTGTAGAGCACACACTCTCTCACTCTCCCCAGCCCGTGAATAGGCATGGCAGGCGCGTCCAGGAAGTCTTCTTCTTCCTCCAACCGAGTCGACCCACGACCATAAACGGGTCGCGTGCGGGTCCTCCATGAAAGCCCAAGTCGAGCTCTTTTTCCGTCGTTTTGATATGCGATTCTTACTAGGTTTTGTTTAGAAACGTTTTTCTAATCCAACTATGACAAAAGCCCCAATTATTAACAACAAAATTCATGCAATTTCAAGCTTAAAAAAATGCAAGATACATGAACCCTAACGTCACTGTATTTTGCGAGATTATTTCTCCCTAGTAAACGAAAAAACGTGATTCTTGTGTTAATGGATTCATCCAGTCGTACTCTACAAAAGTCCCATGGTGTTTGGTCCCAATTTTTCGAAAACACGATTTCCACAAAAACCATATAAGAAAAAATTTGAAAAATTAAAAAATGATTGGAACCAGAATTTTAATATATAAAATCATGATCATGTTTGATAATCAGGTCCTAAATCATATAACCATGTCTATGATACCAAATGTAAGCAAAAATAGGATCTATTATATGAATTTAGAACACCGATTATGTACTTGTTGAAGACATATCACCGAAAATAGGAATTGCCTCGACAACGCCAAGTTCAGCCAACGCCAAGTTCCGTCAACTCCAAGTTCCAGAAATCGAAAGACTAAGCTTCCCCTGCCTGCTCACGCGCTCCTGAAACATAGCTATCAACGGAGCAAGCCGTGGAGCGATTGATTATGATATTCATCGTCGTGACGACAGGGGGGACCTAACCAAAGAATATATATTAACCATAGGCACCTCCCATCATGGGCCTATGAGTTAAGGCCTACACTGTCACCACACGGATCAGTATAAGATGCCAATAGCCCATTACAAATAGATCACTATATTAGCGGACTTAAGCATCATCAAATGGATCATAACATTAGCCCATTTTTCGCAAACCAAAAACGACAATTGGTTGTAGGCCACAAGAATTTTTAGAAAGCATTCTAATATATTAATGCTGATTTGATTTGATTTGGAAGAACTCTTGAGTGCATTTTTATGAATCAAATAATCCCCAAAGCAATGATGCAAACACTTCAAAAATGATTCATAAATGCAAATTATTTAAAGTTTACATGCAGCCACATAAAGTTTCACTATTTAGTTACTATTTATGCTTCAATACCACCAGACACAAATTAAGGTCATGAGTGTTGGGAGCAAATGTTTGTTTCATACCAAAAGACTGGGCACATTCAGTGATCTTTTTTACATTACAAGCCATGTGTCAGTTATGAATTTGTGATTATGTAAGTGTCTGTATCATTCTAAAAGAAATGAAGGTTTTAGCCCTAAGTACCTATTTCGTAGGTTTAACTGAATGCTGTCCAAAAAGTCGAAAAAATATCCAAGAGAAAAAGACTCTTTAATTTGCTGTTTTCTGGTGCAATGATAGTGCAGTGCTTCACAAATGAATACTTAGTGTAGCAGCTACCAATCTTAGTAAATTATTAGGAGTTATAGCCACAAAATATTAGGAGTTATAACGGTTGGTAATTAACATTTTCCCGCGGATAATTCACTCGTAGGTAAATATTATTGACGGACACACATAAACCTGTTGGTAATATCAATGGTTAGACCATTCAAAAAGACGGTACGCAGTCCTTGTTATTGGCGGCTTAACCATTGATAATGTGTTACTTAATTACCGACGACTTATTCGTAGGTAATATGTGATTCCCCTTGCCAACGACCAAGTCGTCGGTAATGTGTAATTACCTTACCGACAATCGTGATTTCATTAGCAGGGATATTCTTTTCATTTTTTCATTTAAAATGTTATATTGAAAAACTATAATTAACTGAAAAATATAAATTATAAAATAAAATTCGCAATAAAATAATTATAAAAATGGATAAAATATAAATTATAGTATAGAAATAAATGTAAACAGATAAGTCAAATGAAAAATTGAATTAAAAGATCCAACAAGCACACAACATTATAGGAACAATAATTCACAATTATAACTCGATAAGGAACAATAACCATTAACTAATACATTTCTATGATCAAATTATAAGTTAAAATTTAAAACACATATATATCAAAAATTAAACAAATGACGTAAACTTTATTCAGAATTTGGAGGCATTCTCATCGTCTTCATCATCTTCATCCATAAGCTCCTGAATTGATGACAGATTGATTGGATATACTTCTTCACCCTCAGCTTGCATGTTCAATGGTTTCATGGACATATGACATTTCATCAACTTGGTAAGACACTTCTTCCTTTGTGTCATCGGTTTTGACGCGACGCCTTGATTTCATTTTGATTGTAATACAACCATGTTTGACCATTTTTGTTGCTGGATAAGGGGCATAACACACTTGTCTTACATTCTGGGCAATGATAAATGGATCAAACCGATCATACTTTTATCCATTTGGGTGTCCTTAAAGAATGGGGAGGGAAAGAAGAAAAAGTGAAATGATAGAGTGAGGGGGAAAGACTCGCTTGTTTGGGCTTTATTAAATTTTCTGATGGATTTGTAACCGTCGATAAATCCATCTGCTTGTATTAAGGGCGACTTAGCTATCGATAATTATTTGAATTAATTATAATTAAATGCCCTCACTCATTGGTGAGAATTTAATGGAGAGACCAATGTCATTACCGACAACCAAGACGACGGTAAAGGTAACGTTCTGTCTGAAATTAGAGAGTCAACTTACCAACGGACATGGACGCCGATAAGATGTAGGTAATCACTGATGGCTTAATTGTCGGTAAATCTGCACGAATGTTTTCGGCAAAACATATCGAAGGTTCTTCCAACGATCTAGTCATTGGTAATTTGGATGGTAAACATTAGCGTATTATCGGCGGCTTTCGATGTCGGTAAATCTAAAATTACCGGCGGCGTCTTGTTTGTCGGTAACAGACTGATGGTAGAACTGAATCTTCTTGTAATGCATAAAGTATAAGGATCAAATTATAAGTACCTATTTGACAAACAATACAATTGAATAGGTCCCAATAGTTATTTGAGTTTTCAAATATATGCCCATAAATAAATTAACAAAAGCTAATGGCTGTTAACATTTAAAGACTTAATTTAAAAAAAAATTAAATATATAAAAATTTTGTCAGAAACTTTTCAATTGTAAAAAATTTTAAAAATTTAGTAAAATTATAGTGACCAACAAAGTAATTTAACTATTTTTTAAATATTTTTCTCGCTATCCTTTGTCATCGGCCAACAAAAAAAGAAAAGGATAAAAGAACAAAAACGTGACAATAGGCTTGAAAGCCTATTTAAAAGCTTATTTCACATTAATTAATTAAGGCTATTAAAGCTAAATTAATCTGTCAAGGATATATATTAGTTAATATTTTCATTTAGAATATATATTATTTAATAAATAAATAATATAATTTACACCACCAAAAAAGAAAAGAAAAGCACAAAAAAATACTATAATTTTAACAAAAATTATGGATATAAATACTATATTTTAATGAAAAACAAAATATTATAATTTTAAGCAAAACAATCTTGTTATTAAAAAAATTAGATCGTATCATTAGTAAAATATTCTTCCATCTTTTTTTATTTAATAAAATAATTTATAATTTTAATAAAATTCAAGATACTCATAATATTACAAAAGTGTTATTTATAAATGGACTACCCTATTAGGATTAAAAGGTTTTTTTATAAGCCTAAACCTGACTTGTTTATTTAAAAAAACTATTTGAAAAGCCTAGACCTGACTTTTTTATTAAACAAGTCAGGTCAGATCAGGTCCTAAATAGGATACGCCATAGGCCCCGACGAGCGATCTGACCTATTCTCACTCCTAAACGTGAGAGAGCTAAGCATGCCTAACTTAGGCCCACCATTCAACTATCATAACATCGTTAATCTTAGCCGGCTAAAATCTCGTACTCATTCTATTTGGAGCATTATAATGCTCTTAGGATGTGTTTGGATAAACAGCTTAATTAATTGTTTATTCAATAAGTTCTTTTTCAAATAAGCTTATGGAAATAAGCTAAAAAGAGCATATGAAAATACCATAAACTATTTTTATAAACTATTTGTGTAAGTTTACTTTCATAAGCTAGGCTTGGTCTAAGTTGCATCTTTGAAAATTTGGTACATGGGTGCTCCTTTTTTTTTTTGGACCAATAAGAGTGTTGCATTTGTACACATATGATCCTCAAAATTTTGACCAGTCAAAATGTATTCCACTTGTATAGTGTATTAAATTGTATGTATTTACACATTGACACTGTACATTGATGTATTTATACTATACATTGATATATTTACACTGCATATTGATATATTATACTGATTTTTTTTGTATTTTGTATTTTGATTTGATTTTTTTTTTTATTTCTGTAATACATTTATTTTTTAAAATTTTTTAACTAGTTATTATGTATTTTCTTAACAGAAATGAAAATAAAAGTATATTTTCTTAACTTTATTTTTGTCAAAAAAAATAATTGTACCAAATTACAAATACTAAATAAAAAATGTAAATATAAATTCTTATTTGCTTTGATCAAATATGACAAACACTAAAGCCACTTTGATATTTTCGTTAGACCAAAAGGCTTAGTCAAAATGGTGCATAGGTGTCCCATTTTTTTAAAAGTGCAGCATAGCTTTTATCTCATAAATTATTATCATAAGTTCTTTATAAGTTGTTCCAAACATACTCTTAGTATACATTCATTCTAACTAATTGAACGTGAATGTATATTATATAACAGCTGGTAACAGGAAAAGGGAAGAAATTAGTATAATTGAGATTTTATTTGGATGTCTCGATCATCTTAAAAGTGACTAATTAATTACTTAAGAATATGGCAACGAAATGGAAATATACCAAAATGTACAAAATGGATCTGACTGCAGCTTGTGAGTTCTCCAGAAACGATGTGTCGATGCCATTTTGATGTGTGTCCATATTATTTTATATATAGCATGACTAAGGACTGTTGTTGTCTTTATAAAGTTCAGCGGAAACAGAGGGATGGTATATGCCTATAAGCTTTGCAGTCCCTATCCCTGTTTCAATCTTCTAGTCTTCTTTCTCATGATGGATTTTCCATCGTGTGCAGATGGACTCGGGCATTGGTTTTATTGGTAGAAAAAAACAAATTTTCATTAGAAAATTATGTGTACCGTCAAAGCGGAAACAATACAAAATTCTGGTGTGTATGTCTCGAGCTTATTATCTCCGGTCTTGATGTTTGGCCTCCTTCTTATAGCCTTTTAAGAAACATGAGGTGTGTAAATTTATCACTCTTATGGGCCCTAATTCATTGGGCTGAGGCCTTATTGGGCCTCTTTCAATGGGTTGTCTCTAAATGGGACCCCTATCAAACATGGTACAAACAATAAGTATATCACTGTCTAAAATAATAAATATATCAATTCTCGATAAAAACTTGTTTTTTTATAAATTTCTAAATCAGTACCATACACACAACAGCAAATCCGTTCTCGTAATAAACCCACCATAGAAGATGCATTCTGTATACATTAATTCCACTAAAAACTACTTGAGATATTTCTTATGAAGAAAAATTATAGTTATAACTTTTTTATTTGATAAATGCTATAGTCACCAGTCACCACTTTATAGCCACAAAATATCACTTATTGTATCCGCATCAAGACAAAGGGGATGAAGAACTAAGCTCGTAAGTCTGGGAATGTTGCTCAGTCACTGGGCCTTGTGGATGAAATATTCCTTATAAGTGGAAGGCTGTTTCTTAACTCTTGGTCCACTAGAGCCCAGAAATGGGGCATCTGAAGGTACAAAAGTACAGGACAATAGAGCTTCCACATCCACATATATGCAATGTTATCCTTCCCAACACACTAGGGGGTTTATAAACTCTACCAAAGTTTGTGCAATTAGCTTTTGAACTTAGTATCATGGTTTTAACCTGCAGTTGTAGTTGCAATTATGGACGTGTTGCGAGTCCCACATGAAGTGGTTAACGAGTCTGGCCGTTGCTTATATAGTTGGGTAGACCAACCCCTCATGAGCTAGTTTTTGAGGGGATCATTCGGATGCCGGAATTCTTAGCGGTTATATTATATTTATCGCAATTGTGAACAATTACAAAAAATACAACCAATATGATCGTAATTATAGTCATAATATGATTACGGCCTAAACCGAAATATTACAACTACAATTGTGGTTGCTAACGAGAATTTAAAAATTGTTTGTGATATGGCTCTTAGTTTGGTTGAAGTCTCGGGTAGTTGGTACCAACTCAAAGGGAGATAATGAAATATACGAAAGACACTGCAAAACCTTGTACTGCAAATAATAACTCTCTTATATTTATAACGCTTGATATGTTTATAATAGGGCTCAGATGGTATAATAGAAATTCAGATTAGTCATCAGAAAAAGAATAATGTTGTCTACTTTAATGGAAGAAACATAATTGCCGATCGACCTCCTAAAGCAGAAGAAAATCAATAATAATAGAGCTGCAAAATGTAATTTATGGTTGGAAAAGTTATAAGCAAAGTAGTTCATCCCTAGTGTTGTTTTATATGTTTGTTTCTTTCTTTTCAGGATTAAATAATTGATTAATTATATAAATAATGTGGGGCTCCTTTGGCTCCACCAATGACCCAAGCAAATCAGCCAAACTCGCCCTTCCAAGGGAATAGTGTTGATTGCTTTGTTTCATGTGGAATGTATGTGCAGTTCCCAGTGTGCTACTACTCCTAATCCATTTATGTCAAAGCAAGGTAAAAGCATATGAGTAGAGTTAGAGAGCAAACAAAAAGTCCGTGTATTTAAATCTAAAAAACCAACGATAATTGCTAATAATTATGAAGCATACAGAGGAATGTACACTCCAAGAGGTCGGTCACCCCAATTCAATTGGCCCAACGCCAAAACCATACTCATGTGTGCCACGTGGATAACATAGGTGGATGATATCAGCATGAAGTGTGTGATGATGACCCACACTATCAATAGGAAGAAAAATGCTAAGTAAATATCATTTCCAGGTATATCTCTTTCATATATGGTAGAATTAGAGTATATGTAGAAAACTAGTTAATTATGTTTCTGTAAGGATCTAGATTCCTTAAAATCAAAAAAGTATACATTCACATATTCATTAAGTGTATATCGTTGGATCAATTGTTGAAAGTGTTTGAGAAAGTCTAAGATTAATTCAATGGTGCACACTTAGAGAATGCGTGAATGCGTGCTTTTTTGACTTTATGGAATCTATTTCCATTTAATTATAACGTAAGAATGAAAATTATGCACAGATGAGATAATGTGTGTGAATAACATTGTTGTAATGGGAGAATGTTTAGTACATATAATTTTTTTTTTTTTTTTTTGTGAAGTAAGGGTGTATTCCGATCGATAACCGGAGACTAATCACTTTCGAGATAGAGAAATCATGAAAGTATTAAATCAAGGTGGAAACCTTATCCTTTAAATTGTTCAGATCTTCTCACATGTGCTTAATTAAGTATCATAATCAGAATATAGATGTGTAAAAAATAGAATACAACCAATTATGATGAACTAATAAAAACTTTATAAATGAAAAATAGCTAGTAGATAGATATGTCATATGTGTAAATATGAAATAGCAATAATAGAATTTTATTAATATATTTCTCTATGAAAGTTTCTGTATCTAATAATAAATCAACAAAATTAATTGCAAAAGAATCTGCTGCAAAACACACACTCTCTCACAGGCCCCCTTCAACACACACACTTTTGGAGATCCTGTTTCTTGGCCAAGTATCTATCCATCACGTTCCGTTATCCGCCGCCTTGCTTTGCTTGGTGTTGAGTGCTGAAAGTGCACTCCAAAACTTATACTTTTAAATATCTGATTTGAAAAATATTGAGATGTATCAGTATTGTATTTTGTACGTGATATATATAAAACACTTACACCACCTTCAGTTTCACGTCAGTCTCTTATATATCTATCTATCTATCTAGTCTTTCTCTCCCTTCCTTCTTTGCACTATAAATACCATATAACCTTAGAGACCACTATATCACCTTCATCTTCCATTGCTCCCTCACTCCCCTCCTTTCTTGCTCTATCTTTTGTTGTTGTTGCTCTACTTAATTGCTTTAATAATTAATGGGAGATAATAACAATGTCAACCTTCCACCCGGGTTTCGGTTTTATCCCACTGATGAAGAGCTTGTAGTCCATTTCCTTCATAGAAAGGCAGCACTCTTACCTTGCCACCCAGATGTCATCCCTGATCTTGACCTCTACCCATATGACCCTTGGGAACTTGATGGTATTGTATTGTATTGTATTATCTTCTTTGCTTTTAACTTCTTGTTTCAATTTCAATACACAGCTCTTTTTTTCATATATGTCAATTTGAGCTTATTACACTGGTTCTTAATTAATTAGGCATGCTTCACCATATATAGGCACTCAAACTATTATTAATTTGATTTTGATATATATATGTAACATTATAAGGGCCATATATGATAGAACTATATATATTTTTAAAAATATTTTACACATATCAAATGATGATTTAAGAGCCTAATAAGATATATAATGTAATAGACCATGCCTACTAATATTGTGGATGATATAAATAGCTAGAAAATTGAAGTTGGTGCATATTAATTATATATGGGTCTGCTTTGTGCATATCTGCAGGTAAAGCTTTGGCAGAAGGAAACCAATGGTACTACTATAGCAGAAGGACACAAGATAGGGTCACTGGCAATGGTTATTGGAAGCCAATGGGAATGGAAGAACCAGTGGTTACAAGCTCAAGCAACAAGAGAGTTGGTATGAAGAAATTTTATGTGTTCCATATTGGAGAAGCCCCTGATAATGGTAGCAAAACTAATTGGATAATGCAAGAGTATCGTCTATCAGATTCTGCTTCCTCTAGCAGATCATCCAAAAGAAAAGCACAACCAAAAACAGTTAGTACTTCTTACACTTAATTATAGGTCATGAAAATTCACCCCAAAAATAAACTTTAAAGTGTGAAAACTATATATGATATACCACATTGAATATTGGTTTTTTTTTTTTTTTTTAATTCCCATTTTGTTTGATTCAGGATTATAGTAAATGGGTGATATGTCGAGTTTATGAGCGTGATGACAATGATGATGGTGATGGTGGAAATGGAATAGAGCTCTCTTGTTTGGATGAAGTTTTCTTGTCATTGGATGATCTTGACGAAATAAGCTTGCCAAATTAGTTGATGCAAGTGATCTAGTTTGCTGCATTATCCAAATCAATGGGATAACTAAATTTTTTTTTTATCATTATTGTTATTTACTGGTTGTAGTTAAGTTCAGTACTGTAGCTGCCATTGTAATATTCAGTGAAGTTGCCATAGATAGATTTCTATAGTAGCCCTTCAAGTGGGGCACTAGATGAAATTCATGGCCAGACAATTATGCAGTATGACGTTATGCTTTCAAATATCCCATTCACTGCCACAGGCCACTTGGAAATTCTATGCTCTTTACTCTTTATGTTGACACGTGGATAATTATGTGCCTAGTATCATTTTCAGCCACTAATACGATCAGTCAATATAATCAAGCAAATCCAGATAAGATATGCAAAAGCTCCATCTCTCTCTTTTTTTTTTTTTTTTTAATTTACATGTATCATCAAATAATATGCACTTCACTACTGTTGCATCCAAGTCTGATGCACTGATGGTTATTTTCTTAGTGTGTCTTTGGAACTGAGGTTGAGAATCACAATTGAAACTAAAATCACCTTGAAAATGAAAGATTTGTAATTAAATAAGCATCAAACGCAGAAGTCGATAGGAGGAGCTTTCACATCACGTCCAATTTGAACGTGGTTCCAAACACAAGCTTAGAACAAGAAGAAAAAAAAAAAGTGAAATTTCTTTCAGAAATAATTAGAGCACATAGATGCGTGGATATCATCTTAAATCCGGAATACACATAAAAAAAAAATAAACACTAATTTATATAGAAATTGTGTAAACATAAAGTGAAATATGTAAATATATCAAAGTAACATGTGAAATGCTAGCAACTTACTCTTTATCATACTATTTTCAACACACTCTATTATTTGATAGATTTTACATGTGATCCATTGAACAAAAAGGAAGTCTCATATGAAATTCACCCGATAATAAAAATGATGTTTTAGGGAGTGTATGATAAAGAATATATTGCTACGATTGCTCAACTAACATTGTTCAATTTGTTTGGGGGTATAGAGTGAGTTACTAGGATCTAGGATGATGAAAGCCATGGCCTTTCTTTCAGTTGGGAGTTGGACTCACGTGGAAGGATTGTTGAGAGAATAAGATTTATATTCATGAAACTTGAGAAGAGGATGAGGATTGTGGAGCCCATTGAGCACTGTTATGGAAGCTTGCAAATGAGCATTGGGCAATAGTCCTTTTAAGCTTTATAGCTTAGTTGCCTACTTCGATGGTATATAATTGGTAGCTAGTTGTCTTGTATCAAAATGCTAAGGAACAATTTATTTTATTTTGTTTTTTGTTTTTCGTTTTGTTTTTCTTGCATATAGGTGACTGCTTAGGGAAGCATCAAGTCATGTGTGATGCAAGCATTCGCACGCTTTGAAGCACCAAGTGAGCACTATATTATATTATATGCATATATTGTCATCACAAAAGAGTGAAAGACCACTTCATGATTCTTACCTTATTCATGAGGTTCTTTCTTCTCTCGTATATATCCACTAGAAAAGCCGAAATAATTTACATTTAATAACATGAAATATTTATAACAAATTATTGAATTCATTTAAAGAAATTTTTAATGATTGATTAGTTAAACTGAATTTTGAATGCTTCAAAGTAATTTGATTATTAATTCTATTATAATACTAAATCATAATAAATTAAGTGTCTCACTCGCGTTTAGACCATTTAAATTATCCGATCCAACTTTAACAACAATAATATTTATCAACTTTATGTATAAAAATCTAAATTTATAACTTCTTACAAATTACTCAAGTATCTTGTTAGTCATTACTAACATATTCATAAAAGTTTTTGGCTAAAAAAGTTCTAATGAAAATGGCAAATCAAGTCGAAGTCCAAACATGGCATGTAGTTTCTTAAAAATTCTAAGTTTTTGGCTAACATATTTGCCAATATTGTGAATGAAAAAAAAAATAGGCGCAATAAGATCTTTGTCCCCCTTAAATGAGTTTTTTCGACTCGACTCGGATTAGTTAGAGTCCAATGTGATTTTCGGATATCGAGAATCTCAGACAAAAAAAAAAGTATTAAGCCACTAATGTTGGACCTAGGTCTAAGATATCGATTTAGTATAAACCAGATTTAGGGTGCGTTTGGGTAAACAACTTAATTAAACACTTATTTAATAAACTCTTTTTCAAATAAGCTAAAAACAGTTTATTTTCATAAGCTTCTCTGACAAGCTTATGGAAATAAGCTAAAAAAAGCTTATGGAAAGATCATAAACTATTTTCATAAACTATTTATATAAGTTTAATTCCATAAGCTATTCTCATAAGTTCTTTCAAACGCATCCTTAATCATAAGACATTGTGATCAACCAATTATTCAAAGAGCTATGCTATTAAGTATGATAACTTTAAGTAGGAAAATCGACCAAACGGTAATCCACCAATCAAAAAAGAGAATGACAACCATATAGAATTTCAAAACAAACTGCCATACACGTTTCACCGCATTCGTAAAATAAAGGTTCATACTAATTAACATTTTCCAAGATGAAACACCAACAAAGTCCAGCACAGTTGGTAGATAGTTGGGTTCCTTAAACATATTATCATGGATTCGATTCTTATCGCATGTATGGAAAAAAGTTTGTTGGGAAAGTCCAAACTCACTTCGGTGATCTCTACGCCTCGAAAGAGATTAGTTGAAAAAAAAAAAAAAGGACGAAACAAATTTCCATTCGACCAATGCTTTAAATCCACTAACAAGTGGAAATCAATTACCTCTCATCATTTTCATTCACTCTCAAATCAATAACTCCTCATCTTCCATACCCAAAACATCCGAATCAAGAAGACAGTTAGAGAAACAGTACGAATATCCAAGCAATGTTGTTCCCAAACCTAGTCCATGCATTCAAATGTCATCCAGTCGTTTCCCGGCAAACATGATAGTGTCCACATTGGCATACGGAGATTGTCTTCCTTCAATTATACAATTAGAATAAGAAAAGTGCTAAATGTATATGGTTATCTTTCATGTTAAGGATTTAGTGACAAAATCAGAATATAAGTGTATTAAAAATAAAATGAACTGTACTCATATGGTAAAAATCATATAAATATTAAATGATATGTATATAGGTATGTAATTACTGTTGTGATTAAAATAATAACAGTAAAATCTCACAACTCAAAAGCTGCAATTGAAGTAAAATCTTGTCTTACTAGTCATATCATAGAAGTGAGGTCTCAATAAAAATAGCTTTATATTTTAAAAATAATAGTTTTAAGTCACATGACTATTCTCACCATGCGATTCTGAAATCTTAAGACAGAATCCAACATCTGAAATTTCGTACTCAAATGAAGAAGTAAAATATTTGAGACAATTGTTTTTAGAAATCTGTCTGTTGCAACTGCTTATATGATTGAATTAGAGTACAGATGTGTAAAAATTTTAGTGAATTTAGAGATAATAAAAAGTAAAAGCTATAGAGATATAAAATAATATTGTTGAATGAAAATAATAGTTTTGTCCTATATAAACATGCTGCACTTCGATCTTCGAGTCCATGCTCGACCAAACAACTAAAACCTCATTCTCTCTATTGCTACATATAATAATACTATTTCATTGCTTAATCAGCTCGTAACCACTGAGCCTCCTAATCATCTTACTCGTGCTTGCTAATAGACATACCACATGTGACTTGAGAGCGAGAGAGAGAAGTGTGATTTTTCAGTGGCAACTGAGACCAAAAGCCATTAGTAAAAACACATAATTATACTTGTTGGCTCTCAATCCCACCAAAGAAACTACATGCCCCTGTTTGGACTTGGAAAGTGGAAATGCCAAATCAAATTGGAAGTCATAATGATTGTCAAAGTCATGAAAACCCTCGCAATGGGCCTAAGTTTTGGTTGTTTGTCACAAAATTTATGTGTATGTCTCTACATAAAGGGGAAGGCAGGTGTTTGACATATATCTATCCCAACCCTCTTGGTCTTTGGCTTGCTTGTTTTCTAGGTATGATGATGGTTTCTTTAACATTGGCATAAAGTGCAACTAGGTTGAATGATTGTGAGGCCAATACCCATGTAGCTTTTCAGTGAAGTTAATTCATAATAATCCATCATGCAACCATCAAAGGTCAACAGAAAAGTTCATAAAAAGTCAACCCCACACAAAAGGTTACATCAAAAGGGAAAAGGCGTACAAAGGTGAAAATGCTGATTCAGTTCTGAGTGAGTGTGCCAAAGGAAGAGAACTTGTCGCCTAAGGGACATGGTCCTAAAATATAGAGGAAATGATAAGTGGAGAAACTGCCTTGTCGTCAGCATTATGAGAGGTCAAGAGAAACTAACCCAAATGAGGATCACAGAAAAGGATAAAGCTATGAAGTTCATAAACTAAAGCTATGAAGTTCATAAACTAATTAGTTTATCTTTGTTTGGGCATACCAAGCTACATAACAACTGCTTTGAGAGAGAGAGAGAGAGAGGGAGGGGGGGTCTATGTTGTGTGCGTGTGCACGCTTTGTTAGGTATAACAAACACTTTGAGGGGGTCTCTGTGTGTGTTTTGTACATTAGGCTGTTTATTTTGATATACTGTCAGTGTAAAAAAATTTACACTCACAACCAACCCCAAAACTTATGTGTGACGTTTAAGGTGGCTATAGTAAGAATAAATTTTTTTTAATGATGTAACAATTTATGATTAGTTGACGGTGCAAAAAATCTTTACAATAACAGTGCGTAATTGAATCCTAATACATAAACATGGGAAAAATATATGTCTACATCTTATTTAATTACCAGTCATTGAAAGGTACAAACTCTTGTAAAAAAAATCAAGTTCCAATAGCAAATACCCCAACTCAGAAGGATCTTTTACAAATATCAAACAAATGCAATCTTCTCTCTATCTCTCTCTCGAATACAATCGGGGTACTGATTCACACCAGCATCCAATTCAACTGTAGTAATTATCATGAACTGTCTCCTTTTCTATTTTTCTTTCCTAACTAGTAAACATCAGCACATCTAGTAACGTAACTAATCTTTCTGGGAGAAAAAATAATAAAGATTAAATAGGCAATTAAGTCAAACTAGAACCAAGATGATCCACAACAAAGAAATAACTTGCTACAATCATGAATGATGCAAACCCAGAGCGAGCCATCCGCAAACCAATGCCACGGAACAAGAGATTCCTGTCTTTAGGATGGATCCCAGTATATCTTTCAAACCTGTTTCCTGGTTGTTTCCACTTCAGAAACCTTCTCTCCATTGCTACATACTAGAACCAGACAATGTGTGAATTACTATTTGATTGGCTGGAATTTGGAAACACATGCGTTACAATTTTTATTTTACTTAACTGAGATATTTTTCAAATGTTTGGCATGAGTGCATGACATCATGAACTAAGTGTGTAAAGATCAAGTAAATAATCAGTAGTATTATCCTCACATGCACCTATGTAAGTCTGAATAAAAGAATATGATAATCTGAATTATGGGTCACTTCTGGGAATATGAAGACTCATGCCAAACTAACCCAAAAGTGAGGCATGCTTAATTTAGTTAGTTGGAACTTGGACATTATTCAAGGATATTAGGTCAGAAAGGCTATCCTACAGTTGCTTGTTGGGACTACAGTTGCTATCCAAAAATGACTCCATCTTTTTGGGTGAAACAGGAAAATGTTTTATTTGAGGGTGAATAACATGGTTAGTTCTCAGACTTTAAAGAGAAATTCTGAACTTAGACCTGCTATAGAACAGTATAGTTTTACAGAATCTGTAATGCTCAGCATATCGTTTCCTTGATCTCCTTGGTTGAAATGCACAGAGATTAAAGGGATATTCTGTATACAATACCAAAAAAAGCAGAGATATTCTGTATTGATTTTGTATTTGTTTTTTGTTTTGCTTAAGGAGATTATCTTATCCTCCTTCTCCTTTGTACTCCTTCTGCCTTTGAAATAAAAATTTCTTTTAGTAAAAAAAAAAATGAGCTCAAAAATCTTACTGTGAAATGCTAAAATTGAGAAAAAAGAATGAAACACAACTCTTTACTTTTTTTCAGATTCTATAATAAGGCACTGACATGTCATGCAAGAGTAATTAAAACAGGAAGACCACAATTCACAAGGTTTACAAACTGTAAAGTAACAGCTAACAATTTTCATACCTTTGGGAGCACAGTACATTGTGATCTACTTCTTGCCGTATCAAAACCATGAGAAGCAGCGGCAGCAACTGAAGCTGAGAATCCAGCAGCAAGACTAACAGCCAAAGGAGACAATGGACCAATTTCTTGATCTGACCTGAGTCAAGACAAGCATACTTTAAAAAAAAAAAAAGGACAACTAAACCCACTTGCAAATTGAAATTAAATTAATTAATCTGAAAGCACCAGTACTGACTAAATATATAATTTAATTAATGCATCCAAGTATCCAAAAGCTACCACACCTTATTGCAGATAAAAATCATAGCAAGGACCACATGAAAAACCTATCAAACAAACAATTGAGCACATATAATAGGTACTTTTGGAGAAGATTACGAATTTCATGGGAAGTGCAAGTGCAGAGGATAAGGTATCCACTTAAAAGAGAGCACAAAAACAATGACAAACAAGAGAAGCACATCAACCTTATCCATAGTTTACTGAACAAGGTCTCAAAATGAAGAAGAGCCATTGGACCTAAAGGTTATTGCAACTCAATCTATGTCCAAGGAAATAAAAAATATGGAAGAAAATCTAGAGAAAATGTCAAACGTCATCAGCTGTAGTTTGACCACTACCCAATCACAATTTTTTTCAAAAATCTTAGAGCTTTCATAAAAACTAACAACTAAAAACAATAGCAGGAAGAATGAAACAAAATAAATTTTCATTTTATTAAATGAATATGAGATGAACCTGGGTGGAGGATTCATCCCTACAGCCTTCCAATCAAGCATTGCTTGGTGTAAAAATTGCCAACTCGAAAAAAATACACCACCAAACACAGAATCTCGAACAATTCCAGAACGAAGACCTCTCCATAGTGTGCTCCACCCTTCTAAAGATACAATATCCGATGGCCTTCTCACATTGCAAACTGATGGTGGCCTCGCAGATCCTGTCATTGTCCATGGATACTCCAGCAAAGCACCCGTTATATTAGTATTTTTGTTTGTAAGGGTGGAGATGAGACCGACATACTGGTTCAAGGACCTCTTGTCTGGATAACAGCCATTAAGTAATCTTGCAATTAAAGGTGGGCGGGCTCCCTTTTCCAAAGCAAAGGTAGAATTTCGAATGTATGAAGCAGAGGCAACCTGTACCCGAATCTTGATGAGTTCAAACGGAGAGCTTATGAATGTCTCAATGGCACCAGCTGCCATGCCAGCCAAAAGAGCCTCAGAAACATAGACATAATTATCTTCACGACCATCTGCCAAAGTTATGTGAAAATAGAAAACCCAAGCTAATGACCATTAGGTTAAACAATCAAAGGGCATATCAAAATCACATATTGCTACACAATCTACAGTCGTAAAACTTCAATCCTGAATTATTGATATTAACAGAAATATGTCATTCATTTTTAAAAAAAAAGTAGTGCTATTTCCTTTTATGGATATTTATGAAATAAATTGAAACAAAAGAATTTGAAGCACATAGGAATAGGAATTACCTTTATAAAAGGCTGTCAGGATTTCATAGACCCCAAATCGTGCTCCCAGACCAAAAATCCTCCCAAGTGCCAACCAGCCAAAACCATTGAACAAACCTGAAATGCCCCAATATAACAAGATACCCAAGTTAAGATACGGTGCATATTGAATTTGTGCACAGAGCCAATAGGAAAATGCAATTAGTTTTACAAACTAAGTAACAGGGGATCAAATCTGAAAATTGCAAAGCAACTGTTACTTTCTATTGGTCCAGTGCACGGACTACCTATTACATCATGTCTACCCAATAATTTTCCGACCGAATCATTAAGAAACAGGAAGAGAAAAAAAAAAAATAGTACGGTCTAATCCAAGTACTAACAGTATCCATGGAGAGAGCAAGGGAATATAGACAACTATCAAGCATAGAACTTAACAACCTTGTTCAATTATCCATCAGTCCTGTATCTGATATGCATACACGCATTTAAATATAGTTCCAACACAAGGTTCAATATTTCATCTACGAAACTTATAAATCACTATGCAATACCCCACAAGAGAATTAAAACGAGAATTCCCCATATGCATATTGAAACACCCAAAAGAAATAATTTTTCTCAAAAAGGACAACAAAAAAAAAAAGTGTTCACATTATTTTCAGGTGGAGAAAATTGAGCATACCTCCATTGCCAGACAAGGATAGTACTCTCAATAAAACCTGGGCAGCATTCAATTCTTTACCACCAATGGAACCAACCTTGGAGTAGAAATTGACAAATGATTAGAAGGGTGATTGGCATATATCATATTCATAGGGTTAAACAAACAAAAAGGGATTGAATTGAAAATTGAAAAAGTGAGAACCTGAGTGAGGACTTTGATGGTATCCAGAGGATAAGTTAAAGCTGTGGCTAAAGCTACTGACCCAGCAGCAGCAATCCCATGAACAGCAAAAATCTGGTTCTTGGACAAGTCATCCATCTAAAACCCCCAAAATAAATAAATAGATAAATAAATAAATAAATAAAAGTGGGATGCATAGTGAAGTAAGATGAAATGATGAAATGCATCTGGCTCCCCAAATTAAAGGAAGAATTTAAGGTTCTGTTGTACCTTATCACTGCTCACCAGCTCATTGAAGCTGTACCGTGTTGTTGTTGATGATGTTTTTGGAGTAGTGTGCAAACTTAAAAGTGTTTACCATCTTAACAGAGACACCTTCATCTTACAATTTTATGTTTTTCTTTGTTTCCATTGCCACCGGTACTCTGATCCCCTCCTTAAACCCTACTACTGCCACGGCCCTTATTTTTATCATCAAATGGGCTATTACGGGTATAGATACAAGTACAGAATGCGATAATTTTACAAAAATCTAATATTCGTATACACCAATGTATATTATAAAAAAATATTTATAAATTAAATGATATTCTTGATTATATTTTAAAAATTTAAAATATGTATATATTATTTGTATTTTTAATTATATTGTAAAAAATCTAAAATATGTAAAGATTATTGATATTCTTACGAGTTTAATTGTTATGCATTCAACTAATCAGAAATCATGATATTGATGGCTTTTAAGGTAGTTAAGATAATAATCAAATATTTTAATTTATGCGGTAATTTCTGATTGGTTGACAGTGTAAAAAAAAATTATACTGACAATACATAGTAATTAAATCAAAATTTTACGCTCCTTCCTAATTAATCAAAATTTTAGTTACTACATGGATTGTGATTAATTTGCAGATAAATTTTATCGGTATGTTTTACTTAACTACCACTTGCAAACCGAAGCTTAGAGTAAGTCCCACACAAACACCATCTAATAATAATAAAAAGTGTGTTAAATAAAATGTTGAAAGTGGTGGGTCTTAACATTTCTTAACCTAGCCATTCATAAAAATATGAGTAAAATAAAAGCTATTTTTTTAGGACTCAGAATAAAATAAAAGCTAGCACGAGAACTGTGGCATAAATCAATAAATTAAAGTAAAACACACTTTACATACATAGCAATCGTGAGTAAATATTCACGACATTTACACGACCATTAACCAATACAAATGAAATAAATACTTGAAGTCATCACACTGGAGAAAAGTAAATAGAACTATTTGAAGTAGTTACAATCAGAGGATAGCACAACCGCCATTTTCTTTCTTATCGATTTTTTTATTTGTCCCCGCAAGATCTTGTTTGAGTTGCTGAATCTCTTTTTCTAATTTGATATGAGTTGACTTAGCATTCTCCTCTGCCTTATGTCTTGCAGCTTGCTCTGCTGCCAATTGTTGCAAATGATTCGTATTTTCTGCTTTCAACTTTGATTCAACCTGCAAAACAAATGTCATTATTTGAAAGAACAAAAAACAATAATGAAATACTACTCAATTTCAACCCCTCGTGTTATTAGTTTTCTCTCCCATCTTTTGCTCATCTATAAGGCTATAGAATTAGTCTTAGATATCCAATTTGTAAAACAAGATTCCCATACATTACTTTAAAAAAGATTTAAGTAATGTTATTACTTAATTTATTTATGATAATACTAAAGTAAGATCAAATCCTTAGAAGTTAGAAGAACAAAACTACATCATCTTTTCAAAACAACAATGATTGCTTACGAAGCTTAAAAAATGTACAAAGCTTGGATGTTATTTTCAATGAGAATAATACATGTGTAATAGTTTATTAATGAGATCTCATACATCTATTATTCTCATTGAAAACAACATCATAAGTACCTAAAGAACTGTACTTAAGTTTTGCCCTAAAAAAACCATAAAATGGCAATTCATGATATGGACACTGGTGCATAATCATCAGAACACAAAAAGACGGAAAATAATTCAATGCATTTACTCAGTGTAAGCTAATATTTTAAGTATATATATCCTAGTTTTTCATTATCCCACGTTTGTATTTTATGCACCAAGTGGGTGTGTATGTGTGAGGAGCATATAACTATGTGGTTACTTTTGCAATTTCTACAATATCAATGAATATGTATCAATGTTTAACTTTCAAAACCCGATTAAAAAAACATTAAAAAAAATCTTGTCAAAAAAAAAAGAAAAATAAGATAACAATCAAGTTTTATGAAATAATAAATATCGGAAGATACAATGATAAAAGGTACCATTTCAGTAATTCGTTTTAGCTGGTCATCATGATTCTGCTGCATTTGCATTTTAAGCTTCGATATCTCGGCCTTTGAATATCCTTCCAAGGAATCGGCCTCTTTTTTTTGGTTACGTAGCTTCATTGCTCCCTCCTAAAGTCAAGTGATTAATTCAGAGTCACCATATATATTATCAATTTGAACAATGCTGGCAAGCAACACATTCTTTACAACACATTCTTTACAACACTCTCTACAACACACTTTCTATTATTGGATGAGTTTCATGTGCGATCCACTGAATAGAGATTGTGCTTGTGTGATTTAGTGGGTCTCACATTATATTCACTGGAATGTGTTGCTAGCATTTCTCTATCTATCAATATTTAGGAAACAAGATTGCAAAAATATGCAAAACCTTCACCTTCACTTCTGTAAATAACTCATTTGTATAAGGGCGTCCATCATTTTGTGATATAACCTTGTTCACAAGAAAGAGAAGTTGTTGAACTTGTCCAGAGCGCTTTCTTTCATCCTTTGTCTTATTATCAAAAAGCACACAACGATTACCACACTGAGCAAGAATTTCCTGCAGCAATGTTAAAACACAATCAAAATTAGCCAAATTCTTAATTTTCCATTTAAGATTTGATGCATAGGACCATCCAATATCTGAAGAATGTTTCTGTTGTCTAGCTATATATGTATTCTTTAACTTGTAGGAGAAAATAAGAAATTTTATAACAGATATGAAAGAAACAACAAGAAGAATGAGTATAAGATATTATTACATCATGAGTATCCAAGACAAGTAAATCACTAAGCAAATCTCTCTGCATATCTGTATGTTAAATCACTTAATGGCTTCAAATGGAGCTTCAGAAGCCCTACTAAACATTTGCCTGGTTAATGATTTGTATGGCCCATTTTCTTTTGGAGAAATTATACTTACTGCTTGTTAGGTTTGAGTTAATTACACTTGATATCTCTTTCATATCTGAAATCTTTTTGATACACTAAGAGAAGGAAATGGATGTATTGTTATTAAATGAATTGAGTTCTACAACTCAGGGCTTTATCTCATTTATACAGAGCTAGTGATATACAAAGCTACTGATAACAAAGATAACAGAAAGTAACTAACTCAACTAACAGTAGGTTAACTAAACTACTACTATCTGGTAATAAATCTCACCAACATCCTTTACGGTTTATGTTATTAATACACTAGCTCCGTCAAGGCTGATGGTTAAAAGTACACTGACCTCTTTTAATAAGAGAAGGTGAATATAACTTTTGAAATATGAGGGATGTCGAGTACAATTCAGTCAAACAAAGAAGATCAGTGTAATTTCCTATTTTCAATTCTACTTAAAAGAGCATCAAGTATGTACATTTTTAATGCGCAAGTGCAACATTAAACTAATGTATGTCTAAAATTTTCACAAATAGTTGAATAATCAAATGAATCTACAATATGTTTGAGAAACTTAAAAATTATTATATGTAAATGATTTGTGAATCCAAGATTCAACATATAATCACATAATAATAGCTAACAGATGAAGAGAGTGGTTCAATTAAGGGGGGAAAATGAGCAGCACTCAATCTAAGTTATAATAATAAGACACCTGTAGAGGCTTTGGACTCTCGCGACCTAAATAATCTTCCAGTGTCTCATCGTTTTCTTCGAGTTCATCCCCTCCAGTGAAGACCACAATCATGTAGTCAACAATTTTGCTTCCAAACAAAGCTTGCAGGCTACGTATAGCAGCCTCTTCTTCCTCAGAAAAACGAGTTCTGACAGAGAGCACTAAAACGATGGCATGGATTCCATCCTTGGCCATATCAATACATTTGACTATTTCTTTCCCAGCAGACTCATTTCCAGCAAATAGTCCTGCATGACTATCCTAAAGTTAGATTGTGATGAAATAAAGATTTCTAGAGGCAGAGGAAGGAATAGTTAAGTAATTACACTTCTTCAACTTATAAAGCACCTATACTTCATTACTACAATGTATTTGTATCACACACTTCACAGCCATTGTTAGATACCGTATTTTACAATTTGTTTACTTTTATATTTTCATTTTGTATATCACCATTAGATGGAAATATCATAATAACTAGATAAATATTATTATATTTATAATGACTTATGCTAACTTTTAAAATATTATTTCTTTCTTTAAATTTAAAATTTGTGCTTTCATGTTAATCTTGTGCTAATTTTCTATCTTATATCATAAACATAACTTGTAAAGTAAGGGCGGTCTAGTGCACAAAACTTTCATACCATTAGGTCATGAGGCAACAACCTTATCATTGGGGCATGTATCGTATCATGTGCATCCTAGCCTTGAACTCAAAACAAACGGCATAACTATGTAATGACAAGTTACCATGCTTTACCTGGGGTGTCAATAATATTGACAATTTTTCCATCCCTTAGAATAGTGCTTTGCAATTGACAAGTGCTCGTTATGCTAGAGGAGCTTGCCCGTGACTTGAAAGCCACGTATTTTTCAATTTGTTTACTTTTATATTTTCATTTTGTATATCACCATTAGATGGAAATATCATAATAACTAGATAAATATTATTATATTTATAATGATTTATGCTAACTTTTAAAATATTATTTCTTTCTTTAAATTTAAAATTTGTGCTTTCATGTTAATCTTGTGCTAATTTTCTATCTTATATCATAAACATAACTTGTAAAGTAAGGGCGGTCTAGTGCACAAAACTTTCATACCATTAGGTCATGAGGCAACAACCTTATCATTGGGGCATATCCCCCCCCCCCCACATGTATCGTATCATGTGCATCCTAGCCTTGAACTCAAAACAAACGGCATAACTATGTAATGACAAGTTACCATGCTTTACCTGGGGTGTCAATAATATTGACAATTTTTCCATCCCTTAGAATAGTGCTTTGCAATTGACAAGTGCTCGTTACGCTAGAGGAGCTTGCCCGTGACTTGAAAGCCCTCCTTCCAAGAATGCTATTACCTGTTGCACTCTTGCCATTGCCGGTACGTCCAACTAAGACCAATGTCCGAACCTCATTAGATGACGAAGTTTTACCCATCAAATAAATTTAGGTTATTACTGCAATCTGAAACGACAAAAGATATCCTTAATAAAATAGGAACAATAGAACACACATTCATTGTAATGGCATTGTAAATTAAAACTTGAAACACTGAAGAAATAGAACCAACAAGTTCACAAATATTAGTTAGCGCCTTAGCGGTATTATTCTATTAACTTAAGTTGCACAATTACAAATCAATCGTGTTGTGTTGCAATTTGCAAGTCATCTTTGACAACTTGGATAACAACAAACTAAAATTGGTTAAATCTATTCTTCCACACCAAGTGTTTTTTCTTTTAACAAATAATAGATGCTATAAAGCATGCATGCCCAAAAACAGTTTGAAGAACTTGTGTGTGTGAGCCTGTGAGGTGTCCATATATATATACACACACAAGAAATGGAAGAAGAAGAAGAAAAAATACAGTGTATGTTGTGTTAACTTTCACTTGCACAGGCGATCGTTTGAATTTCTAACCTTGACAGCCTTTCTTTTATATGCTCGGGAACCAAGCCAGGCTTGCTTGAGAAAACACAAGCACATAACCCAAGCAACACGAAAAGGAAAATTAATGTGTTTGAGAGTAATAAGAGAGTAATATACCTCACTAAGGGTAAAAGAAACGACAGAATAAAAAATGAAGCTTGGATTGGTAAGTTAGAATCAAAAGAAGTGTGAAGTAAATCCAACTTTTGGAAGGTGTCAGAAAGGAGAAATGGAAGCTAGCCTCTAAATTAAACAACCCATCATGAATCAACAAAAAGAAAGTCTGATTCATAGATAACTTTACCAGCATTTTATTCTTTAGAACAGTAATGAGCCTGGACCTCTTAATAAGTGATCAGAGATTCGATCCTTAACTCTTATATATGGAGAAAATATCATTGGAAGATGTCGACCCTTAAATGTGATCTAATATCTCATGGGATTAGTCTCCGCAGTTACGCGTGGAGGATACCTTAGGAAACCAAAATGATTCATTGATATATATATATATATATATATATAAACTTTCTTGTCATTGTCAAGCTAGACTGTCTTCCATACTAGGCTATCATATGAATTTTGTACATGATATGTGCATAAGGTGACTGAATAAAACACCCAGAAGTTAAACAATGTTATTCGCACACAACTACCCACGTCAACTTATATGAACAAAAATCTGCGGTCTCAGAAAATAGTGTGTCGATGTACCCCATCAATAATTGTTGGGAATAAGAACAAATATTAATGAGTTGTGATTTTATTTTCTTAAGTATCAAATTGTTATTGGTCGGAGACAGAGAAGGTGATAGGAAATTGAGATAGAAGATCTCCATCTAACTTATATATGCTATGACTAGAAAATTAGGAAGTTTCACATAAAAATTATTTAAAATTATAAATGATATATGCATAATTAATTTAATTAAAATCTAAAAATTATAAATTAAAATAGAAAATATTTAAATATAAAAAGAAGATATATATACGTAAGTAATTTAAAAGTTTAAATTTAAATATTAAAAAAGAAAATTAAGAATAACCTAAGAGATTGAGCCACTTTTAAGAAAGTAAACTCTAATTTAATATATAGGTGTGAATTTTTCTTACAAATATTTGTCCTAAAAAAAAGAATTAAATGGAAGTTAATGATCAACATATTTGGTAGTAAAGATTATTAATAAGTAGATTTGAAAATACAATCTGAAAAAAAGAAAAGAATTAAATAGAAATAAGTAAATGATATGTAAATTTGGTACTAATAACTATTGATTAGTATATTTGAAAATGAGTAAAAATCCTTAATTTGGTTCTTGGAATTGTAAAGGTATGTCAACTTGATCTCTGAATTTAACAAAATTCCAAATTAATCCCTAAAATTGTCAAATGTTAATCAAAGTAGTTCATTCGTCAGTCTCAGTTAGTTGACAGTGTTAACAACGCTGATGTGACAGGTTATCTGCCTAGGTGGCACATTACCTTCCTTGGACCTAATCGCAACCTAATTTCAGGGATCTTTTTGACACTAAGGTTAAATTTTTTCATCCTCCCCAATGTCTATTTCTTCTCTTTCTTCTTCATTTCAAAAACTCCCCCTTTTTAACACTATGTAGGGGTGAAATTTTTAGGGAAGAATGATGCTTCCTTCTTGGAATGAACCACACTAGGTATTTGCTCTTACAAAATTTCCCAAAAATGAAATCTAGAATTTGTCCTAACATGTCCAAGGGATCCATCTCCCATAAATCAAGAAATTAGTGGAAGAAGCCTTCTAAGCTTTAGATTTTTTTCAAGTTTAGATCGCTTCTGGCTAGAACTGCTGCAATTGATGGATCTTTGAATCCTAAATATTCTGGATTTCAAACTCGAATTTCTTCCCCATGAAGGGAAGAGAAGAGGGCGAAGACGGGGGAACAATAAGGGTGAGGTAAAAAGTTAGGGAGTAAAAGTAAAAATGAAATTAAAAAACAAAAACCTAACATATTATCAAAATGGTCTCTGATATTGGTTCAATGACGTGGACATCAACTATATCTTGACATATGGCAGATAATGTGCCACCTCAACATTGTTAACACCGTCAACTAACTGGAACTGACGGAAAGATCAACTTGATTAACATTTGACAACTTCGGGGACCAATTTAGAATTTCGTTAAATTTGGGACCAAGTTGACACACTTTTACAATTTCAGGGAATAAATTGGGAATTTACTCATTTGAAAATACATTCAAAAAATAGAGTAAATTACCCTGCACCCTCTTGAAGTTTTGCTACAAAACACTCTATCCCAAACTTACTTAAAAAATACATTCAATCCCTATTGACTTGTTGACTGTTAACTAAGTTAACAAATTCTAAGTGGAATATACCATTTAATCATATTAAATGTCAACTAGCTACATAATGTGGATAATAAATTAAAACTAACAATCCAAAACATGTAACCTTTTTTAAATATATTTTCTCTATCCTATTTTTGTCTATCCCATCTTATGTAAATTTTGTCTCTTCAAATATTTGTCCATAAGTAACCAAATGTTTAAGTGTTTATTCTTTAAATTTATTTTCTGGGTTGAGAGTTCATTCAAAAACTTGATAAGTCATATCTTTTTTGCGTTTGATTGAATCTCTCAAACAAAATCCATAACTTCATTATATTTTTATTTGCTGTAGTTGGAGTAGTGTGCAAACTTACAAGTGTTTACCATCTTAACAGACACCTTCCTCATCCAATTTTATGTTTTTCTTTGTTTCCATTGCCACCTCTGATCCCCTCCTTTCACCCTACTATTGTCACGGGCCTAATTTTTATCATCAGAAAGACGGGCTATTAGGGTATAGATACAAGTACTAAATACGATAATTTTAAAAAATCTAAAATACGAATAGATCAATGTATATTATAAAAAATATTTATATATGAAATCATATTCTTGATTATATTTTAAAAATTTAAAACACGTATAGATTATTGATATTCGTAATTATATTTTAAAAATCTAAAATATGTAAAGATTATTGATATTCTTATAAATTGAATTGTTATGCACTGACAATGTAAAGATTTTATACTATCAACCAATCAAAAATCATAGTATGAATGATTTTTAAGGTAGTTAAGATAAGAATTAAATATTTTAGCATATGTGATAATTTCTGATTGATTGACGGCGTAAAATTGTTTTACACTTACAATGCATAGCAATTAAATCCTATTCTTAATTATATATATTCACACTCATTCTGGGAAGAATTTTACTTAACTATCACTTTCAAACTAAAAGTTAGGGTGAGTCTCACATGAACACAACCTAATAATAAAAAGTGTGTTAAATAAAGTGTTGAAAATAGTGTGTTATAATATTTCTTAACCTAGCCATTGATAAAAATATATGAATAAAATAAAAGCTAGCATGAGAAGTGTTGCATAAGTAAATATATTAAGAGTTTAATTGTTATACACAATTTAATTTAATTACATAACAATGGTGCGTAAATATTCACGACATTTACACGAGCATTAACCAATGCAAATAAATATTTGCCGTCATCACACTGGTGAAATGTAAAATAGATCTATTTGTGAAGTAGCTACATTATAGCACAATTACGACTATTTCCTTTCTCAAGGATTCTTCTATTTGCCGCCGCAAGATCTTGTCTGAGTTTCTGAATCTCATTATCTAATTTGATATGAGCTGACTTAGCATTCTCCTCTGCCTTGAGTTTTGCAGCTTGCTCTTCTGCCAATTGTCGCAAAAGATTCGTATTTTCTTCTTTCAACTTTGATTCAACCCCTCATGTTATTAGTTTTCTCTCCCATCTTTTTTGGTCATCTATAAGGCTATAGAATCAGTCTTAGATATCCAATTTGTTAAACAAGATTGTACATTACTTCAAAAAATATTTAAGTAATGTTATTACTTAATTTATGATGATAATACTAAAGTAAGATCAAATCCTTAGAAGTTTGAAGAACAAAACTACATCGTCTTTTCAAAACAACAATGATTGCTTACCGGAGCTTAAAAAATGGACAAAACTTGGATGTTGTTTTATAAGTGTTTGTGGTGTTGTTTTCAATGAGAATAATACATGTGTAATAGTTTATTAATGAGATGTTATACATCATTTCTTTGCATTGAAAACAACATCATAAGTATCTAAAGAATTGCACTTAAGTTTTGTCATAAAAAAACCATAAAATAGCAATTCATGATTTGAACACTGGTTCATAATCATCAGAAAACAAAAAAGACACAATAATTTGCATTTACTCCGTGTAAGCTAATATTTTAAGTATATATATGCTAGTTTTCAATTATCCCACATCTGTATTTTATGCACCAAGTGGGTGTATATCTGTGGAGCGTATAACATTGTGGCTACTTTTGTAATTTCTACAAAATCAGTGAATGTGTCTCAATGTTTAGCATTCAAAACCAGATTAAAAAAACATTAAAAAAAATCTTGTCAAAAGAAAAAGAAAAATAAGAAAACAATCAAGTGTTATGAAATAATAAATATCAGAAGATGCAATGATAAAAGGTACCATTTCAGTAATTCGTTTTAGCCGGTCATCATGTTTCTGCTGCATTTGCATTTTAAGCTCCGATATCTTGGCCTTTGAATATCCTTCCAAGGAATCCGCCTCTTTTTGTTGGTTACACAGCTTCGTTGCTCCCTCCTAAAGTCAAGTGATTAATTTAGGGTCATCATATATATTATCTATCCGAACAATGCTAGTAATACATTCTTTACAACACTCTCTCTAACATATTTACTATTATTAGATGAGTTTCATGTGGGATCTACTAAATAGAAATTGTGCTCATGTGATTTAGTGGGCCGCACATGAAATTCACTAGAATGTGTTGCTAGTATTTTTCTATCTATCAATATTTAAGAAACAAGATTGCAAAAATTTGCAAAACCTTCACCTTCACTTCTGTAAATAACTCATTTGTATATGGGCGTCCATCATTCTGTACGATATAACCATGTTCACAAGAGAGAGAAGCTTATGAACTTGTCGAAAGCGCTTTCTTTCATCCTCTGTCTTATTATCAAAAAGCACACAACGATTGCCACATTGAGCAAGAATTTCTCCAGACAATGTTAAAACGCAATCGAAAATCAGCCAAATTCTTAATTTTCCATTTAAGATTTGGTGCATAGGACAATCCTATATCTGAAGAATGTTTCTGTTGTCCAGCTATATATATCTGTATTCTTTATCTTGTAGGAGAAAATAAGATATTTTATTATAGATATGAAAGAAACAAGAAGCAGAATGAGTATAAGATATTATTACATCCTGAGTATCCAAGACAAGTAAATCACTAAGCAAAAGTTTATCAATCTCTCTGCATATCTGTATGTTAAATCACTTAATGGCTTCAAATGGAGCTTCAGAAGCCCTACTAAACATTTGCCTAGTTAATGATGTGTATGGTCCATTTTCTTTTGGAGAAATTATACTTACTGCTTGTTAGATTTGACTTAATTACACTTGATATCTCTTTCATTTCTGGAATCTTTTTGATACACTAAGAGAAGGAAATGGATGTATTGTTATTAAATGAATTTAGTTTACAACTCAAGGCTTTATCCCTTTAATACAAAGCTATTGATATGCAAAGCAACTGATAACAAAGATAATAGAAAGTAACTAACTCAACTAACAGTAGGTTAACTAAACTAACTACTATCCAGTAATAAATCTCATCAACATCCTTTAAGGTTTATGTTATTAATACATTGGCTCCGTCAAGGCTGCTGATTGAAAGTGCACTGACCTCTATTAATAAGAGAAGGTGAATATAACTTTTGAAATATGAGGGATGTCGAGTACAATTCAGTCAAACAAAGAAGATCGATGTAATTTCCTATTTTCAATTCTACTTCAAAGAGCATCAAGTATGTACACTTTTAATGCGCAAGTCCAACATTAAGTAATGTATGTCTAAAATTTTCACAAACAGTTGAATGATCAATGAATCTACAACATGTTTGAGAAACTTAAAAATTATATGTAAATGATTTGTGAATCCAAGATTGAACATATAATCACATAATAATAGCTAATAGATGAAGAGAGTGGTTCAATTAAGGGGGGAAAATGAGCAGCACTTAATCGAAGTTATAATAATAAGAAACCTGTAGAGGCTCTGAACACTCGCGACCTAAATAATCTTCAAGTGTCTCATCGTTTTCTTCGAGTTCATCCCCTCCAGTGAAGACCACAATCACTTAGTCAACAATTTTGCTTCCAATCAAAGTCTGCAAGCTATGTATAGCAGCCTCTTCTTCCTCAGAAAAACGAGTTCTGACAGAGAGCACGAAAATGATGGCATGGATTCCATCCTTGGCCATATCAATACATTTGACTATTTATTTCCCAGCAAACTCATTTCCAGCAAATAGTCCTGCATGACTATCCTAAGGTTAGATTGTGAAGAAATAAAGATTTCTAGAGGCAGAGGAAGGAATAGTTAAGCAATTACACTCCTTCAACTTATAAAGCACCTACATTTCATTACTACAATGTATTTGTATCACACACTTCACAGCCATTGTTAGATACTATTAAGTATTAACTGTATTTTTATTATTTTTATTTTTTAGATAACCATAGGTGGAAATATCATAATAACTAGATAAGTATTATTATATTTACAATGACTGATGCTAACTTTTAAAGGATTTAATTGATATACACTGAGAGTGTAAAGATTATTTACACTGTCAACCAATCATAATTTGTTACGTTGGCTAAATGTTTGACTTTTATCCTAACTAACTTAAAAGTCACTCATAACATGATTTCTAATTTGTCGACGTTGTAAAAAAATTTATACTGTTAATATATAGCAACTAAACTCACTTTTAAAATATTATTTCTTTCTTTCAATTTAAATTTGTACTTTTATGTTAATCTTGTGCTAATTTTCTATCTTATATCATAAAGATAACGGACCAGTGCACGAGACTTTCATCTGGTGGGGTCTGGGGAGGATTAACGTACCTAGCCTTACGCCGTTATTCCTTTAAGCGGAGAGACTGTATTTAGGATTTGAACCCGTGACCTTTAGGTCACGAGGCAACAACCTTATCATTGCACCATGCTCCCCCCCTAGCGGAGAGACTGTATTTAGGATTTGAACCCGTGACCTTTAGGTCACGAGGCAACAACCTTATCATTGCACCATGTTCCCCCCCCCCTAAAAAACGGCATAACTATGTACTGACAAGTTACCATGCTTTACGTGGGGTGTCAATAATATTAACAATCAGTCCATCCCTTAGAACAGTTCTTTGCAATTCACAAGTGCTCGTTACCCCAGAGGAGCTTGCCCTTAACTTGAAAGCCCTCCTTCCAAGAATGCTATTACTTGTTGAACTCTTGCCATTGCCAATATGTCCAACTAAGACCAATGTCCGAACCTCCTTAGATGAGGAAGATTTACCCATCAAATAAATTTAGGTTACTAATGCAATCTGAAAGGACAAAGATATCCTGAAAAAACAAGTAATAAGTAACAATATTAGAACACACATTAATTCATTGTAATGGCATTGTAAAAACTTGAAACACTTAACAAACAGAACCAATAAGTTCACAAATACTAGCTAGGAAGCGGTGTTATTCTGTTAATGTAAGTTACACAATTAACAATTCAATCGTGTTGTGTTGCAATTTGCGAGTCATCTTGGACAATTCTTGGATAACAACAAACTAAAATGTGTTAAATCTTCGACACAAAGTGTTTTTTCTTTTAACAAATATTAGATGCTATAAAGCATTCATGCCCAAAAACAGTTTGAAAAACTTGTGTGTGAGGTGTCTATATATATACACGCAAAAAATACAGTGTATGTTGTGTTAACTTTCACACGCACAGGCGATCGTTTGAATTTTCTAACCTTGATAGCCTTTCTTTTATATGCCCGGGAACCAAGCAAGGCTTGCTTGAGAAAACACAAGCAAAAACACATGCAACACGAAAAGGAAAATTAATGTGTTTGAGAGTAATAAGAGAGTAATATACCTCACTAAGGGTAAAAGAAACGACAGAATAAAAAGTGAAGCTTGGATTGCTACGTTAGAATCAAAAGAAGTGTGTAGTAAATCCAACTCTTTGGAAGGTGTGAGAAAGGAGAAAGGGAGGTAGCCTCTAAATTAAAGTTTAAACAACCCATGGATCAACAAAAAGAAAGTTCCCAAAGCCTGCAAGTCAAATTCATAGATAACTTTAAGAACATGTGATTAGTCAGAATAATAACAAGTTCGGACCCCTTAATCAAGTGATCAGGGTTCGTCCTAACTCTTGTTTATAAAAAAAATTTGGTTGAAAGAAATTAACCCTTAAATATTGTCTAGCATCTCATGGGATTAGTCTCCACATTTACGCGTAAACCATCCCTTACGAAACCCAAAAAAAAATTCAATAACTTTTCACAACCCCGTTTTACTATTCCACGTTTATATATACTTTCTTGTCGTTGTCCAGCTAGATTGTCTTCCATACTAGGCTATCAAATGAAATTTGTACATGATATGTGCATGTGGTGATTTTGCTAACTGAATAAAACACCCAGAAGTTAAACAATGTTACTCGCACACAACTACCCACGTCAACTTATATATGCTACAACTAGAAAATTAGTCAGCTTCATATAAAAATTATTTAATAAAAATATTTAAAATTATAAATGATATATGCATAATTAACATAAGTAAAATCTAAAAACTATAAATTAAAAGAGAATATATTTAAACACAAAAAGAGGTATACATAATTAATTTTAAATTTTAAATTTAAATATTAAAAAAGATAAATTAAGAATAACCTCAGAGATTTAGGATGTATTGGATTGAGATTTTAAAAGACTATTTTGACATAATAAAAGTCTTGTGGACTTTAAAAGACTATATATATAGGAATGCAATGACTTATAAATTTTTTTAAAAAACTTTTATAATCAAGATTTTATAGTTTGGATTTTAATAGATTTATATCATAAGAACTTATAAAATTTGTAAAGATTATATAGATTTATAAGATTTGAAAGAAATACATGATGGAGAATAAAATGAGAATGGGTTAAATATGTTTTTTGTTATTGTAAATAACGAAAATTCAGTTTTATTTCCTCATTTTTAAAACGTCTTTTTTTGTCCCTCATTTTTTAAAATAACTTACTTTTGGTCCCTAACCTTAGCTCAATTTTCAAAATAGGGATCAAATGTGAGCTATTTTGAAAAGAAAAACCCTTTGCGAAAAACCCTCCTCTCTAAAACAATGGCTTCATCCTCCTCCATGACCACTGAGGGTAAGGGAAAGAACCTTGATTCTTGTAAGGGAATTCTGGACAAACCCTATAATCTCTGCAAGGGAAATCAGAAACAAGGTTCTCAACATTGAAGTCGTTGTCTCTGAAGCAACTATTTCTAACGCCATTGGTTGTGCCCAACCTGGAATCACCTGTGAAGATCAATGGGAAGAAGAACTTGGTGGTTCTGACACCATCAAAGAATGTCTTTTGAAGAACCTATCTGACAAACTTATAGCCTCAAAAATGACTGACAAGGCTAGGGTTCTTCATCAGATTCTCAGCAAGTCCATCCTTCACAAAGCTGGTTCGAAGGACAATTGCTCGAAGGCACACCAATTCTACCTAGTTTACCTGATTCTGGAAAGGCAAATCAACCTTCCACACCTTCTCTTCACTTGCTTCAAGTATGCTATTGAAGGGTCTGGGAAGAATGCTGCTATTCTTTATGCTGCTCTGCTTTCAAGAATCTTTGAGAAGTTTTTGGTCTACGATAATCTTTTGTGCCTGACTTCAGAACAGAAACTCAAATATTTTGGTGTTCATGGCATTGATCGTGTGCATCAACTAGAGTTTAGTAGGCAAAGCTTGGTGATGATGCAATTGGACTGTCTCAAAAAGTCCAAGAAAGAAGGAAAGCTGAAAGGTGTTCAGACGCAAGGTTTTGATGAAGCGTATGATAAACAAGTCACTACTGGATGCTCAATAGAGCCTGCTCGTCCAAAAGCTAAGACATCTTCTGCTTGTCCAATGGTCTCTGTCCAACCCTCAAGAAAAAGGAAGCTGATTCTAGCTTCTGTTGATGAGGAAGATGAGGACGATCAACCTATCTCCAGGGTGATCAAAGGTCCTAGCTAGAAGAGAGTCTACTTCTGAAGCCTCTCGACCTAAACCTGCTGCAACAAGGGCAAGGACCACTAGATCTAAAACTAAAGGTAATACTAAACCTCAATCTAGTTCAGTTATTACTCCTTTTATAGAGCAACCTTTGAGGTCGAAGACTTGACTTTGGACTCTCAACCGTCCATAACTGGTTCACCCTCCACCTCACCTCACATACAAACCATTCCTTCACCACAAAGACCATCATCTCCCTCACCATCTGAACCTCAAGACTGATTTACACCATGGGGAAACCTTCCCTTTAAACCCTATGGAGCACCTTATCCCAGAATGCTTTACCCAAAGAGAAAATACAGACGCATACCCAGAATTACCTTTAGAAATGAATGCTCTAATTGGACTGACGTTAAAAGAAGATTTCATGTTCAGTTTTTCAAGCATTCACCTCCCTCCACCTCTCAACATCCTAAAGGTCCTATTCATGCACCAGAATACCAATATGAAACACCTTTTCCTCCACCTCAAAATCCCTCTGGTCCACCTCCTGAACATGGTTACTATCCCATCCCTTACACATCCACCGGTCCTCTGCCAACTTAACTCTACAATGCTCATGGACCCTTGGTAGTCTGTCTTGAGAAGAAAAAGTTCCCTCCAAGGAAGATCTATCCAAGTCACATTAAGGACAAGGCGTTCAAATGGTGCCACTACAATGTTAACAGACACGTGTTAATTCTTAATGAAGAAAAGGAAGGCTGCAAAACCACAGAGGAAAGAAGATCAAGAACTTATGGTTTGCCCAACATCTTTCTTGATCAAGACATCAAGTTTACTCCAAGCTATCCCTCAGCCTGGAAAGAATACTCTGATGTTCGAGATTTCTTACCACAGTACGCTGTCAGAAAGAAGTGTGACATGTCACGAGAAGCCAAGATCCATCACAATTTGCCAAAGAAATTTTGGGGCAGAAGTTCTAATACAAGAGTAGGAGTTGTTCCTCCTAGAGCTTGCCCAAGAATTCTTATTCTGGACCCAAATAAAAATAAAGATGGACAAAAAAGGCTTGAAACATGCACGATGCCCTACAAAACTGTTTTTGATCCTCTCTTCTGGACTAAACCAAGAGACGATTCAGTAGAACTGGCCCACATCTGGCAGAAGGATCCTCTCAAGAGGAAACAAACGCTTGAATCTACTGGGAGAACTTCATTTGGAGATGCACTCAAGAAGCGTTCACATCTGGTCTATCAGTCGAAGAAAAAGAGAATATTCGTGTATTTCCAAGACAATACAAAATCTCTGATGCTGACTTCTTGATAATGGACGACATCTTTGGAATACCTTTGTATCCAACAGAAATTCTTCCAGCCCCTGAACCCATATGGAGAGAAAATAGGTTTGATGAAGCTGAGATCATCCTTGATGTACTTCCACCTCCACCTAACTCTGAGGCACCCCTAGTTGCACCATTACCAGTTGTTTCCAAAGAAACTGGGGACACTGAGATCGTCTATGAGGACCCTCACTCTGAAGAGCATGCAGTGATATTGAACAAGTTGCAGACTCAGCCCCCTCTAGGTCTCAACCTATCCCTCTTTCAGTGGTCTATCCTGTTGATCCTTCTCTTTCTCAGGCACTGAGTGTTGTTCCTGATCAGAGAAATCCTAAGGCAACAAAGGCCACTGCTAAAAGTTCAGTCTCTGTTGTTCCTCCGGAATTTCAAGAGTTCGTCCAAAGATCCACTGAAGCAAACAATGCAGTGCTGCTTCAACAGATTGCAACCATGTTTCAGAACTTTCTTCCTAAACCTCCTCCTCCTCCATCTTCTTAAATAAATCTTTTTCCTTTTCAGTCTTTAGTTTATTTTAACTGACTATGATGTGATTTTCTCTCTTTTGTCTGATGACAAAAAGGGGGGAGAAAGGGGTTGATTGAATGAGAATGAAAATTCATAGGAGTCATATAACTGCTTGATTGCTTGCATTCTCTCTTACATGCTTTATATGCTTATAATATTTGTCTTAGGGGGAGCTTCTCAGCTCTTTAGGGAACTTTGTTCAATCAAATTAGTATGTTTTGTCATCATCAAAAAGGGGGAGATTGTTGGAACTAAAGTGGTTATGGTCCACTAATCCCTTAAGTTTTGATGTTAACAAAGGACTAATTTCAGAAAAACAAAGATTATTTATGGATTAACGCTCTATCTTAAATGTGCAGGATAATATATATAAGTCCAAAGACAATCTAAGTTCAAAGACTTTCGCTCGTCCAAACTCCAAACTGGATTAGCTCTCGCTCAGTCCAGACGATAATAAGTCTTTTTAAATGATAGAATCTTGAGTCCAAAGATTCTTCATGTTATTGTGTTGTAGTATTTATAGTCCAATAAAGCTTTATTTGTTTTAGCCCGAATATATATGTAAAGCTTTTGAATTTTTTACTCTATGTGTAAAAAGTTTTTATCCTTTAGACAAACATTCCTTGTAATCTACGTACCATCGAAATTAAAGTTGAAGCCAGACTGTCCCTGACATAAAAAGCATTTGACCTTCTCCAAAAGGAAAGACAAAAGGCAACTTCCGAGTACAAGGAAAAGGTGTCAGCACCTCTTTAAGCTATCAAGCCTGATAGTCTACTGTGATGATCAGAAGCCTCAACAAGTTATCAGACTCAACAGACTAACGCATTTAATGCTCAATTAGAACGGATTCTTTTCCAACCGTTGAAGACTAAAGTTGATCAAATCAAGTCTGCTATAAATATCTCTCATCTTGAAGATGCAAGCTAGCGAAGTGATGCACAACTGAATCAAAATTGAAAAACAGTCAAGCACACAAGAAAACAAGCAATCAAGAGAAAAATATCAAAGTTCGCAAAGCTCTCTTTGTTCTTAACTTTCAAATCACTCTCTGTGTAAAGTATTGATCAAGTGTTCTAAGCTTTAATTTCAAACCCTCACACTTAGTGAGTTAGTACAACAAAACTCTTTTCAAAACCTAGTTGGGTGAGCCTGAAGAGGCTTGTGTAGAAAGAATACTTAGTGTGCCTGCAGAGGTGTAGAATACTTGCTCGAAGAGGTGTTGGATACTTGTAACAAAAGGTTTTTATTATAGTGGAGAAAGCTCTCAAGTAGAGAGGACTGGACGTAGCTCTTTAGAGAAGAGTGAACCAGGATAATATCCTTGTGTCTCTTTCTTTCCCTTGCTCTTGTTTTTAGTTTATCTTCTGACTAACTCCTTGGGATTGAATTGATTTCTTAAACGCGCATGTTCTCTTTTATAACTCTTCAGAAAACGTCCAAAGTTTCTAGAAACGCCCTTTGCGTCCATCGCTATGTTTTTGGCTAACATTTTTGCAAAAATATATATCTTCTTGCGAAAAGTTTTAAAAACGTAAGAAACATAATTCAACCCCCTTCTTGTGTTTCAAACAGGTTCCTTCATCTCTTGGGTTCCCATTGAATCCTTGAGCGTTCTCCAATCCTTGTTGGGTGTACTTCGTCAATAACACAACCTTGTGGTGTTTTTTGTTGCGATTGGGAATAAGCTGCTTTCCTAGTGTTACCTCGAGGTAATGTAACCACCCTGTTCATGTGTTAGTGCTGTGAACGGCCGCTAGCAGATTAGCTCCCCAAAGATCTAATCGAGGTATGTTTGTAACCCTTGTGTTAATTCCCTTTCCTTTTTTTTTGTTTGGGGAATTAACTTATCCTTTTGCCTTGACATTGTTGGTCAAAGCTCGCTGAACCTGTTGAACCCGTTTAGAGGAGTCAAGTGTGGACTTCGTTTTTGTTGGCTCATAGGCTAGAATCGTCACGCCAGGTGTAACACCCCGTTTTTTTCTACTTTCTAGGATCGATAAGTTATATAAATGAGTTTATATTTTATCCGATGTTTTAGAAAATGAATTTAAACAAACCAAGAACATATTCATGCTCTACATTATCGTAGAGAGTTATGGTTAAATTTTGGATTGAAAATTCAGACGGAACCTGGTCTGCGTTTTCACTGACAATAAAATTTTACTGATCAGGAAACCTAATTTTAACTCGTGAACGAAACATTTAGGTTTTAAATCGAATTTCCAACAACTTCAGTAATTTTTCACAAAAAAAGTGAAAGAATATAGGTTATTCGGGCGAGATCTTAAATCGGGTGAAGAATGGAGCTGAATACGGGATTACCGGGATCCGCTAACGGATAATCTTGAAGTCACGTCAAGCCAACTCACCTAGGTGAGTCATGCAAGTGACTCACCAAGGTCATGACGATGGAGGGGTGAAATGATCATTATGCCCTTAACCTTTTGTTTTAATTCCACTTTTGTCCCTAGGTGAAATGACTTTTTTGCCCCTATAGTAAACAATTTTGGACCCTTTGGTCCCTCCATACCCCACGCCTAAACCCTGCCACAAGGCCATTCTTCCATTGATTTTCCTCACATACCTTCATAAACTCTCACATTTTCATCATTTCTCAGTGAAATCTTCGCCAAATTTGTGAAGAAAGTGTTGGATTCTTGCACATTTTCATCATCCAAGAGGTATGACTTACTCTCTTTGATCCATGAACTCCATATTCTTCATTCATCTCCTTGATTTCAAGTCATGATCAACATGTTTAATTCCAAAGTTCTATGTTCAAAAATCTCTAGCAAATCATAGAAAAATCCTTTTAATGTAAAATCATTCTATGATCTAGTTCCAACTTCATCTATCACTATGCAAAAGCATGAAATCAAATGACATGTCTAGCCATTTATTCTAATGAGCGGCTGAAACCTAACCCTTGAAAGTTAAGAGGTTTGCTTCAAAATTTTTGTATAATGTGACTTGATTTAGTGTTGTGTATGCTTAAGGATCATTCATCCAAGAGTTAGAAATTTTTAGACATCTCTAACTTTTTTAAGCCCCTTGGCCGAACCTAGAACCTATGAGGCAAGGATATGCATTTTTTGTTATTGTTAAAGTTTTGAATTGATTGTGTGAAGGTGGTTCTTGTTGAGTGGTTCGAACGATTAATTGGAGGATTAGCGGATCAAATCAGACAACGTTCATCCAGAGAATTACCTTTGAGAGGCAAGAGGAGATGACCTGAGGAACTTAATTTTCGACGGCTACGTACTGTCCTTGTGTGTATACTGTAAAATTGTGATGTACTGTCTTGAATTGTGGAGTGCTTTACTTTATGCTTTAGTTAATTGCCTTGATTATGCTTGATATAACATGTTGATTGAATTGGTGATTGATGCTGTGCTAAGGAACCTAACATCGGTTAGTGTTCAAAATCAAGTAAAGGTAAAAGCTTCAAAAAGCTTAAGATATAATATTAAATGGATAAAAGGTTAAAAGTTGTTTTAAGAAAAGATTTGAGGACAAAGTGTCTTGATCCTTTTTTTTTGGGAGCAAGAAAATGAAATATACTTTATTAAGAAATTAGAAGACATAAGAAAATAAATTGGAGAACAAAGCTTAGCTTAGAAAAGTAAGTTTTAAATTGAAAAGTTCCTTTAGAAATCATCAATAGAGTTACGACGATAGAACGAGATATTTCGAGTAAAAGTATTTTCAAGAGTTAAGTTTTAGCAACAAGTTGGTTTTTATTTAGACAAAAAGAGTTTTCATGAACCCTAATTCAAAAGATATTTAGAAAAATTTAAAGAAGGTAGAATTTCAAAGTTTTGATGTTTTATTGAAGTATTTCAAAAGAAAAGTAGTTTTTAATAAAGAGTTTTACCCTATGGAAAATCGATCCCGATGACTTTGTATGTAAGCTTCGGAGATTTGGGTTTTGTTTTGCATTTCAAAGAAAAGAACTAGTTAATTTGAAAGTGAACCTAGAAACAAGACGTTGGGGTTCTAGTGTTCTGCAGAACACGTGGATCGAGGATCCGTGTTAATGAAGTGGTCATGTAAACTTGTCGACAATTTGTATGATCTAGAATCCAAAACCCGAAACTGGTGTATCAGTTTATGGTTTTGTGTTTGAGCTGTTGCCTGTTGGACTGTGTGTCCTTTTTGGTTAAATGTTGAAAAGATTTAAGAGTCTAAAAGTTGTGGTGGTTGATAGCCTTGAACTTCAACAAGGGAATAACTATACAAAACAGAAAAACTTACAAAAACAAAGGTTTTGTGACACCCCCATTGCGAAAAAATAAACTTTTTTAATTTATGTCGGTTACTTTCATAATTTCATACATAAGGCCTTATATATACAGCCATTCAAAAGAGTCATGGTTTTTAGTAGCTAGAGCAACTGACGAAACTGTTGTTCAAAATATTAGAACATATCCTATAGCTGGTCCCACTACTAAAATTATTGTGACTCTTTGTACGTCACCTTTCTTCCTCACCCTCAAGCGTCATGGAATGGATCCCCAAATGTTCCAGTGGCATCTTGGAACTCATCTAAAGATGTAAGGGTGAGATACCAGTATATGGATTCAAACATGATAACTACATGCATTACACATCAATAGCACATAAGCATATACAATCATTATGCATAAGGTTCTACTAAATAAACAAGTAGTATATCATAGGGTTTCATTCCCGACAGTCATCGCCATTTTTAAAAGAAATGCATGACACTTCAATTTTCATCATCTAATTCTTTACTTAATCTCCGGAGATCACAACACCATTTTATAAAAATTGAGCTGATCAAGCTCGATTTCTAAAAGGCATACCGTTGTTAAAACCATTGCACACTATCCAACACAAGGCACAGGCGATCATCTTATGGTTTTCATTGTCCATCAAGGCACAATGGTATACACCGTCTTGAATATCCTGCCATCAAGATATCCAGATTAACATCATTGGCATGTCTACCGAATTTTAACGCATGGAAAAACGTTTCAAGTCTTGCCACTTTTCTTTGCGTTCGCTCTTTCGTTGTCGTAGCACAAGGCTCCCTACTATTCATAATTTATACCATTTTAAAACTTCTCATCGTTAACACAAGACGAAATGTCCGAGTGCTCAATCGCGGAGCCCTAGACCGATGCACCAGCCAGAGGTCCATGGTAATAGAAAACGTCATTCACCTTTAATCATGTTTCCTCATAACAAGAGGAGGACACAAAGTCCATAGGACACAAAGTCCATAACATCGTTGCACGGCTTCTCGTGCTATTTCTAAAGAACACTAGTATCTCGATATCTCGTATACTAGGTTCACGTTTCAACATTTTTCACCGTTTTTCGTTCTATGAAACACAAATCCAAAACGAAAACTCCGCAACTCATCCAAGTTGTCGGATTATACACCTTTGGGAAAAACTCGTTTACAAAGAAACTTTTCTGTTTAAAAGTGGTTTGAAAACTATCGAATTTCTGATAAAACTTATCTGTTGTTGAAAATCCCTTCCCAAACACCATTTTTTTGAAAGGAAACAGTTGAAACCAAAAACTTCATCCCAGAATAGTATTACTGGTTTTTGAAAACGTTTTCCATAAATCTTTTCGGAATTAAAATGTCGTTTTAGCGTTAAAAACGTCTTAAATTGAAAAACTTGACTTTTTTCCTGTTAATGTTACTTTTTCCACATAATGATTAATTTATTCTTAAAAATCTAACTTTTTCTGCTAACTTTATAAATTACTTTAGGATCCTATTTTTCTTTAGAAAACTAGCGTCATTGAAAATTCCCAACATTTCCCAAATAAATCTTTGGCGTTTACTACAAAGCTTTTCAAGGCTTTTATCCCCGTTAAATAATTGTGCACTAACCACTGTCAGGCTTCCCAATCAACAATCAACATCACAATATGATTATAGCAGATATTACGGGGAAAATACATAGTAAATCACTATAACACATATTAGCAAGCAATTATCAACAATCAAAATAATTGCGGAAAGTAAAGCAATCAATCACCACACAGCTTAATCACATATATACAGACTAAACATGATAACACGCGGTCATCGGGAGATCCCTCAGGAAGTCCCCCCTTACCTCTTGTAGTTTTCCACTAAGCGAAAAGTCGCCCGATCAGTCCAGAAGTCGTCCGGTTTCTCGTCCGATCACTCGTTGACAACTACACACAATCAATCAATCAAGACATCAATTTTAAATCACAAAGTTTTCTCCTAACTCCCCCCTCCTAGGTTCGGCCATGTCCAAGAAAATATGGCTAGGGAGTTCCAAAAATTCTCATCTCTTGAATTCTATGCTAGCTATGTGTGATAAGACTAAATCAAAGCCTATTGCACCAAAACTTGAACCAAAACCTCATCCACTCATCCATGTAGGTTTCAGCCCTTAAAACCCATATGAGCTAGGAAGCTCATTTGGTTTCCAACTGTTGGATTAGGATAGATGATCATGAATCTAGTTGAAAGAAAGTGGTTTGACATTAAAAGGTTTTTTCTACAATTTTTCATGGATTTTTGAAGTTTATGAACAAAAACCTAACTTCCATCAATCATAAAGATTAAAGAGAGAAATAGAGAGATTAAGAGATGAAGATTGAGGTTAATACCTCCTAGATGATGAAGCTTGGCGAGAAACCAACTTAGTTTCACCAAAATCTTGAAGATTAAGAAGAAAATTGAAGACAAGCTTTGAAGGAATGAAGAACAAGTGGGATGGGAGAAATAAAGGAGTTGGTCGAATTGGCCTAAGGGTGAGGGAGAGAAGTTGAGATATTTTCTCATTTAGGGGTAATTTGGTCATTTCATTAAAAGGCCAAGGCCATTTGGTCATTTCGCGTCCAGATATTTTGAAAAACCATCATGACACTAGCATGCTTCCCAAGATGATGTTGACCTGATGTGACATCAAGATTATGCGTTAACGGGTCCCGTTAAATCCATCTACTGCTCCAATCGTCTTCCAGTTCGAGTATTCGTCCGAATATTTTATATTATTTTCACTTTTTAACGTCAGGACTATTTTAGGAAAATTGTAGAGAATCGAATTCTAAGACTAACGGTCTCATCCACGAGTCAAAATTAGGTCTTGATAATAGTAAAACACTACTATCAGTGAAAACGCAAACCAGGCTCCGTCTGAGTTTTCGACCCAAAATTTAACCATAGCTTCTTACGATAGCGTAGAGCATGACTGTGGTCTCAGAGTATTTTATTTCCATCTCTATTCTTTCCAATAAAATACAAACACATAAATACTGTTTAATTAGTATTAGAGAGTTTAAAAAATCGGGGTATTACAGGTTTTATCATGCATTTATTTTTTGCAGATGTGTCATCTAGATGAGGGACCTTGGTGGCAGGGAACTAAATGATGACGTTCAATCATTGTGTATCATTGTGCCTTGATGGACAATGGTGTCATACGTTTGAAACATATTGTGCCTTGGACAATATAGTATGACCATTTACAATTTGTCAAGTACTGCTGAATGTAATTCCATGTGTGATCGTGTCATGTCATGGTGTTTATGTACCTCTGACTAGCACATTGGGGCTAGACATTGTTGCCTGGTGGCCAATGTACCTCGAGCCTGATCTGCTCTTTTGAAAGAAGATGGTATTTCCGGAAATTAAGAATCAAGTACTAGATGATATATATGGAAGTGTCATGCATATATTTTAAAAATGATGATGATTGTCCAACATGAAACCCTTGCTTTATCCATATTATTATAATATCGTGTTTTATACTTATGATGCTTATGAGTCGTATTGGATATATATGAATCTGCTGTTTTGTATGTTGTGTATGTGGTTGTCACATTTTAAGTTCATATATTGGTTTCTCACTCTTGTTGTATTTCTTGGCTATGTACGTTGTTTTATTTTGGTATATATTATTATCTGTATATAGATGGGGCCGGAGGAGGAGAATCTTGCCCATTCGAAGGTTCGATCCCTAGTGTTTGAGCATCGAGAGGACCCCGCTACTTGGGTTATCCACCCGGGTGCAAGTAGTGCGGCGTATACCAGGCCAATTTGTACCCTTCGTGGTAGTGTGGAAACGGGACCCCAGGAAAGGATCCATACGATGGAGACTATCCAGATTTCACTACCACCGATTTGGATGATCCTACAGCACCTCGTGGACCAGGGTGATTTGCAGCACGAGATCCCCGTTGTCCAGCCTTTACAGCAGTAACCACCCTTGACTCCTCCCCCTTCGTTTGTCTTGGTTGCAGAGGATCCGGAGGAGGATTCTCAAGAGGCTCTCGAGTACCATCCTCAGGAGGATGAGGGCGTTCCGACTGCAGGAGTCGGGGGAGTTGGGATTGCCAACGGGAATGTACCCTCCCTTGACACTTCTTCTGATGTCGATGCTGGGGACTCCTTTGGGGGACTCTCCAACGATTTTCACTTGTTTGGACCAGCTTAGGGTTTCCTTTTGAGGTGCGATTTTTGGGTAGTCTGTTATCGACTACTGATGGCCATGGCTTTTAAAGATAAGATTTTCAGACTGTCGCTAGCTAGTTATTAGGACTTATAGTATTTTACTTTCAGTTAGTTTATCTCTTTTTGAAATGGACAAGTCTGTTCAAGGTTTTACCATGAACATAGTTAACTGATGATATATATATATATATATATGAGTAGTGCCGATGAGTATCTTGAGTATATGTAGTTGGGTATTGTAAGAAGAAAAAATTTATCACGATTTTCAGAGTAAGTAGGAACTAAGTAAAGAAAATTTGTTTTCCGAAAGTAACCAGCAAACTTTTAGTTCATGTTTTATGTTGTTTTGGGACACCATGTGATGTCAGATTTGGGTGTCACAGCAGGTATGGGAAGAAGGGATTAGTATGAACATATAGGTTCTAGGGTAGCGTAAGATGGGGGTTAACCCATGACCCTATTTGTGTGCTATATGCCTTTGTTGCTGCATGAAGCTGTTATGGTTGTTTATACATGATGTTAATTGTTTAATTGATATACATGACCTTGACATAACGTTTATGATGTTGTTAATATACCATGATTGTATGAATTGGTATGGTGGAAATTGCTGTTAAAACTATGTTAATAAAAGACATAAGGATTTAGCGCTAAGCCTAAAACTAGGATTAGTCTAATTGATGTGCATAAAATATAAAGATGTTGATTAGGGGTGAGATTAATGCCAATGGATTAGTCAAGAACCTTATGACTGTTTTGGAGTGTTGAAATCTTGAAAAATTACCTAATTTCCTAGAACTGAAAACGTTGTAACGGCGTTGAGCACGCTCGTGCTCAATATCAGCATGCCCATGCTCTGCGCCCAGTAAAGCCAGCACGACCGTGCTCTCAACAGCACTCTCGTGTCGGAAAATGAAAAAAGTGATGCTATTTAGCAAGCCTGTGCTCAGGCCGTGCCACTGTCAGAATTATGAAAACTTCACAGTTTTAAATAAAAATAGATTTAATAACCTTTGGGGATAAAAATATGACATAAGGAATTATAAAACATGACTTTGAGGATAGTTAATGAACTAGGATAATGATATGGTAAGATGTAATAATGGAGACTTAATATATATATATATATATATATATATATATATATATATATATATATATATATATATATTAAAACAGACACCCACATCCTAGCGTCGACACATCATCTACATTTGTGCCACGTATCAGCAATTGTGCCGCGTAAGTAAAATGCTGACTTGTAAGCCTCCTCCTTTGCCCACCATTTTCTCTACTCCTCTCCCTCCTTTTTCTTCAATCCATAAAAACGTTATACAAATTTAATCCAACATCTCAAAAATAATGGAAGTTAAAAATATGTTATGGCCATATTTGAAGAGCCAGATGAATTGGTAAAAAAAGTAACTTAAATGTTCCTTCACATAAAATGCTTTCAATGATATTAAAAAGAATATTGAAATGTCATCAAATGAAGAATCAACACATGTTGAAATGTATAAAATATAAATTAACCAAAATAATAAAAGCAATAAAAACAAATGTTTAAAAAATTTCAGATTTAATTTGGTATACATAATCACGTTCAGCTTTTTTAAAAATCAAATAGGTACCATTATAATACCTACACCTTTATATCGAGTAGAATCAGCTTTCTGATACAGACTCTTACATTCAACATACAATCTACCTCAACCACAACTGAAAAAACTCCAATAGGAAGAAAACCCAAAAAATAAATTCTGAACGCAATGACTGGTTTGTCAAAGTTCGAGTCATTGGCTTGTGGAGTGTCTACACCACATAGAGTGAGCAAGAACAAATATATTTGGAAATGATTCTCTTAGATGAAGAGATAAAAAATCACTATACTATCCCTTTTTTCAATTCAAATTCTACATTCGTCGCAGTCCAATGCAATACATTCAATCTATGTTTATACTAAAATCATATAATTTTTACCACACATCAAAATTATTGTAATGATGCAAAATACTTTGTATTAAAAAAATTAAATTTTATATATTTTTGAAAAAAAAAACACTATTAACCATTGTAACACTCCGATTTTTCGTGCTTTCTAAAAACAATAAACTCAATTAATGAGTTTATATTTTTATCTATGCTTTATAAAATGATTTTGGAAAAACCAAAATCATAGTCATGCTTGATATAATCGTAGGAGCCTACGGTTAAGTTTTGGGCCGAAAACTGAAATGGAACTTGATCTATATTTTTCAGATGATAGTGTTTTCCTACTTTCAGGACCTAATCCTGACTAACGGACGAGACCATTAGTCTTAGAATTCAATTCTCTACCTTTTTGCTAAAATGTGCCCTGACGTCCAAAAATATAAATAATATTTTATATTCGGGCCGATAATCGATCGGGGAGACGATTCGAGCTGTCTTAGGGTTTTTCGAGAACCTTGAGCCGATAATTTTCATACCAGGGCTATGTTAAATTATTTGGGGACTTCTATCACTGTCATGAGGATTTTCAAAATGTCGGGACGTGAATTGAGCAAATTGCCCTTGGTTAAGTTTTTACTAATTTCTATTTTTTACCTTTTACCTTAACTTAAAATGCCTAATTAAATACACTATCCTCACACCCTAAACCCCCAAAATTTTCGAGCAAAACCCCCACCCACAGCAGCCCCATCTTCTTCTTTCCTTTCTTTCTTTCTTTTCTTCTCACCATTTCTCCATTTTTGGAGCTTGGAAAGCTTGATTTTCGTGAAGCTTCTTCACTCATTTTTGAAGGAGATCATCATAGGAGGTAGCTAGCTCTCTCTATCTCTCTCAATTTCTCTTTATTCTCCTCAAATTTCCATGATTAGAAATGTTAGGGTTTTTACCCCCAAAACTTCAAAATTTAATGAAAAATTGTAGAAAAATCATTTTAATACCAAACCAATTTTTATGGCCTAGGTTCATGACATACTTGCATGATCCAAGATATTAGAGCCAAGAAATTTCTCTAGCTATATTTTCAAAGGACAGGCCGAACCCCCCTATGTGTGTAGGGTAGGGTTTTAGTTGGTTTTTGATGTTTTAAGTTGATATCTAGGGTTATCACACTTAGTTAGGGTGTTATCCAGGAAATGAGAATTTTTGGAGCTCCCTAGCTATTTCTAGTTTAATAGGGCCGAACCCTAGGGGTGGTGCAGTAGGAGAAATCTTTGTTTTTTTGAGTTAATGCCTTTATGGATTGTGTGTATGTAGTGATCGGCAGCTAGTTGAGCCAGTTGTCAGATTTATCGGGTGTCTATAGCTTACCTTGGGACTACAAGAGGTAAAGGGACAAACCTGAGGAATTCCATTTCCGACAGCTATGTGCTGCATCGGTGTTTGTATTGTAATTAAATGTTCTGTATTTGATTATTGGGTGATTGTTTTATTTACTGCTGTTGATTTGACCATGCATGACATAACTGTTGACATATTTGGATACATGCTATAACTGTTAAATAATTGTCTGGATGTATCGTGTGCCCTGCTGTGGGATTTAAGGCGTTAGAGGACCTAATTTCGAATAAGATCCGACATCGTGTAACTTAAAAGCTTTAAAAGCTTGAAATGTGGAATTGAGAAAATAAATATGTTTTATTGTTTCTTAATTTAATTTAAGAGAAAATAAATAAATTATCTCTTTTGAAATAAAATATAATGAACAGCTCCTTTTAGGGAAAATTAACTTAAAAGAGCAAAGTTGTGAAAATGTGATTTTAATAATGAAAAACGATGTTTTTAAATTAAATAGGGCGTTAGAAACCTTTATTAGTTTTTAAATTAATAAAGTTAACCGTTTGAGCAAAAGCGTTTTAAGAAACGTGATCTTCAAATAATTTGGTTTTATCCAAGGAAAAAGTTTTTTACAAGTTTTGTTTTTAAGGTTTGTGTTTTTACCGAAAAACGACGAAAGAAAAAGAAATAGTCTTTGGACTACGTTCTGTTTTTTGGAAAATCGATCCCGAGGACTTTGTATAAGTATCAGAGATTTGGGTTTTTAGTTTTCAAGAAAAAGTGGTTTTAAGCATAGAAACTAGAAACCGAGACGTCGGGGTTCTAGAGTTCTGCAGAAACATGTGGATTAAGGATCCGTGTTAGTTGTGGTTCTGTCGGCTTAGGAACGATCTTAGTGGTCCTGTAAGCTTGAGGATGTTTTTTATGATCTTGAATCCAAAATTCTAGACTGGTGAATCGGTTAGGGATGTTTGGATTTGAGTTGTTTTGGACTAAATGTCCTATTTTGAGAAAATGTTTTTGAGGCTTAAAGAGTCTAAGATATTATGGTGATTGTTAGCGTTGATGCTACAACGGAAAAATATTGATACGAAAAAGATCAATTAGCGGAAATTAAATAGTTTCTTATGCATTTTTATGTGGGGCAGACGTGCCGTGAAAACGGGGGACCTTGATAGGCAAGGGGAACTTGAGATGACTTATTTGTCACTATGTAACATTGTGCCTTGATGGACAATGATGTCATACATGCCGTGGGTTGTGCGTATTGTGCCCGGAGTGGATAATATAGTATGACTTATACATCGTAAGTACCACTGACATGCGCACCCATGTATTATATATCTGGGAGGTTAAGGACTTACGTTTGAGCCTTTTGGTGATAATCATCGTGGCCTGCGGGCCAATGATTTTAGAGCCTCATCAGCTCATTCTGATGTTGATGGGATTTTCGGAAATCTAGATTGAATATTAGTTGAGATATATGGAAGTGGCATGCATACGTTTAGAGAATAATGTTGATTGTGGGGTACGAAGCCCTTGTGTATTTACTGCTGTTAGTATATGATTATATATGCGGTACTATGTGATGCATAATGATATTTGGTAAGATATATTGTATGAATCTATTGTTTGGATTGGGCATATAATTGTCGTTTTTGGATTCATATATTGGTTTCTCACCCATGAATATTTCCTGGACTGTTTTGTTTCTGGTGTTGTGTGTGTGTGTGTGTGTATATATATATATATATATATAAGCCTGAGGAGCGAGGGGTTGGCACACTCGGGAGCCCGCTCCCACGTCTTTGAGCATAGAGAGGACCTTGCCGCCTGGGTCATACATCCCGGGACTACCAGCGCGGCATACACTGGACCAGTCTGCACTCTGAGGGGGAACGTGGTGGGACCTCAGGAGATGGTAAATACAGCCGAGACTGTTTAGATCCCATTGCCACCGGTTTGGATGATGCTACAATACTTAGTGGATCACAGGGAGTTGTAGCACCACATCCCAGCAGCCCAGCCTCTATCGCAGCAGCCTCCCTTATCCCCTCCACCTCCATTTGTCTTGGTAGCTATGGGACCAGAGGGGGAGGAGGAGGAGGAAGAGGAGGAGGATCTTGAGAAGGAGGAGTACATTGTGACTCCTGAGTACCATCCTCTGGAGCACGAGGATGCTCCGGCCGAGGGAGCTGGAGATGCAGGGATGGTCAATGGGGATGTAGTTTCCCCCGACCACTCTTCTTATGGATCTGTTAGACCCTCCTTTGGGGGACTGTCCAACGGCTTCCACTAGTCTGACCAGCTTAAGGTGTAGACTTTTTTTTGAGGCAGCGATTTTTGAGTAGTCCATTAACGGCTACTGATGGCCATGAGTTTTAGAGATATGGTTCTAGACTGTCGCTACCTAGTTTCTAGCTTTTTAGCAGTTTATCTTTTATAGTTCTTTTGGAAAAGGACATGTTGTCCATAGTTTTTAGCTGATGTGTATATATATACTTATATATGAGTACTCTGTTTATATTTCTGAGTTGTCGTTTTACGCTTGTTAAATAAAAAAAAAATTTATCACGATTTTCAGGACTTAATAAGATATATCAAATGAACCGTTTTTCCGAAAATAAAACCAGCAAGTTTTATTTATCGTTTTAATTGGTGTTTTGGGTTACAAAAAGTGGCACCGGATTTGAGGGTGTCACAACCATGTTACTGTTTGGCAAAATAGGTTGATCTGTCCGATAAGTTTTTTTTTTTTCAAATAGGTTTTATACGTTATGTTCTGTTGCCATGTTAGTCCTTCCCGTCAATCCGTACATGACGGCATCAGTTTTAGGACTAATATGGAAGACAAAACATAACGTATAGGACCAAAATGAGAAGCAATGAAAGAGAACATACATTTTATTTTTTTCATTCAAAATTATTGTAATGATGAAAAAACTTGTTATTAAAAAATTTAAAATTTAATATATTTTTGAAAAAAAAATCACTATTAACCATGTTACTATTTGGAAAAATAGGTTGTTTCGTCCGATATGTTTTTTTTTATATTGATCCTATAAGTTTTATTTTTTTTAAATAGGTCTTTTAAGTTATGTTCTGTTGGCATGTTAGTCCTTTCCATCAATCCGTACATAACAATGTCAGTTTTGGGACTAATATAAAAGACGAAACATAACGTATAGAACCAAAATGAGAAGCAATAAAAGGGAACATACATTTTATTTTTTTCATTTTGGTCTTATACGTTATATTCTGTCTTCCATATTAGTCATGTCCGGCAATTCCTTCTTGATAGCGTCCGTTTTAAGACTAACGTGATGATGAAACATAACGTATATGACTAAAATGCAATAAATAACACATATAGGACCTAAGTGAAAAATACAAAAAAACGTACAAGATCAATCAACCTATTTTACCTTACTATTTATTCAAAAGTATCTATCACTCACAATCAACATTAACAATCTCTACATTGTTCATTTCTTTTACAAAGGAAACACTTACATGCAACAATTAGAAAAAAATATGCTGCCAACTTTCAAAAACCAGCATACAAGAAGGAAATATATACTGCATCAAAAAATTTAAAGGTTTAATTAATTTTTTAGTCCCTGAAAAGTCAGTCAGTTTTGGTTTTGGTCCCTGTACTTTTTTTTTGTTTTGTTGGTTTTGGTCCCTGCAAGTTCCAAAACTTTGGTTTTGGTCCCTGTCATCACTATCCATCTGTTAAGCGTTGATGTAACTAACGGACCATCACGTCAGTACTGTAGGCTAATTTTATAATATTTAATGTCACGTATGATTAAGTATTAAATTTTTTACATTCTTTTATAATATAATGCCACAGAGGTATTCGGAAACCCTATAAATGTTCCTGAATGTTGTCATTTCAGCCTTTCATTCATTTAATAAAAGTATATAAAACAAATAATAACATTATAATAAAAATAAAGATATTATAATAGCCTACATAGCAGTGCTAACGTGGCAGTACGCTAGCCATGTCAACACTTAACGGATGAATAGTGACGACAGGGACCAAAACCAAAGTTTTGGAACTTATAGGGACCAAAACCAACGAAAAAAAAAGTATAGGGACCAAAACCAAAATCGACTCACTTTTCAGGGACTAAAAACTTCATTAAATACAAACAATTGAATCCTACAAAATATAAATTGAATCCTACAAGCAAATGAATCCTATAAAATAATAAATATAAAATACAACCGCGCAACGCGCGGGTTACAATTTAGTTATTTAATAAGACAATGACGTTATTAGTAATGACGTACTGTTATCAATGTTGTTGGTTAAATCATTCTTGATACTTATTGGTCAGGTTTGATGTTGATAAATCACTTTGATGCTTATTGGTCAAAGTTGGTAGCCTGTGTTAATGGTATTGATGGAGGTGGTTGCCATGTTGTTTGTACGTTAGCATTGCATGCATCATGATATGATATTGTTAGTTTGGGGTAAGTTACGATGACTGGGAAGTTCGTCTGAGGGTATGGCGAACTGACCGTTCGCGGTGATTCATCCGAGAGTTAGGTGAATCAAGCGCATCCGTGGTGGTCCATCCGATAGTAAGGTGGATAGGCTATCTAAGGGTTCACCCGTGAGTTTGGTGAACTGCCGGCATTGGTGCTTATTGGCCAATGTGGATATGTAACTCCGAAATCGTCTCTCTGAGTTAGTTATTGGATCCACATTGCATATAGAGTAGCGGAGTAGTTTTGCATCGCATAACATGTTTATAATGTGACATAATGGATGTGTTATAACATGTTATATTATGATGTTTTATATGATGCGTGATCATCTTGCTAACTGCTCTATTACCATTTATGTTTATACTTACAGTTCCTTACTCCTTACCGTTGTTGTTGTTGTTTTGCATTTACCTTTGGTTATGCAGAGGATGGTGAGCAACTAGTTAAGAAGTGACTCTGAGGAGATCTCTTGCTCTTAGTTTATAGTTTATATTTAGTTTGTTTTTCTGATGTATTATCGGTATTAGTTACCGGCTCTGATATGTGACATTGGCATTTGGGTTTTGTTTTATGTTTATATTTTTCTGCGGTTGTTATTCATGCTTAAAAGTTTCGGATCATATGGTACTTGTTACTCTTTTGATTTTTTTCAATTTATTGATTTTATTTTATATAATCTAATTTTTTATATTATCGTATGCAGGATAGTGAGTGTCAGAATAATCATATAATGCAATTATTATATAGTTTTGGTTTTAAATTAAATAATCATATCATAAATTTATTTAATTTTTTTAATAAAAAAGAAATTTGCAAATTTTAACGCTCTGTTTTTATAGGTGCTTTACTTGTGTTGTGTTACCAATATTTATATGTTTTAATATTTTTACCTGTGTTTATGAAAATATTTTTTTAAGGACAATAAAATCATAATTATAACTTACTGTCGCGATCGTCCCGTCCGGACGCCGCGAAAAAGAAGAGGAGTCGCCACCAATTTTATTTTTTTTGGAAAAATATTGGAAAACCTATAAATTGAAGAAAACTGGTTTTTTTTTAAAAAAAGATTGAGTTCGGGAGTAGGTTACGAGTAGAGAAGGTATTAGCACTTTATTTCACCCGTTCTAAGAACGGTACCTCAAGTTAATTGTGCAAATTCTTTAATAACTTTAAAAATATTAATTTTAACCTTTTTGAAAATAGAAAATAAAATAAACGTGAAAATTATGAAAATTTAATTTTGACTTGATAGAATGATTAATTATGTTCCTACGTATTTCTTCATGTGTGTAACATTCTAAAATTTCAATATAATTATTATAATAAAAAGATTAAACTGTGAGATTTAGTGTAGCCAATTGTTAACATACAAATTTATTGAAATTGTTTATGAATGCAAAATTGCAAGTGAAAAAAAAAGAAGAAGCAAACAGGGCCGTAAATTTCAATTTGATGAGATTGGCTAAAGCCAAATCCGAAACCACGGCCACAAAACATTTTCCGCCTGTTCACAAAGTTTCGTTTGTAATTCCATTGATTAAAAGTTATCTCTTTAAGCTTTCATTAAAATTGCATTGGGAAGCCACATTTCCCCGTTAGCGTTGCAAACAATTTGAAACAAACACACCATTTAGAGGGTGTTTGGGAATGCTTGATTGTTTAACGTTTCAGCTGTTTTTCTAAAAAAAAGTTGTTGTGTGAAAAAATGTTTTTGTTTGGGAAATTTAATTAATTGTTAAAAAAGCTTTTATTTTTAAAAAAAAGCTGAAAGTAGCCAGCTGAATTTTAGAACTGTTTTAGAAAAAAGCTTTTTATGGAATGTGATACAAAGCTTTTTCCTTTTTGTTTTTAATAATTTACTATGTAAAAAGCGATTTTTTTAGACCATCCAAACGAAAAAGATTATCTTGAAATCGCTTTTCAGCAAACAGACCCAAACAAAAATAGATTCTGATTATAATCGATTATCACAAATATCGATTATTCATAAATCGATTATCAGCATAATCTTTTTTTTCCAGCGTTTCCAAACACACCCTAAGTGTGAATATCCTATTTTGTCCAAAGATTTTTATTTATTTTTATTTTATTTTTTACTTTATTTTTATTAATTTTCGTTTTCTTTTCAATAATAATAAAAAAAAAGACAGGGTAAAACTCCACGCCCCTCCACCGCTACAAGTCGGAGCTGCCATGCCAGCCACCGCGTTAGCCGCGCCTACCGCTTCCCGCCGTTCATCAAGCCAACATCATAACATGTCCTTGGAACCAGCACCGCCCCGTCATTGTTCACCACGCCACCGTTCATCGCGTCTGGATCCGTCACGTGCAGCACCAGAAACGCCACGAACAACGCTGCGAGCCTCTGCGTCGTCTCGCTATCGTATTGTCCTCGTTGCGCACCAGTTTTGCTCCCTTTCTATCGGTTTTGCTCTCTGTCTCAGGTTTTGAAAAGCCCCTGTACACGCTGAATTTTGAAATTTTTTAGGTTCTATTTCTTTTGCTTTTCTTTTTAATTCTCGTTACTTTTATGAATTGATTTGTATGGTATTATAATTGTTTTTCTTGATAGTTTGCGTGGGTGGGTTCAATGGCTGGCCCAAAAGAAAAAATTTGTGTAAAAAAAAAAACAAACAAAACTGGATACTTACTTTTCTTCTTCTTCTAAAAATTAATTAAGAGTTAAAAAAAATTGATTATACTTCAAATAAACGTTTAAATGATTCAAATCTATTACTGTAAATTAAAAATAAATATACGTAAACTAAAGTGATTTGTTTAAAATTAAAATGTCGATTTAGATTTATTACCACTATTATTTGATCACATATGCTCATTTTCTAAAATACAAATGTTTTTTTACAATAATATACCAACTTAATTAAAATATATCTTATTAAGTTACATACATTCTTAATATTAATAAATTGAATATTATTTAAATTAATCTCTTTTAAATAAAATGGATAAACTGAGATGCGACTTCTTGTTGACCCTTGATTTTAGGATACTTGAATTGTGACAACTTGGTGATCCTAAACCTTTTAAAAAAAAAAACTAAATTAACTTCTTTTAAATAAAATGGGTAAACTGAGATGCGATATCTTGTTAACCCTTTGTTCGTAGGACACCTGAGTTGTGACAGCTTAATGATCCAAAGCTTTTAAAAATAAATTAATTTCTTTTAAATAAAAAGGGTAAAGTGAGATGTTGTTAACCCTTGATTTTTTAGGACACCTGAGTTGTGAAAACTTGGTGATCCCAAGCTTTTAAAAAAAACATAAAAAACTAAATTAATTTCACTTAAATAAATTAGGTTAACTGAGATATGACATCTTGTTAAACTTTGATTTTAGGACACCTGAGTTGTGACAACTTGGTGATCCTGAAATTTCCCAATTAAAGATTATTTCAAAATAAAAAATAATTAAAATCAACCAAACCAACAAATATTTACAGAAATATGTAGCTTTGAATTTTCCATCGCACTGTAACGCCCTTCGTTACATTAGTAACCCGAATAAAACATTTAAATAAAACATCGTGAAATAAATTTTTTTTCATAATATAATAATAATAATAATAAAAAAAATTGGTTTTTACATCATAAAATCCTCAAAACTGAAATAAAATAATTAAATCAAAACTCTTAAAACAAGGCACCAACTAAAAACCCAAGCGTATAAAAATAAAATAATATGGTTCTAGCCTCCTGCGGTTCTTTATTTAACATAATACGTACTAACCAAATATAATAAATAGTTAAACCAAATGCACTAAGTCTTTAAGGCTCTTCCGTCTCAATGGTGACGTTCTCGTGCTCTGAAAATAACACTTTTAATGAGATTTATAATCTCAGTGAATAAAAACATTTAACAAAAGGTTCGCAAATAGTGTTGTTCTCAGCCGGCACGGCAACCCGAAAAAAATCAATCATGGTACCCACTAAAAATACACATAATAATTCTTTTTGATCAAGCATACATAAATTAATCAACATCATATATATTAAAATAAATATCTCAACACCTCAAGTATTTAATCATGTCAACCATTAATACCCTATGCAATGCAACTCCATGAACATGACTCGGTGATTCCCGGAATCACTTGACTTGACTCTTGGGTTTCTAGAACCGGTGTGAATCCCAGATCCACTAAGGTCTATGAGCTCATATCCATGCAATGGTGTCTCACTGCCTTCCCCATCTCAGATTGAGGTATCTAATATCCTATCCCAGATGTGGATATTTTTTAAAGAATATGATATCTCATCCCAGATGATAATATTTCTCATCCTATTTCCGGAATAAAATATACAACCATCATCTCTTCCCGAAAAGTGATGATCAACTCATGCATGATGTAATATGTCATCCCAAATGACTATCAAATATGTTCTCAAACTCTATGCATCAATAATAAACATCGTAACCAATTTTAGAACACAAATACATAACCTAATAATATTTAATAGAATCTATATTTACTATAATACCTATATTTTTAACTAATAGGCGCATGGCTTTATATATATATATATATATACTTAGAAATCATGTACTATCAGAACTAAAACTAATATCAAAACCAGGCGGCAGGTACTATGTTTTGATTCCAAATTAGTTGTAATTTGACATTAGTAATTCGTAACTTCACGTTATAACAAGAGTGTAAATCCATAGGAAATTGAATAGGATAAAACAAAGCATATAATCAAACAAAATTGTACTATATTTTAATTCATAATTTATCGTAAAACCTCTAAATCAATTTTAATATTCTTGAATCCTAATCCAAAACTTCAAATGTTTGTACCATGAAAAAAATGAAAAAAAGATGTTTTTATTCATCTGTAATAAACCTCCAAAAAATCACAAAATGCATTCTAATTGTCAGTCCTATTTGTCCTAATTATAAAGCTCCTCCTTCTATTAGGCAAAACACAATAACCACGATGTTCTCCTTGCTAGCGGCGCTCTCCCTATTTAATTGGCTGCGCTGAATTTTCTTCTCTTTCTTCGAAAACCAATCAGGTTCAGTGAGAACCTAATCCGTTTTCTAATTACCAAAAACAAGGACCAGTAATGTGATGGCACTGTGATAGGTTTCATATTTTTAATTTTTAATTTTTTTAAAAGAAAGTTATGTAGGGCCCGCTAGCTTTTTTTATCTTTCAAGAATTCAACTTTAAGGGTATGTTTGGGAACGTTGGAAAAAAAAGATTATGCTGATAATCGATTTATGAATAATCGATTATTATGATAATCGATTATAATCAGAATCTATTTTTGTTTGGGTCTGTTTGCTGAAAAGCGATTTCAAGATAATCTTTTTCGTTTGGATGGTCTAAAAAAATCGCTTTTTACATAATAAATTATTAAAAACAAAAAGGAAAAAGCTTTGTATCACATTCCACAAAAAGCTTTTTTCTAAAACAGTTCTAAAATTCAACTGACTACTTTCAGCTTTTTTTTAAAAATAAAAGCTTTTTTAACAATTAATTAAATTTCCCAAACAAAAACATTTTTCCACAAAACAACTATTTTTTAGAAAAACAGCTGAAACGTTAAACAATCAAGCATTTCCAAACACCCTCTTACTATATCACAGGAGATAATGGTTTAAATTTGGATTTGAAATTCAGATGGAATTCATTTGCATCCTGTCTGACAGTGTAATTTTATATTGACTAGAAGTTGTCCCGAAAAGTAAAAATATTAGTTTTGAGAATGCGTTCAATGTTTTATGTTTGTTTAGAATATTTTTTATTTTTATGATAGGTACCAACTTTTCGAATAAACGTGTTCAACCCGAATTTTCGGAGAGACCTGAATTCGTTTTAGAGCAGCAGAGGAAGTAAGGTAAAAGCAAATGTGTGACGGGAAAGTCAAATAAAATGACTGACACTATACGTAATGACAAGTCATGAAGGTTGCCAAATGGAACAACAATATCCTTTCATCCAATGCAAGATGCAAGCCTTTAACCGTTGGTTTATAGCCTAAGTCAAGAGCTCAGATTTTTTCCCTCACTCTCTCTATGTTATTCACGGCCAAAGGCCTAAAAGAAAACCACCACTACACAGGCACACACATTCACTTCAACCTCTCCACAATAATAAAACTTGTTTAAGTTCTCTAGTCCTGGAAGGTTCAGAACGTGAACTTCCATTTCATCTCCATTGCTCTTGATTTTTCTTCATTTCCCATCGATCAAGAGATAAATTCTCTTAATTCAAGTTACTAAACTTATTCCTTTTTTTATTGTCTTGACATATATGTATTTTATTTTTCAAGTATTCTTTAGGTATTTTTGAGCTTTCCATCAAATATCATTACCTTAAGATTGTGAGTTGAGGTTGGCTTGTGTTACTTGGATTGTGAAATAGAAGAAAGTGTTTAAAAAACAAAGAAAAGAACCTTATTTATCTTCAAGAGGTACAAGGGGAATACTTACAATAAGTTTGATGGTTTCATAAGCTTGTTTGTTAGATGTGTTTAGTTGTTTATTTGTGTAACACCCCTCCTTCTCGGATGTCACTTTCGTAACCCCAAACCACATAAAGTATGAAAAAAATTTTGCTGGTTTACTCTCAGAAAACAGATTCCTTTACTCAGGTCTTACTTATTTTAAAAACGTGATAAATTTTTTTCTCTTACAGCAGTAATAAACAAATACTCAAGAGAACACCAATATAATTCATTTACATATGTATATGTATCTTTAGTCAACTACATACTTAAAGGGACATTGGACAACTCGTCCGTTTCCAAAATATATTGACATAAGTGGGACGTTATCAGTCCAAAATATTAAGTAGAGATGGGTCTGAGAATCATATCTCCAAAACCCTGGCTATCAGTAGCCACTCACAGACTAGCCAAAAGGCACTACCTCAAGAGAAAACCCTAAACTGGTCTAGCATTAACAAAAGACGCACTACCTAACATACGATGTATTCTTGAGACTGAGTCTCATCTTCAACCATCCATACTCCTTCATCGTCAGTATCAAGCAATTCAAGCTATTGAGTCCCTAAGCGACCCAGAGGACTGTTGACAAACATCTGTACATGTATCCAAAAACACAACAGAGTGTCCAGCATATACAGGTAAGGGTGAAAAACCAATATATGAATTCAAAAACCCAACAGCTATATACCCAAACACATACAGCAGATCCATATAAGCATGTCTCACAAAATTTTCATCATGCAGAATATAGTACAATATAACAGAGTACTAACAGTTAAACACAAAGGTCTTATGCCCAACAATCAACGATTATTTTCACAACGTACGCATGAGCACTTCCACATATATCAACTAACATTCAGTTCTTAATTTCCGAAAATCCCATCATCATTCAAAAACAACGAGCTGATCAGGCTCCAAGGTCATTGACCCTCAGGAACAATGACTAACACCAAAATAAATTGGTAAAAACATAAGTACTTAACTTCCTAGGAACTAGCACATGGGTGCGCATGTCAATGGTACTTACGATGTAATCAATCATATTATATTGTCCAACTCAAGGCACAATACGCACACACGGCACGTATGACATCATTGTCCATCAAGGCACAATGTTACATGATGACATAAGTCATCCCCCAGGTTTCGTTACCATCAAGGTCCCCTCATTTCACGGCATGTCTGCCAAAAACATGAATACATGAGAAAACCATTTTGTTTTCGTTAGTTTATCTTTGTCATATCGATATTTCCTTGTTGAAGCATCAACGCTATCAACCACCATAATGTCTTAGACTCTTAAGTCTTTACAATATTTTTCTCAAAAACAGGAAACTTAATCCAAAACAGCTCGAACCCAAAAATCCCTAACCGATGCACCAGTCTCGGACTTTGGATTCAAAAGCATAAAAATGTCCGCAAGCTTATAGAATCACAAAGATTGCCCACAAGCTGACAGTACCAACACACTATCACGGATCCTTGATCCACGTGTTTTTGCAGAACCCTAGAACCACGACGTCTTGTTTTCTAGGTTCCAAGACCAAAAACCATATTTTTCTTGAAAACTCAAAATTAAAACCTAAATCTCTGAAACTTACACAAAGTCCTCGGAAACGGTTTTCCATAAAACAAAACTTGGTCTAAAGACCATTTGTTTTCATTTTTGTAGTTTTTCGGTAAAACACAAACTTTGAAATACGGCTTGTAAAACCTCTTTCCTTGGATAAAACGATTTATTTTGAAAACAATGCTTCCCAAAAACACTTTTGCTCAAAAGATTAACTTTATTATTTTAAAAACCAATAAAGTTTCCAAAAACATTATTCATCTTAAAAACTTCATTTTTCTTCATTAAAGTTAATTTTTCTCCATTTTGCCTTTTAAATCAATTTATCCTTAAAGGCAAATATTTATTATTATTTTATTCCAAAAATCCAATTAATTTCTTTTTCTCTTAAAGTTCCTTGAAATTCAATTTAATATTATTATTTTTTCTTATTCCATGTCTCAAGCTTTTTGAAGCTTTTAGGTTACATATTGTCGAATTCTAACCGATGTTAGATCCTTTAATACAATTTATCATCATCACAGTCACTAAATACATCCATACATTATTTTTAATGCCATACCATATAATCACACATAGGCAGGTATATCATGCCTATAAAATTATTAACAGTAAAATAAATCACTACACAAACAACCAATCACAGATAAATAATTACAATCCACACAGCAGGTCTTGAAATGCTTCGAAGATTGGGGCAAGTTATATCCTTGAAAGATGATTAAGGAGGTCTCTGAGATCATATGAGACCAACACTCTTCATCATACATAGTGTCCCCCATCATCTCCTTTTGAGAACATCTCAATGGTGAATCTCAAAGACAATTCCTTTCAGGATCAAAAATTATGGAAGTATGGTGGTCTCTAGACAAGGGACACTACTGAAAAGGAAGAACAATCAAGTAACCCTGTCCATTGGGATGGTGCTCTGAGGCTCATTAAGGCCATAGATTCAAACTATTGACTAAGCAAGCAAATTGCAGAGCAAGCAAGTGAACTCGCTCTAGTTCATCCTTGAGTCTAGTTGTATCAACGCCTCCGAAAAAGAAAAGAAGCAAATGGTGGTTCACTAAAAATGACAATTTTCAAAAGCATATGCTTCAAATAGGTCATGAATCATGCATCATGCATCACATGCATTTACAGAATCAACATCATCATCATTGTCGTTCTCGGGTCCCCGTACCCATTTTCTTGTCAAAGTTGGGAGACTGATCCGCACCTTTTATTTTCCTGTCAAAGTCGGGAGACTGACCCGCACCTTTTATTTTTTTGTCAAAATCGGGAGACTGGCCCACACCTTTATTTTCCTGCACTTTTATTTTCTTGTCAAAGACGGGAGAGTGACCCGCACCTTTATTTTTCTGTCAAAGTCGGAAGACTGACCCGCACCTTTTATTTTCTTGTCAAAGTCGGGAGACTAAACCGCACATTTTATTTTCTTGTCAAAGTTAGGAGACTGGCCCGCACCTTTATTTTCATGCACTTTTATTTTCTTGTCAAAGACGGGAGAGTGACCCGCACCTTTTATTTTCTTGTCAAAGTCGGGAGACTGACCCGCACCTTTTATTTTCCTGTCAAAGTCGGGAGACTGGCCCGCACCTTTATTTTCCTGCACTTTTATTTTCTTGTCAAAGACGGGAGAGTGACTTGCACCTTTATTTTCCTGTCAAAGTCGGGAGATTGACCCACACCTTTTATTTTTCTGTCAAAGTCAGGAGACTGACCCGCACATTTATTTTCCTGCACTTTATTTTTCTGTCAAAGTCGGGAGACGACCCACACCTTTATTTTCATGCACTTCTATTTTTTCTGTTAAAGTCGGGAGACTGATCCGCACCTTTATTTTCTTGCTAAAGTCGGGAATTCACCCGCAAACTTATCAATGTGTTGTTTTATTTGTCCAGACAAAATTGGAGTTCTTGTCTTTACTCGCTACTTACAACGATAATACGCGAACTACGGTTATGCCTATTATCTAGTAAGAAGCAACTAAAGATGGGCAGCTGTGAACACCACATGTTGTCCGAACACTTCTATTTATTTTAGTTTTTTTTATTAAATATTGAAAATCATAAAAGTGAATAAAAATTATAAAAAAATAATAAATATAAAAAATGATTAAATAAAAATAAAAGAGGAGGCTTTTGGAATTTTGTAACACTCAAATAATGCATCATAAAACTGTAATTGAAGAAAAATGAAAGCAAATGCTAATGCCAATAATTCATGTTCTAATTACTAATAAAATTCTGGTTAATGATTTGAGTCGGTTATAAAAAGGAAAAGGATTCATCTGAACATTATCACAAGGGACACTATTGTTGAGAGCAAGGGGAGAGACCCCAAATGTTACCGGAGATTTTTTTTGGCTTCCATCCTATAGTCTTCATTAACATTCATAACACCTATTCTCCATTTTCATCAACTGACTTTTTTTTTATCAACTTCTGTTTATTTTTCCTCCTCTCATTCACCTTATCCTTCATTTTTATTCATTCCCTCTCATACCCAAAATAGCCAATAACTGCAAAATTCCTTAAAACAGCAACTCAGCACCGCCGTTCCAGGCCAAGCGCCGCGCGACCGGCTCCGCCCAGAACGTCACCACGCTGCCCAGCCACGAGCACGACCAGACCCACCGCACGCCGCCGCACTGAACCGCCTCGTCCTACCTTGATGCGCCATCATCTCTCCACCATCTCACCATTGGATAGCTTTCTGGTTTGGGAGACTTTTTTAGTTTGGTTCATACGTACAAGGTTTTTAAGCCTTTCTTTTTTTATTTTTATCATTTTATTTGTTTTGTTTTTTTTTTTTCTTAAGTTATTTATTTTTAGGCTGATGTTTGTATGCTATGTTGTGTTAGGTTTTAGTTTTGTTGGGTCAAATCTTTGGGCTTAGGAGTTGTTGGGTTTAGGTAGTGACTTTTATTTTTTTATTTTTATTTTTTTTAAAAAATGGACATGCTAAATTCAAATAAAAATCAGACATGATAAAAATAAAAAGTATAGATCCAAATTTAAAATAAATAATAAGCAGGATAATAGAGGGTGCATGAAAAAAGAATGGTTTGTCGAAATCAAAATATTTAAATGTGTTACAACTATATTATTAATATACAAATGTTTCACAATACAATAATATATCAAAATTATTTAAATAAGTTGTTAGTGATAGTCACTTTGGATTTACTTCCTATTTGGTTATCACGAACACCTTAAAATCTAAATTAAAATTAAGTTGTTGACGATGGTCACTTTGGGTCTATTTCCTGTTTGATTATCAGAAGCACCTTGCATTTTAGAATAATTATTTAAATAAGTAGTTAGTGATAGCCACTTTGGATCTACTTCCTATTTGCTTATCACGAACACCTTTAAATCTAAATTAAAATTAAGTTGCTGACGATAATCACTTTGGATCTACTTCCTGTTTGATTATCAGAAGCACCTTGTATTAACAAATAATAAATAAATAAGTTGTTAGTGATAGCCACTTGGGATCTAGTTCCTGTTTGGTTATCACGAACACCTTTAAATCAAAATTAAAATTAAGTTTCTAACGATAGTCACTTTGGATCTACTTCCTATTTGACTATCAGAGGTAATTTTCATTTTCAAATCATTTAAAATAGGTTGTTATGATAATCATTTTGGATCCTCTTCCTGTCTAGTTATCGTGATGACTAAAACTATTATTTTCAAAGATAATAATAATAACAACAATAATAATAATATTTAATTATTTTTAAAGAATTACGTAGCTTTGAATTCCTCATATCATCGGAGGATATGTAGGAGCAGGGACCATCCCTGTCAAGCCCAAAAATAAATTTTAGAGTAAAGGCCTAAATTTGTCCTTGACAAAAATACATGGTGACAATTTGGTCCCTGAGAAATGGAAAATACCAATTTGGTCCTCGAGAATGTAAAATGCGCATTTTACATTCTCGAGGACCAAATTGGTATTTTCCATTTATCAGGGACCAAATTGTCACCATGTATTTTTGTCAAGGACGAATTTGGGCCTTTACTCTAAATTTTAATGAAAGAGGTAATTTTTAGATTTTTAATCAAATTTTTAATAAAAGGGATAAAATAAATATTTTAAAGATAACATAAAATTTTACATAATTAACTACGGGTAACCATTTTTTTAAATGGATGTTATGGGGTGCTAATACCTTCCCTACACATAATCAACTCCCGAACTCTAAATCTGGTTTCAAAGACTATTCTTTTTTAAAATGGATTTTTCCAATGTTTTCCCATATAAATAAAATTTGGTGGCGACTCCATTTTGTAACCAATTAATTTTGGTTCGGCGCTCCCGTCGCGATGTGGTTGCGACAAAGTGCATGACTTGATCGTGAGACCCTATTAAACAATTAAAATACTATTCTTAAAGTATCCGTAGTCAAGTATTATTGTTAATTAGGACGACAATAATACATCGAGACTGTTATGTGGGTAGACTGATGACCACATCTCACGGGTCATGGATATGAGATATCATGTAACACCCTGATTTTCTTATTCTTTCTAATTAATCAGTATTTAGGTAATTGTATTTTATTGGAGGGTCTAGAAAATGAAATAAATTAATCCTAGATCATAATTACACTCTACGCTATCGTAGGAAGCTATGGTTAAATTTTGGTCGAAAACTCAGACAGAGCCCGGTCTTCGTTCTACACTTACAGTATGATTTGACTGCTTAGACGATCTAATTTTAACTCGTGAACGAAACGATTAGGTTTTAAATAAAATTACGAACAATATCGGCGATTTTGAAAAATTTCAAAATATAAAAAGTTTTCACGACTTTCTTGGGCAATATACTAAATCGCGTAAGTAACGAAGCCAAAAACAGATGAACCTGAAGTCACATCGCCTAGGAAGGCATGTCTGTGACTCACTATTGTCATCATGGCTTTTCCAGAAAATATCTAGATATTTATGAAATTAGAAAATATATGAACGCGAAAAGATCAAAATGCCCCCGGTCTTTTTCCTAAAGGACGTTTACGTCCCTATAATATCCAACTTCACCTCCATTTTTCTTCAACTTCCTCAAGGATTTTCAACCAAATTTGTGAAGCAAAGTTGCTCCTCTCATCTTCCTCTATCACCTAAGAGGTATAGATTTCATCCTTGAGCTCTCAATCTTCATTTTTCTCCATTGAAGTTCATAGTTTCAAGTTTATGATCCAAACTTCAAAAATCTCTAGAAAATTGTAGAAAAATCCTTTTAATGCCAAACCAATTTCTATGATCTAGTATCATCCCTTATTATCATAATCCAAGATCTTGAAATCAAATAAGCTCTCTAGCCTATTTAAATTTTCAAGTCCAAACCTATGTAAAAATTTGGGGGAAATGGGTTCTTTTTCAATTTTTGTTCAATACTCTTGATTTCATCTATTTCATCCCCTAATCATGTAATCCAAGTGATTAGGAAGCCAAATCAAACTCTCACCTATTTTTCATGGTGATGGCCGAAAACCCTATTTTGTTGGTTTAAGGGGTTTTGGTTCAAATCTTTGATAATTTGATCATGGATTATGTATTAGGTATGCTTAAGGATCATTGATCTAAGAGTTGGTAGAATTTCATTATCCCTAGCCTAATTAATTAAATGAGTAAATACTCAATTTGGTCCCTGAAATTGTAGGGTCGTATCAACTTAGTCCTCCACATTATCAATATTCCAAAATGATCCCTGAAATTGTAGAAAGCTAATCAGATTCGTCCCTCCGTTGAAATTTGCATGGACTATAATGACATTAAGTTGGTAATGTCAGGGATTTATTTGAAACTAAGTGGATAATGTCAGGGATGTATTTGCTACATTTTGTAATTTCAAAGATCATGTTGGAATATTGATAATGTGGGGGACTAAATTGATACGACCCTACAATTTCAGGGACCAAATTGAGTATTTACTCTTAATTAAATAGGGGCAGTAGCCAATCCTAAGGATTAGGGAGTTTATGAATTAACTGTTTTAATTTTTAGTTGTGTTCTGTTATATAGAATCTGACAGGACTCGAACTTCCGACCGTGCTCCCGATTGAAAGTTGCATAGCCGCATTCAGAATCTCTTGGGAGCTTTACTAAGGTGGGTGAAAGAACCGCAGTATCGTAGGGGAGGCAAGTTTTAAATAATATATATTGATATGCATAGGGCGACCCAAACCCTACTAGAGGTCGTTTCACCGTTAGGTTGATTTTACTGTATATTGAGGATGTATGCTCTATGATTGGTATTTAATATGATATATGTGATATATGTTATGCTTACTATATGCTTATGATTGATTAAATGTTATTTATCTGTAAGTTGATTTTAATGTTGAATCTATTGCTGGTTGTTGCCGGTTGTTGTTTATATGCTGTTGTGACTGCTGATGTCAGAGTAGAGCTAGGCAGTGATTTCTGATAAGTCTGGAGATGATAGTGTGGTGAGAAAGTCGAGGATATATATATATATATATGTCGTAGTGCTCAACCAAGAGATACAGTTAATCTGTTGATGTTGTGATGTAAGTTGATATCTGGTTAAGCCGGATGAAAGTTGGTCGTGGTTGTTTGTAAGTCGTGGTTGAGGCATTAAGTGTTGATCCTGAGATAAGTCAGTGAGATTCATGTTGCATAGTTGTTGTTCATCGCTGTGTTGGCATACGGGCGATTCCGATCTTACCTGTGGGGAGATGATCGTACCGATTAGTTTGGCGTAGGGGCGATTCCGATCTTACCTGCGGGGAAATGATTGTACCCATTAGTCGAATTGTAGACGGACGGACGAATATCTCGACCTAGCCTGCGGGCGGGGGGATATGTCATTACCGAAAGTTGAATTGTTAACGGAAGGGCGAATGTGCCGACCTAGCCTGCGGGCGGGGGAACATGTCGTTACGGTAAGTTGCGTTGTTGACGGTCGAATATTCCGACCTAGCCTGCGTCCAGGGGAATATGTCGTACCCATGAGACGAGTTGAGCCTGCAGGCTTTAGACCGAACCCTACCTTAGGGGGGTGGCATAGTGATGACTGAGACACCTTGATCTGTTGGGGATGTCGCGTTGTGATCGCATCCATATAGTTGTTAGTTGCATGAGTGTGAGAGACAGTAGTTAAGAGAAAATTATCCGAGAGTTGTATGATTGTCACTGTGGTGATTCTGAGTGCTGCTATCTATATACATTATTTTGTATAGCTGTTTTTCCCAGTTATGACATATTACTGTTTCTTATCCCTTGTATTTTCTATGTCGTATTCTCTTTATTCTCGACTGTACGAGTAGACCCGAACGAGGAATTCCCAGAGGAGATTGATGGCATCCTGGTTGAACCTGACGTTGGCGGGAGAGCCTCAGATTCAATGCTGGGGGACCTTGAGTTGCTCTATGCAGAGGACGACCGTCTCTGGGAGACTGACTACTCTCAGCGAAGAGTAGTGTATACGAGCCCGACCACCGTATACGTTAGAGTCGTGGTTGGGTAGACAGTCTTAGTTTTGTTATGGCCAGTACAGGGGTTTGAGTGAAATGTATTTTGGGGCCAGGAAAGGAAGTCCGATGTATTTTATTTTATTATGCTATGCTTTCATGTTATTTTATTTTGAAGTCTTTTATACTTGGTATCAGCTGTTGTAGGCTCTACTGATGGAGCCAATACTCTTATGTCTGTATTTATTATTATAGTATTAGATATTTAATATAATAATATTTCCACAATTTTGTACTATCACGCTACGCTATAATGCTAACATTTATAAGTGGGGTCACCAATGGGACCTCCTAGGAAGGGGTTGTCTCATACCAAGCCTTCATATAGATATAAATATTAGAGTAATATTTATACTGGATTGATCCACTGTGAGAACGCTGCACAATAGTTATGTAAGGGTCATGAGTGCTTCTAATGGTAACCAAAGTGAAGTAGTCCTTCGACTTGAAGTCACTACGATTCCTACATAAGGAGTTGTAGGTTTTAATGCTACCAAACATTATCCGTAACAGGATGATCATAAAGATAGTTATTGGGCCTACAATGAATCATGTTGAGGGATGTGGGTGATGTAGACAAGATTCGTCCCTCCTACATAACAGGAGTAATGTCATAGGCCTCTCGATAGAGTGAGACGTGAAAGTGCATGGCCATGCTACATTGGGCCAGTATAAGATATTGGGCCTATTTGTGATTACACGTCTACTTGGGGATTGAGAAATAAATAATTGAACTTAACAAGGATGACACATTTATGCCTTGTGTTCAATTAAGACATATGGATGAAGGGACATTTACTACACGGTTATTTTGGTTACCATAAGGTATATATCATATCACCGATATTCTCACTAATTGGGTAACAATGATGTATTGCTAGATGCCGCTCGTTGTTTATAATATTAAATGTGATTTAATATTATTGTCAATTTATTGAGAACCTATAGGGTCACACACATAGAGCAAATAGTCGGAGAATGAATTAATTTATTAAATATGATTTAATAATATTAATTATAGATTGGGCCTGTAATGTACAAGCCCATTGGGATTAGGGTAAGTGGGTAACAACTTATAAGGCTGTGCACATCACTTAAGCGCATATAGTGATTGTTGCGCATAACCTAGCGACCGTCACACCACCTCCTTGGTAGGCAGGCCCCCATCCCCTGCCGTCAGCTGGCACGACGCTTTCTCCGATGGTGATTTGTTTGTGTGGATTACGTAGAGGTGCTGCTCCATTGCAGTACTGGTGATAGCATTCATCTTCCTCTTCAGAGTAGTGTTTGTATTGATCGTGATCAAGTGAGAAGAACTGTTCTTCCCTTCGCAGTGATCACGATGAAGCTTCACTACAAAAGGTAAACACTACAATCATGAGTCATGACCATTCACATGGATCTTTTGGTAGGAATTTTTTCGTTGCGTTATAGTTTTTAAATACACAAATTCCCAACAGTTTATTCCATCCTTCATATACTTTAATTATTATATGGTGAAGAAAATTTTGAGACCGTGTTTTTGAACGTAGTTATTTACTTAAAGTATTTTCCGAAAGCAACCAGTGTTTTTATTTGTTATGTTTTTTGCATCGAGTTTGAAAAAACGTTCTTTTCTTGGTCCCTCAAATTTAAAAATAGCTCACTTTTGGTCTCTAACTTTAGCTCGATTTTCAAATTAGGGACAAAAGGCAAGCTATTTTGTAAATTGAGGGATCAAAGAAGGACGCTTTGAAAATGAGGGACTAAAAGCAAATTTTTACTATTTTACAAGGACCAAAAACATATTTAACCTAATCAGAATTTATAAATCAAATTCTTATGTAGTGGAGAATAAACACAAACTCTAATTGCAACATTACAGAGCAAATTCAATTTTATAGTGAAGATCGACTACTAGAAATTTTCTGATTACCTGCGGATTTTACACAAAAATTCGCAGGAAACAGGTTTCCTACATTTTTCGTATGAATTTTTGTCTATAGGTAATACCTTCGTGGATAATTTTTTCCTAGGAATTTTAAAATCCTCAGGAAATTTCCTGCAAACTTTCTTGGGAAAAAATTTAATTCGATAAAAAATCGGTAGGAAATGTCAAATTTTCCTACAAATTTGAATCTACAAGAAAAAACCTTATTTTTAAAAAAAAAATTATAGAAAAATTCGCTGAAAATTCCTGTAGAAATAAACTGCAGGAAAATTCGCAAGTAATTCATGAATTTTTAGTAGTGAGAAGACAACTTATTCACATAAATGTATACCTTTCTTATTACTTGAAATCAAGAAAATACTACCCAAAATTGGTTAATCAATATAAAAACTTGGAATGTCAATCTAAAAAAAAAACAAATTTCTTTTGAGCATTTAAATAGATTCCACTCGTTTGTAAGATTCTTGTATTGAATTATCTCCTATTGAACTAGGGTACCAATCGTACTGTAATTCCATAAGCATGATTTTCCTCATGCAATGTTAATTGTGAAATATACTATCATCATCATCATTCTCATCAACACTTGGAGGCACAAAGTTTCTTGGCCTTCTTACACTATATTTCGTACACTCGATGATAGCCAAAGCCTATACAGATTTAGATTACGGAAAGAATATATGGATTGCGCTCTGTAGTATTTGACTATCATCATGCATATGGAAAAGAATCAGTAAACTAAGAACAATCAAGTCTTTAGCTATTGATGATAATGATGATGATTGATGTATTTTATAAAGAACATTGATTAGGAAAAAAATCAATCCCCAAAATTATTGCAAGGATTTCTATCCTAACTTATAAGGAGAGATCTAATACAAGCAACTTTTAAACCAATGTTTTAAAAATTGGATCGATCATTGAACTAGTGAAAACACTCGTTCACGGTTCATTGGTACAACCGATTTTAATTAAATATATAATTTTAATTTTATATATAATATATTCAATAATAAAACTACAAAGTAACATATTAACAAAATAGTTTACATAATGTTTATATCAATTAATCAAAACTTCTTTGAGAACATTCAGGCTGCTATGTAATGTTTAATGAAATCTTCAAAACAAGGAAAAAGAATAATATGTGTAATTACTATTTAAACATACCAATATCTCCAAAAACAATACTAATAGAAATAATTACAATGCTAATGGTCATAGAAACTTAAACAACATGGTAGCTGCGCAAGTTTGCTCCGTGAAGATAATGGAGGAGGAAGAGAACAATCTTTGTTTTGTGAATGAGGAACAACTGCACAGCTGAGATGGCAGAGAAATGAGGAAGATGAAGACTGCTTCCTTTGTGTGGCTGAGAACGAGAAACGAAGAGGAGGAAAGATACTGAGCCCTAAAGAGTTCAAGTGAAACGACATCGCTTCACTTTTTTTTAAAAAACAATTATTATTTTTGCAAACCGTTGGACCACCAATTTTCACTGATTTTGTCGGTTTTGCTCCGGTTTGAACGATTCTCCACCAATTTTCAACGAGAGCGGTTCTTAGGGGCGTCCAGACAGATGCTAGGATCAATTCACCAGTTGAACCGGTTGAATCAGTCGATCGGTCTAGTTCACAACCATGCTTTTAATACATGTGAGAGCAATTCATTGAAGATAAGAAAAGATTACTATCCATGTTGTTGATGTTCTCAGTTTCAAAATTTATTCGTATATCATGGATGTGACCACGAATATATGTGGATGGAAAAAGCATGTAACCAATAGAGATTAGGGTGGAAATAAGTTAGACCAGGTCAGACTTTGAGTTAAATAAGCCTTGCCTATTTAAAAAATACATGGCTTAAGACTCACCTATTACCTGATATAGGTCATTTTTTAAGGTTGACCTGACTTGACATTTTTAGAAGCTCGACTTGACCTGAAGGCATATTTTAAGGCCTATTTAGCATTAAGGTCATTAAAGAGGCCTTCAATCCTACTTATATATTATTATTAAAAATAATATTATATACGTTATATATTATATTGAAAACAATATTATGTATAAACAGACCTTCCTATTAGGCTTAAAAGTCTTTTTTATAAGTCTAAGACATGTTTAGTTAAAAAGACTCCTTGAAAAGTTTAGACATAACGTTTTTATTATACAAGTCAGGCCAGACCATAAGCTAGTCGGGACGGCCTGACCTATTCCTACCATAATAGAGATCCATATATAACATTAGAAAAGTAAAAACAAAACAAATGAAAATCGGTCATAATAAATTCTATCGTTTGCAACGAACGATCTAATTTGGGCTACCAAAACGACTTGTACCTTACCCCATTATCTTTGGTACTACAAAGCCCAAGAAGGGCCAGGACAAGAAACCCTAATCCCAAAACCATTAAAACCTAAGAATCGTTCTCCTCTATCATTTTTGCAGCGCAGAACTCATCCGCTCCCAAAACCTTCACCGCCGCCACCATGGTAAGCTCTTCTTCTTCTAAGCTATTTGCTTTACGTTTCATCCCTCAAATTTCATATATTCATTTGAACAAATTGATTTTGCGTTTCACAATTTCTAATATGCTGCAATGTTCAATTTCCTTTTAATTTTGATTTTTGTTCACAGTAACTATTAAATTTTCTTTCTTTTGTCAATTGATGCGTGTTCTTTGGCCTAGATGAATAACAATTTACTAGGTTGTAATATTGGGCATGTTATCATTCACAAGAGTGCACCTTTTTTGTTGTTGTAGGTGAACATTCCGAAGACAAAGAAAACATACTGCAAGAGTAAGGAATGCATGAAGCACACGTTGCACAAGGTTACCCAATACAAGAAGGGTAAAGATAGGATTGCTGCTCAGGGAAAGCGTTGTTATGACTGCAAACAATCTGGTTATGGTGGCCAGACTAAGCCTATCTTCCACAAGAAGGTAAGGTGTAAGATTTAGTATTCGGAGGAGAGAGAGTACCCTAAAACCTTAGGTATAGTGATCTATAGTGCACACCTCTCATGTTGGATTGGTGTATTAGAGCGTGTTTAGGGTAAAAAACTTAATTAATTACTTATTTAATAAACTTTTTTGAAATAAACTAAAAAAAGAGCTTAGTTTTATAGGCTTCTTTGACATGCTTATTGGAATAAGATAAAAAATCACTTAACATTTCTCATGATAGATTGATGTATTAAGGAGGTGTTTGGAATGACTTATAGGGATATTAAGAGCTTATTTTAAGCTTAGCAGAAACTTACGAAAATAAGTTATTTTTTTTGCTTAGAGTTGTGTTATTTGAACATTAAAATTTGGACACCGTATGTGTTTATCACTGTCTCTAGCTGATGTTCCAAAATCTTTACTCATTTTTTATCATCAGACGAGCTATTACGGGTATAGATACAAGTACAAAATACGATATTTTTAAAAAATCTAAAATACATATACATCAATGTATATTATAAAAGATATTTATATATTTATATATGAAATGATATTCTTGATTCTATTTTAAATATTTAAAACATGTATATTTTATTGATATTTTTAATTATATTTTAAAAATCTAAAATATGTAAAGATTATTGATATTCTTACAATTTTAATTACTATGCATTGTCAGTGTAAAGTTTTTTACTCTGTCAACCAATCAGAAATCATGATATGGAATGTGACACCCGCTGCCCCGCATACGATAATATTAAAATAAATCATATAACTAAAATCCATACATTAAACCCAAAGGGTAACAAGTACCACATGATCTAAAAACATTTAAACAGAAGTAATAATTGCGGAAAAACATAAACATAAAATGAAACCCAAATCCCAATGTCCCATATCAGAGATGGTAACCACTACCAATAATACATCGGAAAACAACTAAACATAAACTAAAACTAAGAGCAAGCGATCTCCTCGGGATTACTCCTCAACTGGCTGCTCACCATCATCTGCATAACCAAAGATACATGCAAAACAACAACAATAACAGTAAGGAGTAAGAAATTGTACGTATAAACATCAACGGCAATAGAGTAGTTAGCAAGATGATCATGCAGCATATAAAACATCATAACATAACACATCATAATATACTCCATCATATCACATATGAACATGCTATGGGATGTAAAACTATTTCGCTACTCCATATGCAATGTGGATCCAACAACTACCTCAGGAAGACAATTCGGAGTAACATATCCACATTGACCAATAAGCACGAACGCCGGCAGTTCACCAAACTCACGGGTGACCCCTTGGATAGCCAATCCACCTTACTCTTGGGTGGACCACCACAGATGCGTTTGATTCACCTAACTCTTGGATGAATCACCGCGGACGACCAGTTCGCCATACTCTCGGACGAACTCCTCGGTCATCGTAGCTTTCGCCAAACTAACAACACCATGCCATGATGCATGCAATGCTAACATACAAACAACATGGCAACCACCTCATTCAACACCATTAACACAGGCTATCAACTTTGACCAATAAGCATTAAAGTGATTTATCAACATCAATCTTGACCATTAAGCATCAAGAACGATTTAACCAACACATTCGGTAACACTACGGTATTACCAATAACATCATTGTCTTAATTATTAACTGATCTCTTTATTAAGTCTTCATTATTCTATCTCACCATATCATTATCCTAGTTCATTAACTATACTCAAGGTCGTGTTTTATAATCTCTTATGTCATATTTTTATCTCACAAGGTTATTAAATATCTTTTTCTTTAAAACCGTGAAGTTTTCTTAATTCTGACAGTGGCACAGCCTGAGCATGGGTGTGCTGGCCAACAGGCATAGGCGTGCTGCACGAGAGCACGGATATGCTAAATAGCGTCATTTTTCTTGTTTTTCCGACACGGACATGCTACTGAGAGCACGGTCTTGCTGGCTTTTACTGGGCATAAAGCACGGGCGTGTTGAACGCTGTTACAGCGTTCTCAGTTCTGGGAAACTTAATAATTTTCCTAGATTTCAACACTCCAAATCAATCCTAAGATTCTTTACTAATCCATTGGCATTAATCTCACCCCTCATCAACATCTTTATGTTTTATGCACATAATTAGACTAATCCTAATTTTAGACTTAGCGCTAACATCCCTATGTCTTTTATTAACATTGTTTTAATAGCAATTCTCATCACATCAATTCATACAATCATGGCATACTAACAACATCATAAACGTCATGCCAAGGTCATATAAATCAATTAAACAATTAGCATCATGTATAACAACCACAATAACTTCATATAACAACTAAGGCATATAGCATACAAATAGGGTCATGGTTTAACCCTCATCTTACGCTACCATCGAACCTATATGTTATATTAATCCCTTCTCCCCATACCCGGCATGACGATTCCATCCTATGAGCCAACAAGAATGAAGTCCACACTTGACTCCTCGAACGGGTTCAATAGGTTCAGCGAGCTTTGACCAAGAACGCCAAGGCAAAAAAGATAAGTTAATTCCCCAAACAAGAAAAGAAAAGGGAATAAATACACGGGTTATACACATACCTCGATTAGATCCTTGGTGAATTAATCTGCTTGTTGCCGTTCACAGCACTGGCGCACAAGCAACGATGTCTGGTTTGATAGGGAGAAAACGGTTCAACACTAACTCAAAGGACTCAAGGAAAAAAGACGAACAGGGTTGGTTACCTTACCTCAGGGTAACACTAAGCTAGCAGCTTAACCCCAAACGCAACAGTTAACACCATAGGGATGTGTTCTTGACGAAGAACACCCAACAAGGATTGAGGAACATTCAAGGATTCAATGGGAACCCAAGAGAAAGGTCAATGACGACTGTTTCTGTCTCCAGGAATGACGGCTATGAGTTTAAGGTCGCGCATTTCTGGTGGGCGCGTAGAGAACGGGCATGCTGACCAACTGGCACGGGCGTGCTGCACGAGATCATGGGCGTGTTGTCCTATCAGGATCACTAATTTCACTTGATCTAAGATCAACTACCCTCAAACATGTCTTTAAACATCTACACAAGCATAACAACACAGTATATATATATATATATATATATAATGACACATACAAGCATAGAAGTGAAAAGCAGGGTGTTACAATTCCACCCCTTATAAAAATTTCGTCCTCGAAATTTCTACTCACCTTGAACAAACAACTGTGGATAAGACTCGTTCATCTTGCTCTCCAACTCCCACATAGCGCTCTCTTCTGGAGCTCCACTCCAAATAACCTTGACCAAGGGAATTTCCTACCCCCTTAGCTGCTTAGACCTTTGGTCCTCAACCCGAAGTGATAGTACCTCAAAAGTCAAGTTCTCCTTTAACGGAATCGTATCAGGTGTTATCACATGGCTAGGGTCATGAACATACTTTCGAAGCTGGTACAAATGGAAAACATTGTGAGGTTTGACAAGAAAGGTGGTAAGGCTATTTGGCAGGCGACTTCACCGACTCTTTTTAGTATCTGGTAAGGGCCAATGAATCTAGGAGTAAGTTTTCGGGCTTTCATCACTCCACCAACCCCAGTCGTTGGAGTAACTCACAAGAATACATGATCACCTTCCTGAAAATCGAGAGTTTTTCTTCTCTTATCATGATAACTCTTCTGCCTACTCTGTGCCACTTTCATCTTATCTTGGATCATCTTCGATTTTTCTGTTGTCTCTTGCACTATCTCAGGTCCTAAGACAACATTCTCACCGGGCTCGTTCCAACACAAGGGTGTCTTGCACCTCCTCCCATACAAGGCTTCATAAGATGCCATCCAAATACTGGAATGGAAACTATTGTTTTAGGTGAACTCTGTAAGAGGTAAGAACTTATCCCAACCACACGACTGCTCTAGCACACAAGCTCTCAAAAGATCCTCTAAGGATTGGATAGTTCTCTCAGACCGACCCAGGTCTGCAGGTGGTAAGCTGAACTCAGTCTAAGCTTGGTCCTTAAAGCCTCATGCAAGCTATTCCAAAACCTAGAGGTAAATCTAGGGTCTGTATCTGATACTATGCTAGACGGTACACCATGAAGTCTAACTATCTCTCTGATATTCAACTTGGTCAACTTCGCTAGTGGATATTGTTGGGGTAAGCCCTAGTGGCCAATCTATTTTGAATAGATAATCATTTGTATCATGACTTTGATCATATATTTGATATATGTATAAGGCATTCATTTATTATGTTATATTTGATGATCATATTTATAGCATAATAAAGTCCTTAGAATAGGTAGTTCATTTAATGGAACGTCAAGTATGACTTGACCGTGAGATGCCATTAAGTTATAGAACACTATTCTTAAATATCCATAGTCAAGTATTATTATTAATAAGGACAATAATAATACATTCAGACTATTATGTGAGTGTACTGATGACCACATCTCATGGGTCATAGATATAAGATATCAAGTCTTCACATAGGTATAAATATTAGTGGAATATTTATACTGGAGTGACCCGCTATGAGAACGCTACATAATAGTTATGTAAGTGTCATAAGCGATTCTCATGATGACCATAGTGAAGTAATCCTTCGACTTGAAGTCATTACGATTCCTAACATATGTAGTTGTAAGCTTTAATGCTATTAAACGTTGTCTGTAACAGGACAACTATTAAGATAGTCATTGGGCCTGCAATGAAACATGTTGAGGAATGTGAGTGATGTAGATAGGATTCGTCCCTCCTACATAACAGGAGTAATGTCTATAGGCCTCTTGATGGTATGCGACGTAGAAATGCATGGCCATGCTAAGGTGGGACAATATGAGATGTTGGGCCCACATGATCGTACGTCAATTACTAGATCAAGAAATAAATAATTGGACTTAACAAGGATGACACATTTATGCCTTGTGTTCAATTAAGACATTGAGACGAAAGGACGTTGACTTCACATTATATATGGTTACAAGAAGGTTTTAATTGTATCACCAATATTCTAATTAATTGGGTAGCAATGATGTATTGCTAGATGCCGCTCATTATTTATAATATTAATTGATTATTAATATGATTAATAATGATTAATATTATTGCCAATTAATTGAGAACCTATAGGGTCACACACATAGAGCAAATGTTCAGAGAATTAATTTAATTGATTAATTAAATATGATTTAATTAATAATTAAATGTTTAATTGATTAATTAAATATGATTTAATTAATAATTAAATGAAGATAAGTTTAATTGATTAATTAAATATGATTTAATTAATAATTAGACATTGGGCCTGTAGTGTACAGTAGCCCAAGTGGGTTAGGTTAAGTAAGTGACAACTATTAGTAAGCTGTGCACGTCACTTAAGCCAGACACAACACAGAGCACTCATAACGGTCACTGTACTCTATTGACAGCTGCACCTCCATTTTTTCTCTGTATGCCACGCCTCTCCCAATCCTGATAACTAGCACTACGCTATCTCTGACTTTGGTTTGCTTGCGTGGACTGAGTAGAGGTATTGCTACTTTGCAATACTGGTGATAGAGAAGTCTTTTCTTATGGTGGTTATGGCTGGACAGTTATCGTAATCTCGCGATCCGAGATTCGTTAACCGTTGGATATCGGGCTGATTTTTGGATAGCAGATTCTTGAAATATGGCTCTACATCTTCACCGTTCAGTTTTACGATACGAGGTCTGGAGCGAAAGTTATGAGCATCGTAAGTATCAGCGTTTTTGGCTAACCGGTGTTGTTGGCACGCTCACAGTGTTCGCGGTAAAGCTACGCTTAAGAGGTAAACATAATATCCTTGTGATTCATGTGCAATACGTGGTCCTTTAGTATATGGGTTTTTCCTCTCAAGAGGTTTTTATAAATTGTTTTTAAAAATTATCCCTCTTGAAACCCCGACAGATATTCCATGTTCATAGGAATGAAATGGGCCGATTTAGTCAACCGGTTCACAACAACCCATATGCTATCACAACCAGCTGGAGTCCTAGGTAGTCCAGACACGAAATCCGTAGAGATGCTATCCTACTTCCACTCCGGGATACTCAAGGGCTGCATCTCACCTGAAGGTTTCTGATGTTTTATCTTAGCCTTTTGACATACTAAAAAAGCCTAAACAAACTCAGCCACAACTTTCTTCATCCTGGGCCACCAAAACATACGCTTCAGATCCTGGTACATTTTTGTGGCACTCGGGTGAACACTTAAACCACTTCTATGGCCTTCCTGAAGGATCAACTTCCTAAGGTCTGGAACATCGGGTATACAAACTCTATCCTGAAACCTCAAAACCCCATCAGCTCCTTCCTTAAAACTAAGGTTTCTACCCTGAGCAAGCAACTCCCTCTGGTCTAAAAGATAAACATCTATCTTTTGACTCTCTCTAATCCGATCCATCAAACTATTAGTAATCTTCAACATTCCAAGCCTAATACTCTTATGGGTAACTTCGCAAGATAAGCTCAAATCTCTAAACTCCTCAATCAAATCCATCTCTCTAACCATCAAAGCTGAAACATGTAAGGTATTTCTACTCAAAGCATCAGCCACTACATTGGCTTTTCCTGGGTGGTAACTAAGCTCAAAATCATAATCCTTAAGAAATTTCATCCACCTACGCTGCCTCATATTTAGCTCTTTCTGATCAAACAAATATTTCAAACTCTTATGATCACTAAAAACCTCAAACTTAGCTCCATAAAGGTAATGCCTCCAAATCTTCAAGGCAAACACTACGGCTCTTAGTTCCAAGTCATGGGTAGGGTAGTTCTTCTCATGGATCTTCAACTGCCTAGAAGCATAAGCTACAACCTAACCATTCTGCATCAACACACCACCTAAACCTTACTTCGAAGCATCACAATACACTACAAAAGGTTCACTAGGGTTGGGTAAAACTAGCACAGGTGCGGATGTTAACTTATCCTTCAACGTCTGAAAACTTTTCTCAAACTTAGAGTCTCACACAAAGATCTGACCTTTCTTAGTAAGGAGGGTCAAAGGCAAAACTATCTTAGAGAACCCCTCTATAAACCTCCTATAGTACCCTGCTAAACCCAAGAAACTTCTAATCCCGGTCACGGACTTAGGTGCTTCCCAGTGGAGCACGGTCTCTACCTTAGCTGGGTTTACAGCTATCCCTCCTATAGAGATGATGTGTCCTAAGAAACTCACCTCTTCTAACCAAAACTCACACTTAGACAACTTAGCATAGAACTGTTTTTCCGTAAGGGTTTGCAACACTATCCTCAAATGTTCCCCATGCTATGCTATAGTCTTAGATTATACTAAGATGTCATCTATGAAGACCACCACAAGCTTATCCAAGTAAGGGTGAACGATCTTGTTCATAAACGGTAATAGAGCAGTTAGCAAGATGATCATGCAGCATATAAAACATCATAACATAATACATCATAATATACTCCATTATATCACATATGAACATGCTATGCGATGCAAAACTACTCCGCTATTCCATATGCAATGTAGATCCAATAACTACCTCAAAAAGACGATTCAGAGTTACATATCCACATTGGCCAATAAGCACCAACACCGGTAGTTCACCAAACTCACGGATGAACCCCTTGGATAGCCGATACACCTTACTCTTGGGTGGACCACCACGGATGCGCTTGATTCACTTAACTCTCAGATGAATCACCGCGGATGGCCCGTTCGCCATACTCTTGGACAAACTCCTCAGTCATCGTAACTTCCGCTAAAGTAACAACACCAAGTCATGATGCATGCAATGCTAACGTACAAACAACATGGCAACCACCTCCATCAACACCATTAACACAGGCTATCAACTTTGACCAATAAGGATCAAAGTGATTTATCAACATTAATCTTGACCATTAAGCATCAAAAATGATTTAACCAACAACATCGGTAGAAGTATGTGGTTACCGATAGCGTCATTGTCTTATTAACTAATCTCTTTATTAAGTCTTCATTATTATATCTCACCATATCATTATCCTAGTTCATCAACTATCCCCATGGTCATGTTTTATAATCTCTTATGTCATATTTTTATCTCAAAAGGTTATTCAATCTCTTTTTATTTAAAACAGTGAAGTTTTCTTAATTCTGATAGTGGCACGGCCTGAGCATGGACATGCTGGCCAACTGGCATAGGCATGCTACACGAGAGCACGGGCATGCTAAATAGCGTCACTTTTGTCGTTTTTCTGACAAGAGTGTGCTACTAAGAGCACGGTCGTGCTGGCTTTTACTGGGCATAGAGCACGGACATGCTGATATGGAGCATGGGCGTAATGAACTCTGTTACAGTGTTCTCAATCCTGGGAAACTTAATAATTTTCCTAAATTTCAACACTCCAAATCAATCCTAAGGTTCTTGACTAATCTATTAGCATTAATCTCACCCCTCATCAACATCTTTATGTTTTATGCACAACAATTAAACTAATCCTAGTTTTAGCCTTAGCGCTAACATCCCTATGTCTTTTATTAACATAGTTTTAACTCCAGTTTTCATCATACCAATTCATACAATCATGTCATATCAACAACATCGTTAACATGAACAATTAATACAATCATAAACGCCATGTCAAGGTCATGTGAATCAATTAAACAATTAACATCATGTATAAACAACCATAACAACTTCATACAATAACTAAGGCTTATAGCACACAAATAGAGTCATGGGTTAACCCTCATCTTATGTTACCCTAGAACCTATATGTTCATACTAATCCCTTTTCCCCATACCTGGCGTGACGATTCCAGCCTATGAGCCAACAAGAACGAAGTCCACACTTGACTCCTCGAATGGGTTCAATAGGCTCAGTGAGCTTTGGTCAAGAACGCCAAGGCAAAAAGGATAAGTTAATTCCCCAAACAAGAAAAGAAAAGGGAATTAATACAAGGTTTATACACATACCTCGATTAGATCCTTGGGGCACTAATCTGCTAGTTGTCGTTCACAGCATTGGCGCACGAGCAACGAAGTCTGGTTTGACAGGGAGAAAACGGTTCAACACTAACTCAAAGGACTCGAGGAAAAAGGACGAACAAGGTTGGTTACCTTACCTCAGAGTAACACTAAGCTAGAAGCTTAACTCCAAACGCAACAGCTAACGCCATAGGGATGTGTTCTTGACGAAGAACACCCAACAAGGATTGAATAACGCTCAAGGATTCAATGGGAACCCAAGAAAAAGGTCAATGACGGTTGTTTCTATCTCTAGGAATAACGTCTATGAGTTTTAGGTTGAGCAAAAGAGGTATAAAAAGGATTGGGACGAAATGGGTCAACCTAAAGCTCAAAACGCATTTCTCGTGCACGTGTAGAGCACGGGCGGGCTGACCATGGGCACGGACGTGCTGACCAACGGGTCAATGAGCCCGTGCCAGTTGGTCAGCATGTCCGTGCTGCACGAGAGCACGCGTGTGTTGTCCTATCAGGATCACTGATTTCACTTGATCTAAGGTTAACTACCCTAAAACACATCTTTAAACATCTACGCAAGCATATAACAACACATCATATATATATATAATAACACATACAAGCATAGAAGTGAAAAGCAGGGTGTTACATGGATGACTTTTAAGGTAGTTAAGATAAGAATCAAATATTTCAGCTTATGAAGCAATTTTTGATTGGAGGACCGTGTAAAATTTTTTTACACTAACAATACATAGCAGTTAGATCCTATTCTTAGTTATATATTTACGCTCCTTCGTAATTAATCACAATTTTAGTTACTAAATGGATTGTGATTAATTCGTAGATAAATTTTACCTGTATGTGTTACTAAACTACCACTTTCAAACTGAAGGTTAGAGTAAGTCCCACATGAACACCACCTAATAATAAAAAGTGTGTTACCTAGAATGTTGAAAGTAGAGTGTGGTAACATTTCTTATCCTAGCCATTGATAAAAATATGAATAAAATAATTTTTTTTTTTTAAGACTCAGAATAAGAAAAAAGCTAGCACGAGATCTGTGGCATAAATCAATAAATTAAAGTAAAGCACAATTTACATGCATAGCAATGCTGAGTAAATATTCACAACATTTACACGAGCATTAACCAATGCAAATAAATACTTTTATCACACTCGAGAAATATAAAATAGAACTATTTGAAGTAGATACAATCAGAGGAGACCGCAACGGTCAATTCTTTTCTCACTGATTCTTCTATTTGCCACCGTAAGATCTTGTTTGAGTTTCTGAATCTCATTATCCAATTTGATATGACCTGACTTAGCATTCTCCTCTGCCTTAAGTCTTGCAGCTTGCTCTTCTGCCATTTGTTGCAAAAGATTCGTATTTTCTTCTTTCAACTTTGATTCAACCTGCAAAACAAATGTCATTATTTGAAAGAACAAAAGAACAATAATGAAATACTACTCAATTTCACCCCCTCGTGTTATTAGTTTTCTCCCCAATCTTTTGGTCATCTATAAGGCTATAGAATTAGTCTTAGGTATCCAATTTGTAAAACAAGATTGCCATACATTACTTTAAAAAAGATTTAAGTAATGTTATTACTTAATTTATGATAATACAAAAGTAAGATCAAATCCTCAGATGTTAGAAGAACAAAACTATATCGTCTTTTCAAAACAACAATGATTGCTTACCGGAGCTAAAAAAATGGACAAAACTTGGGTGTTGTTTTCTAAGTGTTTGAGGAGCTGTTTTCAATGAGAATAATATATGTGTAATAGTTTATTAATGAAATGTTATACATCTATTATTCTCATTGAAAACAACATCATAAGTACCTAAAGAACTGCAGTTAACTTTAGTCCTAAAAAAACCATCAAATAGCTATTCATGAGATGGACACTAGTTCATAATCATCATAAAACAAGAAAACAGAAAATAATTTCAATGCATTTACTCAGTGTGCTCATGTGATTTAGTGTGTCTCACATGAAATTCATTGGAATGTGTTGCTAGATTTCTCTATCTATCAATATTTAGGAAACAAGATTGCAAAAAAATGGCAAAACCTTCACCTTCACTTCTGTAAATAACTCATTTGTATAAGGGCGTCCATCATTCTGTGATATAACCATGTTCACAAGAAAGAGAAGCTGTTGAACTTGTCCAAAGCGCTTTCTTTCATCCTTTGTCTTATTATCAAAAAGCACACAACGATTACCACACTGAGCAAGAATTTCCTGGGACAATGTTAAAACCCAATCGAAAATCAGCCAAATTCTTAATTTTCCATTTAAGATTTGGTGCATAGGACAGTCCTATATCTGAAGAATGTTTCTTTTGTCCAGCTATATCTATATTCTTTATCTTGTAGGAGAAAATAAGAAATTTTATTATAGATATGAAAGAAATAAGAAGAAGAATGAGTATAAGATATTATTACATCATGAGTATCCAAGACAAGTAAATCACTAAGCAAAAGTTTATCAATCTCTCTACATATCTGTCAGTTAAATCAGTTAATGGCTTCAAATGGAGCTTTAGAAGCCCTACTAAACATTTGCCTGGTTAATGATTTGTATGGTCCATTTTATTTTGGAGAAATTATACTTACTGCTTGTTAGGTTTGACTTAATTACACTTGATATCTCTTTCATTTCAGGAATCTTCTTGATACTCAGAGAAGGAAATGAATGTATTGTTATTAAATGAACCGAGTTCTACAACTCAAAGCTTTATCCCTTTTATACAGAACTATTGATATACAAAGTTATTGATAACAAAGATAATAGAAAGTAACTAACTCAATTAACAGTAGGTTAACCAAACTAACTACTATCCGGTAATAAATCTCACCAACATCCTTTAAGGTTTATGTTATTAATACACTGAATCCGTGAAGGCTGATGGTTGAAAGTACACTGACCTCTATTAATAAGAGAAGGTGAATGTAACTTTTAAAATATGAGGGATATCGATGTCGAGTATAATTCAGACAAACAAAAGAGATTGTTGTAATTTCCTATTTTCAATTCTACTTAGAAGAGCATCAAGTATGTACACTTTTAATGCGCAAGTGCAACATTAAAGTAATGTATGTCTAAAATTTTCACAAACAGTTGAATGATCAAATGAATCTACAACATGTTTGAGAAACTTCAAAATTATTATATGTAAAAGATTTGTGAATCCATGATTCAACATATAATCACATAATAATAGCTAATAGATAAAGGGAGTGGTTCAATTAAGGGGGGAAAAAGGAGAAACACTGAATCTAAGTTATAATAATAAGAAACCTTTAGAGGCTCTGGACACCCGCCACCTAAATAATCTTCAAGTGTCTCATCGTTTTCTTCGAGTTCATCCCCTCCAGTGAAGACCACAATCATGTAGTCAACAATTTTGCTTCCAAACAAAGTCTGTAGGCTATGTATAGCAGCCTCTTCTTCCTCAGAAAAACGAGTTCTGATAGAGAGCACTAAAACGAAGGCATGGATTCCATCCTTGGCCATATCAATACATTTGACTATTTCTTTCCCAGCAAAGTCATTTCCAGCAAATAGTCCTGCATGACTATCCTAAGGTTAGATTGTGATGACATAAATATTTCTAGAGGCAGAGGAAAGAATATTTAAGCAATTACATTCCTTAAACTTATAAAGCACCTACACTTCATTACTAAAATGTATTTGTATCACACACTTCACAGCCATTGTTAGATACTCTTAAGTATTAACTGTTCTATTTTTATATCACCATAGATGGAAATATCATAATAACAAGATAAGTATAATTATATTTATAATGACCAATGCTAACTTTTAAAGGATTTAATTGGTATGCACTGACAGTGTAAAGAATTTTTACACTGTCAATCAATCATAACTTGTCATGTTGGCTAAAATGTTTTATTCTTATCCTAACTAAATTAAAAGTCACTCATACCATGATTTTTAATTGATTGACAGTGTAAAAAAATTTATATTGTCAGCGTATAACAACTAAACTCACTTTTAAAATATTATTTCTTTCTTTCAATTTAAATTTGTACTTTTGTGTTAATCTTGTGCTAATTTACTATCTTATATTATTAACATAACTTGTAAAATAAGGGCGGATTAGTGCACGAGACTCTCATCTGGTGGGGTCCGGGGAGGATTAACGTACGCAACCTTACGCCCTTACTCCCGCAAGCGGAAAGGTTGTTTTCAGGATTTGAACCCGTAATCTTTGGTCACGAGGCTATAACTTTATCACTCCCTCCCCCCTCCCCTCCCCCCAAATCCCCTCATGTATCCTATTATGTGCATCCAAGCCTTGAACTCCAAACAAACGGCATAACTAAATAATGACAAGTTACCATGCTTTACCTGGGGTGTCAATAATATTAACAATTTGTCCACCCCTTAGAATAGTTCTCTGCAATTCACAAGTGCGCGCTACGCTAAAGGAGCTTGCCTTCGACTTGAAAGCGCTCCTTCCAAGAATGCTATTACCTGTTGAACTCTTGCCATTGCCAGTACGTCCAACTAGGACCAATGTCCGAACCTCGTTAGACGATGAAGTTTTACCCATCAAATAAATTTAGGTTACTATTGCAATCTGAAACGACAAAAGATATCCTCAATAAACTAATAACGATAGAACACACATTCATTGTAATGGCATTGTAAAAGCTTGAAACACTGAAGAAATAGAACCAACAAGTTCACAAATATTAGGAAGCAGTATTATTCTATTAACTTAAGTTGCACAATTACAAAGTGTTTTTTCTTTTAAAAAATAATAGATGATATAAAGCATGCATGCATGTCCAAAAACAGTTTGAAGAACTTGTGTGTGTCTATATATATATACACACAAGAAATGGAATTGAAGAAGAAAAAAAATACAGTGTATGTTGTTTTAACTTTCACTTGCACAACCGATTGTTTGAATTTTCTGACCTTGAGAGCCTTTCTTTTATATGCTCAGGAACCAGCAAGGCTTGCTTGAGAAAGCACAGGCAAAAAACCCAAGCAACAAGAAAAGGAAAATTATTGTGTTTGAGAGTAATAAGAAAGTAATATTATACCTTACTAAGGGTAAAAGAAACGACAGAATAAAAAGTGAAGCTTGGATTGGTGAGTTAGAATAAAAAAAAGTGTGTCAATCCAACTCAACTCTTGGAAGGTGTGAAAAAGGAGAAAAGAAAGGTAGCATCTATATTAAAAGTAATGTTATTTGTATATCTCGATTCTGAACATCTGGATAACACCTGCTACGTTGGATTAATGTAATTCAAATACGTAGTTAATTACGTTCAATAGATGGTTAACGATGAATTGTGATCTCTTGTACTATTAACCAAGTTCAAGACACCATTAATCATGATTGTGAACACTATGAACCAAGTTTGAAGGTGTACGAAAAAATAACATGCTCCCATGTAGGATGCATGGTTGGTTAATTACATGGTTAACGCAGTTCAAATACTTGATTAATTACGTTCAGTGAATGGTTAATGAATGTAACAAGGAGTCACAACTTATTAACCATCCACTGAAAGTAATTAAACATGTATTTGAACTGCATTAACCATGATTTTCAGATCCAAATACGTGGTTAATTACGTTCACTGAACCCAGTTCAACACCTGAAAATCGTGGTTAATACAGTTCAAATACGTGATTAATTATGTTCAGTGAATGGTTAATGAATTGTGACCTCTTGTTATATCCATTAACCATCTACTGAATGTAATTAATCACATATTTAAACTGCATTAATTATATAAAACAGATATCATTCAGATATGGTGAATTCAAATTTACAAATAACATTACTTCTATATTAAACAACCCATGGAATCAACAAACAGAAAGTTCCCAAAGCTTGCAAGTCAGATAATTCATAGATAACTGTTCTTAACCCCGCTTGGTTGCTCCACGTATATATATACTTTCATGTCATTGTCAAGCTAGACTGTCTTCCATACTAGGCTAACTTGTCAGAAATTTGTACATGATACGTGCATAAAGTGATTTTGCTAACTGAATAAAACATCCAGAAGTTAAACAATGTTACTCGCACACAACTACCCACGTCAACTTATATATATATATATATATATATATATATATATATATATATATATATTATATAGTTATCATAAAAATTAGTAAGTTTCAAATAAAAATTATTTAAAATTATAAATGATATATGCATAATTAATTTAAGTAAAATCTAAAAATATAAATTAAAAGATAAAATATTTAAATATAAATAAAAAGATATAAGTAATTAATTTAAAAGTTCAAATTTAAATATTAAAAAAGATAAATTAAAGAATAACCTAGAGATTTAGCCACTTTTAAAAAAGTATATTCTAATTTAATATATTGGTGTCAATTTTTTTTACAAATATTTGTCCTGAAAAATAAAGAATTAAATGGAAATAAGTTAATGATTAACAAATTTGATAGTAAAGATTATTAATAAGTAGATTTGAAAATACACTCTGAAAAAAGAAAAGAACTAAATGAAAATAAATAAATGATATGTAGAATCCGTACTAATAACCATTAATTAGTAGATTTGAAAATACTTTAAAAATAGAATTAGTTACACCACGCCCTCTTAAAGTTTTGTACAAAACACTCTACCCCGAACTTACTTGAAAAATAGATTCAATCCCTATTCACTTGGTGACCGTTAACTAAGTTAACAAATTCTAGCGAAATATACGATTGTGTATTTGATTGAGATTTTAAAATACTATTTTGGTATAAAAAAGTCTTGTGGATTTTAAAAGAGTATGTAAGAATATAATGACTTAAAAAAAATTTTTAAAGTCTTTTGTAATCAAGATTTCATAGATTGGATTTTAATGGATTTATATCATAAGAATTTATAAGACTTTGAATGATCATATAGATTTATAAGATTTGAAAGAAACACGTGGTAGAGAATAAAAAATTGAATTTATAAATAAGATTCTATTTCTGTTATGGAGAATAAACACATAAACTCTTATTACAATATTATAGAAAAATTCAATTTTATGATGGAGAATATAACATATTCACAAAAAGTGTTTTGTTCACATGTTATTGTATTTATGAAGTGAAAACGAAATTGTGAACTTAAAAATAAAAAATCACTTTATTTTCATAATGTCATGAATATTGCATTCTATACTTTTATTGCGTACTGTAACTAATATGTTTGCCATCAAGAGTATCTAAATTTGATGTGTCATATACAGCTAAATGTGTACTTGCAAACCAATTATACTATATATTTTGGTAGCGTTTGAGCCATCTTTTTTTGGGCTTAAAAGCTGTTTTGAAGTTAAGGTTAAAAATAAGCGCTTTAAAAATAAAGTTAAAATTGTTTGACAATTTATGTTTGAACGACAATCGTGGGGGAGAGAGGGGGGAAAGACAGGGGGAAGGAGGGAGGGAGGGGAGAGAGAGATGAGGAGAAATAAGGATTGAGAAATCCTGCAAAATCTAATGTGTTAGAGTGAGATTTTTTGCTACTAAAAAGTTACTAAAAATTCACACAAAGTTTCACCAAATCCACCTTAGAAAATAATCCATCGAAATTTGAAAGTTTTTTTAATACCACAAGACTTTTTGTTACTTACAAAAAGTCTTTATCGAATACCAGTAGATTTAGACATCCTCTTTAAAAAATCCTGATAGTTTTAATTGAATACCACAAGACTTCTTTATCATAAAAAAATCTTTTAAAATCTTTTCAAATCCTAATCTAATACACCCTCTTACTTAAAAAATACATTCAATACCTATTGACTTGTTGACCGCCAGGGACGGCCGTACCTTATAAGCAAACAGGGCCCGGGTCCCTACCAGAAATTTTAAATTTATAACATTAGTAATATTTTAATAACAACAAAATTCTGATGGGCCCCTACCAACAAAAAAATAGTAATTAATAATGCATTACTCTTCTACCTCAATTAGTGAATTACCGTACTCTGTTCTGACCTTTTGTTGTGCGGCGCCCAATACTGCAGCAGTGCAACTATCACTGTGAAGTGCACTGCATCTCTGCTACTTGGTACTATGCAATTCTGGCTCTTTTTTGTTTTTATTTATTCGCCTCCCTTATTTAATTTTAGAGTAAAGATTCAAATTGATCTTCGATCAAAATTTACGGTTACATTTTGATTCTTGAGAAATGAAAAATACCAATTTGATTTTCAAGAATGTAAAATGTGGGTCAAAATAGTCCCTGACAGATACTAAAATGTCTCTAAATGTTACCCTAAAAAGGATCAATTTGATCAACATTTTACACTCTTGAGGACTAAATTGGTATTTTTCATTTCTCAGGGACCAAAATGTCACTGTGATTTTTTGTCAATGACCAATTTGGACCTTTACTCTTAATTTTACAATTGAATAATTTATGTTTTTTCATTTTATGTTTTTGCCACCACTGCCTTTGGAGTTACTGTAGCGTCCTATGGGCTATAGCATTATTTAACACATTGTGACATTGGCCTTGGCTTTATACTACCCCAGAAGATCAGTGTATGGTATGTACAAGTTTATATTGTCATTTTTTCCATCAGTATCATCATTATTGTTTTTATTAATTTAATTTAATACAAATTTTTTATTAATTTAAATTTGTCTCATTTATATTTATGATTTTTTAGATGAGGAAACCAAGTATAATTGACGCATTTTTTAAAAGGAAGAATGTTGAAACTCAAAAATCTAATGAGTCATCAAGTCCATTTGTGGAGAGTGATAAGTTGAATTCTAAATATCGTCCTGCAAAATCTTTAAGATTTGAAATCAAAGAAGGATTAGATATCGATTCATTAGAGCGTGATCCGGGGTTACGACCACATATATGGGAATATCCAATTCAGAAGCGGGATGAAGTTCGAAGAGCTTATATTAAAGCTGGTCCATAAAAATCTGCGGAAAAACACTCTCGTAGTTTTCATCCATCATGGTTTAAGTTATTTCCGTCTTGGTTGGAATATTCTCCAAGTGTAGATGCCGCATTCTGTCGTCCATGTTTTTTATTCCATTACAAAGATGGACCTCGTGCATTAGATGCATTTACTGTTAATGGATTTCGTTCATGGAAAAAGGTGAAGGATGGAAAAAAAATGTGCATTCTTGGTACATATCGGAAAAGATCTCACTTCAGCTCACAGAAATGCTGAGAAAGCATGTGCAGATCTTATGAACCAACCATCACACATTGCAAGAAGGTTTGAGAACTTCACATCACAAGAAATTGCAGAAAATAGACTTCGTCTGAAAACTTCGATTGAGGCAATTAGGTGGCTTGCATTTCAAGGATGTTCTTTCAAAGGTCGCGATGAGTCTACGACATCAAATAATCGTGGAAATTTTTTGGAACTATTGAGTTTCTTAGCTTCTTATAATGAGAAAGTGGCAGAAGTTTTGGATAAAGCTCCACGGAATGCCTCATATACATCACCAACAACACAAAAACAAATCTTGCGTCTTGGCAAATAAAGTGAGGAATGCCATCCGTGAAGAAATTGGTGATGCCAAATATTGCATAATAGTTGATGAAGCTCGAGATGAATCTAAAAGAGAGCAAATGTCACTTGTTTTGAGATTTGTTGACAAAGATGGCTATGTGCAGGAGCGCTTTTTTGGGCTTATTCATGTCGAAGACACTGCTGCATTAACATTGAAAAAAGGTATTTGTACTATCCTTTCCAATCATAATCTTGATGTTCAATCTATTCGAGGACAAGGTTATGTTGGTGCAAGTAACATGCGTGGAGAGTGGAATGGTTTGAAAGCTTTGTTTTTAAGTGAATGTCCTTATGCTTATTATGTTCACTGTTTTGCACATCGTTTGCAATTGGCATTAGTTGCTGCATCTAAGGAAGTTATTCCCGTCCATCAGTTTAAAGCTGAACTCCATTGTCAATATTGTTGGTGCATCATGTAAACGTAATGACCAATTAAAAGTTGCCCATGCTGCAAATGTTGCTCATTTACTTCAGACTGGTGAGCTTAAGGTGGGAATGGGCGTAATCAAATTGGTTCTTTACAAAGAGCATGTGATACCCATTGGAGTTCTCACTTGAAATCCATCTTTAGCCTGATGAACATGTTCAGTGCGACGTGTGAGGTTTTATTGAATATTATTGAGGATGGAACTATAGCTTCTCAACGAGGTGATGCGGATGCAGCTTATGAGGTGTTAACTTCTTTTGAATTTGTTTTCATTCTGCATCTCATGAGAAATATTTTGGAGATCTCTAATGCGCTTTGTCAAGCTTTGTAACTCCAATCTCAAGATATTTTAAATGCGATGCATTTGGCTTCATCTACTAAGTCGCTCATTCAAAAGTTGAGAAGTGATGGATGAGATGAATTGGTTGCAAATGTCAAATCTTTTTACGAATCAGTCAACATACCCATACAAGATTTTAATGCTCGTTATATTGCAAGACGAGGAAGAGCCCGCCATCAACAAGATGACATTACAATAGAGCATTATTACAAAGCTAATATTTTCAATGCTGTGATACACTCTCAATGGCATGAACTGAATGATAAATTCAATGACAACACGGTGGAACTACTCATTCTTAGTTCGGCTTTAGATCCGAGAGAGATGCGGATATCATTCAGAATTGATGACATTTATCAGTTGGTAACTAAATTTTACCCACAAGACTTTTCAGAATATGAGATGATACAATTGAGGACGCAAATTGAGCACTTTGATCATGTGAGGCAAATTCCTGATTTTGGAGCATTGGAAACTACTTCTGATCTATGTCAGTGGTTGGTAAAAACTAGAAAAGCAGAAGTCTATCCTCTTGTGTATAGACTGGTAACTCTTATTCTCATACTTCCTGTTTCTACAGCTACTACAGAGCGATCTTTTTCAGCCATGAATATAGTCAAGACTACACTTCGCAACAAGATGGAAGATGAATTTTTTACTGATTGTCTGCTAGTATACATTGAAAAGAAAATTGCTAAAAAGTTCAGTGTAGATTCAATTATAGATGATTTTCGTGACATGCAGCAGAGACGTTCTGTATTTTGATAGATTACTAATGTAATTAATGTTTTAGAACATATAATTATAAATATTTTATAAGAAATTTGATGTACATATATTTATTGAATGAGCTTTAATTTTTATATATAGTTGGTCCCTACCATCATCCATGTCTGGATCCGTCCCTGTTGACCGCTATGTAAGTTAACAAATTCTAATGGAATATACGAGTTAATCATGTTAAATGTAAACTAACTAGATAGTGTGGTTAATGAATTAAAACTAACAATATCCAACTTGTTTAATCCAATAAAAATTAGAGAAATTTATCTTCATGGCTTTACCTATCTGTCATTTTCATCTCAGTATCCACTAGGAAACTCACAGTTACCACACCCAGCAGAAAAAACAACTCTCTGTTGGTCAAAACTAAGACTGTAATACTGTAAAAACAATTATTTCTTAAAAAGGATCATACATACTTATGTGCTTTGAAAGCTAGGGTTGCCCAGGTCCCCTCTTAATTAATTACTTCTTTTAGTAAAGCATTACAAGATATACCCCTATTACCATCATTAATTCAACCCTCCAAAATATTGCATCGGCATTTTATGAAAGCATTCAAAACAAATAAAAGATAAATTCAACATTAAGACAATTAGGTCATAAGTGATGTCATACCTGCGGGTAAATTGGAAGTTGGGGAATTTGAGGGTATAAAGGAACTCCACCATACATTGGTACAGAATAGGCACACCTTGGTTAAATGAACCATAACCAAAAGGTAAATTATAGGGTAGCCAGGTGTGGGGGTAACACGGAAGGTCTTTGTGAATTTTCGACTTTACGTCCACTTGAAGGGGGAATGGGTTCAGTTTGCTAAACAAATAGAGGTAAACAAACATGCATTAACCAAATAACATGAATTAAGGGCTCATTTGATGGTTAGAATAGAATAGAGATTAATAGGATATGAGAGCTGGATAAGGATATGATAGGATATGAGCATGATAAACTGTAATCTTATCCGATGTTTGATACGCATCAGATAATAATAGGATATAATATAAAATATCCACAAATATCAAATTACCCTTATATCAAAATTAAATTTTTTCTTCAAAAATAAATTTTAATATTATTTTGTTTTTATACATTTTAATTAAAAATATAAAAATATTTGATAGATATTGGCTTCTTAATTATATATTAGTCCAATTTTTAAATTATACAAAATTAACTTGTGATATTTTTTTCACTTTTATAAAATTTGCTAATTAAACCTCATATTTTAATTAGTAATAAGGTTGACTAATTAGGTTTGAAAACATAATTAAATAACGATATTAAGGGTAAGGGATAAAAGAGAAAACATTTTCTTATCCTATCATTTTGGTTGTAACTCAGTCCCTTCTTCATGATAGAAGTATAACTAAGTCGCAGGATATGATAAGCTAACATGATAAGGTTATTCTATCCTCTTGGTTCACCAAACTGCACATTAAAGAAGGATATGATAGTTTATCATATTCTCCCTCCCTTATCCTGACCACCAAACAAGCCCTAAACATATAACAAACTCAATTTTTGTATGTGGTATGACGATCTTTTGCTTACAGAAACATTAACTGGTGTTTGTGTAGAGCATTTAATCCTTTTCCCCTTCCTTTTAGAAGCTACAGCAAATTTTTGTTTCTCAACCAACCAACCAACATAAATATTAAAACAGTAACTTAGTACTACAAAAACTGGGAAATGGCTTTTTATTACCTTATTATTGTAACATCCTCAAACCGGCATCACATTTATAACTCAAAACACATATTAAATCCTAACTAAAACTTGCTTGTTTTACTTTCGAAAAAATAGTTCATTCGATATATCTTATTAAGTCCTGAAAATCGTGATAAATTTTTTTTCTTATTTAATAACTATAAATGACAACAACTCAGAGTAATAAAAGAAGACTCGTGTATATATATATATATATATATATATATATAGCAAGTCATGTACAAAAGAAACTATGGACAACATGTCCCTTCAAAAAAAGCTAGTAAAAGTAAAATGCTAAAACTCTAAAAAAAAAAAAAAAACTAGATAGAGATAGTCTGGAACCATATCACTAAAATATATGGTCATCAGTAGCCGCTAATAGACTACCCAAAAATCGCTACCTCAAAAGAAAAGTCTACACACTATGCTGGTCAGACTAGTGGAACCCATTGGACAGTCCTCCAAAAGAGGGCCCAACGGTCCCATCAGAAGAGTGATTCGGGGAAACTACATCCCCATCGATCAACCCTGCACCCCCGGCTCCTCCGGCCGGAGCATCCCCATTCTCTAAAGGATGATACTCAGGTGTTGCTATGAGCTCCTCCTCCTTGGGATCCTCCTCGTCCTCCTCCCCCAGTCCCATGGGCACCAAAACAAAAGGTGGGGGAGGGGTCAAAGGGGGCTACTGCTGCAAGGGCTGAGTTGTTGGGATATGATGGTGTAGCTCTCCCTGATCCACCAAATACTGTAGGAGTATCCAGATCGGTGGCAGCGGGACCTAGACGGTCTCTATAGTATGTACTCTTCTGAGGTCCCACCTCAATGTTCCCTGTGACACCCTCAAAACCAGTGTCACTTTTTATAACCCAAAACACAAAATACACGACAAATAAAACTTGCTGGTTTTACTTTCGGAAAACGATTCACTTAATACATCTTAGTAAGTCCTGAAAATCGTGATAAAATTTTTTCTTGTTTAATACCCATGAAACTACAACTCAGAATAATAAACAGAGTATTCATAAATAAGTATATATATATATATATATACATACATACATCAACTAAAGCTATGGACCACATGTCCCTGTACAAAAGAACTATAAAAGATAAACTTCTAAAAAGCTAGAAACTAGGCAGCGACAGTCTGGAACCATATCACTAAAACTCATGGCCATCAGTAGCCATTAACAGACTTGCCAAAAACCGCTGCCTCAAAAGAAAAGTCTACACGCAAAGCTGGTCCAACTAATGGAAGCCATTGGACAATCCTCCAGAGGAAGGTCCAATGCTAGAACCAGGAGAAGAACCCTGGGAACCTACGTTCCCGTTCTCCTGTGGATGAGGCTCAGGAGCATCCAAAGGATGATACTCCGGGTCCTCCTGAGGATCCTCCTCAGGGTCTTCCTCCTCCTCCTCCTCCTCTGCCTCCACATCCTCCACTACATGCTCGCCCGCTATCAAAACAAAAGGCGGGGGAGGTATCTGTGGTGGCTGCTGCTACGGGGACTGTGCAGCGGGGGCAAAATGCTCGATCACTCCTTGCTGCATAAGGGCCTCAAGCCTACAGGACCACAAAGATCGTCCTTAAGCCGACAGGATTACAACTAACACGGATCGTTGATCCACGTGTTTCTGCAGAACCCTAGAATCCCGACGTCTCGATTTCTAGTTTCTAAGCTTTAAAACCACTTTTCTTGAAACTCAAAAACCAAAAACCCAAATCTCCGATACTTACACAAAGTCATCGGGATCGGTTTTCCATAAAACAAAACTTGGTCTAAAGACCATTTCTTTTTCTTTCATTGTTTTTCGATGAAACACAAACTT